>OX336390.1:143729379-144336879 GCA_946902985.2 Meconema thalassinum
AACACGTTTAAAAATGGGCACTTTTTGTGTTCCAGCTGCGATAAAATATATTAAAATATAAATTAAAAATTCCAAACCTACATGAACTAATATAACGTACAATAGAACGACAAAAAAGGTGATGTTATTGAATTTTATGTAGATTTATTGGTTACTTCATAAACAACCTTCAAACTCGAGTGCACATAATATTTTGGTCGACATTAAACTTATTGATTGAGAGAAAGTCCTACGGCACGGTATTATCAGATGAGCACATTTACATTGTTTTATATTTCATTAACCTGCGCTTCTATTGGGTCATTTGTTTGATGTTTTCGACCCGCCCATTATACAAACGATCTGTCCATTACACGCGTGGCCAATGTACACACTTGCATTTCCTAGAAGAGCAGAGGAAATTAACACCCATTATTGATGTGCTAATTGGCTATCGGATGAACGGACACGTCATTCCTGAAGCTACTACGAGAGAAGACTTGCGAATAAGCTGAGGTCGGAACGTGGCCGAATTGGTGTAAGGGGCTGAACACACCTGCCTGGACAGCAGAAGATTCGGGTTCGAATCCTGAAGGTGGTGTTATTTTCAAGGCTTCCTCAACAAATATTTTTGTTAATTAATTTTAGTTGATTTTTTCATTTGGAGACTTAGGAATCGTGATAATTTCAGCTACATGTACTGGAGTGAGTGGATATAAATAGATAGAGATATACAATTTGTCTGATAACCTGTGTTATTGTGGTGTGTAAATTAGGATGTGTATTGGTAATTTTTATGGGGATTGAGATGGAGGTGGTCGTGGCCTTAAGTTTGGTACCATCCCCGTATTTTCCTGAAGTAGAAGTGAGGTAACCATAGAAATTTTTTCCAGGAAGGCTGAGATGAGAATCGAACCCACCTCTTCTTAGTTTTGCCTCATGAGGTTGAGTGAACCCCATTTCAGCCCTAAGACAAGGATTGAATTTCTTAACAGAGCCGTGAATTGAACCCGGACCTCCGGGGCGACAGCCAAGAATGCTATTCGCTACACCACAAGGTAGTCAAATCATTTTACTGGCTTGGACATCTTGGTCATATGTTTTGAAAATTTTATCGTTACCAATGTGGTAACTGAATACATTTATTCATTGTTTTATTATTATTATTATTATTATTTGTACGAAATTGGCACCTGCCTGACACCTAAGGTGACCATGAAGTTCAGTTCCAGGATAAAGGGCAGATGACCTCGTAGTTCTACCCCTTAAAACAACAATAACTATATAAAGTCCAGGATATTACAACAAGGATAAACATTACTGCGACATATCTTATATATAAAAGTGAATGTCTGTATGTATGTATGTATGTATGTAGGTGGTTCTGTTCCGTATACAAATCTACACCGATCCACCAATCTCAACCAAATTTTGCATACGCATAGTTTAGGACCCAGAAGGAACCGCTGGCTACATGAATTTTCGATAGTCTTTCTCATTCTTCTGATTTCGGCCCTTTTGCACTCAAGCACATGCTAATCAAATCATAAAATATACTCATGAAGGAATGGCAAGGCAGATCGTTTCCATGGCAACATAGCTCAAGCCGAGACACGGCCGACTGGATGCCAGTTTTGCTCTGCACTACCGGTATAGAAAATGAGGATCTTTACTTGAAATCCCGTTAGTTACTCAACTGCTCACTCAGCACTGTCAACCGAGTTTAGCATAACAAAGACTTGACCCTATCTACTTTGTCAAATACCACTCACTCACTCATACATTCATCACGAAATCTCAGAAACCACCGAACGGATTGGAATGAAATTTGGTATGCAGCTTCCTCAAGGGCCACAAATGCCCTCTAAGAGAGGATTTTTGGATATTCAGGTTCTAAATGGGTGTTAAGGGGGTAGACCTGCATTTCATTGAATAACAATAACTCCCGATTGGTTTCATTGGGGGATGTGATACTCTGCATATAAACTAATCATTAATAATAAAAAAGACATGTGTCTGAGGGTTTTTCGATGTAGTGTATATTATGAGGTGAAAGGGGTGAAAAGTGAGGATTGAAAGATTCCTAACGGAGCGTGTATCTCTTAAACGACATAGGCGAGGTGTTTGAAACTCAGCGGAAAAAATCAGCATAAAAATAAGTAAATATGTGTTTGACCGTTTTTTTCATAAATCCAATTTAAGGGGCCCATGGGGAGGGGTGAAATTCTGGGGGGGGGGGGGGACAGGAAATAAAGTGTCCTAACTGATTGACGAACTGACTCACTCATCAAACTCAAGGGGAAAAACTGCTTTAAAGTAAGTAAATAGCTTTTCCGCAGTTTTTTGAACAAACAAATTGAAGGGGTTCATCGGGAGGGGTGAAATTCTGAAGAAAACAAAATTGAAAGAAAATGTCCTGACTCATTCACTCACTCATAATCGCCCAGCCAAAAATATTGAAGTTGGAAACATGGCAATTCGGGGATATATTCGTTGTGTGTCAAAACCGTACACTAAGGGAGGATTTTTGGATATTCAGATTCTAAAGGGGTCTTAAGGGGGTTAAACCTGCATTTCATTGAATAGCAATATCTCACGAGTGGTTTCATTTGTGAATGTGATACTCGGCATATAAACTAATCATTAACAAGATGTTCAGTAAAGAACATATAGCCTACTCTCTCCTAAATGCATGGGTATTGTTATAACTCTTTGTCCTTTTCAAGGAGTATGATTGAATGTTGATTGTAGTAGCTTGTTTAAATACAACGTGCTATAGGGATATTAAACATGAATATGAGGTGCCATTTGCTAGTGCTACCTCTGCACCAAATTTCGTTCAATTCGGTTTCACCGTGTTTGAATTGATAGGGGGAATCGATTTGCACACATACATGGCCACCATCTGCAAACTATTGGGCTGATGTTCTTGCAGTTTGGTCAGAGTATGTTTCCCACATAAAGACATGGTGTTGCAAAATTTGGTAGAGACTAGATTATTTGGTAGGTCGTAATTACATTTTAGCTTTTAACATTTGGGTGGCCGCGATTACGTTTCCGTCAAGATAGCGGTGATATAAAACATGACACTGAGGTGCCGTTTGCTAGTGCTACCTCTGTACCAAATTTCGTTCATTCGGTTCCACCGTGTTCGAATTAATAGGGGGAATCAATTTTGGCATAAAGATGGCCGCCATCCGCAAACTATTAGGCGAATGACCTATTAGATTGGTCAAAGGATGCTCCCTCCATAAAGGTATGTAGGTGCAAAATTTGGTAGAGATCGGATGATTAGGTTAATCGTAATTTGATTTAAGCTTTGAATATTCGTGTGGCCGCAATTACGTTTCAGTCAAGATTGCGGCTATATAAAACATGACACTGAGGTGCCCTTTGTTAGTGCTACCTCTGTACCCAATTTCGTTCCATTCGGTTCCACCGTGTTCGAATTAATAGGGGGAATCAATTTTGACATAAAGATGGCCGCCATCCGCAAACTATTAGGCAAATGACCTATTAGATTGGTCAAAGGATGCTCCCTCCATAAAGGTATGTAGTTGCAAAATTTGGTAGAGATCGGATGATTAGGTTAATTGTAATTTGTTTTAAGCATTGAACATTCGTGTGGCCGCCGTAACGTTTCAGTCAAGATGGTGGCGATATAAAACATAACACTGAGGTGCCCTTTGCTAGTGCTACCTCTGTACCAAATTTCGTTCCATTCGGTTCCACCGTGTTCGAATTAATAGGGGGAATCAATTTTGACATAAAGATGGCCGCCATCCGCAAACTATTAGGCAAATGACCTATTAGATTGGTCAAAGGATGCTCCCTCCATGAAGGTATGTAGTTGCAAAATTTGGTGGAGATCGGATGATTAGGTTAATCGTAATTTGTTTTAAGCATTGAACATTCGTGTGGCCGCCGAAACGTTTCAGTCAAGATGGCGGCGATATAAAACATGACACTAAGGTGCCCTTTGCTAGTGCTACCTCTGCACCAAATTTCGTTCCATTCGGTTTCACCGTGTTGGAATTAATAGGGGGAATTGATTTTCACACAAAGATGGCCGCCATCCACAAACTATTAGGCTAATTTCCTATTCATTCGGTCAAAGGATGCTTCCTCTATAAGGGTATGTTGTTGCAAAATTTGGTAGAGATCGGATGATTAGGTTAATCGTAATTTGATTTAAGCATTGACCATTCGTGTGGCCGCCATTACGTTTCAGTCAAGATGGCGGCGATATGAAACATGACACTCAGATGCCCTTTGCTAGTGCTACCTCTGTACCAAATTTCGTTCCATTCGTTTCCACCGTGTTCGAATTAATAGGGGGAATCAATTTTGACATAAAGATGGCCGCCATCCGCAAACTATTACGCTGATGACCTATTAGATTGGTCAAAGGATGCTCCCTCCATAAAGGTATGTAGTTGCAAAATTTGGTAGAGATCGCATGATTAGGTTAATCGTAATTTGATTTAAGCTTTGAACATTCGTGTGGCCGCTATTACGTTTCTGTCAAGAAGGCGGCGATATAAAACATGACACTGAGGTGCCCTTTGCTAGTGCTACCACTGTACCAAATTTCGTTCCATTCGGTTCCACCGTGTTCGAATTAATAGGGGAATCGATTTTCACACAAAGATGGCCGCCATCCGCAAACTATTACGCTGATGACCTATTAGTTTGGTCAAAGGATGCTCCCCCCATAAAGGTATGTTGTTGCAAAGTTTGGTAGAGATCGGAGGGTTATGTTAGTCGTAATTTGATTTAAGCTTTAATCATTTGTGTGGCCGCCAATACGTTTCTGTCAATATGGCGGCGATATTAATCATGACAATGAGATGCCCTTTGTTAGTGCTATCTCTGTCCCAAATTTCGTTCCATTCGGTTTCACCGTGTTTGAATTAATAGGGGGATTCGATTCTGACACAAAGATGGCCGCAATCCGCAAACTATTAGGCGAATGACCTATTATATTGGTCAAAGGATGCTCCCTCCATAAAGGTATGTAGTTGCAAAATTTGGTAGAGATCGGATGATTAGGTTAATCGTAATTTGATTTAACCTTTGAACATTCGTGTGGCCGCCATTACGTTTCCGTCAAGATGGCGGCGATATAAAACATGACACTGAGATGCCCTCTGTACCAAATTCCGTTCCATTCGGTTTCACCGTGTTTGAATTAATAGGGGGAATTTATTTTCACACAAAGATGGCCACCATCCGCAAACTATAAGGCTAATAACCTATTAGATTGGTCAAAGAATGCTCCCTCCAATAAGGTATGTTGTTGCAAAGATTGGTCGAGATCGGATGGTTATGTTAGTCGTAATTTAACTTAAGCTTTGAACATTTGTGTGGCCGCCATTACGTTTCCGTCAAGATGGCGGCGATATAAAACATGACACTGAGGTGCCTTTTGTTAGTACTACCTCTGTACCAAATTTCGTCCCATTCGGTTGCACCGTGTTCGAATTAATAGGGGGAATCGATTTTCAAACAAAAATGGCCGCCATCCGCAAACTATTACGCTGATGACCTATTGGTTTGGTCAAAGGATGCTCCCCCCATTAAGGTATGCTGTTGCAAAATTTGGTATGGATCGGATGAATAGGTTAGTCGTAATTTGATTTAAGCTTTGAACATTTGTGTGGCCGCCATTACGTTTCCGTCAAGATGGCGGCGATATAAAACATGACACTGAGGTGTGCTATGCTAGTGCTACCTTTGTACCAAATTTCGTTCAATTCGCATTCACCGTGTTCGAATTGATAGGGGGGGACGGACATTCAGAGTACACACACTCACACACACACAGACACACACAGACACACACACAGACTCACACACACACATACACACACACACACACACACACAGAGACTCACACACACACATACACACACACACACAGACACACTTTTTTTCGCTCTGTGTTGATCTCATAAGTCTACTTTCATTTTTTGGAAAAATCGAAAGTAGGCTAAAAACAAGATGTTCAGTAAAGAACATATAGCCTACTTTCTCCTAAATGCATGGGTACTGTTGTAACTCTTTGTCCTTTTCAAGGAGTATGATTGCATGTTGGTTGTAGTAGCTTGTTGAAATACAACGTGCTATAGGGATATTAAACATGAATATGTGGTGCCCTTTGCTAGTGCTACCTCTGTACCAAATTTCGTTCAATTCTGTTCCACCGGGTTTGATTTGATAGGGGGAATCGATTTGCACACATACTTGGCCACCATCTGCAAACTATTGGGCTGATGTTCTTGCAGTTTGGTCAGAATATGTTTTCCACATAAAGATATGGTGTTGCAAAATTTGGTAGAGACTAGATTATTAGGTTGGTCGTAATTACATTTTAGCTTTTAACATTTGGGTGGCCGCGATTACGTTTCCGTCAAGATAGCGGTGATATAAAACATGACACTGAGGTGCCGTTTGCTAGTGCTACCTCTGTACCAAATTTCGTTCATTCGGTTCCACCGTGTTCGAATTAATAGGGGGAATCAATTTTGACATAAAGATGGCCGCCATCCGCAAACTATTAGGCTAATGACCTATTAGATTGGTCAAAGGATGCTCCCTCCCTAAAGGTATGTTGTTGCAAAGTTTGGTAGAGATCGGATGGTTATGTTAGTTGTAATTTGATTTAAGCTTTTAACATTTGTGTGGACGCCATTACGTTTCTGTCAATATGGCGGCGATATTAATCCTGACACTGAGATGCCCTTTGCTAGTGCTATCTCTGTACCAAATGTCGTTCCATTCGGTTACACCGTGTTCGAATTAATAGGGGGAATCAATTTTGACATAAAGATGGCCGCCATCCGCAAACTATTAGGCTAATGACCTACTCATTTGCTCAAAGGATGCTTCCGCTACAAGGGTATGTTGTTGCAAAATTTGGTAGAGATCGGATGATTAGGTTAATCGTAATTTGATTTAAGCTTTGAACATTTGTGTGGCCGCCATTACGTTTCCGTCAAGATGGCGGCGATATAAAACATGACACTGAGGTGCCTTTTGTTAGTACTACCTCTGTACCAAATTTCGTCCCATTCGGTTGCACCGTGTTTGAATTAATAGGGGGAATCTATTTTCACACAAAGATGGCCGCCATCCGCAAACTATTACCCTGATGACCTATTAGTTTGGTCAAAGGATGCTCCCCCCATAAAGGTATGTTGTTGCAAAATTTGGTAGAGATCGAATGATTAAGTTAGTCGTAATTTGATTTAAGCTTTGAACATTTGTGTGGCCGCCATTACGTTTCCGTCAAGATGGCGGCGAAATAAAACATGACAATGAGGTCCCTTTTGTTAGTACTACCTCTGTACCAAATTTCGTTCCATTCGGTTGCACCGTGTTCGAATTATTAGGGGGAATCGATTTTCACACAATGATGGCCGCCATCCGTAAACTATTACGCTGATGACCTCTTAGATTGGTCAAAGGATGCTTCCTCCATAAAGGTATGCAGTTGCAAAATTTGGTAGAGATCGGATGATTAGGTTAGTCGTAATTTGATTTAAGCTTTGAACATTTGTGTGGCAGCCATTACGTTTCCGTCAAGATGGCGGCGATATAAAACATGACACTAAGGTGTCCTTTGCTAGTGCTACCTTTGTACCAAATTTCGTTCAATTCGCATTCACCGTGTTCGAATTGATAGGGGGGGGGGGGGGACCGACATTCAGAGTACACACACTCACACACACACAAACACACACAGACACACACACAGACTCACACACACACATACATACATACACACACACACAGACTCACACACACACATACACACACACAGACAGACACACTTTTTTCGCCCTGTGTTGATCTCATAGTCTACTTTCATTTTTTGCAAAAATCGAAATTAGGCTAATAAGCAGACATGTGTCTACGGGTTTTTCGATGTGGTGTATTATTATGAGGTGAAAGGGGTGAAAAGTGGGGGGTTGAAGGATTCCTAACGGAGCATGCAGGCCTATCTCTTAAACGACATAGGCGAGAAATATGAAACTCAGCGAAAAAAATCAGCTTAAAAGTAAGTAAATCGGTGTTCGAACGTTTTTCCATAAATTAATTTAAGGGGCCAATGGGGTGGGGTGAATTTCTGGTGGGAAGAAGGAGAGAAAGTGTCCTAACAGACTGACTAACTCACTCACTCATCAAACGCAGGGGAAAAAGACAGCTTAATATATAAATTAATAGGTGTTCAACCGTTTTTTCATCAATCCAATTTAAGGGGCCCATGGGGAAGGGTGAAATTCTTGTAAAAATAATTGAAAGAAAATGTCCTGTCTGACTCACTCACTCATCCCGCCCATCGAAAACTATTAATTTTGGAAACATGAAATTTTGGGAATATGTTCGCTGTATGTCGAAAACGTCAACTAAGGAATGATTTTTGTTTATTCGTGTTTTAAAGAGGTGTTAATGGGGTAAACGTGCATTTCATTGAATAACGATATCACATGATTTGTTTCATTGGGGATGTGATATTCGGTATAGATACTAGCAATTAACAAGATGTTCAGTAAAGAACATATAGCCTACTTTCTCCTAAATGCATGGGTATTGTTATAACTCTTTGTCCTTTTCAATGAGTATGATTGAATATTGGTTGTAGTAGCTTGTTGAAATACAACGTGCTATAGGGATATTAAACATGAATATGAGGTGCCCTTTGCTAGTGCTACCTCTGTACCAAATTTCGTTCAATTCGGTTTCACCGTGTTTGAATAGATAGGGGGAATCGATTTGCACACATACTTGGCCAACATCTGCAAGCTATTGGGCTGATGTTCTTGCAGTTTGGTCAGAATATGTTTCCCACATAAAGATATGGTGTTGCAAATTTTTTTCAGAGACTAGATTATTAGGTTGGTCGTAATTACATTTTAGCTTTTAACATTTGGGTGGCCGCGTTTACGTTTCCGTCAAGATAGCGGTGATATAAAACAAGTCACTGAGGTGCCGTTTCCTAGTGCTACCTCTGTACCAAATTTCGTTCATTCGGTTCCACCGTGATCGAATTAATAGGGGGAATCAATTTTGACATAAAGATGGCCGCCATCCGCAAACTATTAGGCTAATGACCCATTAGATTGGTCAACGGATGCTCCCTCCATAAAGGTATGTTGTTGCAAAGTTTGGTAGAGATCGGAGGGTTATGTTAGTCGTAATTTGATTTAAGCTTTAATCATTTGTGTGGCCGCCATTACGTTTATGTCAATATGGCGGCGATATTAATCATGACAATGAGATGCCCCTTGTTAGTGCTATCTCTGTCCCAAATTTCGTTCCATTCGGTTTCACCGTGTTTGAATTAATAGGGGGATTCGGTTCTGACACAAAGATGGCCGCCATCCGCAAACTATTAGGCGAATGACCTATTATATTGGTCAAAGGATGCTCCCTCCATAAAAGTATGTATTTGCAAAATTTGGTAGAGATCGGATGATTAGGTTAATCGTAATTTGATTTAAGCTTTGAACATTCGTGTGGCCCGCCATTACGTTTCCGTCAAGATGGCGGCGATATAAAACATGATACTGAGATGCCCTTTGCTAGTGCTACCTCTGTACCAAATTTCGTTCCATTCGGTTTCACCGTGTTTGAATTAATAGGGGAATTGGTTTTCACACAAAGATGGCCGCCATCCGCAAACTATTAGGCTAATGACCTATTCATTTGGTCAAAGGATGCTTCCTCTATAAGGGTATGTCGTTGCAAAATTTGGTAGAGATGGGATGATTAGGTAAATCGTAATTTGATTTAAGCTTTGAACATTTGTGTGGCCGCCATTACGTTTCTGTCAATATGGCGGCGATATAAAACATGACATTGAGATGCCCTTTGCGAGTGCTACCTCTGTACCAAATTTCGTTCCATTCGGTTTCACCGTGTTTGAATTAATAGGGGGAATTGATTTTCACACAAAGATGGCCGCCATCCGCAAACTATTAGGCTAATGACCTATTCATTTGGTCAAAGGATGCCTCCTCTATAACGGTATGTTGTTGCAAAATTTGGTAGAGATCGGATGATTAGGTTAGTCGTAATTTGATCTAAGCTTTGAACATTTGTGTGGCCGCCATTACGTTTCCGTCAAGATGGCGGCGATATAAAACATGACACTGAGGTGCCTTTTGTTAGTAATACCTCTGTACCAAATTTCGTTCCATTCGGTTGCACCGTGTTCGAATTAATAGGGGGAATGGATTTTCACACAAAGATGGCCGCCATCCGCAAACTATTACGCTGATGACCTATTAGATTGGTCAAAGGATGCTCCCTCCATAAAGGTATGTAGTTGCAAAATTTGGTAGAGATCAGATGATTAGGTTAATAGTAATTATATTTAAGCTTTGAACATTCGTGTGGCCGCCATTACGTTTCAGTCAAGACGGCGGCGATATAAAACATGACATTGAGGTGCCCTTCGCTAGTGCTACCTCTGTACCAAATTTCGTTCCATTCGGTTCCACCGTGTTCGAATTAATAGGGGGAATCAATTTCGACATAAAGATGGCCACCATCCGCAAACTATTAGGCTAATAACCTATTAGATTGGTCAAAGTATGCTCCCTCCATAAACGTATGTTGTTGCAAATTTTGGTAGAGATCGGATGGTTATGTTAGTCGTAATTTAACTTAAGCTTTGAACATTTGTGTGGCCGCCATTACGTTTCTGTCAATATGGCGGTGATTTAAAACATGACACTGAGATGTCCTTTGCTAGTGTTACCTCTGCACCAAATTTCGTTCCATTCGGTTTCACCGTGTTGGAATTAATAGGGGGAATTGATTTTCACACAAAGATGGCCGCCATCCGCAAACTATTAGGATAATGACCTATTCATTCGGTCAAAGGATGCTTCCTCTATAAGGGTATGTTGTTGCCAAATTTGGTAGAGATCGGATGATTAGGTTAATCGTAATTTGATTTAAGCTTTGACCATTCGTGTGGCCGCCATTACGTTTCAGTCAAGATGGCGGCGATATGAATTATGACACTGAGGTGCCCTTTGCTAGTGCTACCTCCGTACCAAATTTCGTTCCATTCGGTTCCACCGTGTTCGAATTTATAGGGGGAATCAATTATGACATAAAGATGGCCGCCATCCGCAAACTATTAGGCAAATGACCGATTAGATTGGTCAAAGGATGCTCCCTCCATAAAGGTATGTAGTTGCAAAATTTGGTAGAGATCGGATGATTAGGTTAATCGTGAATTGATTTAAGCTTTGAACATTCGTGTGGCCGCCATTACGTTTCAGTCAAGATGGCGGCGATACAAAACATGACACTGACGTGCCCTTTGCTAGTGCTACCTCTGCACAAATTTCGTTCCATTCGGTTCCACCGTGTTCGAATTGATAGGGGGAATCAATTTTGATATAAAGATGGCCGCCATCCGCAAACTATTAGGCTGATAACCTATTAAATTGGTCATGGGATGCTCCCTCCATAAAGGTATGTGGTTGCAAAGTTTGGTAGAGATCGGATGGTTATGTTAGTCGTAATTTAACTTAAGCTTTGAACATTTGTGTGGCCGCCATTACGTTTCCGTCAAGATGGCGGCGATATAAGACATGACACTGAGGTGCCTTTTGTTAGTACTACCTCTGTACCAAATTTTGTTCCATTCGGTTGCACCGTGTTCGAATTAATAGGGGGAATCGATTTTCACACAAAGATGGCCGCCATCCGCAAACTATTAGGCTAATGACCTATTCATTTGGTCAAAGGATGCTTCCTCTATAAGGGTATGTAGTTGCAAAATTTGGTAGAGATCGGATGGTTAAGTTAATCGTAATTTGATTTAAGCTTTGAACATTTGTGTGGCCGCCATTACGTTTTCGTCAAGTTGGCGGCGATATAAAACATGACACTGAGGTGCCTTTGGTTAGTACTACCTCTGTACCAAATTTCGTTCCATTCGATGCACCGTGTTCGAATTAATAGGGGGAATCGATTTTCACACAAAGATGGCCGCCATCCGCAAACTATTACGCTGATGACCTATTAGTTTGGTCAAAGATGTTCCCCCCATATAGGTATGTTGTTGCAAAATTTGGTAGAGATCGGATGATTAGGTTAGTCGTAATTTGATTTAAGCATTGAACATTTGTGTGGCCGCCATTACGTTTCCGTCAAGATGGCGGCGATATAAAACATGACACTGAGGTGCCTTTTGTTAGTACTACCTCTGTACCAAATTTCGTCCCATTCGGTTGCACCGTGTTTGAATTAATAGGGGGAATCTATTTTCACACAAAGATGGCCGCCATCCGCAAACTATTACCCTGATGACCTATTAGTTTGGTCAAAGGATGCTCCCCCCATAAAGGTATGTTGTTGCAATATTTGGTAGAGATCGGATGATTAGGTTAGTCGTAATTTGATTTAAGCTTTGAACATTTGTGTGGCAGCCATTTCGTTTCCGTCAAGATGGCGGTGGTATAAAGCATGACACTGAGATGCCCTTTGCTAGTGCTACCTCTGCACCAAATTTCGTTCCATTCGGTTTCACCGTGTTGGAATTAATAGGGGGAATTGATTTTCACACAAAGATGGCCGCCATCCACAAACTATTAGGCTAATTTCCTATTCATTCGGTCAAAGGATGCTTCCTCTATAAGGGTATGTTGTTGCAAAATTTGGTAGAGATCGGATGATTAGGTTAATCGTAATTTGATTTAAGCTTTGACCATTCGTGTGGCCGCCATTACGTTTCAGTCAAGATGGCGGCGATATGAAACATGACACTCAGATGACCTTTGCTAGTGCTACCTTTGTACCAAATTTCGTTCCATTCGTTTCCACCGTGTTCGAATTAATAGGGGGAATCAATTTTGACATAAAGATGGCCGCCATCCGCAAACTATTACGCTGATGACCTATTAGATTGGTCAAAGGATGCTCCCTCCATAAAGGTATGTAGTTGCAAAATTTGGTAGAGATCGCATGATTAGGTTAATCGTAATTTGATTTAAGCTTTGAACATTCGTGTGGCCGCTATTACGTTTCTGTCAAGAAGGCGGCGATATAAAACATGACACTGAGGTGCCCTTTGCTAGTGCTACCTCTGTACCAAATTTCATTCCATTCGGTTTCACCGTGTTCGAATTAATAGGGGAATCGATTTTCACACAAAGATGGCCGCCATCCGCAAACTATTACGCTGATGACCTATTAGTTTGGTCAAAGGATGCTCCCCCCATAAAGGTATATTGTTGCAAAATTTGGTAGAGATCGGATGATTAGGTTAGTCGTAATTTGATTTAAGCTTTGAACATTTGTGTGGCCGCGATTACGTTTCCGTCAAGATGGCGGCGATGTAAAACATGACACTGAGGTGTCCCTTGCTAGTGCTACCTTTGTACCAAATTTCGTTCAATTCGCATTCACCGTGTTCGAACTGATAGGGGGGACAGACATTCAGAGTACACACACTCACACACACACAGACACACACACAGACACACACACAGACTCACACACACACATACACACAGACAGACACACTTTCTTCGCCCTGTGTTGATCTCATAAGTCTACTTTCATTTTTTGCAAAAATTGAATGTAGGCTAAAAATAATCAGACATACGTCTAAGGGTTTATCGATGTGGTGCATGTTATGAAGTGAAAGGGGTGAAATTTGGGGGTTGAGGGATTCTTAACGGAGCGTGTATCTCTGAAACGACATAGGCGAAAAATTTGAAATTCGGCGGAAAAAAACAGCTTAAAATACAAGTAAATAGGTGTTCGACAGTGTTTTCATAAATCCAATTTAAGGAGCCCTTGGAGAGGGGTGAAATTCTGTGGGGGGGATACAGGAATGAAAGTGTCCTAAATGATTGACTCACTTAGTCACTCATCAAACTCAGGGGTGAAAGAGCTTTAAATAAGTAAATAGGTGTTCGACCGTTTGTTTCATATATCCAATTTAAGGGGTTCATGGGAAGGGGTCAAATTATAAAACATAAATGAACAAAATGTCCTGACTCTCTCACTCACTCATCATCGCTCAGCCAAAATTATTGAAATTAGAAAAATTAAATGTTGGGGATATGTTCGTTGTATGTCGAAAACGTCCACTAAGGAAAGAGTTTTGGATATTCAGGTTCTAAAGAGGTGTTAAGGGGGTAAACGTGCATTTCATTGAATGACAATATCTGCGGAGTTTTTAGCCTACTTTCGATTTTTGCAAAAAATGAAAGTAGACTTATGAGATCAACACAGGGCGAAAAAAGTGTGTCTGTCTGTGTGTGTGTATGTGTGTGTGTGAGTCTGTGTGTGTGTGTGTGTATGTGTGTGTGTGAGTCTGTGTGTGTGTGTGTGTGTCTGTGTGTGTGTGAGTGTGTGTACTCTGAATGTCTGTCCCCCCCTATCAATTCGAACACGGTGAATGCGAATTGAACGAAATTTGGTACAAAGGTAGCACTAGCAAAGGACACCTCAGTGTCATGTTTTATATCGCCGCCATCTTGACGGAAACGTAATGGCGGCCACACAAATGTTCAAAGCTTAAATCAAATTACGACTAACCTAATCATCCGATCTCTACCAAATTTTGCAACAGCATACCTTTGTGGGGGGAGCATCCTTTGACCAAACCAATAGGTCATCAGCGTAATAGTTTGCGGATGGCGGCCATCTTTGTGTGAAAATCGATTCCCCCTATTAATTCGAACACGGTGCAACCGAATGGAACGAAATTTGGTACAGAGGTAGTACTAACAAAGGGCACCTCAGTGTCATGTTTTATATCGCCGCCATCTTGACGGAACCGTAATGGCGGCCACACAAATGTTCAAAGCTTAAATCAAATTACGACTAACCTAATCATCCGATCTCTACCAAATTTTGCAACAACATACCTTGGTAGGGGGAGCATCCTTTGACCAAACTAGTAGGTCATCAGCCTAATAGTTTGCGGATGGTGGCCATCTTTGTGTGAAAATCGATTCCCCCTATTAATTCGAACACGGTGCAACCGAATGGAACGAAATTTGGTACAGAGGTAGTACTAACAAAAGGCACCTCAGTGTCATCTTTTATATCGTCGCCATCTTGACAGAAACGTAATGGCGGCCACACAAATGTTCAAAGCTTAAGTTAAATTACGACTAACATAACCATCCGATCTCTACCAAACTTTGCAACAACATACCTTTATGGAGGGAGCATCCTTTGACCAATCTAATAGGTTATTAGCCTAATAGTTAGCGGATGGCGGCCATCTTTATGTCAATATTGATTCCCCATATTAATTCGAACACGGTGGAACCGAATGGAACGAAATTTGGTACAGAGGTAGCAATAGCAAAGGGCACCTCAGTGTCATGTTTTATATCGCCGCCATCTTGACTAAAACGTAATGGCGGCCACACGAATGTTCAAAGCTTAAATCAAATTACGATTAGCCTAATCATCCGATCTCTACCAAATTTTGCAACTACATACCTTTATGGACGGAGCATCCTTTGACCAATCTAATTGGTCATCAGCGTAACAGTTTGCGGATGGCGGCCATTTTTGTGTGAAAATCGATTCCCCCTATTAATTCGAACTCGGTTCAACCGAATGGAACGAAATTTGGTACAGAGGTAGTACTAACAAAAGGCACCTCAGTGTCATGATTTATATCGCCGCCATCTTGACGGAAACGTAATGGCGGCCACACAAATGTTCAAAGCTTAAATCAAATTACGACTAACCTAATCATCCGATCTCTACCAAATTTTGCAACAACATACCTTTATGGGGGGAGCATCCTTTGACCAAACTAATAGGTTATCAGCGTAATAGTTTGCGGATGGCGGCCATCTTTGTGTGAAAATCGATTCCCCCTATTAATTCGAACACGGTGCAACCGAATGGAACGAAATTTGGTACAGAGGTAGTACTAACAAAAGGCACCTCAGTGTCATGTTTTATATCGCCGCCATTTTGACGGAAACGTAATGGCGGCCACACAATTGTTCAAAGCTTAAATCAAATTACGATTAACCTAATCATCCGATCTCTACCAAATTTTGCAAAAACATACCCTTGGAGAGGAAGCATCCTTTGACCAAATGAATAGGTCATTTGCCTAATAGTTTGCGGATGGCGGACATCTTTGTGTGAAAATCAATTCCCCCTATTAATTCAAACACGGTGAATCCGAATGGAACGAAATTTGGTACAGAGGTAGCACTAGCAAAGGGCATTTCAGTGTCATGTTTTATATCGCCGCCATATTGACAGAAACGTAATGGCGGCCACACAAATTTTCAAAGCTTAAGTTAAATTGCGACTAACATAACCATCCGATCTCTACCAAACTTTGCAACAACATACCTTTATGGAGGGAGCATCCTTTGTCCATCCTAATAGGTTATTAGCCTAATAGTTTGCGGATGGCGGCCATCTTTATGTCAAAATTGATTCCCCCTATTAATTCGAACAAGGTGGAACCGCATGGAACGAAATTTGGTACAGAGGTAGCACTAGCAAAGGGCACCTCAGTGTCATGTTTTATATCGCCGCCGTCTTGACTGAAACGTAATGGCGGCCACACGAATGTTCAAAGCTTAAGTTAAATTACGACTAACATAACCATCTGATCTCTACCAAACTTTGCAACAACATACCTTTATGGAGGGAGCATTCTTTGACCAATCTAATAGGTCATTAGCCTAATAGTTTGCGGATGGCGGCCATCTTTATGTCAAAATTGATTCCCCCTATTAATTCGAACACGGTGGAACCGAATGAACGAAATTTGGTACAGAGGTAGCACTAGCAAAGGGCACCTCAGTGTCATGTTTTATATCACCGCTATCTTGACGGAAACGTAATCGCGGCCACCCAAATGTTAAGAGCGAAAATGTAATTACGACCAACCTAATAATCTAGTCTCTACCAAATTTTGCAACACCATATCTTTATGTGGGAAACATATTCTGACCAAACTGCAAGAACATCAGCCCAATAGTTTGCAGATGGTGGCCAAGTATGTGTGCAAATCGATTCCCCCTATCAATTCAAACACGGTGAAACCGAATGAACGAAATTTGGTACAGAGGTATCACTAGCAAAGGGCACCTCATATCCATGTTTAATATCCCTATAGCACGTTGTATTTCACAACCTACTACAACCAACATTCAATCATACTCCTTGAAAAGGACAAAGAGTTATAACAATACCCATGCATTTAGGAGAATGTAGGCTATATGTTCTTTACTGAACATCTTGTTTCATTTGGGGATGTGATACTTGGCATATATACTAATCATTAAAAATAAGCTGACACATGTCTAATGGTTTTTCGATGTAGTGTATATTATGAGGTTAAAGGGATGAAAAGTGGGGGTTGAAAGATTCCTAACGGAGCGTGTATCTCTTAAACGACATAGGCGAGGAGTTTGAAACTCTGAGGAAATCAATCAGCTTAAAAATAAATAAATAAATAAATAAATAAATAAATAAATAAATAAATAAATAGAATAAATATGTGTTCGACCGTTTTTTCATAAATGCAATTTAAGTGGCCTATGGGGAGGGGTGAAATTCTAGAAGAAAACGTCCACTAAGGAAGGATTTTTGGATGTTTACTCTCATCGACCAACCAAAACTATCAAAGTTAGAAGAATGATATTTTGGGGATATGTTTGTTTTGTGTCGAATACGTCTACTAAGGAGGGATTTTTGGATATTCAGGTTCTATAGGGGTGTTAACGGGGTTAAAACTGCATTTCATTAAATAACAATATGACAAGTATATGACGCGAGCGAAGCGAGGCTAAAAATGAGATGGTGTGTGTCTGTCTATTACTCAGATACGCAAGTAGCCTACCACTGGTCCGATATACATGAATTTTACATGGAAGTATCTGATTTACCTGGTTAACATATAGGTTACTTTTGATTTCAATACTTTGCACTATTTAATGATGGCGACCATTTTAGTGACGTCACTACACCCTTTGGTTTCAAACTTTCATATTTCCATTTCAAATAAAAAGAGAACGCTAAGAAATAGCAAACTTATGATGGCATATACGAGGTTTAAAATTACATTTTCTATCCGAAAGGTATCTCTAACGGTTAGCGAGTAAAACCTAAATTTGTGCTATAAAACACGGTCAACGCCGAGCGGTGTAGTTGGACAAAATGTTCCATCCTTAATCTCCCTCTGCGCAGCACCTCGCCTATCCCCTGTTTTAACTGTCACCTTCACATTTTAATTTATTTATGACGCGTAGCGAAGCACGGGTACTTCAGCTAGTAACATATATATTTAGCACAGATGAGAAAATTCACATATGCTATTGTTATGTAGGTGGTTATTCAAAATATGAATATAATTCTTTAGATAGATAAACAGATGGGGACAGATGAACTCGTAGTTCCGCCCCTTAAAACAACAGTAACCACGGTAACTAACGAATTCGCCACAGCATCTCCGTGTACTGTTGGGTATGCAAACCGAGACGTTGCGGATGCATCTTAGTATAAAGGAACGATGCCCCATGTGCACTGAAGGCGACCTCTAATCTCCCTTGTATATCAGCTGCATTATAGCTCTCACTTAAATGAAGAATACGTGGGAAATAGATAGTTCTCTTCACGACGTCAACTTTGATAGCTTGATGGACGTACGTTTCAAATAAAATAAAATAAAATAAAATAAAACACTGAAAAATGGCTTCCGGGATATATGCCCCAGGAAATCAAATGAGGTACCATACCGGAACTTGATGGATTGATCTTGGAAAGAAACCATACTCAAGAAAGCCACTGTTCGCGTAGGGATTCGAGCCTTCATTCTCTGGATTTGATGCACCTCCCCATCGCAGTTGTACTGTGCGATTTAAAGTGCGCGGCTACGCCACCGAGGAATTCAATATTATCAAATTTGATTTGCTAAGCCTTGGAGCATGGGTTGTAGAACCTTGCTCTATTTAAAGTAGTTTTCGTAATGGTTGGTAACACTTTGCTTTCTTTTTGAAGACACCTGAGAAGAACAAGAAAAGGGAATTTAATTCCCGCAGGAGAGTAATCGTAGCCAATATCCAGAAAGGAAATAAAGGCGTCCCTATTTCCGTTCCCTTGGGAAGCGTAGATATTCCCTATAAACCGTCGACTTAGAGCCATATAATCAAGAAGGCGATTGTGGATTAAGCACTTGCTTTTATCTCTAACGAACTTCTTGGGCGAGCAGATTCGAGAAGTCTTCCAGCTGTACTGCAAAGACGAGGAGCCTCAGAAGTCATTGGCGTATCTTTCGATCTGTTCATTCAAGACTTCTTTTTTCTTCAATTAATCAGTATACTGCATTTATGATATAATATAATATAATATAATATAATATAATATAATATAATATAATATAATATAATATAATATAATATAATATAATATAATATAATATAATATAATATAATATAATATAATATAATATAATATAATATAATATAATATAATATAATATAATATAATTCTGCCTGAGCTATCAAAGATTGCTAGTTCCCAGGCAATACGCAATACTTTTAGCCTATTTTCATTTATGAAAAAACAAGTAGTTCCGTGAAGAACTATACAGCCTATTTTCATATATCCTGCTCATGTTAATTGTCTCTATAAACATACAAAATTTCAGTTTAATTGCTGTAACAGATTCGTAGATATTGAAAACCGTCTAAATATTTCATATGGTCGCCAGGATGGATTTTTATTTTTGTACTATTACATTAAGATTATTGTGTACGTGTGGTATTCAAACTTCAGTCGCATGATTAGAACACAAGAAGTAACAAGTAGTTCCGTGAAGAACTATACAGCCTATTTTCATATATCCTACTCATGTTAATTGCCACTATCAACATACAAAATTTCAGTTTGATTGCTGTAGTAGATTCGTAGATATTGAGAACCGACTAAATATTTCGGATGGTCGCCATGTTGGATTTTATATATGTAGGTCCTAGAGTTATGTACTGTTACATGAAGATTATTGTGTACGTGTAGCATTCAAACTTCAATCGCATGATTAGGACACAAGAAGTAACAAAGAGATTTTAAAATTTCGCACAGCTGCCATCTTGTGGTTGTGTAAACATTTGAAATAAATTAGATGCCAGTGGATTAACATTCGTATTAGGATTTACTGTGCCAAGTTTCACTGCACTCGGATGGTTAAATTGCGAGAAACATCCATGTGAATATTTATAATTCACGTCACCGCCATGTTGGATTTGTGATCACCAGGTTATTTAAAGTCCTATAGGTGAACTTAAGTTCATAGCCCCTATGAACATTAAAAAATCAGTTTGATTGCTATAATAGATTCGTAGATATTCAGAGCCGTCTAAATATTTCGGATGGTCACCATGTTGGATTGTTAAATGTATAGGCCATAGAGTCATGTACCATTAAAAGAAAATTATTGCGTAGGTTCATTATTCAAACTTTCACTTCGATCGCATGATTACGACACAAGAAATAAAAACTTAATTTTAAAATTCGCACAGCCGCCATCTTGAGTTTATGTAAACAATTGAACTAAATTAGAAACCAGTGAATTAAAATGTGTATAAACATTTCCTGTACAAGATTTCATTGCGTTTGGAGCATTAAATCGGGAGAAATGTCTATTTAAAATTTTCAAATTCGCTTGGCCGCCATGTTCGATTTGTAGTTGATCGGTTTTTAAAAGTCGTACAGATGAACTTCCAGTAGTGCCCTTTATTTCCGTACAAAATTTAAGGGTGATAACGCTAATAGTTTCAGAGATATAGAATGCCAGTGAAATATTTCGCATATCCACCATCTTGTGGTTATGTAAACAATTGAACGATGTTAGATGTCAGTGCATTACAATATATATAAACATATACTGCACCAAGTTTTATTGCGTTTGGTTGGTTAAATCGCGAGAAACGTCTATTTAAAAGTCACAAATTCGCGTGGCCGCCATGTTGGTTTTGTAGTTATTAGTTTTTCAAAAGTTACATAGGAGAACTTCTAGTAGTTCCCTTTACCACCGTAAAAAAATCCAGGGTGATATCGGGAATAGTTTCGGAGATATTGAATGCTGGTGGAATATTTCGCACAGCCGCCATGTTGGATTGGTGAGACGTAACAAAATTTGGAGGGCACGGTCGAGGTCGCCCGGAATAGTGCTATGAACTTACTGAGTTTCATTGAAATCCCTCCTCCCGTTTAGATTTTATTAGGGGGGGAACACACACACCTCACACACACACACACACACACACGGACAAAAGGTGATCTCATAAGCCTATTTTTTCAAAATTGAAAATAGGCTAAAAACGAGATTTTAAAAGTACGCACACCAGCCATCTTGTGATTATGCAAACAATTGAAATAAATTACATGCCAGTGGATCAACATTTGTATGAGCATTTAACGTGCAACGTTTCACGGCACTCGGATAGTTAATTCGCGAGAAACGTCCATTTTAATATTTATACTTCGCGTCGCCGCCATGTTGGATTTATGCTCACAAGGTTACTGCAAGTCCTATGGGTGAACATATGTTCATAGTCTCTATGAATATTAAAAAAAATCAGTTTGGTTGCTGTAAAAATTCAGAGATATTAAGAACCGTCTAAATATTTTGGAAGCTCCCATTTAGGATTGTTATATGTATAGGCCATAGAGTTATGTACCATTCAAGGACAATTATTGCCTAGCTTCATTATTCAAACTTTCACTTCGATCACATGATTAGGACACAAGAATAAAATCTTAATTTAAAAATTTCGCACAGCCGCCATCTTGAGGTTTTGTAAACAATTGAATAAAAGTAGATGGCAATGCATTACAATCTGCAAAATCATTTACTGTACCACATTTCACTTCGCTCAGAGAGTTAAATCCCGAGAAAAGTCTATTAAAATATGTCAAATTCGCTTGGTCGCCATGTTCGCTTTGTACTTTACAGGTTTATGAAATATACATAGATAAACTTGTATCAGTACCCTTTATCACCGTACAAAAATTGCATGATGATATCTGTAATAGTTTCGGAGATATAGAATGTCAGTGAAATATTTCGCACAGCCGCCATTTTGAGGTTATGTAAACAATTGAACTAAATTAGACTCCAGTGCATTACAATGTGTATAAACATTTGCTGTACCAAGTTTCATTACGTTTGGATAGTTAAATCGCGAGAAATGTCTATTTAAAAGTCTCAATTTCGCTTGACCGCCATGTTGGTTTTGTAGTCACCAGATTTTTGAAAGTCTCATAGGTGAACTTCTAGTAGTGCCCTTTATCACCGTACACAATTTCAGGGCGATATCGGTAATAGTTTCGGAGATATTGAATGCTAGTGAAATATTTCGCACAGCCGCCATGTTGGATTGGTGAGACGTAACAAAATTTGAAGGGCACGGTCGAAGTCGCCGGGAATAGTGCTATGAACTTACCGAGTTTCATTGAAATCGCTCCAGCCGTTTAGATTTTATTAGGGGGGGGGGACACACACACACCTCTCTCTCTCACACACACACACACACACACACACACACACGCACACACACACGGACAAAAGGTGATCTCATAAGCCTATTTTTTCAAATTTGAAAATAGGCTAAAAATATTCTGAGATAATGTTTTGTTCAAGTGTGTGTGTATGCATATGTGCGTGTGTATCCCCGTCTAATAAAATCTAAACGACCAGAGAGATTTCAATGAAACTCGGGAAGGTCATAGTACTATTTTGCCCGACCCCGGCCGTGTCCTTATAATTTTATAACTTCTCACCCATCCAACATGGCAGCTGTGCGTAAGATTTCACCAGCATTCTATATCTCCGAAACTATTACTGATATCACTTAAAAGATTTTGTACGGTGATAAAGGGCAGTACAACAAGTTCACCTATGCAAGTTTCAAAAACCTGTTTAGTACAAAGCGAACATGGAGTCCAAGTGAAGTTGAAACATTTCAATGAACTTTTCTTGCGATTTAACCATCCGAGTGCAGTTAAACATGGCACAGCATATGTTTATACAGATTGTAATACACTGACATCTAATATTGACATCTAATTTAGTTCAATTGTTTCCATCACTTCAAGATGGCGGCTGTGTTATAGTTATTTTTGTATTTCTTGAGTCCAAATCATACGATCAAAGTGCACGTTTGTATGACCCTACGAAATAATCGTCATCTAATAGTACATAACTCTATGGCCTACATATCATACTAATATATAACAAGAAGTTCCGTGAAGAACTATACAGCTTACTTTTCATGCCAATGATTATTCTACAGTATATGAACCTATCTAGAATAATGACACAATTAAGTTGGTAATATCGAAATATCAAATTAGTTCAAAATATACCTGGTATAATGTAGCCTAATAGAGCACTACAGTTGGCAGCCCTGGTGACTGAATATATTCTTAGTTCCATCTCTTAAGGTACAGAATACAAAATTAGGTTGAAGTCCAATGGACGTTACACGCAGTTAGACACTGGATCTATCAGCACACGTAAAAGCATGTTGCCAACAATACCATGCGTGTGCTGGTCAGAAATAATCTGAAATATTATGATATCTTGTTGTGCCAATTTTGGATGAAATACATTTTTTAGTATAGAAGTTACATGTATTTTAAAATTGGACATATCAGCAGGCATAGAATCATGTTGGCAGCACTGCCTTGTATTAATTACGCCAAATTAATCTAGAATGTCAGGTGCTATACGTGTGCAAAGTATAGAGCTGTTGGCTTGCCTACTTTCTGATATATTGATATTAGGGTAAAAAATATGGACAGCATTTATTAACAGTTGGCAGCCCTGATTGATCTTAACAATACTTACAGTCATATCTGTTATGGTACACATAGCACATACGAAATTTGGTTGAAATCCAACTGATAGTATAGAAGCTACATGTATTTAAAAATTGGTACTATCAGCAGGCTTATAATCATGTTGATAAAACTGACGTATATAAGTTACTCTAAATTAATCTAAAATGTCAGAATATACGTGTGCATAGTTTAAAGCTGTTGGCTTGCATACTTTCTGATATATTGGTACTTGGATAAAAAAATAGAGAGAGCAATTATTAACAGTTGGCAGCCGTGGTGGCATTAAGAATACGCTCAATCATATCTGTTTATGTACAGATATTACATACAAAATTTGGTTGAAATCCAATTGATAGTGTAGAAGTTATATGCATTTAAACATTGGACTTATCAGAAGGCTTAAAATTATTTTGGCAACACTCATTGTTGGCCTCCTGGAAATTAAACTGAAATAGTATTATCTGCATGTGTACCAATTTTGGAATAGCTCCCATGCATACCTTACGAGATATCCAACATGGAGCTCAAATTTCTAGTGCGTTTTTTCAGCAGTTGGTAGCACTGACATCATTTTCAAATATGGACGTGAGATATTCCGGTGCACATCTTAACTCATACTAAATTTGGTTTTGATTGCTGCAGCCGTTTAGGAGTTGATAGGGGGGGGGGGGGGGGGGACACACACACTGCCAGACAGACAGACAGACAGAAGGACAGACAGACAGACAGACACACATTTTCCCGGATCGATCTCATAAGTCTACTTTTTCCTCATTTTTGCAAAATGTGAAAAGTAGGCTAAAAATGAGATGGTGTGTGTCTGTCTGTCTGTGTGTTACTCAATAACGCAAGAACCACTGGTCCGATTTAAATCAAATTTGCATGGATGTAGCTGATTTACCGGGTTTTCATATAGGATAATTTTTATTTCGATATTTTGCACTATTAATAAATGGAGACCATCTAAGTGACGTCACTACACCCTTTGGTTTCAAAATTTCATATTTCCATACCAAATAAAAATAGAACGCTAAGAAATAGCAAACTTTAAATGGCATGTAAGAGAGTAGTGGTTTTGTAGCGGTTCAGATGCCTCCACCTCCACACCCTCCACACAAGATGGCGGCGGTGCGATATCTCTCGAACTCATGGTTGGATATTAACAAATGAGGTGTTGTTGAACTCGGACTGACACCCCCTTTCCAATGGACAACACATTTCCTCCCCAAAAATAAAACCTACCCTACTAGGGGGTGAAATTGTATTTTTTTAGAGAATCTCTCTTTCCAATTGCAACATGTGAGAGTTTGTTTGCCGATATGGAATGTAACGTTGTTCTGCAAACCAATAATCAAAGAGGGGCATGTTAGGCCTTGAGGTGAGAGCCCCTGTTATTGTTGTCGAGCCCCCTGCTGTCGGGCCCCTGTTGATGGGTTATTGTTGACAGGTCCTTGTGGACGAGTCCTTGTGGACAAGTCCTTGTGGACAGGTCATTGTTGACAGGTCCTTGTGGACGAGACCTTGTGGACGAGTCCTTGTGGACAAGTCCCTGTGGACGAGTCCTTGTCCCTTTGGACTGATCCCTTTGGACGGGTCCCTTTGGCCTGGTTCCTACGAACTAGCCCATGAATTTATTTAAATTATATTAAAGGGCCTAACTACATTTGTGTGTGTTGAACTGACGTTGTTCACCAACCCCCACTACTATAATGTGATAACGATATGAAAGGAAAGTGACGAAATACATGTGAACACGTGTGAGATGACCTTATTACCGTCCTCCTTGTGAAACAAGTCACATCCTGTTTTGGTTCATACGTGAGAAAATGCAAGTTCATGTGTAATATGACCTAACACAAAAGTGAAAACATGTGCACGTGCACGATAAGAGCTAACAAGTCACAACCTGTTTTTTGACAGTGGTGGGAATAAGGCTAGAGACATGTACAAGTAGTCAAATTACTCCGGCAGACAACCCCTTTCCTATGGATAACTTATTTCCACTCAAAAATAAAACCTACCCCTACTAGGGGGTGAAATAATAATTTTTAGGTAAAAGTCGCTTTACATGTGAAACATGTGGGAGTTTGTATGCCAATATGAAATTAAACTCGTTCCACATAAAGTGCAAGCATACAACTGAATACCGCTATGATTTATCATTTTTATTTTTTGTTTTACGAATGCGCAATTGGTTTTTTTGTAAGAGGGCGGGCTTTTTGAATAATGATTTATAGATACGTTTTTTTTACAAATTAACCAAAGATCCAAAAACTAATAGGTCATCGGCATTTTAATATCTTATGAACTAAGAAAGCTAGGGACTTGTATGAGGGGTCGTTGGACTTGGGGTGACGGTTTTAGAATGTATTATTCATTTTTTGTCAAAAGGGCCTAACTGCACTTTTGTTAATATCTCGCTAACTAATAATCACAGAGGGTCAAGTGAGGTGTCATAGGACTTAAAATGGCCAACCCCTCCCCATGATCAATGAATTTACCCACAAAAAAAAACAGCATGGTCATTAACCTAAGATTTTATCAACTAATAATCAGAGAGGGACAAGTGAGGTGTCACAAGACTCAGGATGGCCAACCCTTTTCCATGACCAACGAATTTACCCAATATACCCAAAACAGCAAGGTCATTAACCTAAGATTTTATCAACTAATAATCAGAGAGGGACAAGTGAGGTGTCACAAGACTCAGGATGACCAACCATTTTCCATGACCAACGAATTTACCCAAAATACCCAAAACAGCAAGGTCATTGACCTAAGATTTTATAAACTTATCAGTAGAGAGGGTCAAGTGAGGTGTCATAGGACTACGAATGGTTAACCCTTTCCCATGACCAATGAATTTACCTCAAAAATTCAAAACAGCAAGGTCATTGACCTGAGATTTTATAAACTAATAATCGGATATCAACATGTGAGGTGTCATAGGACTTAGAATGGTCAACCCTTTCCCATGGCTAAAGAATTTACCCAAAAATACCCATTACATCAAGGTCATCGACCTGAGATTTTATAAACTTATAATCGGATATGGACATGTGAAATGTTTACAGTGAGTGATGAAACATAGCTAGGTAGTGAAAGAATTATTGTAGGCTACATGTATGGTGACTGACAAATCTTTCACCATTGGAACTTGTTTTCAGATCAAATTGCAGTACAGAGAGAGTATAGGTTGTAGGTATGGGATAATAAATGACAAATGGTGTATACAAAATCTGATTTATCGATTCAAGAAATAAGAGTAGACAATCTTTAATTGATTGGTTAAAGAGGATAGCTAAAATCCAAAATGGTGACTACATTGAACTAAACTGAACCAAGTTGAATCAAACCCAACCAAACCGAACCAAACTTAATCAAAAACAAGCCAATGGTTTAAGTGTAAAACTTGTGGGTGAATGTGGTCATTGGTAATGTCAGAACGGAAAGGGATAACGCTCTACCTATAGAGGGTAAGGTAAAGCTAGTGCATGATGCTAATGCACACACACAAGTACATGAACCACACACAACTATCCTATGCAGTTATTATGGGTTGACTGTTAAAACTTGCTCAGTGGTTACTGGGACAAGATGGTCGCTACACACAACAAGCTTTAAATACCTGAGGCTAATAATCTATACACACACTCACACACACTTGTTCTAAACTAAACTGTCTTGCTGGCAGAGCTCACACAGTAGGTAAATGACAGAAATGCTTGGCTAACAGAAATACAATCATTTTCGGTTGTCTAATGTTACCAGCTAAACATTACGTGCTATAGTGGTGAGCACATGTGCCTCTTTCACTGGAGATCTTAACTCGATTTCTAGCTCTAAGGCCTAGAACGAATCAAACTAAGAAAAAAAGGGTATGGTGACGCAGTGGTTAAACTGTTAGCCTTTCACTAAGGTAGACTAGGGTTTGATTTTAGGTTAATATGCATGTCATAAACAAACAAATAAAAGCAGAGATAATGTTTAAAACTGATTACACTTGTCTCTTTTCAAATTATTACTTAGATTACAAATACAAACGTGGACTGGGTTTGACATACAGTTAATGCTTCCTATCACATACTAGACTGTAAGAAAGCCAAACAAGCAAAAGGCGTAGGTAGAGCAGTGGTAAAATCGCTATGTGTAGAGAAATACCTAACGGTTTTATGAACTGGCAAAGGTATGTCGCATAAACAGTGCAGGATACAATCCAGCAACCATAATTTTTATCTCGTGGACAAGAGAAAACATATATATATAGAGAGAGATATAGAAAGCTTGTGTGTGTGTGGGTAGCATTGGTTGTTTGACCAGAGAAAATACGGTGAGGTAGGGTGGGGAGAGGGAGAATTAGCACTTATATATGAATGGAAAATAGATTTTTTCAATCGTTTTGTTTTTTCAAATGCAGTGGTAGATAGTCGTTTTTTGTAAAAATTCTTACTTGCAGTAGTAATAAGCCTCTATGGTTCCGCTAACACATAGATAGACTGTATTATTGCCATGGTCAACAACTCACATTAAGATCATTTACAAAATCATAAAATGAAAAATAAAAAATCTTGTTTTGGAAATATCGTTTTTCAACATACACACAAAATAAATATATAAAAAATTTGTAAACAGCAAAATGGAAAATCCATGTTTCCATATAGACAAAATTTAAAAACCTTAAACGGACATTTAAGAAAATATATGCAAATGGGAAATTGACAAATGTGTAAATATGAAAATGGAAAAATCCATGTTTCCATATCATGAAATTGAAAAACATCAAACTGTCATTTTAAAAAATGCAAATGGAAAATTGACAAATTGCAATGTGTGAAATGTGAAATTGAACAAATGGCTATCATTATTTAAAATAAAAGAACATGGTGCTCTATGGTTGAGGTGTGAATCAAACCCTCTCTAATTATCTGGACCACTCGAGTCTGAGTAGACTAGTTTTAGTTGTCATACCACTTTTAAAAGTTTGTGTTAAATCTAGGAATTGAACCCAAGAGCTTGTAGGGGGATCCAAGGTTATAATATGTTAAACAGATAGCCTTGAATGTAGGGTGTGGTAGTTATATAGAGATGAGACGTTTCGCTCAGGGGAGGGAGGCATGGAGATCTGCATCAAACCAGTCAAAAGACTGACGACTCAAACAACAACATGTAGAGCTCACCAAAATAATGTTCTGTAACGGTAAATGTTAGTCAACGAACAGTAATGCATTACTAAAACCCATGACACGATACCTAAGAGATTTTCTAAAATTATTTTAAAATGCCTTCAACCCTATATTAAACACCCAGTTCACAAGACTCATAACTGCAATGCTATGGTCAAACAAAACAAAATCTATATTTCAAAACTAACAAGTGGTTTAGTCAATGTATACTGGAAAAAGTTTTATAAACACTCAAGTCCACAAAAATAATTAAATTAGTAACTGTCAGGTTGACCGAGTGGTTATGGTGTTTGACTTAAGTTCAAATTTTCTGTACAAGAAAGCAAGGGTTCGAATCCCTTACCTGATATAACTATTACCTCAACATGGCTTGACCACACTGTATTATGGTGTACTCGGTACACAAACCATAGATAGAGTGTATTGTTTAAGGTCACTATCTTTGCGAACATAGTCAGAGACTGTTGATGGTTAACAATTGCATTAATAGTGAGACATAGGGATAGCAATTAAGAAAAACAGACAATACCCATACACTATTTTTATTTATTTAATGTAAGTACTTGTACAATAGTTATATACAAACTACAACTCTCTTTTGTCTATTACTATCTAGTCCTTTTCGATCCACTTGCATAACAAGGCAGATGACTTTGTAGTTCAGCCCCTTAAAACAACAATAACACTACCTCTTGCATAGTCTGTGATGTTGATGACTCTTGAGGCGTGGAAGATGGATACAACATAACTTTTACAACAGGGGTTAAACGTTGCTCAACAAACAATGCACTATTTTGAGTAGCAACATCTTTCTCTTGTACTAACTTATTAGCATTCTGATGATTTTTTTGCCAACACCATCAGTGTTTTGTCTGGAGCACTACATTGATGATCACTCACACTTAAAACCACACCATTTCTACTTTTCATATTGCCTCGACATCTTGTTGACCTCTGTTTTGAGCATCGCCAGAATATTATTCCTTTTACATTTTGTCGTCTATAGTTATAAGAGTAGCCTTTATAGAGTACACGTTGTTTACCTCGGTTAGTTGTAGTAAGTTCCATAAGTAGTGGAGTGGTGGCGCTTCTGCTTCACTTGACACTCCTGTGCCCAACAAACCAACATGGCCGCCGCGCGAAATTGAAATAATTAATATCTCTCAAACGCATGGTCCGATTTTGACAAATGAGGTGTCGTTGGACTCGGGTTGACGCCCTCTTTCCAATGGACCACTCATTTCAACCCCTAAATAAAACCTACCCCTACTAGGGGGTGAAATTGTAATTTTTTAGTGAAAGCCTCTTTTCAAATGGGACATGTATAAGGTGCGCTGCTAAAATGAACTTAAATGTTGTTGCTCATATCGCGCATGCGTTTTTCTGGCTGCCGCTATGGATGAACATTTTTGTTTTTGTTTTGTACGCATGCGCACTTGGGATTTTTGTAAGAGGGCGAGCTCTTTGAAAAAAAATGATTGATAAGAAGAGGTTTTGGTGGTGAGGAGAGAACCAGATAGTCGCCTACTTTCCTACGACGTTTGCCGATATTTCTCGAACGCAAGGTCGGATTTGGACGTGTGACGTGTCAAATCGCTTGTCTCAAAGCCCTATATATGTTATTAATAGGTTAAAGTTTTGAGAATGAGGGAAACAGGCGTTTTGGGGTAAAATTATGATTTTAGACTTTTTCTGATATTTCACGAATGCCTGGTCGGATTTGGTCCTATGACGTGTCAAATGGCTTGTCTCGAAACCCTCTTTATTTTGGTAATAGGTTAAAGTTTTTGAGAATGAGGGAAACAGAATTTTTTGTTGTAAAACCGTGATTTTAGACTTTTTGTTATATCTCACAAACCAATAACGCCAGAGACGTATACGAGGGGTCGTAGGACTCGGGGTGACGCCCCTTTCCTATTTCCCTTTCGAATATAGTATTTATGTTTAAAAAAATGCGAAAGAGCCTAACGACACTTATGTTGAAAACATTTCAGTTTTTAAAACTTTTCTTAAATTTGTCTAAAATGTTCATGACGAGTGGTTGTAGATAGAAAGAGACGATACTACTGGACACGTGTTTCAACGAAGCTATTACTGGCCACGGTGGTGATATACCAATACAGTATTCGCTATTTCGATGAGACGGCGGGTCGAGGGTTCGTTTTCTGATTTTTCCTATGATGGAATTCCTAATTCCTAAACCCCCTGAAGGGGGTCTTTAACGTGTAAACGATTATGAGTGACATGACAAATGATAATTCCTTGATTCGATGAAGTTGGCTTTAGATAGAACAAACTGAACTTGGTTATATGTTGCTTGAAGTGAGTATAGAAAACAAACTTGCTGGGGCAGACTGACAGGATGTGAATGTTATTTGATCTTATTGGAATGCATTGACTTGACAGGGCAACGAAAAAAGCACAGAGATGCTGAGGACACTTGAAGGTCAAACGATATGGCAACCATGGTGGGAGGGGGAAGCTAGGATGATGTCGCCGATCATGTTCAATGGATGAATTTATATTTTGCGAAGCATTGTTCGGAGAGGGTCATGGGACGACTTGTTTTAAGGGTATTTATTTTTTCGATGTTTCCTATGGTGGACTCATTGATTGAAATAATCCAAAACTGCTAGGGCATGGCCTTGAGATTTTATAAACCGATAATGGGATTTTGACATACAAGATCCACTCAGAACTTGACATGATGTCATTCTTTTTATGGCTTATGAATTTCCCCAAAAAAGACCCAAAACAACAAGATCATGGACTTTTGCTTTTCTTAATATATTGCAAACCCATAATGTAAGATGTTTACTGTGAGTGACGAAATCTAGCTAGGTAACGAAAGAATTATTGTAGGATATATGTATGGTGACTGACACGTCTTTGACCATTGGAACTTGTTTTCAGATCTGACTGTAGTACATAGGGAGTATAGGTTGTAGGCATGGATTGACAAACGGTGCACACAAAATTCAATTTATCGATTCAAGAATTAAGAGTAGACTATCATTAATTAATTGGTTAAAGAGTGTAGCTAAAAATAAAAAAATGGTGACTACATTAAACTAAACTGAACCAAGTCGAATCAAACCCAACCGAACCAAACCAAGCCTAAAGCAAACCAAACCTAATCAAGAACAAGCCAAGGGCTTAAGTGTAAAACTTGTGGGGGAATGCAGTCATTGGCAATGTCCAAAGGAAGGGATAACGCTCTACCTCTAGAGGGTAAGGTAAAGCTAGCGCATGGTGCTAATGCATATTCCCAAGTACATGAACCACACACACACACAACTATCCTATGCTGTTTTTATGAGTTAACTGTTAAAACTTACTCAGTGGTTACTGAGCAAGATGGTCGCTACACACAACAAGCTTTAAATACTTGAGGCTAATAATCTATACACACACACACACACGCTTGTTCTAAACTAAACTGTCTTGCTGGCAGTGCTCACACAGTAGGCAAATGACAGAAATGCTTGGCTAACAGAAATACAATCATTTTCGTTTGTCTAATGTTACCAGCTAACCATTACATGCTATAGTGGTGAGCACATGTGCCTCTTGCACTGGAGATCGTAACTCGATTTCTAGCTCTAAGGCCTAGAATGAATCAAACTAAGAAAGAAGGGTATGGTGACGCAGTGGTTAAACTGTTAGCCTTTCACTAAGGTAGACTAGGGTTTGATTTTAGGTTAATATACATGTCATAAACAAACAAACAAACAAACAAACAAACAAAAAAAGCAGAGATAATGTTTAAAACTGATTACACTTGTCTCTTTTTAAATTATTACTTAGATTGCAAATACAAAGGTGGACTGGGTTTGATATTCAGTTAATGCTGCCTATCGCATACTAGCCTGTAAGAAAGCCAAACAAGCAAAAGGCGTAGGTAGAGCAGTGGTAAAATCGCTATGTGTAGAGAACTACCTAACGGTTTTATGAACTGGCAATGGCATGTCGCATAAACAGTGCAGGATACAATCCAGCAACCATAATTTGTATCTTGTGGAGCAGAGAAAACATATATATAGAGAAAGATATAGAAAGCTAGTGTATGTATGGGTAGCATTGATAATTTGACCAGAGAAAATACGATGAGGTAGGGTGGGGAGAGGGAGAATTAACACTTATATATGAATGAATGGTAAATAGTATTTTAGTTTTTTTTCCCCAATAGTTTTGTTTTTTAAATGCAGTGGTAGATAGTCGTTATTTTGTAAAACATTCTTACTTGCAGTAGTAATAAGACTCTATGGTTTCGCTAACACATAGATAGACTGTATTATTGCCATGGTCAAGCACTCACATTAAGATCATTTACAAAATCATAAAATGAAAAATAAAAAATCTTGTTTTGGAAATATCGTTTTTCAACATACACAAAATAAATATATAAAAAATTTGTAAACAGCAAAATGGAAAATCCATGGTCAAGCACTCACATTAAGATCATTTACAAAATCATAAAATGAAAAATAAAAATCTTGTTTTGGAAATATCGATTTTTTTCAACATACACAAAATAAATATATAAAAAATTTGTAAACAGCAAAATGGAAAATCCATGTTTCCATATAGACAAAATTTAAAAACCTTAAACGGACATTTAAGAAAATATATATAAATGGGAAATTGACAAATGTGTAAATATGAAAATGGAAAAATCCATGTTTCCATATCATGAAATTGAAAAACATCAAACTGTCATTTTAAAAAATGCAAATGGAAAATTGACAAATTGCAATGTGTGAAATGTGAAATTGAACAAATGGCTATCATTATTTAAAAAAAAAAGAACATGGTGCTCTATGGTTGAGGTGTGAATCAAACCCTTTCTACTTATTTGGACCACCCGAGACTAAGTAGACTAGTTTAAGTTGTCATACCACTTTTAAAAGTTTGTGTTAAATCTAGGAATTGAACCCAAGAGCTTGTAGGGGAGATCAAAGGTTATAATATGTTAAACAGATAGCCTTGAATGAAGGGTGTGGTAGCTATATAGAGATGAGACGTTTCGCTCGGGGCAGGGAGGCATGGAGATCTGCATCAAACCAGTCAAAGGACTAAAGGCTCAAACAACAACATGTACGTTCACCAAAATAATGTTGTGTAACGGTAAATGTTAGTCAACGAACAGTAATGCATTACTAAAACCCATGACACGATACCTAAGAGCTTTTCTAAAATGATTTTAAAATGCCTTTAACCCTATATTGAACACCCAGTTCACAAAACTCATAACTGCAATGTTATGGTAAAACAAAACAAAATCTATATTTCAAAACAAACAAGTGGTTTAGTCAATGTATACTGGAAAAAGTTTTGTAAACACTCAAGTCCTCAAGACCAATTAAATTAGTAACTGTCAGGTTGGCCGAGTGGTTAAGGTGTTTGACTTAAGATCAAATTTCTGTATAAGGAAGCAAGGGTTCGAATCCCTTACCTGACATAACTATTGCCTTAACATGGCTTGGCCACACTGTATTATTATGATACTCAGTACACAAACCATAGATATAGTGTATTGTTTAAGGCCACTCTCTTTCTGAACATAGTCAGAGACTGTTGATGGTTAACAATTGTATTAATAGTGGGACATGGGGATAGCAATTAAGAAAAAACAGCCAATACCCATACAATATTTTTATTCATTTTAGTTTTTTTTTACAATAGTTACACACTGAATACAACTTTTTATCTCTTTACCATTGTTTGATATAGATTTTAAACACAACGCTTGTTGTAGATCCTTTTACAACTTTTTTTAGGTACTCTTGTTCTTAAAAACTGGGGAAGCCGCAATGGTTTTATAGACATTAAACCCTCATTCTCTTTTTTTTCATTATTATTATTATCATTATTATAAATATTATCTTTATAATTATTATAGTCATTGTCACCATCATTATCATCATCATCATCATCCTCAACATCACTAGAACTATCCAATTCCATTTTTTCCTTTTCAAAAGGGATTTCTTGAAGAGTCTGTGTTGCTTTTGATAGTGTTACGGGTTTATTGAACGTTGACAACTGTCCTAACATGACTTTTTGAGGAGATAAATGCTTTTTTATAAGGAAGTCACTATGTTGAGTAACACTATGTTTTTGTCGGACTTGCTTTTTCTTGTTCTTTTGATCATGTTTTGTTAACACTAACGGTGTTTCATTTGGTATACCACATTGATGAGTACCCACACTTAAGACCTCACCATGTTTACTTTTTAGATGACCTAGACATTTTGTTGTTCTTTGTTTTGAGCACTGCCAAAATATGATGCCATTCGCATTTTCTCGCTTATAGTTATAAGAGTACCCATGATACAGGGCACGTGGTTTACCTTTATTGGTTATAGTATATTCCATAGTAGTCACTGACTTGTATAGTCGATCCGCCTACTACAAAGGTCTGAACACTTGTGGTGAAAGAATGATGTTGTGTTGACGTTTTATGCAGGATAATGTTGGTGGCATATGTGGGTGGCTTATGTTGATGACATGTGTTGTTGGCTGATTTTGGTGGCTTATGTTGATGGTTTATGGTGGTGGCTTATGTTGATGGCTTATGTTGGTGGCTTATGTTGATGACATATGTTGGTGACTTATGTTGATAGCTTATGTTGGTGGCTAATGTTGATGACATATGTTGTTGGCTTATGGTGGTGGCTTATGTTGATGGTATATGTTGCTGGCCTATGTTGATGGTTTATGTTAATGGCTTAGGTTAATATCTTAGGTTGATGGCATAAGTTGATGGCTTATGTTGGTGGCTTATGGTGGTGGCTTATGCTGGTGGCTTATGCTAGTGGCTTATGGTGGTGGTTTATGGTGGTGGCTTATGTTGATGACATATGTTGGTGGCTTAAGTTGGTGGCTTATGTTGGTGGCTTATGGTGGTGGCTTATGGTGGTGGGTTATGGTGGTGGATTATGGTGGCTTATAGTGGTGACTTATGGTGGTGGTTTATGGTGGTGGCTTATGTTGATGACATATGTTGGTGGCTTATGGTGGCTTATGGTGGTGATTTATAGTGGTGGCCTATGTTGGTGGCTTATTTTTGGTGGTTTACGTTAATACCTTATTTGTAATGGCTTATTTGACAAGTTATTGTTGTCAATGTATTTAGAGGATTTTTCTCTTGGTTTTGGAAAGTATCTCAACTCTTTTTTATGGTAGCATAATGCTTACCGCCATGTTTGTTGCAACAACAACACACTAAAATTCCAAGAATCCAAAGTACTCTAAGGTTAATGATTGTCTCTCAACTCCATTCAACGTCTAGTCAAAAAACATTATATATTTTTCACATTTTACAAAAAAGGTAAATTGGGAAAGTAAGCTATATGTTTAAACTAAAAATCATATCAAATCATATGCTAACTCCAACACCTACGTCTACCCCAATCTCAGTCAAAAAAATATAATATTCTTCAAATTTTTCCAAAACAGTATTTGGAAAGTAGGCCATATTTTGAAAACTAATCATCCTATAAAGTCATATATATATATACTGAAACCAATGGCTTTTATATCCTTAATCTTAAGAACAAAATATGGAATTTTTGACATTTTTTCCAAAAATGTTCATTTTAAAACGGGGCTATATTTTGGAAACTAGGAATTTTACAAGAAAGTTTGTTTAACGTAAATGGCAGGTATTTACCCCCACTACCCGCAAACCAAGTCCCAGGTCTCTGGGGAAAAATCCAAAAAAAGTTCAATTTGGAAAGTAGGCAATATTTTGAAAACTAATCATCCTAAAAAGTCATATATAGACTCAAACCAATGGCTTTTATGTCCTTAATTGGTAGAACAAAACTTAACATTTTTTCAGTTTTTCCAAAAAAGTCCAATTTTCAAAAATTGTCTATATTTTGGGAACTAAGAATTTTACAAAAAAGTTTGTTTAACGAAAATGAAAGGTCTTTACCCCCCTCTACCCAAAACATAAATTTCAGGTCCCTAGGACAAAAACTGTGCAGTATATATATATATATATATTTTGGGGAGGGGGTCTATATTCACTTTACCTCCCCACTTTACAAGATGGCGGCCATAGCTTAACTTAACCTAGCCTAACCTAACCTGACCTACGAGGTGTGATCAAAAAGTTCCAAAAATGTGGCTGCAACTTAACCAAACCTAGCCTAGCCTAACCTAACCTCCCTGTTGACTAGCCCCCTTTGGACGGGTCCTTTTTGAAGGGAGTCATTTTTTTTACGTGTCCCGGAGGACGGGTCCTTGTTGACGGGTCCCAGTGGCGGGTCCCCTTTGACATAATTTGGATAAAATGCAAGGCCAGTCCATAGGGATCAGTCCAAAGGACCCGCCACAGGGACCCGTCAACAAGGACCCGTCCTCCGGGACACGTAAAAAAAATGACTCCCTTCAAAAAGGACCCGTCCAAAGGGGGCTAGTCAACAGGGAGGTTAGGTTAGGCTAGGCTAGGTTTGGTTAAGTTGCAGCCACATTTTTGGAACTTTTTGATCACACCTCGTAGGTCAGGTTAGGTTAGGCTAGGTTAAGTTAAGCTATGGCCGCCATCTTGTGAAGTGGGGAGGTAAAGTGAATATAGACCCCCTCCCCAAAAAAAAATATATATATATATACTGCACAGTTTTTGTCCTAGGGACCTGAAATTTATGTTTTGGGTAGAGGGGGGTAAAGACCTTTCATTTTCGTTAAACAAACTTTTTTGTAAAATTCTTAGTTCCCAAAATATAGACAATTTTTGAAAATTGGACTTTTTTGGAAAAACTGAAAAAATGTTAAGTTTTGTTCTACCAATTAAGGACATAAAAGCCATTGGTTTGAGTCTATATATGACTTTTTAGGATGATTAGTTTTCAAAATATTGCCTACTTTCCAAATTGAACTTTTTTTGGATTTTTCCCCAGAGACCTGGGACTTGGTTTGCGGGTAGTGGGGGTAAATACCTGCCATTTACGTTAAACAAACTTTCTTGTAAAATTCCTAGTTTCCAAAATATAGCCCCGTTTTAAAATGAACATTTTTGGAAAAAATGTCAAAAATTCCATATTTTGTTCTTAAGATTAAGGATATAAAAGCCATTGGTTTCAGTATATATATATATATGACTTTATAGGATGATTAGTTTTCAAAATATGGCCTACTTTCCAAATACTGTTTTGGAAAAATTTGAAGAATATTATATTTTTTTGACTGAGATTGGGGTAGACGTAGGTGTTGGAGTTAGCATATGATTTGATATGATTTTTAGTTTAAACATATAGCTTACTTTCCCAATTTACCTTTTTTGTAAAATGTGAAAAATATATAATGTTTTTTGACTAGACGTTGAATGGAGTTGAGAGACAATCATTAACCTTAGAGTACTTTGGATTCTTGGAATTTTAGTGTGTTGTTGTTGCTTACAAACATGGCGGTAAGCATTATGCTACCATAAAAAAGAGTTGAGATACTTTCCAAAACCAAGAGAAAAATCCTCTAAATACATTGACAACAATAACTTGTCAAATAAGCCATTACAAATAAGGTATTAACGTAAACCACCAAAAATAAGCCACCAACATAGGCCACCACTATAAATCACCACCATAAGCCACCATAAGCCACCAACATATGTCATCAACATAAGCCACCACCATAAACCACCACCATAAGTCACCACTATAAGCCACCATAATCCACCACCATAACCCACCACCATAAGCCACCACCATAAGCCACCAACATAAGCCACCAACTTAAGCCACCAACATATGTCATCAACATAAGCCACCACCATAAACCACCACCATAAGCCACTAGCATAAGCCACCAGCATAAGCCACCACCATAAGCCACCAACATAAGCCATCAACTTATGCCATCAACCTAAGATATTAACCTAAGCCATTAACATAAACCATCAACATAGGCCAGCAACATATACCATCAACATAAGCCACCACCATAAGCCAACAACATATGTCATCAACATTAGCCACCAACATAAGCTATCAACATAAGTCACCAACATATGTCATCAACATAAGCCACCAACATAAGCCATCAACATAAGCCACCACCATAAACCATCAACATAAGCCACCAAAATCAGCCAACAACACATGTCATCAACATAAGCCACCCACATATGCCACCAACATTATCCTGCATAAAACGTCAACACAACATCATTCTTTCACCACAAGTGTTCAGACCTTTGTAGTAGGCGGATCGACTATACAAGTCAGTGACTACTATGGAATATACTATAACCAATAAAGGTAAACCACGTGCCCTGTATCATGGGTACTCTTATAACTATAAGCGAGAAAATGCGAATGGCATCATATTTTGGCAGTGCTCAAAACAAAGAACAACAAAATGTCTAGGTCATCTAAAAAGTAAACATGGTGAGGTCTTAAGTGTGGGTACTCATCAATGTGGTATACCAAATGAAACACCGTTAGTGTTAACAAAACATGATCAAAAGAACAAGAAAAAGCAAGTCCGACAAAAACATAGTGTTACTCAACATAGTGACTTCCTTATGAAAAAACATTTATCTCCTCAAAAAGTCATGTTAGGACAGTTGTCAACGTTCAATAAACCCGTAACACTATCAAAAGCAACACAGACTCTTCAAGAGATCCCTTTTGAAAAGGAAAAAATGGAATTGGATAGTTCTAGTGATGTTGAGGATGATGATGATGATGATAATGATGGTGACAATGACTATAATAATTATAAAGATAATATTTATAATAATGATAATGATAATAATGAAAAAGAAGAGAATGAGGGTTTAATGTCTATAAAACCATTGCGGCTTCCCCAGTTTTTAAGAACAAGAGTACCTAGAGAAAGTTGTAAAAGGATCTACAACAAGCGTTGTGTTTAAAATCTATATCAAACAATGGTAAAGAGATAAAAAGTTGTATTCAGTGTGTAACTATTGTAAAAAAAAACTAAAATGAATAAAAATATTGTATGGGTATTGGCTGTTTTTTCTTAATTGCTATCCCCATGTCCCACTATTAATACAATTGTTAACCATCAACAGTCTCTGACTATGTTCAGAAAGAGAGTGGCCTTAAACAATACACTATATCTATGGTTTGTGTACTGAGTATCATAATAATACAGTGTGGCCAAGCCATGTTAAGGCAATAGTTATGTCAGGTAAGGGATTCGAACCCTTGCTTCCTTATACAGAAATTTGATCTTAAGTCAAACACCTTAACCACTCGGCCAACCTGACAGTTACTAATTTAATTGGTCTTGAGGACTTGAGTGTTTACAAAACTTTTTCCAGTATACATTGACTAAACCACTTGTTTGTTTTGAAATATAGATTTTGTTTTGTTTTACCATAACATTGCAGTTATGAGTTTTGTGAACTGGGTGTTCAATATAGGGTTAAAGGCATTTTAAAATCATTTTAGAAAAGCTCTTAGGTATCGTGTCATGGGTTTTAGTAATGCATTACTGTTCGTTGACTAACATTTACCGTTACACAACATTATTTTGGTGAACGTACATGTTGTTGTTTGAGTCTTTAGTCCTTTGACTGGTTTGATGCAGATCTCCATGCCTCCCTGCCCCGAGCGAAACGTCTCATCTCTATATAGCTACCACACCCTTCATTCAAGGCTATCTGTTTAACATATTATAACCTTTGATCTCCCCTACAAGCTCTTGGGTTCAATTCCTAGATTTAACACAAACTTTTAAAAGTGGTATGACAACTTAAACTAGTCTACTCAGTCTCGGGTGGTCCAAATAAGTAGAAAGGGTTTGATTCACACCTCAACCATAGAGCACCATGTTCTTTTTTTTTTAAATAATGATAGCCATTTGTTCAATTTCACATTTCACACATTGCAATTTGTCAATTTTCCATTTGCATTTTTTAAAATGACAGTTTGATGTTTTTCAATTTCATGATATGGAAACATGGATTTTTCCATTTTCATATTTACACATTTGTCAATTTCCCATTTATATATATTTTCTTAAATGTCCGTTTAAGGTTTTTAAATTTTGTCTATATGGAAACATGGATTTTCCATTTTGCTGTTTACAAATTTTTTATATATTTATTTTGTGTATGTTGAAAAAAATCGATATTTCCAAAACAAGATTTTTATTTTTCATTTTATTATATTGTAAATGATCTTAATGTGAGTGCTTGACCATGGATTTTCCATTTTGCTGTTTACAAATTTTTTATATATTTATTTTGTGTATGTTGAAAAACGATATTTCCAAAACAAGATTTTTTATTTTTCATTTTATGATTTTGTAAATGATCTTAATGTGAGTGCTTGACCATGGCAATAATACAGTCTATCTATGTGTTAGCGAAACCATAGAGTCTTATTACTACTGCAAGTAAGAATGTTTTACAAAATAACGACTATCTACCACTGCATTTAAAAAACAAAACTATTGGGGAAAAAAAACTAAAATACTATTTACCATTCATTCATATATAAGTGTTAATTCTCCCTCTCCCCACCCTACCTCATCGTATTTTCTCTGGTCAAATTATCAATGCTACCCATACATACACTAGCTTTCTATATCTTTCTCTATATATATGTTTTCTCTGCTCCACAAGATACAAATTATGGTTGCTGGATTGTATCCTGCACTGTTTATGCGACATACCATTGCCAGTTCATAAAACCGTTAGGTAGTTCTCTACACATAGCGATTTTACCACTGCTCTACCTACGCCTTTTGCTTGTTTGGCTTTCTTACAGGCTAGTATGCGATAGGCAGCATTAACTGAATATCAAACCCAGTCCACCTTTGTATTTGCAATCTAAGTAATAATTTAAAAAGAGACAAGTGTAATCAGTTTTAAACATTATCTCTGCTTTTTTTGTTTGTTTGTTTGTTTGTTTGTTTGTTTATGACATGTATATTAACCTAAAATCAAACCCTAGTCTACCTTAGTGAAAGGCTAACAGTTTAACCACTGCGTCACCATACCCTTCTTTCTTAGTTTGATTCATTCTAGGCCTTAGAGCTAGAAATCGAGTTACGATCTCCAGTGCAAGAGGCACATGTGCTCACCACTATAGCATGTAATGGTTAGCTGGTAACATTAGACAAACGAAAATGATTGTATTTCTGTTAGCCAAGCATTTCTGTCATTTGCCTACTGTGTGAGCACTGCCAGCAAGACAGTTTAGTTTAGAACAAGCGTGTGTGTGTGTGTGTATAGATTATTAGCCTCAAGTATTTAAAGCTTGTTGTGTGTAGCGACCATCTTGCTCAGTAACCACTGAGTAAGTTTTAACAGTTAACTCATAAAAACAGCATAGGATAGTTGTGTGTGTGTGTGGTTCATGTACTTGGGAATATGCATTAGCACCATGCGCTAGCTTTACCTTACCCTCTAGAGGTAGAGCGTTATCCCTTCCTTTGGACATTGCCAATGACTGCATTCCCCCACAAGTTTTACACTTAAGCCCTTGGCTTGTTCTTGATTAGGTTTGGTTTGCTTTAGGCTTGGTTTGGTTCGGTTGGGTTTGATTCGACTTGGTTCAGTTTAGTTTAATGTAGTCACCATTTTTTTATTTTTAGCTACACTCTTTAACCAATTAATTAATGATAGTCTACTCTTAATTCTTGAATCGATAAATTGAATTTTGTGTGCACCGTTTGTCAATCCATGCCTACAACCTATACTCCCTATGTACTACAGTCAGATCTGAAAACAAGTTCCAATGGTCAAAGACGTGTCAGTCACCATACATATATCCTACAATAATTCTTTCGTTACCTAGCTAGATTTCGTCACTCACAGTAAACATCTTACATTATGGGTTTGCAATATATTAAGAAAAGCAAAAGTCCATGATCTTGTTGTTTTGGGTCTTTTTTGGGGAAATTCATAAGCCATAAAAAGAATGACATCATGTCAAGTTCTGAGTGGATCTTGTATGTCAAAATCCCATTATCGGTTTATAAAATCTCAAGGCCATGCCCTAGCAGTTTTGGATTATTTCAATCAATGAGTCCACCATAGGAAACATCGAAAAAATAAATACCCTTAAAACAAGTCGTCCCATGACCCTCTCCGAACAATGCTTCGCAAAATATAAATTCATCCATTGAACATGATCGGCGACATCATCCTAGCTTCCCCCTCCCACCATGGTTGCCATATCGTTTGACCTTCAAGTGTCCTCAGCATCTCTGTGCTTTTTTCATTGCCCTGTCAAGTCAATGCATTCCAATAAGATCAAATAACATTCACATCCTGTCAGTCTGCCCCAGCAAGTTTGTTTTCTATACTCACTTCAAGCAACATATAACCAAGTTCTGTTTGTTCTATCTAAAGCCAACTTCATCGAATCAAGGAATTATCATTTGTCATGTCACTCATAATCGTTTACACGTTAAAGACCCCCTTCAGGGGGTTTAGGAATTAGGAATTCCATCATAGGAAAAATCAGAAAACGAACCCTCGACCCGCCGTCTCATCGAAATAGCGAATACTGTATTGGTATATCACCACCGTGGCCAGTAATAGCTTCGTTGAAACACGTGTCCAGTGGTATCGTCTCTTTCTATCTACAACCACTCGTCATGAACATTTTAGACAAATTTAAGAAAAGTTTTAAAAACTGAAATGTTTTCAACATAAGTGTCGTTAGGCTCTTTCGCATTTTTTTAAACATAAATACTATATTCGAAAGGGAGATAGGGGAGGGGCGTCACCCCGAGTCCTACGACCCCTCGTATACGTCTCTGGCGTTATTGGTTTGTGAGATATAACAAAAAGTCTAAAATCACGGTTTTACAACAAAAAATTCTGTTTCCCTCATTCTCAAAAACTTTAACCTATTACCAAAATAAAGAGGGTTTCGAGACAAGCCATTTGACACGTCATAGGACCAAATCCGACCAGGCATTCGTGAAATATCAGAAAAAGTCTAAAATCATAATTTTACCCCAAAACGCCTGTTTCCCTCATTCTCAAAACTTTAACCTATTAATAACATATATAGGGCTTTGAGACAAGCGATTTGACACGTCACACGTCCAAATCCGACCTTGCGTTCGAGAGATATCGGCAAACGTCGTAGGAAAGTAGGCGACTATCTGGTTCTCTCCTCACCACCAAAACCTCTTCTTATCAATCATTTTTTTTTCAAAGAGCTCGCCCTCTTACAAAAATCCCAAGTGCGCATGCGTACAAAACAAAAACAAAAATGTTCATCCATAGCGGCAGCCAGAAAAACGCATGCGCGATATGAGCAACAACATTTAAGTTCATTTTAGCAGCGCACCTTATACATGTCCCATTTGAAAAGAGGCTTTCACTAAAAAATTAAAATTTCACCCCCTAGTAGGGGTAGGTTTTATTTAGGGGTTGAAATGAGTGGTCCATTGGAAAGAGGGCGTCAACCCGAGTCCAACGACACCTCGTTTATTAAAATCCGACCATCGGTTTGCGAGATATTGGCTTGGACTCACGCGGCGGCCATGACACTGGTTAGAAGCCCTACCATCCCCCTACTTCCATAGTAGTAACTAAGCTGTTAGTATGATTTGTACACTACAAAGGTTATCTCTGTTCTGGTAATAGAATTATTTAACGTTGGCTTTTATATTTAATATGTACAGTTAAAAGTGATAGAAAAGTGGTAGAAACGTGGTAGCAAAGTGGTAGACAAGTGGTAGACAATTGGTAACATAGTGGTAGAAAAGTGGTAGCAAAGTGGTAGAAAAGTGGCAGAAAAGTAGTAGAAAAGTGGTAGCAAAGTGGTAGAAAAGTGGTAGCAAACTAGAAAAGTGGTAGAAAAGTGGCAGAAATGTAGTAGAAAAGTGGTAGAAAAGTGGTAGAAAAGTGGTAGCAAACTAGAAAAGTGGTAGCAAAGTGGCAGAAAAGTAGTAGAAAAGTGGTAGCAAAGTGGTAGAAAAGTGGTAGCAAACTAGAAAAGTGGTAGCAAAGTGGTAGCAAAGTGGTAGAAAATATTACATGTATTGATAAGAAATAGTTTAAGCGGTTACATGTATTCATTACACTATAATTTTAGCATCACGAAGCTCATTTTCTATATCCAAAAGTTCTTCCTCATATTTAGTATGACCAACCTGTTTACAGGTATGCAAGTACTGAAGCCGCTGGATTAGCTTATTGGGATTGTTCCAGTAAACAAATTTAACAAATGATTTTTTTGGGTGTAAACCATTATCATCATCATCATCATCATCATCATCATCATCATCATAATCATCATCATCATCATGGTTATCATCATCAATATAATTATCTTCAATATAATGATCATCACTATTACTATCTAATCCTTTTTGTTCATCTTGCAATGCAACAACCTTTGGCATAGTTTGTGTTGTCTTTGATAGTGTTAGAGGTTTCTTAGACGTTAACGACTGTCCTAACATGTCTATTTCAGGAGATAATAAATGCTCTTTAACAAACAGAGCACTATCTTGAGCCAGACTATTTTTTTCTTGGTCTTGCTTTTTTACCTTGGTTAGAGTATTTCGTCCATTTAAATGAGTATTATTTTGAGATTTACAATGATGATCGATTGAAATAAGTATGTTGGAGCCTTTTGTTTTAATCATTCCTGGACACTTTTTAGATCGTTGTTTCGAACAGCACCAAATAACAGTTCCATTTTTATTAGTTCTTTTTTACAATATATGCATATCCTTTATAGTAAGCACATGGCTTACCATAGCTAGTCGTTGATACTTCCATGTTAACTGTTAAGCATAAACTAATCTCTAGTAAAGTTAACTCGATAATAAAAATGATAGTTTGTAGTATGTGCAGTTTAAAGTAAGAGCAAAAGTAAGAGTCAAGTGGTAGAAAAGTGTTAGCAAAGTGGTGAAAGAGTGGTAGCAGTTTATAGTAGTCATGTTCTTTTTTACCAGAATGTGATTTGAGTAAATGTAATTTCTAAACCTTAGCAGTGAGTAGTCAGTTAGTCTTGGTTCAGACAAGCGTAAACAGTTCTCCAATGAATCAGAGATCAAGATTTTCATTATGAAACATTTGTGTAACCAATTAGGTATCGGTACTTGATAGCTTCACACATGAACAAAAATTCCAACATATCTGACATGAATTACATGATTTGAAAGATGACAAAGAATATCCAATCAATCATTGTAGTTGCAATGTCAAACACAAAGACAAAATCAGCATGAACTTTTAAGTTACAGGAAAATTCTATGAAATAGACTATGCAGGAAATTTGGAAATACACATCAGAAGTTTGCAACACCATCCTTCTAGCCTATATAAATTATCGACATGGAAAGTGTGCACTGCCCCTAACATTAAACCAATTTATCAATAACGCAAGTCAACAATCAAAACATTTTGTGTTGAGTCTATCATTTAATGCATATATTCTGTCTACATTGAACAGTAACAAAAACGCCATTCATAATTAATTAAGTTTGCTTTAATTCTTTATGTAATGATAAATACATATTTAAAGTTTTGGCTGACTGTTCAGGGTGAATCGGCTTTGAACACATAAGAGAGGGAATATTTTAAGACTAAACCTCAGCTCACCTAACATAACCTAAATTTACCTAACCTAACCTTGTCATATAGGTAAGAATCGGGTCAAGCTATGCTTTCGACTACCGAGTTTCAGCTACTTTTCAAGGTTACTCTCCCGAACATTGCCGGAGACTGCTGATAAACACCTATGTTCTCACGGCGGCGGCGCGCAACGACTTACATGACGCGCTTCCCCCTTTTCATTGATCCCTGTAGATTTGTCCCTTTGGACTGGTCCCTGTTGACTAGCCCCTTTGGAAGGGCCCTTTTTGAATGAAGTCATTTTTGACGGGTCCCTGTGGACAGGTCCTTTTGGCTGATCCCTTTGGACCTGACCCTTTGACATAATTTGGATAATTGCATGGGCCAGTCCATAGGTACCAAGGTTTGGTTAGGTAAATTTAGGTTATGTTAGGTGAGCTGAGGTTAAGTCTTAAAATATTCCCTCTCTTATGTGTTCAAAGCCGATTCACCCTGAACAGTCAGCCAAAACTTTAAATATGTATTTATCATTACATAAAGAATTAAAGCAAACATAATTAATTATGAATGGCGTTTTTTGTTACTGTTCAATGTAGACAGAATATATGCATTAAATGATAGACTCAACACAAAATGTTTTGATTGTTGACTTGCGTTATTGATAAATTGGTTTAATGTTAGGGGCAGTGCACACTTTCCATGTCGATAATTTATATATGCTAGAAGGATGGTGTTGCAAACTTCTGATGTGTATTTCCAAATTTCCTGCATAGTCTATTTCATAGAATTTTCCTGTAACTTAAAAGTTCATGCTGATTTTTTCTTCGTGTTTGACATTGCAACTACAACGGTTGATTGGATATTCTTTGTCATCTTTCAAATCATGTAATTCATGTCAGATATGTTGGAATTTTTGTTGATGTGTGAAGCTATTAAGTACCGATACCTAATTGGTTACACAACTGTTTCATAATGAAAATTTTGATCTCTGATTCATTGGAGAACTGTTTACGCTTGTCTGAACCAAGACTAACTGACTACTCACTGCTAAGGTTTAGAAATTACATTTACTCAAATCACATTCTGGTAAAAAAAATCATGACTACTATAAACTGCTACCACTCTTCCACCACTTTGCTAACACTTTTCTACCACTTGACTCTCACTTTTGCTCTTACTTTAAACTGCACATACTACAAACTATCATTTTTATTATCGAGTTAACTTTACTAGAGATTAGTTTATGCTTAACAGTTGACATGGAAGTATCAACGACTAGCTATGGTAAGCCATGTGCTTACTATAAAGGATATGCATATATTGCAAAAAGAACTAATAAAAAAGGAACTGTTATTTGGTGCTGTTCGAAACAACGATCTAAAAAGTGTCGAGGAATGATTAAAACAAAAGGCTCCAACATACTTATTTCAATCGATCATCATTGTAAATCTCAAAATAATACTCATATAAATGGTCAAAATACTCTAACCAAGGTATAAAACAAGACCAAGAAAAAAATAGTGAGGCTCATGATAGTGCTCTGTTTGTTAAAGAGCATTTATTATCTCCTGAAAAAGACATGTTAGGACAGTCGTTAACGCCTAAGAAACCTCTAACACTATCAAAGACAACACAAACTATGCCAAAGGTTGTTGCATTGCAAGATGAACAAAAAGGATTAGATAGTAATAGTGATGATCATTATATTGAAGATAATTATATTGATGATGATAACCATGAGGATGATGATGATTATGATGATGATGATGATGATGATGATGATAATGGTTTACACCCAAAAAAATCATTTGTTAAATTTGTTTACTGGAACAATCCCAATAAGCTAATCCAGCGGCTTCAGTACTTGCATACCTGTAAACAGGTTGGTCATACTAAATACGAGGAAGAACTTTTGGATATAGAAAATGAGCTTCGTGATGCTAAAATTATAGTGTAATGAATCCATGTAACCACTTAAACTATTTCTTATCAATACATGTAATATTTTCTACCACTTTGCTACCACTTTGCTACCACTTTTCTAGTTTGCTACCACTTTTCTACCACTTTGCTACCACTTTTCTACTACTTTTCTGCCACTTTGCTACCACTTTTCTAGTTTGCTACCACTTTTCTACCACTTGGCTACCAGTTTTCTACTACTTTCCTGCCACTTTTCTACCACTTTTCTAGTTTGCTACCACTTTTCTACCACTTTTCTACCACTTTTCTAGTTTTCTACCACTTTTCTAGTTTTCTACCACTTTTCTACCACTTTGCTACCGCTTTGCTACCACTTTGCTACCACTTTTCTACCACTATGTAACCAATTGTCTACCACTTGTCTACCACTTTGCTACCACGTTTCTACCACTTTTCTATCACTTTTAACTGTACATATTAAATATAAAAGCCAACGCTAAATAATTCTATTACCAGAAGAGAGATAACCTTTGTAGTGTGCAAATCATAGTAACAGGTTAGTTACTACTATGGAACTTACTACAACTAACCGAGGTAAACCACGTGTACTCTATAAAGACTACTCTTATAACTATAGACGACAAAATGTAAAAGGAATAATATTCTGGCGATGCTCAAAACAGACGTCAACAAGATGTCGAGGCAATATGAAAAGTAGAAATGGTGTGGTTTTAAGTGCGAGTGATCATCAATGTAGTGCTCCAGACAAAACACTGATGGTGTTGGCAAAAATTATCAGAATGCTAATAAGTTAGTACAAGAGAAAGATATTGCTACTTTGTTGAGCAACGTTTAACCCCTGTTGTAAAAGTTATGTTGTATCCATCTTCCACGCCTCAAGAGTCATCAACATCACAGACTATGCAAGAGGTAGTGTTGTTGTTGTTTTAAGGGGCTGAACTACAAAGTCATCTGCCTTGTTATGCAAGTGGATCGAAAAGGACTAGATAGTAATAGATAAAAGAGAGTTGTAGTTTGTATATAACTATTGTACAAGTACTTACATTAAATAAATAAAAACAAGATGTTCAGTAAAGAACATATAGCCTACTTTCTCCTAAATGCATGGGTATTGTTATAACTCTTTGTCCTTTTCAAGGAGTATGATTGAATGTTGGTTGTAGTAGCTTGTTGAAATACAACGTGCTATAGGGATATTAAACATGAATATGAGGTGCCCTTTGCTAGTGCTACCTCTGTACCAAATTTCGTTCAATTCGGTTTCGCCGTGTTTGAATTGATAGGGGGAATCGATTTGCACACATACTTGGCCACCATCTGCAAACTATTGGGCTGATGTTCTTGCAGTTTGGTCAGAATATGTTTCCCACATAAAGATATGGTGTTGCAAAATTTGGTAGAGACTAGATTATTAGGCTGGTCGTAATTACATTTTAGCTTTTAACATTTGGGTGGCCGCGATTACGTTTCCGTCAAGATAGCGGTGATATAAAACATGACACTGAGGTGCCCCTTGCTAGTGCTACCTCTGTACCAAATTTCGTTCATTCGGTTCCACCGTGTTCGAATTAATAGGGGGAATCAATTTTGACATAAAGATGGCCGCCATCCGCAAACTATTAGGCTAATGACCTATTAGATTGGTCAAAGGATGCTCCCTCCATAAAGGTATGTTGTTGCAAAGTTTGGTAGAGATCGAATGGTTATGTTAGTCGTAATTTGATTTAAGCTTTAAACATTTGTGTGGCCGCTATTAGGTTTCTGTCAATATGGCGGTGATATTAATCATGACCCTGAGATGCCCTTTGCTAGTGCTATCTCTGTACCAAATTTCGTTCCATTCTGTTTCACCGTGTTTGAATTAATAGGGGGAATCGATTCTGACACAAAGATGGCCGCCATCCGCAAACTATTAGGCGAATGACCTATTAGATTGGTCAAAGGATGCTCCCTCCATAAAGGTATGTAGTTGCAAAATTTGGTTGAGATCGGATGATTAGGTTAATCGTAATTTGATTTAAGCTTTGAACATTCGTGTGGCCGCCATTACGTTTCAGTCAAGACGGCGGCGATATAAAACATGACACTGAGATGCCCTTTGCTAGTGCTACCTCCGTACCAAATTTCGTTCCATTCGGTTTCACCGTGTTTGAATTAATAGGGGGAATTGATTTTCACACAAAGATGGCCGCCATTCGCAAACTATTAGGCTAATGACCTATTCATTTGGTCAAAGGATGCTTCCTCTATAAGGGTATGTTGTTGCAAAATTTGGTAGAGATCGGATGATTAGGTTAATCGTAATTTGATTTAAGCTTTGAACATTTGTGTGGCCGCCATTACGTTTCCGTCAAGATGGCGGCGATATAAAACATGACACTGAGGTGCCTTTTGTTAGTACTACCTCTGTACCAAATTTCGTTCCATTCGGTTGCACCGTGTTCGAATTAATAGGGGGAATCGATTTTCACACAAAGATGGCCGCCATCCGCAAACTATTACTCTGATGACCTATTTGTTTGGTCAAAGGATGCTCCCCCCATAAAGGTGTGTTGTTGCAAAATTTGGTAGAGATCGGATGATTAGGTTAGTCGTAATTTGATTTAAGCTTTGAACATTTGTGTGGCCGCCATTACGTTTCCGTCAAGATGGCGGCGGTATAAAACATGACACTGAGGTGCCTTTCGTTAGTACTACTTCCGTACCAAATTTCGTTCCATTCGGTTGCACCGTGTTCGAATTAATAGGGGGAATCGATTTTCACTCAAAGATGGCCGCCATCCGTAAACTATTACGCTGATGACCTATTGGTTTGGTCAAAGGATGCTCCCCCCATAAAGGTATGTTGTTGCAAAATTTGGTAGAGATCGGATGATTAGGTTAGTCGTAATTTGATTTAAGCTTTGAACATTTGTGAGGCCGCCATTACGTTTCCGTCAAGATGGCGGCGATATAAAACATGACACTGAGGTGTCCTTTGCTAGTGCTACCTTTGTACCAAATTTCGTTCAATTCGCATTCACCGTGTTCGAATTGATAGGGGGGGACACACATTCAGAGTACACACACTCACACACACACACACACAGAGACACACACACACACAGACACACACACAGACTCATACACACACATACACACACACAGACAGACACACTTTTTTCGCCCTGTGTTGATCTCATAAGTCTACTTTCATTTTTTGCAAAAATCGAAAGTAGGTTAATAGTGTATGGGTATTGTCTGTTTTTAGCCTACTTTCGATTTTTGCAAAAATGAAAGTAGACTTATGAGATCAACACAGGGCGAAAAAAGTGTGTCTGTCTGTGTGTGTGTATGTGTGTGTGTGAGTCTGTGTGTGTGTCTGGGTGTGTGTGTCTGTGTGTGTGTGAGTGTGTGTACTCTGAATGTCTGTCCCCCCCTATGAATTCGAACACGGTGAATGCGAATTGAACGATATTTGGTACAAAGGTAGCACTAACAAAGGACACTTCAGTGTCATGTTTTATATCGCCGCCATCTTGACGGAAACGTAATGGCGGCCTCACAAATGTTCAAAGCTTAAATCAAATTACGACTAACCTAATCATCCGATCTCTACCAAATTTTGCAACAACATACCTTTATGGGGGGAGCATCCTTTGACCAAACCAATAGGTCATCAGCGTAATACTTTACGGATGGCGGCCATCTTTGAGTGAAAATCGATTCCCCCTATTAATTCGAACACGGTGCAACCGAATGGAACGAAATTTGGTACGGAAGTAGTACTAACGAAATGCATCTCAGTGTCATGTTTTATATCGCCGCCATCTTGACGGAAACGTAATGGCGGCCACACAAATGTTCAAAGCTTAAATCAAATTACGACTAACCTAATCATCCGATCTCTACCAAATTTTGCAACAACATACCTTTATGGGGGGAGCATCCTCTGACCAAACTAATAGGTCATCAGAGTAATAGTTTGCGGATGGCGGCCATCTTTGTGTGAAAATCGATTCCCCATATTAATTCGAACACGGTGCAACCGAATGGAACGAAATTTGGTACAGAGGTAGTACTAACAAAAGGCACCTCAGTGTCATGTCTTATATCGCCGCCATCTTGACGGAAACGTAATGGCGGCCACACAAATGTTCAAAGCTTAAATCAAATTACGATTAACCTAATCATCCGATCTCTACCAAATTTTGCAACAACATACCCTTATAAAGGAAGCATCCTTTGACCAAATGAATAGGTCATTAGCCTAATAGTTTGCGAATGGCGGCCATCTATGTGTGAAAATCAATTCCCCCTATTAATTCAAACACGGTGAAACCGAATGGAACGAAATTTGGTACAGAGATAGCACTAGCAAAGGGCATCTCAGTGTCATGTTTTATATCGCCGCCATCTTGACAGAAACGTAATGGCGGCCACACAAATGTTCAAAGCTTAAGTTAAATTACGACTAACATAACCATCCGATCTCTACCAAACTTTGCAACAACATACCTTTTTGGAGGGAGCATCTTTTGACCAATCTAATAGGTTATTAGCCTAATAGTTTGCGGATGGCGGCCATCTTTATGTCAAAATTGATTCCCCCTATTAATTCGAACACGGAGGAACCTAATGGAACGAAATTTGGTACAAAGGTAGCACTAGCAAAGGGCACCTCAGTGTCATGTTTTATATCGCCGCCGTCTTGACTGAAACGTAATGGGGGCCACACGAATGTTCAAAGCTTAAATCAAATTACGATTAACCTAATCATCCGATCTCAACCAAATTTTGCAACTACATACCTTTATGGAGGGAGCATCCTTTGACCAATCTAATAGGTCATTCGCCTAATAGTTTGCGGATGGCGGCCATCTTTGTGTCAGAATCGATTCCCCCTATTAATTCAAACACGGTGAAACAGAATGGAACGAAATTTGGTACAGAGATAGCACTAGCAAAGGGCATCTCAGTGTCATGATTAATATCGCCGCCATATTGACAGAAACGTTATAGCGGCCACACAAATGTTTAAAGCTTAAATCAAATTACGACGAACATAACCATTCGATCTCTACCAAACTTTGCAACAACATACCTTTATGGAGGGAGCATCCTTTGACCAATCTAATAGGTCATTAGCCTAATAGTTTGCGGATGGCGGCCATCTTTATGTCAAAATTGATTCCCCCTATTAATTCGAACACGGTGGAACCGAATGAACGAAATTTGGTACAGAGGTAGCGCTAGCAAGAGGCACCTCAGTGTCATGTTTTATATCACCGCTATCTTGACGGAAACGTAATCGCGGCCACCCAAATGTTAAAAGCTAAAATGTAATTACGACCAACCTAATAATCTAGTCTCTACCAAATTTTGCAACACCATATCTTTATGTGGGAAACATATTCTGACCAAACTGCAAGAACATCAGCCCAATAGTTTGCAGATGGTGGCCAAGTATGTGTGCAAATCGATTCCCCCTATTTGTATAAAGAATCGTTTGAACAAACTACAAGGTCATCAACATAATAATTTGCGGATGGCGGCCATGTATGAGTGCAAATCGATTACCCCTATCAATTCAAACACGGCGAAACCGAATTGAACGAAATGTGTTACAGTGGTAGCACTAGCAAAGGGGACCTCATATTCATGTTTAATATCCCTATAGCACGTTGTATTTCAACAAGCTACTACAACCAACATTCAATCATACTCCTTGAAAAGGACAAAGAGTTATAACAATACCCATGCATTTAGGAGAAAGTAGGCTATATGTTCTTTACTGAACATCTTGTTCTTAATTGCTATCCCTATGTCTCACTATTAGTGCAATTGTTAACCATCAACAGTCTCTGACTATGTTCGCAAAGAGCATGACCTTAAACAATACACTCTATCTATGGTTTGTGTACCGAGTACACAACAATACAGTGTGGTCAAGCCATGTTGAGGTAATAGTTATATCAGGGAAGGGATTCGAACCCTTGCTTTCTTGTACAGAAAATGTGAACTTAAGTCAAACACCATAACCACTCGGTCAACCTGACAGTTACTAATTTAATTATTTTTGTGGACTTGAGTGTTTATAAAACTTTTCCAGTATATATTGACTAAACCATTTGTTTGTTTTGAAATATAGATTTTGTTTTGTTTGTCCATAACATTGCAGTTATGAGTCTTGTGAACTGGGTGTTTAATATAGGGTTGAAGGCATTTTAAAATAATTTTAGAAAAGCTCTTAGGTATCGTGTTTTAGTAATGCATTACAGTTCGTTGACTAATATTTACCGTTACACAACATTATTTTGGTGAGCTCTACATGTTGTTGTTTGAGTCGTCAGTCTTTTGACTGGTTTGATGCAGATCTCCATGCCTCCCTCCCCTGAGCGAAACGTCTCATCTCTATATAACTACCACACCCTACATTCAAGGCTATCTGTTTAACATATTATAACCTTGGATCCCCCTACAAGCTCTTGGGTTCAATTCCTAGATTTAACACAAACTTTTAAAAGTGGTATGACAACTAAAACTAGTCTACTCAGTCTCGAGTGGTCCAAATAAGTAGAGAGGGTTTGATTCACACCTCAACCATAGAGCACCATGTTCTTTTATTTTAAATAATGATAGCCATTTGTTCAATTTCACATTTCACACATTGCAATTTGTCAATTTTCCATTTGCATTTTTTAAAATGACAGTTTGATGTTTTTCAATTTCATGATATGGAAACATGGATTTTTCCATTTTCATATTTACACATTTGTCAATTTCCCATTTGCATATATTTTCTTAAATGTCCGTTTAAGGTTTTTAAATTTTGTCTATATGGAAACATGGATTTTCCATTTTGCTGTTTACAAATTTTTTATATATTTATTTTGTGTGTATGTTGAAAAACGATATTTCCAAAACAAGATTTTTTATTTTTCATTTTATGATTTTGTAAATGATCTTAATGTGAGTGCTTGACCATGGCAATAATACAGTCTATCTATGTGTTAGCGGAACCATAGAGGCTTATTACTACTGCAAGTAAGAATGTTTTACAAAAAACGACTATCTACCACTGCATTTGAAAAAACAAAACGATTGAAAAAATCTATTTTCCATTCATATATAAGTGCTAATTCTCCCTCTCCCCACCCTACCTCACCGTGTTTTCTCTGGTCAAACAACCAATGCTACCCACACACACACAAGCTTTCTATATATCTCTCTCTCTATATATATATATGTTTTCTCTTGTCCACGAGATAAAAATTATGGTTGCTGGATCGTATCCTGCACTGTTTATGCGACATACCTTTGCCAGTTCATAAAACCGTTAGGTATTTCTCTACACATAGCGATTTTACCACTGCTCTACCTACGCCTTTTGCTTGTTTGGCTTTCTTACAGTCTAGTATGTGATAGGAAGCATTAACTGTATGTCAAACCCAGTCCACGTTTGTATTTGTAATCTAAGTAATAATTTGAAAAGAGACAAGTGTAATCAGTTTTAAACATTATCTCTGCTTTTATTTGTTTGTTTATGACATGCATATTAACCTAAAATCAAACCCTAGTCTACCTTAGTGAAAGGCTAACAGTTTAACCACTGCGTCACCATACCCTTTTTTCTTAGTTTGATTCGTTCTAGGCCTTAGAGCTAGAAATCGAGTTAAGATCTCCAGTGAAAGAGGCACATGTGCTCACCACTATAGCACGTAATGTTTAGCTGGTAACATTAGACAACCGAAAATGATTGTATTTCTGTTAGCCAAGCATTTCTGTCATTTACCTACTGTGTGAGCTCTGCCAGCAAGACAGTTTAGTTTAGAACAAGTGTGTGTGAGTGTGTGTATAGATTATTAGCCTCAGGTATTTAAAGCTTGTTGTGTGTAGCGACCATCTTGTCCCAGTAACCACTGAGCAAGTTTTAACAGTCAACCCATAATAACTGCATAGGATAGTTGTGTGTGGTTCATGTACTTGTGTGTGTGCATTAGCATCATGCACTAGCTTTACCTTACCCTCTATAGGTAGAGCGTTATCCCTTTCCGTTCTGACATTACCAATGACCACATTCACCCACAAGTTTTACACTTAAACCATTGGCTTGTTTTTGATTAAGTTTGGTTCGGTTTGGTTGGGTTTGATTCAACTTGGTTCAGTTTAGTTCAATGTAGTCACCATTTTGGATTTTAGCTATCCTCTTTAACCAATCAATTAAAGATTGTCTACTCTTATTTCTTGAATCGATAAATCAGATTTTGTATACACCATTTGTCATTTATTATCCCATACCTACAACCTATACTCTCTCTGTACTGCAGTTTGATCTGAAAACAAGTTCCAATGGTGAAAGATTTGTCAGTCACCATACATGTAGCCTACAATAATTCTTTCACTACCTAGCTATGTTTCATCACTCACTGTAAACATTTCACATGTCCATATCCGATTATAAGTTTATAAAATCTCAGGTCGATGACCTTGATGTATTGGGTATTTTTGGGTAAATTCATTAGCCATGGGAAAGGGTTGACCGTACTAAGTCCTATGACACCTCACATGTTGATATCCGATTATTAGTTTATAAAATCTCAGGTCAATGACCTTGCTGTTTTGAATTTTTGAGGTAAATTCATTGGTCATGGGAAAGGGTTAACCATTCGTAGTCCTATGACACCTCACTTGACCCTCTCTACTGATAATTTTAAAAATCTTAGGTCAATTACCTTGCTGTTTTGTGTATTTTGGGTAAAAACGTTGGTCATGGAAAAGGGTTGGCCATCCTGAGTCTTGTGCCACCTCACTTGTCCCTCTCTGATTATTAGTTGATAAAATCTTAGGTTAATGACAATGCTGTTTTTTTTTGTGGGTAAATTCATTGGTCATGGGGAGGGGTTGGCCATTTTAAGTCCTATGACACCTCACTTGACCCTCTGTGATTATTAGTTAGCGAGATATTAACGAAAGTGCAGTTAGGCCCTTTTGACAAAAAATGAATAATACATTCAAAAACAGGGCGTCACCCCAAGTCCAACGACCTCTCATACAAGTCCCTAGCTTTCTTAGTTCATAAGATATTAAAAAGCCGATGACCTATTAGTTTTTGGATCTTTGGTTAATTTGTAAAAAAACGTATCTATAAATCATTATTCAAAAAGCCCGCCCTCTTACAAAAACCCCAATTGCGCATTCGTAAAACAAAAAACAAAAATGATAAATCATAGCGGCATTCAGTTGTATACTTGCACTTTATGTGGAACGAGTTTAATTTCATATTGGCATACAAACTCCCACATGTTTCACATGTAAAGCGACTTTTACCTAAAAATTATTATTTCACCCCCTAGTAGGGGTAGATTTTATTTTTGAGTGGAAATAAGTTATCCATAGGAAAGGGGTTGTCTGCCGGAGTAATTTGACTACTTGTACATGTCTCTAGCCTTATTCCCACCACTGTCAAAACAGGTTGTGACTTGTTAGCTCTTATCGTGCACGTGCACATGTTTTCACTTGTGTGTTAGGTCATATTACACATGAACTTGCATTTTCTCACGTATGAACCAAAACAGGATGTGACTTGTTTCACAAGGAGGACGGTAATAAGGTCATCTCACACGTGTTCACATGTATTTCGTCACTTTCCTTTCATATCGTTATCACATTATAGTAGTGGGGGTTGGTGAACAACAGTTCAACACACACAAATGTAGTTAGGCCCTTTAATATAATTTAAATAAATTCATGGGCTAGTCCGTAGGAACCAGGCCAAAGGGACCCGTCCAAAGGGATCAGTCCAAAGGGACAAGGACTCGTTCACAGGGACTCGTCCACAAGGACTCGTCCACAAGGACCTGTCAACAATGACCTGTCCACAAGGACTTGTCCATAAGGACTCGTCCACAAGGACCTGTCAACAATAACCCATCAACAGGGGCCCGACAGCAGGGGGCTCGTCAACAATAACAGGGGCTCTCACCTCAAGGCCTAACATGCCCCTCTTTGATTATTGGTTTGCAGAACAACGTTACATTCCATATCGGCATTCAAACTCTCACATGTTGCAATTGGAAAGAGAGATTCTCTAAAAAATTCAATTTCACCCTCTAGTAGGGCAGGTTTTATTATAGAGTGGAAATATGTTGTTCATTGGAAAGAGGGTGTCAGCCCGAGTTCAATGACACCTCATTTGTTAAAATCCAAACATGAGTTCGAGAGAAATCGCACCGCCGCCATCTTGTGTGGAGGGTGTGGAGGTGGAGGCATCTGAACCGCTACAAAACCACTACTTACGAGCTTTAACATTTAATTTTCTATCCTAAAGGTCCTTATCACATTTCGTGTATCTCCAACGGTTAGCTAGTAAAACCTTAATTTGTGCTATAAAACACGGTCAATACCGAGCGGTGCGGTATAACTCAACATAGGCTTTTATAAAAATGAAAGTTTGTCTGTTTTTTTCTGAATTTCTACGGAAATTTGAGTTATTTACGCGATTCAGATTTTTTTATGATGGAAGCGCGCGAAAATATTTTTTGTCTGTCTGTCTGTCTGTCTGTTTGTTTGTCTGTGGACAACTTTGATCCCTTATACCTCGAGAACGGCTGGGTGTATCAACGTAAAATTTGTTACAGATATTCATCAGAGGCACGACACTAATCATTGATGAAACTCTTCTCCGTACCTCTCATAAAAGGGGGCCTAGCCCTTTAAAATACATGCTGAAATAGGACGAGATAAAGCTCATTTTCAGCCCCTCAATGTGAGAGATAAAAATCGAGAACCCTAAAGAGTCCCCGAAAACCACATTTTTAGGCCCTAAAACCAACCGGTTTTGAGATATTTCCAGAAAACTAATTTCATTTAATAAACTAATGAACGAATGCAAGCCGGTAACCATGGCAACAGATTCTCAGGGATCCATATATTGCTGTAAGACGCAATACAATTCCATTAAATACATTAGTGTGAAAATTTGCAAACGGCTAGAAGGTTATCACGGAATCAAATTAAGCTGTAAAATTCATCAATACGTATAATGCGCTTAAGGGGGTCAAGGGGGTACTCTAGAATTTTTTCACACGATTTACACCTGCGGGTGTGGTACGGCAGGTCTATTATATTCCTATCTCTATATTATATTATTAGTAGTAGTATTATATTATGGCGTACAACGACGAGACAAAGCCCCTCGGTGCCAGAAACAAAACTCGGGGGCCCTAAAGGGTCCTCGAAAACTGCATTATAAGGCTCTAAAACCAACAGTTCCTGAAATATTCCCAGAAAACTAATTTAACTTAATTTAACAAACTAATGAAGGAATGCAAATCGGTAACCATGACAACATTATCTCAAGGGGTGGCATCCAACTTTCCATCTATTTTTGTAAGAAGCAATGCCACTCCATTTATTACATTTCTGTGAAAGTTTGCAAATGGCTATAAGTATATCACGGAACCAACGTAGACTGTATAATTCATCAATGCAACTAAGGGGGTCAAGGGGTAACCTAGGATTTATTCATGCAATTTTCACGTGTGACATATAGTACAGAAGGTCTATTATATCTCCAAACAGCAACATTATTTTCAAAAATTCCTGAATTGAATCAATATTTTTTGCAGAATTTAGGAATTTGGGCCATTTGAGGCTAAAGAACCTGAATTTTCATGCACTACAAGCCTTTATAATTTATGAAAGAGGTCTTCCTGTGTATGGGGACCTAACACAACGTAGAGGGTCATTTTTTATGTGACGTGTATTGCGTTTCGTCTACAAGGCTTTCAATTCTATTTCTCGTCAGGAAGTACACGTTAGGTGAATTTAGTTTGAGAGCACATTTTAACTAATCTTTTTCCTTTTTTTTGTCGACATACGGGTTCATCGTAAGGATGGTTTTGTTTGATACTCCGTGGTAGATATACCCATATTTGGATATCTGGGTGATATGTTGTAGACAATAGAATTGTCTGTCAGTCTTCCTGTGTATCATTATGTGCGCCTATAACTCGTGTTCGGATGCTTGGTGCATCTTAAAATTAGGTATGGTAACCATGAGAGTCAATACACCAATCATTTATAAAACTCTTCACCGTAAATTTTATACAGTAGAAGGGTGGATATAGGGAAAAACGTCTCAAAATGCATGCTAAAATAGGCGAAATATAAAAATTATCCTAGAAGGACGACCAAACCATATGTTGCACTTCTCAATGTGAGACACAAAATTCGGGAGTCTATAAAGGGTCTCCGAAAACCACATTTTAAGGCCCGTAAATTAACAGTGTGTGTGATATTCCCAGAAAACTAACTTCGTTTTGATAAACTTATGAAGGAATGATAAACCGCTAACCATTGCAACAGTAGCTCAATTGATAATGTCTGTTGTTAACACCGAACACCGTTCGAAGAACGGGTACTTCTGCTAGTAGGCTATAAAAATCCAGCATGAAATGGTTTTCCGTGGCTTCCCATTTTTAACTCCAGGCAAATGCTGGGACGGTACCTTCTGACAGGCCACGGCCGATTCCCTCCACATCCTTACCCAGTTTCATTCACCATCATCCATTTCATCTCTCATTAACTCCTCTCGTGAGGTTGGCGTCAGAAAGGGCATCCGGCCGTAAAAACAATCCGCCACGAATACTTCCATCGCATCTCGTCCCCGACCCCGTTGGAAAACGGGAATAATGGGGGGTAGACATACAATACCGGTGTATCAACAATTTCATGTGGGGTTTCTTCTATGTCAGATGTTACACATCATATGCGACTACTGTAAGGCTCGTCAAGTTTTTTTTCAGTTATTATTTCTTGTGTCCTAATCATGCGATTGAAGTTTGGATAATACACCTACGAATTGATATTCATCTAATACTACATAACTCTATGGCCTACATATATAAAAAAAAAACTACAAATGCAACCGTCCGAAATAACTAGGCAGCTCTCAATATCTATGATTCATTACAGGAATCAAACTGGAATTTCGTATGTTGATAGCAGCAATTTACATAAGTAGGATATATGAAAATAGGCTGCTTAGTTCTTCACGGAACTACTTGTTTTAAAACGCTTATCTTTCCAACTCAGCTTCACCCACGGACTCTGCGAGGGGTCATTCCTTTACCATCGCAAGGGCGGTGTCTGGGAGTTGAACACACTTTGTCAGCAGTTACAACAGGGGATGGTGGCAGGCCATTCGCCCAGGCGACCACTACCTTGTGTGAAATTAAGCAAGGGTCGGGGTAGGGATTTGGAAGGAAGTCAGCCGTGGGCCTGCTGAAAAGAACCGCCCTGGCATTATTTACCTGGTGGTGAAAATGGGCAACCACAATAAACTATTTTCATGACGGCGCCCAATAGAGCTCGAGCCATCCGGGAAGGTGGTGCGCAGAACACAACGCTACCATTACGTCATGCCTCACTTCCATCCCACCAATCACAGTCAGTCTGTCTTCAGAATATGAGCTAGTGTGTTGTCAGGAAAGCTAAGTGTAAAGCAGCGTGAAAGAGACAGGCTCGTTGAGGTAAACGACGCGACGGTGTTGTCATACCGCAGGAACTCATGGCAGCTGCCTGCGGTGTGGGAAATCGGACATGGTGGACCTGTTGCAACAGTGGAAATGTATCTCTTTCTCTCTCTGCGCAAATACCACAGAGCTGGTCGCCTTCCGGGCTGACGCGAGCTCTAATATATTAGGGAATAATTGAGCTGCACTCAACATTCAAATCAATAATTGCACTACTCACTATTAATAACTTGATTGCTACGTGTGATTGTTGTGCCGTAAGTGGGGAGAATATTATGAACATAAAAGAAGAATGCAGATTGAGGGACTTGGAAGGAAGGAGAGCCATGAAAGGCAGATAGGAAAGTGAAAGAGGAGAGGGTCCGCCCCACAGGGAATGGGCAAAAGGGGAAAACCGGACCCAGCTGAGGAATCCCTCCGGTTCGCCACCTCCCGAACTCACCAGCCGTGAGTCCCTGAGGCTGTAGCAATATCCAGGATGAACCAGAAGTGGTGGGGCTACATATACCCTGCCTTCTTGAGGGCTTTGAGCAGAAGGCAGGAGATAACAGGAAAAGAAAAAGAAGGCTGAATCCTCGCAGAAGGAGGGTTTCAGAAAAGATGAGACAAGGGACAATTAAGGCGGGAAAGTGAAAGAATCCCTAGGCCTCGGATATCCCAATACCGTCTGGGTCAGAAAAGAACAAGAGTTGACCAAGGGAGGTCGATAGGAAAGAAGACGGAGATGAGCCCGGCACAAGTAAGTGGAAGCAATGCCGGACTCAGCTAAGTGTGATTGTTGTTCCGTAAGTGGGGAGAATATTATGAACATAATTGAGCAGTAGGTTAACTTAAGTTCGGTTTGTGACAAGAAAGCGAGTTAAAATTCCATTGTCAAGTAGTTTTGAGCTGTGTTAAAAGTTTCAAGTCTCTAACTCATCACGAGGTTAGTTTTAAATTGATTGCAAAATTTGTACTGAACAGACAAACAGACAGACAAGAAAGCGAGTAAAAAAAGACGTGTTAAAATGGAAGACACTCGTAACTCGGACACCGTAATACAGTCGGAGTTGGAAGAAAACAATAATTGACCAATGAATGTCAACAGGGAGAAGTTATAGTATAATAATAATATCGTATGGCCTCGGATGACGGGTGCAAGCTTTGTTATTTGACACCCAGTGGGCAGCTTGCATGTCGAATTTTGCTGTTCCTTGAAGCGCTATGAATGTCAAGGAGGTCCAAATTGAAGTGTGCCAGCTGGTGCCACCTCGATCGTTCCGATCCATTTCCGTCCCATTGTACAAAATCACTCCCACAAAAATATCCAGCAACTGAGTGGAAAGATGTTACACATCAATAAATACCCCGTGAGTTACTGTCCAGTAGATGATGTCGACTGTATGCCTCTCTCAACACTGTTCCCACACAGCATAAAAATGCAAAACAAAGCCATTGAATGGAAGTATTATGGAATAAAAATGGAGGTTTTATTTATTGAAAACAGAGGATCCACTAACAATTTAGGGAATTCAGCTGCAAACAGCATTCAAATCAATCACACTAGTAGACATGGAGTACAGGTTTATTTAATGAGGACGTCCATTCTGTGTTGGAAACTGGGGAATTTGTATTAGTTAAACAATAACAGCCTATTTTAGCCTACTTTCGACTTTTGCAAAACATGAAAGTAGACTTATGAGATCACTACAGGGCGAAAAAAAGTGTGTCTGTCTGTGTGTGTGTATGTGTGTGTGTGAGTATGTGTGTGTGTGTGTGAGTGTGTGTACTCTGAATGTGTGTCCCCACCCCTATCAATTCGAACACGGTGAGCGCAAATTGAACGAAATTTGGTACAAAGGTAGCACTAGCAAAGGACACCTCAGTGTCATGTTTTATATCGCCGCCGTCTTGACGGAAACGTAATGGCGGCCACACAAATGTTCAAAGCTTAAATCAAATTACGACTAACCTAATCATCCGATTATACCAAATTTTGCAACAACATACCTTTATGGGGGAAGCATCATTTGACCAAACTAATAGGTCATCAGAATAATAGTTTGCGGATGGCGGCCATCTTTGTGTGAAAATCGATTGCCCCTATTAATTCGAACACGGTGAAACCGAATGGAAATAATTTGGTACAGAGGTAGCACTAGCAAGGGGCACCCCAGTGTCATGTTTTATATCGCCGCCATCTTGACGCAAACGTAATGGCGGCCACCCAAATGTTCAAAGCTTATATCAAATTACGACTAACCTAATCATCCGATCTCTACCAAATTTTGCAACAACATACCTTTATGAAGGGAGCATCCTTTGACAAATCTAATTGGCATTAGCCTAATAGTTTGCGGATGGCGGCCATATTTGTGTCAAAATCGATCACCCCTATTAATTCGAACACGGTGAAACCGAATGGAATGAAATTTGGTACAGAGGTAGCACTAGCAAAGGGCACCTCAGTGTCATGTTTTATACCGCCGCCATCTTGACGGAAACGTAATGGCGGCCACACAAATATTCAAAGCTTAAATCAAATTACGATTAACCTAATCATCCGATCTCTACCAAATTTTGCATCAACATACCATTATGGAGGGAGCATTCTTTGACCAATCTAATAGGTCATTAGCCTAATATTTTGCGGATGGCGGCCATCTTTGTGTGAAAATCGATTCCCCCTATTAATTCGAACACGGTGAAACCGAATGGAACGAAATTTGGTACAGAGGTAGCACTAGAAAAGGCCACCTCAGTGTCATGTTTTATATCACCGCCATCTTGACGGAAACGTAATCGCGGCCACCCAAATGTTAAAGGCTAAAATGTAATTACGACCAACCTAATAATCTAGTCTCTACCAAATTTTGCAACAACAAATCTTTATGTGGGAAGCATATTCTGACCAAACTCCTAGATCATCAGCCCAATAGTTTGCAGATGGTGGCCAAGTATGTGTGAAAATCGATTCCCCCTATCAATTCAAACACGGTGAAACCGAATTGAACGAAATTTGGTACAGAGGTAGCACTAGCAAAAGGCACCTCAGTGTCATGTTTTATATCGCCGCCATCTTGACGGAAACGGAATGACGGCCACCCAAATGTTGAAAGCTTAAATCAAATTTCGACCATCCTAATAATTTGATCTCTACCGGATTTTGCAACAACATGCCTTTTTGTGGAAAGCATCTTATGACTGACTACAAGGTCATCAGCCCAATAGTTTGCAAATAGCGGCCATGTATGTGTGCAAATCTATTCCCCGGATCAATTCAAACACGGTGAAACCGAATTGAATGTTTTTTTTACAGAGGTAGCACTAGCAAAGGGCACCTCATATTCATGTTTAATATCCCTATAGCTCGTTGTATTTCAACAAGCTTTTACAACCAACATTCAATTATACTCCTTGAAAAGGACAAAGAGTTGTAACAATACCCATGCATTTAGGAGAAAGTAGGCTATATGTTCTTTACTGAACATCTTGTTTATCAAATGAAAGAATAGGCGGATGACATCACTTTTGTTCGTGTGTGTGTGTGTATGTGTGTCCTCCCCTAAAAAAATCTAAATGGCTACAGTCATTTCCATGAAACTCGGTAAAGACACAGTTCTATTTTGTCCGACCCCGGCCGTGCCTTTCAAATTTAAATACGTTTCACCAATACATACTATACGTTTCTTCAGTTCTCAATATATCCGAAACTGAAATATTGTATGGTGTTAGAGGACTGTCAAGTGAGGACTGATATGCAACATTTCAAATACTGAGAAACACAAAAACATCACTGCGACCAAGTGATTGTCAAATATTTAAAATTTTCTGGCGCACTTTGCCCCTATCCACATCTAATTGCCGTCTTGCCCACGTGAGAAACAGTTGTGCAGTATCATATAACACTCCCACAGTTTATTGCGCGGTTGGGGAGTATCTTGCAGAGTTCAATAGAATTTAAACAATGTGGTCAAAGAATGTGTTCCTCTGTTTGTCGCCTGATAGCAGCCAGACGCTACTGTATGGACCTTGGTAGAAATACTAATAAACGCTCCATATTAAGGTCCCATAGAGGAAAGAATAAGAGGAGATGCCCTGAGCTCGTTCGAGTGAGGCCAAGCGCTGCAACCAAAGTGGGCGTTACCTTAACTCGTATTCGGTGTTCTGTGACTTTCATGAGGCATTGTGCATGGTCAGGCCTTCGGAACTTAGATAGGATTGGCTAATCCTTATTTTGGCCGTGATTTTTTAATCGCGCTCCGGTTATACAACTTTGGAAACGTAATAACAGAGTGATAAGTTATTTAAAAAACAAACTCTTTAATTCTAATCTCAGCATGTGTAGGTTACCCTATATACAAAAAAAAAATCCTCTCGGCACGCCGGAAGGCGGAGGTAGATTTCACCGGGCAAACTAGGGGATAGGCTATAATAGGCAAAATATGCAGGTTTTCGTAGGAGGATCAGACCTCATTTATTGCAAGAAAGTATTTTACAATTGGGGGTAAATTAACTTTCTTTCGTTTTTGTAAGCATATTTTTATCACTCTATTGTCTTATGGGGATGGTAACCTTCTTGTCATTTGGGGTTCATTTTTAGCCTATTTTCAATTTTGAAAAAATAGGCTAATGAGATCATCTTTTGTCCGTGTGTGTGTGTGCGCGTGTGTGATTCGTGAGTGTGTCCCCCCCTAATAAAATCTAAACGGCTGCAGTGATTTAAATGAAACTCAGTAAGTTCATAGCTCTATTCCGGGCGACCCCGAACGTGCCCTTCAAGTTTTGTTACGACTCACCAATCCAAAATGGCGTCTGTGCGAAATATTTAACCACCATTCAATATCTCCGAAACTATTACCGATATTACCTTGACATTTTGTATGGTGATAAAGGGAACTACTTATGTGACCTTTGAAAACCTGGTAACTACAAAACCAACATGGCGGCCAAGCGAAGTTGCGACTTTTAAATAGACGTTTCTCGCGATTTAACCAACCAAACGCAATGAAACTTGGTACAGTATAAGTTTATATACATTGTATTGCATCGACCTCTAACTTCGTTCAATTGTTTACATAACCACAAGATGGCGGATGTGCGAAATATTTCACTGGCATTCTATATCTCTGAAACTATTAGCGATATCTCCTTGAAATTTTGTACGACGATAAAGAGCAATACTGGAAGTCTATCTATAAGACTTTCAAAAACCGATAAACTACAAAACGAACATGGCGGCCAAGCGAATTTGAAAATTTTAAATAGACTTTTCTCGCGATTTAATGTTCCAAATGCAATGATATCTGGTACAGGAAATAAATATACACATTGTAATGCATTGGTATCTAATTTAAATCAATTGTTTACATAACCTCAGGATGGCGGCTGTGCGAATTTTAAAATTAAGTTTTTTATTTCTTGTGATGTAGTCATGCGATCGAAGTGAAAGTTTGAATAATGAACTTACGTAATAATTTTCCTTTAATGGTACATGACTCTATGGCCCATACATTTAACAATCCAACATTGCGACCATCCGAAATATTTAGACGGCTCTGAATATCTACGAATCTATTATAGCAATCAAACTGAATTTTTTAATGTTCATAGGGGCTATGAACTTAAGTTCACCTATATGACTTTAAATAACCTGATGTTCACAAATCCAACATGGCGGCGATGCGAAGTATAAATATTCACATGGACGTTTCTCGCAATTTAACCATCCGAGTGCAGTGAAACTTGGTACAGTAAATCCTTATACGAATGGTAATCCACTGGCATCTAATTTATTTCAATTGTTTCCATAACCTCAAGATGGCAGCTGTGCAACATTTTAAAATCTCCTTGTTACTTCTTGTGTCCTAATTATGCGATTGAAGTTTGAATACTATACGTACACAATAATCTGCATGTAACAGTACATAACTCCAGGACCTACATATTGAACCCATGTGCCATCAGGTCCATGGATGGTCGAATCCATGCATTTGAGGAAGAAATCAAAGAAGCGTACAGTTTCTAATGTAACTTAAAGAAAGATCCAGCTAGGAGGCCAGTATAAGGTTGTGCAACTAACGAGGACCAGGTGTTCGAGAGGATGATATCATCCCTCTTGACATTCTGAAGGGAGCGAGTCACGAGTATTAATAACCGAGTGGAAATTTCCCAGGATTAGACAAGGAGGCCTGAATCGGAATTCGAGCTGACGTTGCTGGAAAATGACAACACCGCTTATGCGCCAGAAGAGGAATAATTAAATTTAACCCGTTTACAAGTATAATAATGAGTAAACAAGTACAGTACAGTGAATCATTTTGAATGAGAGATTTTTCAGTAAAGAGAAACCATTTAATAATTGCGCAGGAAAAAACTGCTAACGCAAGACGACGTCATTGGGGAATTACCGATGCCTGTGTGGAGGGGAGAAAGCAAAAGAAATGCAACACCCACACAATTGAGGACGAGAAATTAATTAATATCTCCGAATTGCACGATCGATTCTTAGGTGCAATAAGATTATTTGACATTGAGAAGACGAGCTTTCGGAAGTTATAATTTTTATAATTGTGGCACCATTATTTTAGAAGTTGGCCACAGAAAAGGCTAGAGTCTTATTTTTTTGTAGTGAAATAGTATAAAGCTTTGGGCTTCACCAAGCCAATCATGCAGTTATTCTGACAACCCGTGGGGGTGTTACTACGCACGCAGTTCAAACGGCCTGAGGGCACGTCACTAAGCTACATCAAACACCGAATGCAGTTCGACAGTCCGTGAGGGGCATAACTCTGCGTCACATCGAAGACAGTTACCAGTACTCCTTGAGGGGAGAAACGCTGTGTTACACCGCAGAAGTAATATCCGATAGCCACAGGCGTCGCAGTATTAACGACTTGCTTGCCTCCATAAGGAGTGGTCAGGAAGAAATTTAAAGGATCGCCGTATTGAAATATTAGGAAAATCCTAGTTACAGGATTTAGGCCCGACTGTATACAAGTTATAGTGAAAGTTCGTAAGATATAGTCAGAGCAGGCTGCGAACGTCGGAGTTAAAGGCGATAGGTCGTTAAATAGACGGACGAATAGATCATAACGTACGGAAGTACCGTACCAGAAAGATAAACTGTTATTTAAATTAAAGAACCCAAAAAGGGAAGAACAGAATAAGGTTCGGAACGTATATCAGAAACGTAGGAGTGCTAAAACAGTTCCAATAAAGAAGATAGGAGACTATAAACATTATCTCCAGAAAGCAGGCGAACTATTCTAAAAGTACTAGACTCGAGAAGTACTAGCTGCTATAGACTAAATCTATAGGTCTTTGAGGAGACCTCGATCCGAATAGACTTTCGCTAGGATCGATAGACAGATCTACAATGAAGCCGTTCAAGCTAGATAAATAGCCGGTCATCCAGGATAGGAGTAGGAGAATTTGGACTCCAGGGAACAGTAGATGTTTCGAGACTTTCGTATTCTGCAGGATAGGAAGCCGACATCGAATAAATTTCACCCTTGGAAACGGGAAATTAAGAAGGTCACGTGTGATAGGCTCAGAAATACGGCCTAGTGATCAAGAATTGTGAAGTGTAAAATTTATCAAGATTGTGTGTTAAATTAATATTTTTAGTGTTTATTATGTGTTCAAAAGGGACACATCAGTGTATAAAAATGTCGTTAATGTTAGTGTCTTAAATATATGTCAAAAATTGTTTATATATAAGATGAATTCCTTTAATATGGAGTAAAAAGTTCAAAGTGGGCCCAAAATGAAGCACCGCACAAGAATAAAGATCATGGGACGATCTTAAAAACATGTGAGTACTGAATTTCATTCTATTTTGGTGTCAGAAATTGGTTGTGTACAAATCCACCGGAGTTTTTGAGTAAAAGGGATGTGTTTTAAGAAATAAATACTGAATAAACAAGAACGCCGTCTGAACAATAATAAAAAAAATTGAGAAATTATAAATGATTATGTAAAGAATAAATCCCGTAGAGGAAATAAGTGAATAAAATGTTAATGTATTTAACAAATGTCATAAGAGCGAGCGAAATATCAATAATTATCATGAAAGATATTTAAATAAAGTAAAGTTGAGATGTGAAAGAAATAGCTTTTGAGCTTGGGTAAAGAATAAAAGATAATAATAATAACTAAGTATGGAAATATTAAATAAAGATCAAATAAATTGATGTGAACATAAGAGCGTTAAAGCCTTAACATATGTGTAAGATATGATGTTCAATGGAATATTTTAAAAGGGAGCGATTTATCGGCAACGGAAAAGATTAATATAAGAATTAAAATAATATGAATTGTTACTAATGAGATTTATCAGTTCTTGGGAAGACAATTCGGCTTAAAATAATGCAGAGCGCAAAAGAGCGCCAATAATATTAAAATGTCACGCTAGGAACGCGTAGAGGTTAAAATACTTGGTTAATTACTTATGGAGGGTAGTTGATTGCAGTGAATTGATAATTGTATAAGTCCTCTATTTGTGACGTAGTATCACGAGGCATTGTGTATGTATTTGAAAGGGAGCTAATATATGGTATTATTGAGCGTATGTCATATGGGCCACGGCCGACTTTAAATCGCATTTTGTATAAGTCCTCTGTAAGGGAATGGTTCCCGAGGCATATGAAGAGATTCGAACGCAGAATCTTCTTATGATAAAAGCCCCTTAATCCTTCGTCGTCGAATGTGTATTAATCTTCCCAATCAATGAGGACCCTCTCATAATTAATAAATGCCAAGGTTACGAAAGTGGTCTTTGAACCAAAGAATAGTTGTTTGAATGAGTACGGTACAGTAAAAGCCCGGTCTCTCCCCAGAACTGAATATAATGTGAAGGTTTGTTTTGAAAGCCTTGGAAATAAGCTTCTAACGTGGGTTAGACAGGGAGTCGCCGTCACCCTCCGTGTCATAAATCGCGCCCGAGTAGAAGGGTCTAGCTCTCTTAAAGCGAGAGGGGCCAGAAACCGTCTCGTAAGATGTTGTAAAGAGAAATGAATACACCAGGAGTGTTTAAAGTTGTTAACGACCCGGGCGTTGAACCGAGGTCCTTGTAGATTGATATTTTTCGTTTGCCTGTTCAGATCGTAGTTTCTTATATGATAATGGTCTTATAAGATATAAGAGATAAATAACAATCCCTATTGTAATGATGTATGGACGTAGGATTCCACGAGTTAATTGAAGGCAACTAAGTTTCGGGAGTAACTATAGTTTTTTGACTGTGTCAAGTATCATCACGCTCTGGAGTACACAATTGATTTCCTGATTACCTTAATATATTTGTGAAAATAAAGAGAGATGATAACAACTGAATGTGTGGACATGCCCAAAATATTGAGTTAGATAATTAACATAAAATTTAAATGTAATTATAAATTTGTTTTTGAGAATTAAGAAATATAGAGGATACTGTTTAAGGTGTACAAGAATGACACCATTATTATGTAAATGCGTGGAGCCAAAAGAGCTCAGAGTTATGTAAAACTTACGGTTAATGCTTTATGGAAGTAAGACTAAGTGGGAATTGTTGGTTTGTGTGGAAATCACATGTTTAATTACAATATTTGTTTTATTATATTTGTGATTCCTTGTTCATTTGGAACGGGTAGATGATTGTGGGTCAGTAATTGAATTGTTAAAGTGTTTGTAGCGCCATTAATGTTATTAATTAAATGTGTTAAAATAGGAGTTGATTTTGTTGTTATTTTTTGCAAGTGTATCCTCTAATTAATCCAAAATATGTGAGTCACAGAGTGGGGGAACTTACCGCTGCCCCGAAAATTCCGAATTGAGCTACGCTGGTATACTGTGATTGGCATATTTCTTGCTAAAAGGGCACATGGGGGTCGTATAAGTAATGTGCTGGATTAATAACTAGAGGAACACTTAAGACGGTCATTTCATGTAAATTAAAGTAATGATAGGAGTAGCTACAACATAAAATTAACTGACCGCATGGGTCCCTGGAAACTCATACCGAGCAGCCCTGTAATATTATTAACAACCCCCTAGCAATCATAAACATGGCGCCCAGTACGCAGGGCTGAGTTTTCCTAGGGAAAACCCGAGTTTTCTCGAAAAATCAAAAATTTTCATTTTTGAAAAAAAATGGTTTTTCGAAATTTTGAATTTTAAATACTTCCATAAAGGTTTTATGAAATTGAATGAAAGTATCAAAAGGGTACGTTGTAAGTGAGTACCCGTACCCAAGTAAATTTTTGAAGAAATTGGGACACACTGATTCAGAGTATCATCTCTCAAACATGTACTAGTGTGGTGGCATTAGTGGCCCACTGTATTCTAATAAGATGGTATTGAGTGAGGAATTGCAGGGGCTTTTGGAGGCGATAAAAGCCGATAGTAATGAAAAATTGGAGGCGATAAAAACCGATAGTAGTGAGAAGTTGAAGGCCATAAACAATAAATTGGGAACAATAGACAATACATTGGGTCTCCAAAAGGATGAAAATAACAAAGTGTTCGAATCCATAAATGAGAGTTTGAATAAGTTGGACAGCCAACAGGAGAAGAATAACCAAAAGTTAGGATCCATGAATGAGAGTTTAGAGTCACTAAAAACTGATAGTGCTAATATGGGAACTAAATTAGTAGATATCGAAGCCGACTGTATAAACATGAATAAGGAACTAAAGGCTGAGATAGATAAAATAAATAACAAGTTCCAAGGTTTTGACACTAAGTTTGTGGACAAGTTAACTGAGTTAAAAGGGGAAATCACAATTAAAATTGAAAATGAAAACAAAGCACTTCAGTCAGGATTGCAAGACCAAATAAATATCTTGAAGGATAACACGGAAAAATCCCAAACAGCATGTCAAGGAAATTTTGAAATTTTGAATAAAAGTTTGAGTTCCATGGAAACTAAATTGAGTAATATGGAGGGAAATGTAAAAGCATGTGAGGAGAAACTTGTAACCCAGATCCAAGGTGTGCCGAAAGAATTGAAAGCTCAGATAGAATCTAACAAGAATATTTGTGAACGTTCCCGGGATGAAATAAAACAAAGCGTAAATGAGCTAGGAGATAGATTTAAAGGGGTTGAGAAAAAAATGGGAGAACTTGAGGGAAAGGTCAATGAAGTTCAGACTGAGGTAACTGAGATGAAAAATCAAAATATAAAGGATGCGCGGGATATGAAAGGTAAATTTGAGCTGTTTACCGGGCAGGTAGATGATAACTTAAAGAAGTATGAGGGTGAAATAAATCGAAGATTAGGTATCTACGAGGGGCATCTCCAGAGTGAAAGAAAACAACGAGAGGGCGAAAATAAGGATAACACCCATAAGATAGATGAAATAAGTCAGGGTATTAATGAGGTTCAGGAAACCATCGGAACATTAAAGGTCGAAATAGGAAAAACTCATAAGGAAGTAGGCCAGATCCAAAATGACTTGATGATATTAAATAAGAATCAAGAGAAAACGGAGAAAAAACTTGAAGGAATTAAAGGGGATATGGTCAAAGAACACAGAGAGATGGAGAAGAAAATAGAAAAAATACGAGAAGACCTAGATACTAGAGGTGACGTGAAACCAGAAATGATAGACCAAAAGGTCATGATCTTTAAGAAAGAGGTAGAAGAAAAACTAAATGAATTCAGGGATAGTTACAGGGATGAGAAATTCCAATCCAAAAAGGTAGAGGAAGATATTAAAAGGGATCAAGAAAGAATTCAGAATGAATTAAGATCCCGATTAGAGAGGACTGAACATAAGAATAGTCAAATGGAAATCCAACTCATGGCTAATGAAGAAAGTGCCCGAAGGGAAAGGAAGTTAGAATTTGAGAATCAGGAGGAGTTTCCAAAGCCAGGATGGGTAGATTCCCGTGAGCAAGGCACAGATACGGAGAGGGACTTAGGAGGGGAGAGCCCTTATAAGAACCCAGGATATCCGATGGCGATGTCAACCCCGTACATGAATCAAACAAATGGCCAGATAATAAACATTATAAAATCAAATGAGGACAGACCAGTAAAGTTTACGGGTAATAACATGTCTATTACTCCAAAATACTGTCTAAAAGAAGTGGCAGAGTATCTAAACGAAATGAAGGTTCCTCAGGATCGGAGACTGAGAGCTATTGAAAAGCTGTTGGCAGGTGATTGTCTCACCTGGTTCAGAAGCTTCAGATACACCTTTGATACGGTGGAAGGCTTTAGGGAAGCATTTTTAAAAAGATATTGGGCAGCAGACGTCCAAGAGAATTTAAGGCTAGATCTGTACTCTAGGAAGTACAGCACCAATGCACCTACTAAATACTCGGAATTTTTCACCGCTCAGCTGTGTAAATTCCGCGAACTGGATATTGCTCCGGCAGAAAACGACCTGTGTGCTGCCATTGCAAGACAGCTTCCATATGAGATTCAGAGGCTGCTAATCTCATCCAAAGCCAGAAGTGCTGTGGAAGTGGAGAGTGTATTACGTCAATTAGATATGACGACTTCGCACGTAACTCCTCGGCATCAAAGACAAACTGAGCAAGTACACATGGCCAGCAGTCAGGAAACAGGAGAAAAACCAGCGACCAGGAATCAGTCCACCAGCACGGATACCCAAGGACTAGGTCGAGAGTATGGGCACCAGGAGCCTAGAAGGATACAGCCATATTACAGGGGAGGATATCGAGGAAGAAATCCTAGAACTACGGGTTATAGGCAACAAGAAAGCCGACCCTATAACAATAACCATCAAAGGCCGGACAACAGAAAGAAATGGGAGAATTATCCCAGAAGGAATGTAAGGCCAGACGATAGGGATGATGAATATCGGGCCGAAATAGAAGAAAGATATCAGGAAAGTCTTCGTTATATGAACGAAAGACCAGATGAACCTGATAGGCAAAAAGTCCGTTGGAGTGAGGCAATCAAGAACCGGAAATCACCCGACCGACTAGACGGAGCTCAAAGCTTGGAATTACAAGCTCAGTTAAAGAATGAGGGAAAAGGGAGCCCTCAGGATAAAAAAAACTCCAAATTTAAATTGTCAAAAGTGGAAACATACCAGGAGCTGGGAGGAGGTAGAAATTGTAAATTGGATAGCCAGACCAGATGAGCTAATTAACGAGGATGTGGAAGGAATCCCACCTGTTAAAAGAGAACTACCTATAATTATGCTTAGGATAGAAGGATTACTGGTCAGAGCATTGATTGATACTGGATCCACAATAAGTCTAATTACACAAACCCTTTTAAATGAATTGGAAACAAGGGGCCGAGTACTAAAGATTCCCACATCAAGTGTAAAGATTAAGGGAATTATCCCTGAAAAATCTTTGACATGTAAATTTCAGGTATACATTGATCTGATCATGGGTAACGCTGAAATTTCGCAGTGCTTTTTGCTGGTAAATCAATTACCGTATAATGTCATATTAGGTATTGATTTTATCCGTAAGAACAAGGTCATTATAGACCTAGCGCAAAACTGCATTAGAATTCAAAGAGAGGATGTGGATGAACAAAACATTAACCTACAGGAACAGGATGCGAAAATAGAAGAACAGGTATGGCATATGGAAGAAGTGATTGAGGAAGATTATAAGGACGTAGAAAATATATTTGAAGTCCTCAACATAGAACTCGAAGATAATGTGGAAAATGAGTTCGGGACCAACCTGTCAGGAAAAGTGGAGGAAGCTAAAGTCAGCCTCGAAATTAAGGAACAGTTAAAGAAATTATTATTGGATTATAGGGACGTATTTGATTCCAAGCCAGGGAAGATTGAAAATTTTAAATACGCGTTCCAAGTCAATGATTGGGCACCGTTCAAACAAAAACCATACCCGGTTGCGGAAAAACATTACCCACAAACCAAGAAAACACTGCAGGAAATGATGAATGCAGGTGTTATAGAAAAGATGGCGACACCATATGTTAGTCCATTAGTGATTGTGAGTAAACCGGATGGCTCAGTAAGGGTGTGTTTAGATGCCAGAAATTTAAATGCAAAAATCATACCAGAAAATGATTCGGCACCACCCATAAAAGAAATACTGAGGAAGTTCAAAGGCAAGAAGATTTTTACAAATATTGACATGACTTCTTCGTATCATCATCTCGAACTGGAAGAGAAAACCAGCTTGTTGACTGGATTTCAGTTCGACCAACAAACATATTGTTTTAGAAGATGTCCGTTTGGATTGAAGACTGCAGGATCTGCATTAATAAGAGCGCTTGATCGAAACCTGTCAGAGGAAGTGAAAGATTGCACTATCCGATACGTGGATGACATCTTGCTTACCTCGGAGAACATTGAGGAACATTTAGGAAATTTGAAGAAATTATTGGAAGACTTAAGAAGGGCAAATTTCAAAATAAATTTAAAGAAGTCGAATTTTTGTCAAAGGCAAGTAACATTTTTAGGGCATGTGATTGACAAGGATGGTGTTAAACCAAATCCATGCAAATTGGAATCGATAAGGGATTTTCCAAGGCCTTTGAAGGTGAAGAACGTTCGCCAGTTTTTGGGATTGATTGGGTTCTTCTCAGGACATTGTCCATCATACACCAAAACTGTTGCACCACTACAGGACCTTCTGAAGAAGGGGGGCAAGTGGAAATGGACGGAGGAAGCAGAAAAAGCATTCGTGGAGGCCAAGGAAATGCTCTTAAATTACGTGAAGCTAGGATATCCTGATTTTAATCAGAGATTTATCATCCAAACAGACGCATCCCAGATTGGAATAGGGGCAATGCTATATCAGGAGAACCCGGAAAACCCTGATAAGAAGAACTATCTAGCTTTCACAAGTAGGAGACTGAAACCACACGAGACAAATTATACGATCAGCGAGATCGAGCTGTTAGCGATATTGCACGCGTTGCAATATTGGCGGAAGATCGTATATGGGTTTCAGGTCATTCTGAGGACGGATCATAAAGCCCTAACCTTTTTGATGAAGATTGATTTATCCAGTCAAAGGTTGATGCGTTGGGCTTTATACATTCAACAATTTGATGTCAAGATAGAGTACTGCCCAGGAAAAGAAAATATAGTTCCAGACTACTTAAGTAGACAGCCAGAGTCCATAGAAGAGGAAGTAATGGCTATAGATTTGGAAGACAGGGATCAGCGTACTCTTAATGAGTTAAGAAGCATTAGTCAAAGACAACGTGAGGATCCATGGATGAACATGCTCATATCTTTCCTTGAGGGAAGCTTGATAAGAGGAACACCAGCGTACACGGAAGCTGAGAAGATAGCACAAGACTACACGTTTTATAATGGGTTATTATATAAGTTTGTGGACTCTGACCATACAAAATTAAGGATTGTTGTACCTGCGAGCTTGCAGAGGAAAATAGTATGGTTAGCACATAGATCGTTCGGACATATGGGAGTCGACAAAACAGTCTCGATGCTGAAAGAAGCATTTGTATGGCCGAGACTGAGAGAAACTGTAAGGGACACGCTAAAGACATGTGATCTATGTCAAAGGATCAAACCTAATGCATTTCTGATGAGACAGAAGCCTATACCATTGTTGCCCGAAAGGCCTGGCCAAATCATATCTATTGATAATTTTGGACCTTTGCCAAAGGCAAGAAGAGGAAATCGACACATAATGGTGGCTATGGATGTCTTCACTAAAATGGTTGTCCTTGCTCCCATACAGAAGACTAGTACCAAACAGGTGTTAAAACGACTCAAAGAAAAAGTGATACCGATTCTGGGGAATCTGAGAATTTATTGTCGGATCACGGCAGTTGTTTCACCAGTGTAGAGTTCAGACGAGAATTAGAAAGACTTGGAATACGTCAGATTTTGTCAAGTATTCGCCATCCTGAGGCCAATCCTGTAGAAAGAGTTATGAGAGAGACGGCCAAGTATTGTAGAATATACTGTGCCGAAGAAAATTGGAAGTGGATAGATATCTTGGATATTATCGAATTTTGTATAAATAATACAATCCATGAATCCACAGGAGAGATACCCATAACGTTACATCGCAATGAGCAACCAGAAAGACCTTGGAGTCTGGTAATTCCTAGGCCAGCAGACGCTCAGCCTGGAAGAGATGTGCGTATTAGAAGAGCTTTTGAGCATCTAAAAGCTCAAGCCGACAGGAGGCAGAGAAGAAATAGGCATAAGAGGTATCATCGACCATTATTAGCAGGAGAAATGGTGTTAGTGAAAAGACCAGCCATTTCGGATCCAGGGAACCGTGTGTACAAGAAGTTCCAGAAAATGTACCACGGACCATATCAAATAATCAGAGATTTGAGGAATAAGCATATAGAATTCGGCACTGTGAAACGGATCACGATGTGACCATGAATTCAGCAAATTTGCAATTATACTACCCTCCCGAAGATTTTGATGAAGAAAATGAACAAGCCCTGGTTATGGAAACATGTAGAGATGAATCCGCTTTTGACATAAACAAGAATAAGGAAGAAATAGGAAATAGAGCTCAAGCATTCGAGTGCGAATGCGAATTGGAGAAATTATATTGGGAAATTAAAGAAATAATTGAATTTATTGAAGAAGAAAATTCCAATTTAAGAAAAGAAAATGATGAAATAAGGAAACGGGTAGGGATAGACCAAACCCGTAAGGAAGAATGAGGTTCTGGGGACTTAAAGTCCAGACAAATAAAGAAAGAAAGAAAGGGTAGGGACAGAGCATACCCGACCTACACAATTACCGGATACGACTTTAAAGAAGTAAAAATAACGGAAGGTACGGACATCGTTATGATGGCTTCGACGAATAAGACAGATATGATTTAATTGAAATAAATTTCCTCAAATTTTTCGAAAATTTATTTACCTAAGGAGGGGAGAGATGAACCCATGTGCCATCAGGTCCATGAATGGTCGAATCCATGCCTTTGAGGAAGAAATCAAAGAAGCGTACAGTTTCTAATGTAACTTAAAGAAAGATCCAGCTAGGAGGCCAGTATAAGGTTGTGCAACTAACGAGGACCAGGTGTTCGAGAGGATGATATCATCCCTCTTGACATTCTGAAGGGAGCGAGTCACGAGTATTAATAACCGAGTGGAAATTTCCCAGGATTAGACAAGGAGGCCTGAATCGGAATTCGAGCTGACGTTGCTGGAAAATGACAACACCGCTTATGCGCCAGAAGAGGAATAATTAAATTTAACCCGTTTACAAGTATAATAATGAGTAAACAAGTACAGTACAGTGAATCATTTTGAATGAGAGATTTTTCAGTAAAGAGAAACCATTTAATAATTGCGCAGGAAAAACTGCTAACGCAAGACGACGTCATTGGGGAATTACCGATGCCTGTGTGGAGGGGAGAAAGCAAAAGAAATGCAACACCCACACAATTGAGGACGAGAAATTAATTAATATCTCCGAATTGCACGATCGATTCTTAGGTGCAATAAGATTATTTGACATTGAGAAGACGAGCTTTCGGAAGGTATAATTTTTATAATTGTGGCACCATTATTTTAGAAGTTGGCCACAGAAAAGGCTAGAGTCTTATTTTTTTGTAGTGAAATAGTATAAAGCTTTGGGCTTCACCAAGCCAATCATGCAGTTATTCTGACAACCCGTGAGGGTGTTACTACGCACGCAGTTCAAACGGCCTGAGGGCACGTCACTAAGCTACATCAAACACCGAATGCAGTTCGACAGTCCGTGAGGGGCATAACTCTGCGTCACATCGAAGACAGTTACCAGTACTCCTTGAGGGGAGAAACGCTGTGTTACACCGCAGAAGTAATATCCGATAGCCACAGGCGTCGCAGTATTAACGACTTGCTTGCCTCCATAAGGAGTGGTCAAGAAGAAATTTAAAGGATCGCCGTATTGAAATATTAGGAAAATCCTAGTTACAGGATTTAGGCCCGACTGTATACAAGTTATAGTGAAAGTTCGTAAGATATAGTCAGAGCAGGCTGCGAACGTCGGAGTTAAAGGCGATAGGTCGTTAAATAGACGGACGAATAGACCATGACGTACGGAAGTACCGTACCAGAAAGATAAACTGTTATTTAAATTAAAGAACCCAAAAAGGGAAGAACAGAATAAGGTTCGGAACGTATATCAGAAACGTAGGAGTGCTAAAACAGTTCCAATAAAGAAGATAGGAGACTATAAACATTATCTCCAGAAAGCAGGCGAACTATTCTAAAAGTACTAGACTCGAGAAGTACTAGCTGCTATAGACTAAATCTATAGGTCTTTGAGGAGACCTCGATCCGAATAGACTTTCGCTAGGATCGATAGACAGATCTACAAAGAAGCCGTTCAAGCTAGATAAATAGCCGGTCATCCAGGATAGGAGTAGGAGAATTTGGACTCCAGGGAACAGTAGATGTTTCGAGACTTTCGTATTCTGCAGGATAGGAAGCCGACATCGAATAAATTTCACCCTTGGAAACGGGAAATTAAGAAGGTCACGTGTGATAGGCTCAGAAATTCGGCCTAGTGATCAAGAATTGTGAAGTGTAAAATTTATCAAGATTGTGTGTTAAATTAATATTTTTAGTGTTTATTATGTGTTCAAAAGGGACACATCAGTGTATAAAAATGTCGTTAATGTTAAGTGTCTTAAATATATGTCAAAAAGTGTTTATATATAAGATGAATTCCTTTAATATGGAGTAAAAATTTCAAAGTGGGCCCAAAATGAAGCACCGCACAAGAATAAAGATCATGGGACGATCTTAAAAACATGTGAGTACTGAATTTCATTCTATTTTGGTGTCAGAAATTGGTTGTGTACAAATCCACCGGAGTTTTTGAGTAAAAGGGATGTGTTTTAAGAAATAAATACTGAATAAACAAGAACGCGGTCTGAACAATAATAAAAAAATTGAGAAATTATAAATGATTATGTAAAGAATAAATCCCGTAGAGGAAATAAGTGAATAAAATGTTAATGTATTTAACAAATGTCATAAGAGCGAGCGAAATATCAATAATTATCATGAAAGATATTTAAATAAAGTAAAGTTGAGATGTGAAAGAAATAGCTTTTGAGCTTGTGTAAAGAATAAAAGATAATAATAATAACTAAAGATGGAAATATTAAATAAAGATCAAATAAATTGATGTGAACATAAGAGCGTTAAAGCCTTAACATATGTGTAAGATATGATGTTCAATGGAATATTTTAAAAGGGAGCGATTTATCGGCAACGGAAATGATTAATATGAGAATTAAAATAATATGAATTGTTACTAATGAGATTTATCAGTTCTTGGGAAGACATTTCGGCTTAAAATAATGCATAGCGCAAAAGAGCGCAAATAATATTAAAATGTCACGCTAGGAACGCGTAGAGGTTAAAATACTTGGTAGATTACTTATGGAGGGTAGTTGATTGCAGTGAATTGATAATTGTATAAGTCCTCTATTTGTGACGTAGTATCACGAGGCATTGTGTATGTATTTGAAAGGGAGCTAATATATGGTATTACTGAGCGTATGTCATATGGGCCACGGCCGACTTTAAATCGCATTTTGTATAAGTCCTCTGTAAGGGAATGGTTCTCGAGGCACGTGAAGAGATTCGAACGCAGAATCTTCTTATGATAAAAGCCCCTTTATTCTTCGTCGTCGAAAGTGTATTAATCTTCCCAATCAATGAGGACCCTCTCATAATTAATAAATGCCAAGGTTACGAAGGTGGTCTATGAACCAAAGAATAGTTGTTTGAATGAATACGGTACAGTAAAAGCCCGGTCTCTCCCCAGAACTGAATATAATGTGAAGGTTTGTTTTGAAAGCCTTGGAAATAAGCTACTAACGTGGGTTAGACAGGGAGTCGCCGTCACCCTCCGTGTCATAAATCGCGCCCGAGTAGAAGGGTCTAGCTCTCTTAAAGCGAGAGGGGCCAGAAACCGTCTCGTAAGATGTTGTAAAGAGAAATGAATACACCAGGAGTGTTTAAAGTTGTTAACGACCCGGGCGTTGAACCGAGGTCCTTGTAGATTGATATTTTTCGTTTGCCTGTTCAGATCGTAGTTTCTTATATGATAATGGTCTTATAAGATATAAGAGATAAATAACAATCCCTATTGTAATGATGTATGGACGTAGGATTCCACGAGTTAATTGAAGGCAACTAAGTTTCGGGAGTAACTATAGTTTTTTGACTGTGTCAAGTATCTTCACGCTCTGGAGTACACAATTGATTTCCTGATTACCTTAATATATTTGTGAAAATAAAGAGAGATGATAACAACTGAATGTGTGGACATGCCCAAAATATTGAGTTAGATAATTAACATAAAATTTAAATGTAATTATAAATTTGTTTTTGAGAATTAAGAAATATAGAGGATAGTGTTTAAGGTGTACAAGAATGACACCATTATTATGTAAATGAATGGAGCCAAAAGAGCTCAGAGTTATGTAAAACTTACGGTTAATGCTTTATGGAAGTAAGACTAAGTGGGAATTGTTGGTTTGTGTGGAAATCACATGTTTAATTACAATATTTGTTTTATTATATTTGTGATTCCTTGTTCATTTGGAACGGGTAGATGATTGTGGGTCAGTAATTGAATTGTTAAAGTGTTTGTAGCGCCATTAATGTTATTAATTAAATGTGTTAAAATAGGAGTTGATTTTGTTGTTATTTTTTGCAAGTGTATCCTCTAATTAATCCAAAATATGTGAGTCACAGAGTGGGGGAACTTACCGCTGCCCCGAAAATTCCGAATTGAGCTACGCTGGTATACTGTGATTGGCATATTTCTTGCTAAAAGGGCACAATATATACTCGTAAAATCCAACATGGCGACCATCCGAAATATTTAGTCGGTTCTCAATATCTACGAATCCATTACAGCAATCAAACTGAAATTGTGTATGTTGATAGTGGCAATTAACATAAGTAGGAAATATGAAAATAGGCTGTATAGTTCTTCACGGAACTAGGCCTACTTGTTATAATTGTGATCACAATGTCCTTATGCAAGGTTTGGAACTGATGTGTAACTATCTAATAGTCTGTTACTTCTTCACGCAAAATTTTATCTCCAGCAGGGATGTTGGTTGGTTCCTCAGTTTAGGGGCTGTGACAACGTGGTCATGTAACCCCGTGTATATTGGGAGTGTGTAGAATCTGTGTGATAAACGGTGTTAATTGTGATGAGTGTATTAGTCTGTGATTCAGGTAAGGTCTGCAGACGGTTAATTTTAAGTAGTAGTTCTTAATTTTGTACCATATACTAACGCCAACGACACCTAGCTGTGAACTTGGCTACTAGATGCCACCACATCCAGCAACTTGCAACGAACGTTGGAACTTCCCTTCCATAGGAAAGAATGCTGAGGGATTTTTAGCGCTCTTAGAAAATTTGACGACTTTGGCCGGCTTTGAACCAGCGACCTTGGGCATGCTGTAGAAGTTCAGCATGCTACCAGTTAGCCGCATCCCACAGTTCCGACACCGAAGTCGCTTCCCACAGACAGATGGAAAACTGAATGTGATCTCGTGCAGTGGCGTTGTCATAGCAACTGCTGATGGCTCATCCCTTATCAATTTAGTAAAAGTCCTCTCGGCACGCCGGAAGGCGGAGGTATATTTCACCGGGCAAACTTGGGGATAGGCGAAAATAGGCAGAATATGCAGGTTTTCGTAGAAGGATCAGACCTCACGGATTGCGAGAAAGTTTTTTTATAATTGGAGCTTAATTAACTTTGTTTTTCGTCATTTTATGCAGATTTTAAACATTTTATTTTCTTATGTGGACGGACCTTTTTGTCATTTGGGGTCCATTTTTATACTTGTGTTCACACTGGCCTTATGCAAGGTTTCGACACTGATGTGTAACTATCCAACGGTCTGTTACGTCTTCACGCAAAATGTTATATCCCGCAGAGATTTTGGTTGGTTCCTCACTTTAGGGGCTGCGACAACGCGGTCATGTAACCCCGTGTACTTTGGGTGTGTGTAGAATCTGTCTGATAAACGGTGTGAATTGTGATGGCTGTATTAGTCTGTAATTCAGGTAAGGACTGCAGACGGTCAATTTCAAGCATTAGTTCCTAATGTTGCTACCAGATACTACCGTCAACGACACCTAGCTGTGAACTTGGCTACTAGATGCCACCGCAACCAGCAACTCGCAACGAACGTTGGAACTTCCCCTCCAAAGGATAGCATACTGAGGGATTTTTAGCGCTCTTAGAAAATCCGATGACTTCGGCCGGCTTTGAACCCGCGACCTTGGGCATAGAAGTTCAGCATGCTACCAGTTACGTCACCGAAGCCGCTTCACACTTAGTCAGATGGAAATCTGAATCTGATGTCGTGGAAGTGCGTTGTCATGGCAACGTCTGATGGCTCATCCCTCATCAATTTAGTAGTGTTGCCATGGCAACCTCTGATAGCTCTTGGTATTTTCTTATAATTCCGAAATCATTTTTCTCATCCCTTGGCGTAATGGTGGGTCATATCAAAAATTCTTTCAGACAAAATTTTAGGTAATAATTAGGGAAATATTGTCCATTTTGTACGGTTTTGATACTGTGCCTATTAAGAGAGATATGATTAATGTTTCTAGAAAAACCCACTTTTTCCCACCCCTTTGGTCAATGGTTGGTGCTATAAATAAAACTCTTCAAACATAAATTTTTGGGCTTTATCTGACACATAGTATGAACTTTGAACGGATTCAATATTTCATTATATTAAGAGAGTTATAGCAATATTTCACTTTTTCGAAAAAAAAAAGACCCCCATATTCACCCCCTTCGACCGATTTAGCCCAGTAACGAACTCGACCGATATTTTATAGGTAAAAAATTCAAAGTGATTGGTGCAAAATTACGGCAGTTATCGTGTCCACAAGAAACTGATATATATATAAGGTAAACGCACCAGTGGTGGACACTTTATGAAAAAAAATCAATTAAATGTTTACTGTGCTCTTATTTGTATGTAACATAACTAAAGAAATAAGTATTCTTATTGACAGAACCATCCTTTATTCATTTCTTGCTTTGAAAACACAACTGAACAATGGGATATATTTTAAATTGAAATGTTTTCTTAAGGCTGAAAATGTATCAATGGTGGACACCAAAAAGAAATAGATATTTAGTAATGGACATGTTTCTGCGCTAGTAGTGGACAAGGGATACCCAAGTGAATACATTCATTAGGGAATCCTTTTTATTACACAAAACTCACATAACTTAGATTCTAATGTTTACATATGACAAATAAATGAATAAATACTTGATGTGTTATTATAAAATACACATATAATGCATAGATAAGATAATTCAAGGAGCTAACTTACCAGTAAGTTACGTTATTCTGATAGAATACAAACATGAAACATTGCGAACAAGTAAGTTACAGTTTAAGGAAGCATTGTTACTTCTGGTTCTATTATTACATATCAATCTACGAGGCACGTCCAGAAAGTAAGCTCCGTTTGGTAATTAAATTAAATTGTGTACAGATACAGACAAAATATTTATTGCACAACATTCTACACCTCTTAAACTACCTTTTCACATAACTGCCGAACTTTTGCAGGCATTTGTCATAGCGTGGCACAAGTTTTTGGTTACCTCTTCATAGAAGTTTGCCGCCGACCCGTAAACGAGAGTGAAGACTCCCCTTAAGATATCCTACTGTTTGGTCACTACTGTTAGGCAAATTGCGTGCTTACCAGGAGAACTGCGTATGTTTAGGAGTTCTCCTGACCACATACGCAATTTGCCTAACAGTGATGGCCAAACAGTAGGATATCTTAAGGGGAGTCTTCACTCTCGTATACGGGTCGGCGGCAAACTTCTATGAAGAAGGTATCCAAAAACTTGTGCCACGCTATGACAAATGCCTGCAAAAGTTCGGCAGTTATGTGGAAAAGTAGTTTAAGAGGTGTAGAATGTTGTGCAATAAATATTTTTTCTGTATCTGTACACAATTTAATTTTATTACCAAACAGAGCTTACTTTCTGGACGTGCCTCGTATTTCAATGCTCACCGGAAAATGGCAGCGATCATCGCGCCCAAACACTAGAGTTTTAGGAAGCCTCGAGTCTATTTGAGAGGGATTAATGTTTCGCACATCTTTGTCATTTTTACAGAATACACTTTTCATTCTATTTAGGGGATTGAACACGAGCACTTCTGCCAGATCGTCATTGATTATATTCCTAATTTTGCACACGCATTTGTATTTTCTTTTCTTATCAGTGAAGGTAGCAACTACAAAATCGTTCTCCTGCGAGGGTTTTGTTTCCTTATCCCACTCAATTTCAACGGTATTCTGACTTTGATTTTCGTATCTACCCTCCTTGACTGCACAAATTCTTTTTCTTCTTCTTCCTCTTTATCTGTCAATTCTTTAAGTGTTGGACTTGGTACACTAGGCTCACTTGAAGATGGTTCAGCATTTTACTTCAACGGCAAAATTCCTTCTTCGTCTTCCGTAGTGTTCTCTATATTAAGACTAACATCGTTTGTACTACTACCACCCGATGGTACCCAAGAACCTTCATCATCGGATGATGTCTCTGCTTTCCTTATAGTTTTCTTCTTTCGTTGCCTTATAGTCTTATTTTTAAGCTTAATAGCTTTTCCTTCAGCTTTTCTTTTCTTTTCAGCAGCCTGTTGTTCTTTTCTTCTTAGCCTTAAAATAGCTCTCTCTCTTTTCAGTTCTTCTTGCGCTATTTTCTGCTTTTCTTTATTTTCATAATACTCCTGCCAAACTTTCGATGTGACCACGGAAGGTATGCTCTCCTTACTGTACTTTTTGGTAGTGGTCTTCCTGGGTTCTGGCCAGAAAAAGAACCTTTTAAAAGGACTAGGTATTTCTCCAGAGCTTTGATTATTGTTGCGGCTATTGTCGATATTAGTGTCAACAAAGTTATTGGTGGTGTTTGAATTATCGCGTCCTTCATTCTGACAGTGCTGGTTATTATCAATACAGGAATTGCTGATAGCACTGGAGTTGCTCACATCATGATTGTTATCTTGGTGGTGGGTAACTTGGGCATCTCCAACTGTGGAATCATCTCCTACTGATTCATCATAACCGACGGATTTGTTGTTTTCAGTTGTTATCTGATCCACGGTATCTGATTTCATCTGGAGCCATACATTGAAAAGAGGCATGTCTGTAGGCACAACATCTTCAGAAGACACTGCAACCTCAAATAACGGCAATTTTTCAGGTCCCATGTATTTACATAACATTTCGAAACCTATCCTTACATCATTTATCGTGGGAGTATTTTCCAACTTCTTGTTGCCTATTGAGTTTACTTTCTTCCTTACAATACTGGGTGCAGTAGGATCCCATGGCACCAAACCACATTTGCGAAATCCATTTTGGATTATGGAAGGACTTACCTTCTCCTCTAACACCTCCTTAAGCAACGGGCAAAAATCTATCTTTTTTAAAACAGGTGTTTCTATGTTTATGAGCCGCCACTCGTGAACTTTTGTCTTCCAATTCTCTTTAAGGGATCTGAATACCACGACATCCATTGGTTGTATCAAACGAGTCGCATTTGCATGGAGTGCAACCAAAATAATTCCATTTTCCTCGCAGAATCTGCTCGTATGGAGAGTTAAATGTGACGAGTGTCCATCAATGAACAGGATGACTGGTCGGGGAATGTCGTTTCTGGATAGCCAAGGATGAAATACGTTGTATATGAATTCATAGAACAAGGCCCCTGTCATCCATCCAGATTCTGATTTCCCCAGGCCCCAGTCAGCAGGTACACTGTTTACCAACTCCAGCGGGATCCTTTCGTATTTGAAAACAACTAACGGCGATGCCAGCTGCCCCTCAGCATTGGCCGTTATGAGTACAGTCAGGCATTCCTTTTCGTCTGGATTAATGTGCTGATATATGTTTTTATCGCCTTTTATAGCCAGCACCTTATTGCCTTTTGGATTTAGGGAAAAAAAAAGCAGATTCATCGGCGTTAAAAACCCTGTTAGGACTAGATAGAATCTCATCTAATCCATGATTTTTTAGATAAGTGTAAACCTCACTAAACCACTTAAGGAGTTGTTCCTGTGTGACACTGGCCCTACTTGCAGTTAGATTCTGCACTACTCTTGTAGCGACAGAGGGATTTCTTTTCTGGAAACTTTCAAACCAAGTTCGACCTGGGCGGTCATTTTTGAAGTTATTAAGTCTCCCTAAATCTTTTATTAATTTTTTCACACTGTCTAGTAGGTCATCTCTGTTCACTGGAAACCCTGCCTCTGCTGTGGATGCTACCCATAGAACTAAGAGGCCTTCTTCTTCTTGTGATAACTTTGGACAAAGTCCCATCTTCTTCAATTGGTAAGTCTCGTCTTTAACGTATCTCCTCAGTGTTGTTCGTGGAACTCCATCATTCTTGGCAGCTGTGTTGAGCGGAATCCCATGACGGACATCATTTACTGCCCCTTTGATTCTATCATCTTCATAAGACCACCATTTTCGCTTTTGTGATGCCATTTTTCTCGATCTAGGTAATACAGAAAGTTAATTAAGACCTACGTTTATTAATGGTAACTTAATAAAGCGGATAAAAACATCATTTAACTTATACAAAATATAGTTCCATTGAACTGTAGAGTGAATGTCCATTTATCATTCGTTGTCCACTATCCAAACACCTCATTTCAATACTTGGACACTCGATGTTTAGTAGTGGACACCCCCAGTCCACGACTAGACCTGGTAACCAAAAAACGCCAGGAACAGCACAGTCTGCCATTAAATAATAGGGGATTTAAAATTTAATTTTACACTCGGTAAACACAATAAGTTCATTTTCACTAGTAGTGGCCACCTCTTGTCCACTACTAAACATATGCCGTTATTGTGTTTCAGTAGTGGACACCTCATTTAATGGGCTTGGTAAACATATAAACATTAAATTAATGTCTTGAAATGCATCACCCAAGCCTATCCTGATAGTATTTCATCAAAACAACTTAGTATAACCAACTGATAATAGAGTAATTGTGATTCGTACTTACCAACTTCCTTAAGGAAATGTGGAGCGGAGTCACACGCATTAACAGTTCAACTGGGACACCATTACTAAAAAGCGCGGGAAAGCCTCACATGGTGCACTGGGAATGGATTAGTGCTGGGTACCGCCACTAGGGGGTTCTGTCTACTAAATGAGCTTCGCGTTCAGGCAGTGGAGCAGTCTGTAGGCTTATTGTTCGTATTTTAAGTCCAAAATGTCCACTACTAATGCAGTGTCCACTACCAGTGCGTTTTACATATATATATATACATACATAAATTATATATAAACTTTTGAACTGACGGTGGTTTTGGGGTCTGGGGGATGTGAAACGCGAAGATATGTCGAAATTTTCCGGAAGTCGAAACATGGTACCCATTGCAATAGTTAGCTTTCTAATGAAATCTACATAAAAAAAAAACATTCCTCTGCAAATCCTAAATTATCAAACGGCTGTCGGTCAATAATTACGGTAGGCCTACGTAATTAATCAATTTGAGTCTAATCGTCACGTTTCTACCCCCCCCCCCCCCTCAAAGAAAATACCGTGCAGTACCGAAAAGTATAGGCTATACCGTATTTTTTGTGCAAATATGCGTCCTTTTTAAGTGTTCTATATTCTTGAATATCAAAATGTGAACGACCAATGAGTGAAAGCGGCAGTGCTCGAAATTAGGCCTAAAAACTGATGAATGCCTCAACACCAATAAGAACTCAAAACTCAATTAGGTGTAAATACCGTCATTAGTTCGGCATCATTAGTTCCCAAGATGTTCCTTCTTTGGTATAACTCGCATCTTCAGACACCTGTATTCAATTTCATCAGTGTTTCAGCGCATTGTTACGTTTTGCCGCGTCTTTCTTACAAAACTAGCCTTTCAAATGTGCTCTCATATTTCTATTTAAATTGGCTTTTAAAACGATAACGCAGATTATTTGTGCCAAGTACCGTCATGTACAGAGTGTATTCTGCCTATCCGAGAAAAAATCTTGACTTGTCATTGCAGTTTTATGTCACTAAAATCCAAGACTAGTTGGAGTGGTTTACGGCTTTAAGCATAGGAACAGCTATTTTCTTGCTCCCCAAAGTGGGCGTGCCGTTTGGCTTCAGCAGCTTGTGCTAGGCAGCGCAGCGAAGGCATCTCCTTCAGTTCTTTCCTCCATGTAAGGTCCTTGCTGGCTTCTGGTGACGAACATAGGAATTGTTTGTAAGCTCATTGACAGAAGGCAAGATCCCTCTCGAAACGTCTAGAAATTTTGTTTTCAGCCTATTTTCATTTCTGAAAACAAATAATCTTATGAGATCACCTTTTGTCCGTTGTGTGTGGGTATGTGTATGTGTGCCCCTCCCCCCTAATAAAATCTAAATGGCTGGAACGATTTCAATGAAACTCGGTAAGGGCATAATACTATTTGGTTCGACACCGATCGAGCCCTTTAAATTTTAATACGTCTCACCAATCTAACATGGCAGCCGTGTGAAATATTTCACCGGCATTCTATATCTCTGAAACTACTGCTGATGCCACCCTGAAATTTTGTACGGTGATAAAGGGCACTACTGGAAGTTTACCTATGTGACTATCAGAGACCTGTTAAGTACAAAACGAACATGGCGGCGAAGCAAATTTGAAGCATTTAAATAGAGGTTTCTCGCGATGTAACCATCCAAACGCAGTGAAACTTGGTACAGGAAATGTTTATACTCACTGCAATGCACTGACATCTAATTTAGTTCAATTGTTTACATAACATAAAGATGATGCCTGTGAGAAAGTTTAAAATTTTGTTTTAATTTCTTGTGTCCTAATCATGCAATCGTAGTCAACGTTTGAATAATTTATTTACTCATGTCAGGAACAAAAATATTATATCAGAAATTATGTACTGTCACGTTCATTTGGTGAAGCCTTCACCAGATCCTCCATGGTGCACAGTATAGGACACAGACTGCACTGAAGCAGATGACCCATAGTCTGTTCTTCACCGCATTGACAAAGGACCGAGTCGCAGCAGAAACCCCATTTATGAATGTTGGACTTGGATCTGCCAACCCCAGATCGGAATCTGTTGAGAGACTTCCAAGTTTTCCAAGCCTCTGTATGTCCTGCTGGGAGCCTTTCAGATGGAGACATCCACTGAGTAATGTGGGGGCTTCTGGTCAACCAAGTTGTAATCCTAAAGACCTAAGGTTTGTAGGTTAGGCACTCAGTTGTGTGAAGAAAGCTTCTTCTGGACTTCAATCGAGAGTGGGCTGGTTGAAGGCTATACAATGGATGTGCTTGAGACACATCAACCCTAGATCTCCCACATTTAGCTGCAACTTCTCTTCTGATATCTGGGGGTGCAATGCCTGCTAAACAATACAGTTTATCACATGGTGTGGTTCTCAGACAGCCAGTGATGAGTCTACACGTTTCATTTAATGCAGTATCAACCTGCTTGGTATGACACGACCTGTTCCACACAGGACATGCATATTCTGCTGCAGAGTAACAGAGTGCTAAAGCAGTGGTTCTTATTGTTTGAGCATGAGCCAACCAGCTGGTACCAGATAATTTTCGAAGGCGGCAGTTTCTTGCGGATACCTTATTTTTGGTGTTTGGACAATGTCTTTCATACGTGAGTGCACGATCCAATGTAATCCCTAAATATTTGGGATTCGCACAGTAATCCAACAGCATGCCTTCCCACGTTACATGCAATTTCTTCTTTGCCTGTCTGTACTTGAGATGGAAAGCGCAGACTTATGTTTTCAAAGGGTTTGGTTTCAATTGGTTTCCTCTATAATTATCTCTTAGTTCCTCTAGAGCTTCAGATAGACGTCTTTCCACAACTTCAAACTGATCCGCCTGGACGGTAATGGCACGATCATCCGCATAGATAAAGCCTACGCAACGATTATCATCTAAGAGTACATAATTCTATGACCTAAATATATTAATCTCCTTCTGACAGTCCATAACTCTTTGACCTACATATTTAAAAATCCAACATGGCGACCATCCAAAATATTTTGACGGTTGTCAATATCTACGAATCTATTACAGCAATCAAACTGAAATAGTGTATGATGATAGAGGCAAGTAACGTAAGTAAGACATATGAAAATAGGCTATTTAGTTCATCACGGAACGACTTATTTTATTTTCATACGGCAATATACCAAAAATATGAATAATTTTAATAGAGCTATTTTCTTGTTCATGATTTGTACTTGTCCCCGCAATTTTGATAATGAAAGCTAACTTTGTGTGTCAACAACGTTCAAACTGGTTTACAGAACTAACCTCATGAAATTTACGAGTGGTGTAAACATGTGCTCGCCTGTTGTATAACCTTTTCTAGAAAGGTTAACAAGTATTCATCATCTGGATCTGAAAACCATATCCATGGTTCGATGTTCCTTAGTGTAGGGGAGGAACTTTCATTCTCTTTCTATATAGCTATACATCTGCTTGTAGAAACTTATTTTCCCGGTCAATGCATGTGAAATTTTCGAAGTGAAATGCCATGCTCTGTGGTTCGGATTCCATGTAAAAAGGAGGTTCCATGGCCCTTGATCGATTGATTAACATTCACGTTAATCTAAAAAGTTTCCTTTTTTTACAAATGCCTTTGCATAAAGTCAAGAACAGAGGTAGGTGCATAAAGACTTCAAATATGGTACGTTATAGGCATTTATCTGTAGGAATTGTGAATAAACAAAGTTCCATGACGGAATAAAGAGCCTACTTTTTTTTTTAAATTTAAGATTCATGCCAATGATTAATATATATGGATCTATCTAGAATAATGACGAAATTAAGTTGGTAATATCGAAATTTCTAATTAGTTCGAAATACTGTATACCTGGCTTAATGTAGCCTAAGAGAGAACTACAGTTGCCAGCCCTGGTGACTGAATATATTCTTAGTTCCATCTCTTAAGGTACAGAATACAACACTTGGTTGAAGTCCAATGGATAGCATGGACGTTACATGCAGTTAAACATTGGATCTAACGGCGCGTAAAATCATGTTGGCAACAATGACATACATGTATTGGCCAGAAATAATCTGAAATAATATGATCTACTGTTGTGTCAATTTTGAATGAAATCTATTAGTTAGTATAGAAGTTACAGGCATTTTAAAATTGGACCTATCAGCAGGCTTAGAGCCATGTTGGCAGCACTGGCCTAGACCTATATTAGTTACTCCAAATTAATCTAGAATGCCAGGTACTATACGTGTGCAATGTTTAGAGCTATTGGCTTGTATACTTTCTGATATATTGATATTAGGGTAACAAAAATAGATACAGTATTTATTAACAGTTGGCAGCTCTGGTTACTCTTAAGAATCGGCATAGTCATATCTGTTATGGTACACATAGCACACACGAAATTTGGTTGAAATCCAAATTATAGTATAGAACTTACATGTATTTAAAGTTGGACCTCTCAGCAGGCTTAGAATCATGTTGGTAGCACTGACGTATGTAAGTTACTCCAAATTAAAATAGACTGTCAGGTATTATACGTGTGCATAAGTTAAAGCTGTCGGCTTGCATACTTTCTGATATATGGGCATTTGGATTCAAAGAATTGAGAGCATTTATTAACAGTTGGCAGCCCTGGTGGCTCTTAAGAATACGCTCAGTCATATCTGTTTATATACACATAGCCTCGTGAGGACAATTGAGTAGCTGTCTGACAGTGAGACAGCGCCCCGATCACGAATACCAAGATTAACGGCCGAGGGGACCCGACGCTGATCACGCGTCACCCCAATATCTGCAGGCCAAATGGCTGTCGCTTGGTCGGCCTTAGCCCGTCATGGGCTGGATAGTGCCAGGGGTTGTTGGTTGTTGATAGCACATACGATATTTCGTTGAAATCCAATTGATAGTGTAGAAGTTATATACATTTAAAGTTTGGATATATCGTCAGGCTTATAATCATTTTGGCAACACTGCCATGTATGGCCTCCTGGAAATTAAACTGCAATATTATTGTCTATATGTGTGCCAATTTTGAAATAGCTCCCATTCATACCTTCCAAGATATCCAACAATGAGCTCAAATTTCAATTGCGATTTTTCAGCAGTTGGTAGCACTGACATCATTTTCAAATATGGCCGTTAGATATTCAGGTATAGATCTTTATTCCTATCAAATTTTGTTTCGATTGCTGCAGCTGTTTAGGAGTTGATAGGGGGGGAGGGGCACACACACAGCCAGCCAGCCAGCCAGCCAGACAGACAGACACACATTTGCCCGATCTCATAAGTCTACTTTTTCCTCATTTTTGCAAAGTGTGAAAAGTAGGCTAAAAATAGAACATTCAGATGGGTTAGGCACACACTAATATGTGATGAAAACAACATCGCGACACGAGCACTGGAATTGAACTCACAAGGCAATAGACGTAGAGGCAGGGCCAAAATCACCTGGAAAGGATCGTAGAGGTGGAAGATATTCAGAATGTTGAAAATACTGGAGACGGAGATCAAGACCGTGGGACAGAACCAAGTCTGATGGCGGAAATTCGTTGATGCCCTTTGCTCCACATAGGGGTTGCTGGAAAGAAATTAAATTAGTAAATGACTTACATAGCCTAAGGTATATTTCAGAATACTTCGCATTAATTAGCTGCATTTTAAGAGCTAGCCAGACCTCATATTTGCTCCTTAAATGTCATGTTTCTCCTTTCACCACAGTTAAACTTGCATTACAATCTAACCACCTCACCTTTAATTTCAAGTTCTGTTACAAGCATTCACTCTTGTCAAAGACTAAAAAACTTCCATGCCATGTCTTTGCTTAACGACATCAATATCAAGCCGTTCAATCTTTTACTTTTAGCCCCCACTTATTCTCCCCGAGAAACATGGGGTGGGTAGGAATATTTCTGCGCCGACAACCTACAACGCTACTACCATCTCTAAATTTTATGTCACAATTTACACTCGCGTATAAAAAAAACAAGATGTTCAATAAAGAACATATAGCCTACTTTCTCCTAAATGCATGGTTATGGTTATAACTCTTTTCCTTTTCAAGGAGTATAATTGAATGTTGGTTGTAGTAGCTTGTTGAAATACAACGTGCTACAGGGATATTAAACATGAATATGAGGTGCCCTTTGCTAGTGCTACCTCTGCAAAAAAAATCATTCAATTCGGTTTCACCGTGTTTGAATTGATATGGGGAATGGATTTGCACACATACATGGCCGCTAATTGCAAACTATCGGGCTGATGACCTTGTAGTCAGTCATAAGCTGCTTCCACATAAAGGCATGTTGTTGCAAAATCTGGTAGAGATCGAATTATTAGGATGGTCGTAATTTGATTTAAGCTTTTAACATTTGGGTGGCCGTCATTCCATTTCCGTCAAGATGGCGGCGATATAAAACATGACACTGAGGTGCCCTTTGCTAGTGCTACCTCTGTACCAAATTTCGTTCAATTCGGTTTCACCGTGTTTGAATTGATAGGGAGAATCGGTTTGCACACATACTGGCCACCATCTGCAAACTATTGGGCTGATGATCTTGCAGTTTGGTCAGAATATGCTTCCCACATAAAGATATTTTGTTGCAAAATTTGGTAGAGACTAGATTATTAGGTTGGTCGTAATTACATTTTAGCTTTTAACATTTGGGTGGCCGCGATTACGTTTCCGTCAAGATGGTGGTGATATAAAACATGACACTGAGGTGCCCTTTGCTAGTGCTACATCTGTACCAAATGTCGTTCCATTCGGTTTCACCGTGTTCGAATTAATAGGGGGAATCGATTTTCACACAAAGATGGCCGCCATCCGCAAACTATTTGGCTGATGACCTATTAGTTTGGTCAGAGGATGCTCCCCCATAAAGGTATGTTGTTGCAAAATTTGGTAGAGATCGGACGATTAGGTTAGTCGTAATTTGATTTAAGCTTTGAACATTTGTGTGGCCGCCATTACGTTTCCGTCAAGATGGCGGCGATATAAAACATGACTTGAGGTGTCCTTTGCTAGTGCTACCTTTGTACCAAATTTCGTTCAATTCGCGTTCAGCGTGTTCGAATTGATAGGGGGGGGGGACAGACATTCAGAGTACACACACTCTCACACACACACACACACACACACACACTGAGACTCACACACACATACATACACACACACACACACAGAGACAGACACACTTTTTTCGCTCTGTGTTGATCTCATAAGTCTACTTTCATTTTTTGCAAAAATCGAAAATTGGTTAATATCACTATCACATATTTTACTCTTACTTATTCTATTTTAGTATTTGAATGGTTCATTATGGTTCCGTATTGATGCAACAATTAGTATTAATATTTTGAAAAAGTTCCGCCTAATCAATACCTTCATAAAGGTATTGATTAGGCGGAACTTTTGCAAAATATTAATACTTACTTATTCTAGTCCAGGTTTCGATTTCTGACTCCACTAGCAAATGTAATTTTTCCTTCAACGCTGGAACAGCCTTCTTCGTGAAGTGTTTTATCGTGCTAGCCATATGCTGGGATAGTACCCAACTCAAGGCATCAACCACTTCGCAGCTAATCTCAGCCCTCATTAAAAATATATACTTATTGGCCTCGGTGGCGTAGTTGGTAGCATGCTGAGCTTCTATTCCCAAGATCACGGGTTCAAACCTGGCCGAAGTCATTGGAGGGGTAGTAAAGCCGGCGGGACCATGTCATAGATTTATGGATTGTAAAAGAACGTTCCACTAACTACAGTTATGTGAAGCAAAATTTGTAGACCCGGCCGAAGCCGTCGGATTTTTTAAGAGCGTTAAAAATCCCTCAGTATGCCTTCCTTCGGGGGGGGGGGGTAAGTAAAGCCGGCGGTCCGATGTCATATATTTATGGCATGCTAAAGAACCTTCCTCTAATTACACCTGTGTGAAGCTAAACTGTATAGGTTAGGAATGTAAACAACGCTTTTAGGTTTCTACGTTCGTTGCCAAGAGCCGACTGCGGTGGCGTCTAGTAGCTAAGATCTGAACTAGGCCTAGTAGTCGTTGTTGTTGTTTGAGTCTTCAGTCTTATGACTGGTTTGATGCAGCACTCCATGCCTCCCTGTCCTGAGCTAATCGCTTCACCTCTACATAGCTACCACACCCTACATCCGAGGCAATCTGTTTAACATATTCTAACCTTGGTCTACCCCTACAGTTCTTGTCCTCGACCCTTCCTTCCATAACTAAGCTTGCTATTCCTGGGTGTCTTAGTATGTGTCCTACCAACCTATCTCTTCTCTTCATTAGCAGTCGCCAGAAACATCTCTCCTCTCCCACTCGCCTTAATACCTCTACGTTTGTAACCCTATCTACCCATCTGATCTTCATCATTCTCCTGTAACACCACATTTCAAATGCTTCAATTCTCCTCTTTTCTGCTGCACCAATAGTCCAAGTTTCACTTCCATAGAGCGCCACGCTCCAGACAAAGGCTTTCAAAAATGACTTCCTAATACCTAAATCTATATTCGATGTCAACAGATTCCTTTTTTGTAGAAAGGCTTTCCTTGCCTGAGCCAACCTACTTTTTATATCCTCTTTGCTTCGTCCATCACTGGTTATTCTGCTTCCTAAGTAACAGAAGTCTCCTACTTCCTTCAGCTTTTCACCGGCCAATTTGATCTCCATAGAGGTTTCTGATTTATTTCGGCTGCATTCCAGTATTTTTGTTTTACATTTATTAATTTTCATCATGAATTCCTTCCGAAAGACGGAATCCATACCATTCAAAAACTCATTCAAATCCTCAGGCTTGTCGGCCAAGATGACGATGTCACCAGCAAATCTCAGAGTTGAAATTATTTCTCCTTGAATCTTCACTCCCACCTTAAATTTTTCTCCAATTTCCTTCATTGCTTGTTCAATGTAAAGATTGAAAAGTATGGGTGATAAGTTGCAGCCTTGCCTTACACCTTTCATAATACCAGCTTCTCTCTCATATCCTTCAGCTCGAATGACTGCTGTCTGGTTTCTGTATAGATTGTATATCACCCTCCTATCCCTGTACTTTATTCCAATAGATTTCAAAATGTCAAACAATTTAGTCCAATCAACGTTATCAAAAGCCTTTTCTAAGTCTACAAATGCCATGAACGTACTCTTATCTTTCCTGATTCTACCTTCCAAAATCAGCCTAAGACTTAGTACAGCTTCCCTTGTTCCTACATTTCTCCTGAAACCAAACTGGTCTTCACCCAACTCCGTTTCTATCTGGCTTTCAATCCTCTTGTAAATTATTCTAGACAGGATCTTTGAAGCATGAGTAATCAAGCTGATTGTACGGTAATCTTCACATCTGTCAGCTCCCACTTTCTTTGGTATAGGGATGATAACATTCTTCTTGAAATCAAGGGGTACCTCACCTGTCTCATAAATCCTACTCACCAAGTGAAATAACCTGATCAGACCTTCATCTCCTATGCAGCGTAGCAACTCAATCGGTACATCATCTATGCCTGGTGCTTTGTTCCTGCCTAAGTCCTCTAATGCTCTGTCAAATTCTGATCTCAATATTAAATCTCCTTTTGCATCCTCATCAATTTACTCCTCCCTTTCCATTACATGATTCTCAATCTCCTTTCCCTTATACAACACTCTATGTAAGATTTCCATCTCTCAACCTTTTCTTTCCTATCTGTTAGAGGCTTTCCATTTGTGTCCCTAATATTACAGCACTTAGTCCTCTTTTCCCCAAAAGTATTCTTAATCCTTCGATAAGCTGTGTCTACTTTTCCTAATTTCAGACACTTTTCTATACCTGTACATTTCTCTTTCAACCATTCTTCTTTCGCTTCCTTGCACTTCTTGTTAACCTCATTTCTCAGACGTCTGTATTCTGCTTTCCCCTCTTCATCTCTTAGATTCTTGTGTCTCCGCCTTTCATCCATCAATTCTAGTATATTCTGAGTGATCCACGGTTTTCTACCTATTCTTTCTTTCCTACCAATGTTTTCTTCTGCCGATTTTGTTATTTCATTCTTCAAAAGTGCCCATTCGTCTGCAATTGAAGTTTGTTTAGGGGTTTTGATTAGTCCTTCCTTTATACTCTTCTTGAATCTTTCGTTCACATCCTTTACTTTCAGTCTGTCCATTGCGCACCTTTTTGGCTTTTGACTTTTCTTCAGTTTCTTCAACTTTAATCTGCATTTCATTACAACCAGATTGTGGTCAGAGTTTATGTCAGCACCAGGATATGTTTTACAATCCAAAATCTGGTTTAGAAACCTCTGCTTGATCATAATGAAGTCGATTTGGTAACGCCCTGTATCTCCTGGTCTCATCCATGTGTATATTCTTCTATTGTGGTTATTGAATAAGGTGTTAGCTATGAGCAACTCATGTTCTGTGCAGAATTCCATCAGCCTGCTTCCTCGATCATTCCTTTCACCTAATCCGAAATCTCCTACTATCTTCCCTTCCCTCCCTTTTCCTACCACAGCATTCCAATCTCCCATTACTATAACATTTTCATCACCTTTGATATACCTCAGAATGTCATCTATTTCTTCGTAGACCTTTTCAACATCCTCATCATCAGCTTGACTGGTAGGCATATAGACTTGTACCACTGTGGTGCACGTAGGTTTAGTATTGATTTTTGCTACAATAATCCGTTCACTGTATTGCTCATAATATTCCACCCGCTGTCCAAGTTTCCTACTCAATATGAGACCAACTCCTGCTTGGCCATTGTTTGATGTAGTGCTAATGACCCTATAGTCTCCTGACCAAAAGTCCTGTTCTTCCTGCCAGCGCATTTCACTAATCCCAACCAAATCCAACCTCAACCTATCCATTTCCCTTTCTAAGTTTTCTAACTTTCCACTTCCTAGCAGACTTCTAACGTTCCACGCTCCGATCCGTAGAATGTCAGATTTCCTCTTTGTCACTTCTGTGATGTTAACCCCCTCTCGAGTAGTCCCCACCCGGAGATCCGAACGGGGGACTAGTTTACCTCAGGATTGAAATTTTACAAGGGAGGAGGCCATCATCACATGTAATTATGCATAGAGAGGTGCATATCCTCGGGAATAGCAATACGGATGTAGTTTCCCGTGCTTTCAGCCGTTCAGCAGAACGCAGTGTAGCCATTATTTGGCTTATATTATCAATATCTTAACCGTCTATTAGACTAGTAAAGAATTGATTTATTCTGAAAGGCTGCTACTCCCTTTCAGAATAAGTAAAGAGCAATTCTACTACAAAATACTAACCTTCTACTAACAATTAAATACCAAAATTCTACTAACGAAAAAAATACTAAAGTTTCACCAACAACAAATACTACCACTAAAACAGTCTGTCACCAGGCCCACTCACATGCACCCTCACCAGCACACTCACACACAACTAACTAGTCGTTGACGGAGGCGTTTGGCGGCAAAAGTAGGAACTATTTGAAAAATTCAAAGTTGCAGTCCTTACTTGAATTAAAAACAGATACACACACTAACACAGCCATCACAATTAACACCGGTTATCAGACAGATTCTACACACACCCAAAGTACACGGGGCTACATGACCGCGTTGTCGCAGCCCCTAAACTGAGAAACCAACCAACTAAATTTGTAGGTTAGATTTGATTAACGCTCTATAAGTTCCAACGTTCTTTGCCAGGTGCCAGTTGCAGTGGCATCTAGAAGCCAAGTTCAATGCTAGGTGTCGTTGACGACATCATTTGGTAGCACAAGTAGGAACTACTTAAAATTGATCGTCTGCAGTTCTAACTTGAAATACAGATAGACTAACAGAAACTAATACAGCCATCACAATTAATACCGGTTATCAGACAGATTCTACACACACCCTAAGTACTTGGGGCTATATGACCGCGTTATCGCAGCCCCTAAACTAAGGAACAACCAACCAACCAACCAACAAATATATACACTAGTGCAGGCATGCTATTGTCACACTTTATCAAAGAGATTCCAGAAACATATTTAAGTACACGGGAATGAATACCGTTGTTGTTGATTCATTAGGTGTTTTGTGACATCCTGGTCTTGTAGGTCCGTGTACGTGTACATGTGTAGAAGTTGTCTGATAACCTGTGTCTCTGTGCTGCCTGTACTAGTGTGTGTATTTGTTATCGAGATAGGATTTGAATAGGATGCGACCGTTGCCTTACGTTAGGTATCATCCCGGCATTTGCCTGGAGTAAAAGTGGGAAACCACGGAAAACCACTTCCATGATGGCTGAGATAGGAATCAAATCTGCCTCTTCTTAGTTTAGTCTCAAGTGGCTGCGTGAACCTCGTTCCAAACGTTAAACTGGAATTAAATTTCTTGGCAGAGCCCGGAATCGAATCGGGGCCTCCGAGGTGACAGCCAAGAATACTAGCAACTACTCAGTGACGTGGACTGGGTGGGGGGAGTGAATAACCACAATGAATGAATTATGATCATCGTCAGTGATCATTTACTAATTAATTGAAAATGCGACTGCAGTGAGAGTCGAATGTCGAATCAGCTCTAAGTTCAACATAGTTATAGAAGTGACAAAAAAGTTGTAAATATTAATTTAATGAAGGACATATATCGAGTTTCACAGCATAGTGGAGTGCCTTGAGTCAAAATTCACGATTGAATTGGGGATACGCAAGTTCGAATAGCCATAGTTCGAATACTAGCGTTGACCACGGCCAATCTGAGTGTGGTTATTCCTCAGATGTCGGGTAGTTAATTCATTTGAAGTTTTGGAATGCCTACGTAAATCTTCCAAATCCGTAGACTAGTTAACCAGATTAATTAATTTCAGCAACCCCGGTAATTGGGCATTCATTGTAATTTTGATACTTTCAAACGTGGACTCAAACCCTGGTCTTCATATTGAGAAGTAAGCAATATATTGTTCATAGCCGCGTAAGATTAAGGTGAACATCAGGTACAGTCATTCAAACAAAGAATGAGTGGTCTGTGTTGCGTTTTCGGTTCGCGACCCAAATACAAAACTCCTGAGCAGCTTGGTAAAGTAACCTTGCGGCATGTGCTTATAAACCCTGACAACGCTATAAACGTTCTCGTTTAACCCGTCTTTGAGATTTGGACAAAATCTTACCATTTCTTTTTTTGTGTGACAGTATATTACTTTCCCAAAATAGTTCTCTCATTTTTCTTGATAAAGATGATGATGATGATGATGATGATGATGATGATGATGATAATTGTTGTCTTAAGGGGCCTAACATCTAGGTTATCGGCCTCTAATTGTATGGGTGATTGTGAAAGATGAGATGAGAATGAAAACTAATACTAACTACACACTTACTAGAAGAAGAAATGGTAAACAAATAAAGGTTAAGGCAATTAAGGACAGGAAGAAAAGAAATGCTCTCAAATCTCGAAGAATGAGGATTGAGGGACTTGCAAGGAATGAGAGCCATGGAATGCTAGGAAAGGGAAAAAGGAGAGGGCCTGCCCCAAAGTCGGTGGAAAAAGGAAAAGAAAAAGACCCAGCTCAGGAATCCCTCGGGATCGCCAACTCCCGAACTCACCAGCCGTAAGCCCATGAGGGTGTAGCAATATCCAGGGTGCATCAGAAGTGGTGGGAATACATACATCCTGCTTCCTTCAGGGCTTTGAGCAGAAGGCAGGAGATAACATCAAAGAAAAAGAAGGCTGACCACCGCAGAAGTAGGGAATGAGGAAAGATGAGACAAGGGCCAACTAAGGTGGGAAAGGAAGATCCTTCCTAGGTTTCGGATACCTTAATAGCGTCGGGGTCGGAAGAGAACAAGAGTTGACTATGAGTGGTCGACAGGAAAGAAGACGGAGAGGAGTGGAAGCAATGCTGGACTTAGCTGGGGCCCCATGGTCGCCAATCCATGTCCCACTAAATGTGAACGACTAGGGGCCATAATAAAAACCGGTTTGATTTTGAAACCTATGTCTGCGGGGTGTCAGGGATTTCCCAGCTCGAGGCACAGCATTGTTAACTCTCCACCATAACCACAGAGAGCAAGCAGCGAGACTGGACAGAACTACGTTCAGCTGTGCAACATTGGAGACCTGACAAGCGAGCCGGCAGTCAGGACCAGACTCAGGACTCCACGTGGAGTGACAGTGCAAGCATTCTATTGGCCAAGAACTATCAGCTATTGGTCAGCAGCAAACAATGGTTACTATCGGCGCGTGCTACTGCCTAACGCTTGAGTCACCGCTCGTTAACGAGGAAAATGAGAGAACTATATCAATGAATTACTGGTTGTAGAGAAGGACTGTCAAAAGCTTACAGAACGTAAACAGATATTTAGGGAGTCGGGCATTAAAATAATCAATTGAAATACGATGGTTAAGTCAGTAGGAAAGAAGCGTAAAAGATAGAATGCCCCAAAGATTCCCAATTAAGTAGATAATCCAATTATTAGCGATTCAGAATTCAACACGTGAGGTCAATGGTATGACTGTTGAAATTGATATTGTCTTTAGGTTACATTTGTAGAGGGTGTTTGTAATAAACTACTGTGCATTGCATACTATAGAAATGGTATTATAATGTAAGCTGCATTAACAACAAGTTGCTTGCACAGAATTATCCTACTAGAAAGTACAGTAAGCCTCTACGTAATGATCTGTATTATGCACTGGATTCGTATATTCCTGGTAAATGAACGGAAATGATTTTTGAATGTAAGGCATACTTTCAAAATATTCAGCTCCGATTCAGTGTAATATGGCTTCAATTGTTAGGTCTCTTATTGGTACGGTACCGTATAATGTCCCACAGAAATGTTACTGCTTTTCCCAATTAGCATTATGTCCACTTGTCCAAGGCTTTATATGGTGCTCCCTTTCGTGGTGTAGTGGCTAGCGTTCTTTTTTTTTTTTTTTTTGGAAGTTCGGGTTCGATTTCCAGCTCTGCCAAGAAGTTTAATTCTGGCCTGAGGAGTGAAACGGGCTCCACTCAGCCTCGTGAGAGAAAACTGAGAAGAGATAGGTTTGAATCCCACCTCAACCATCTTGAAATTGATTTTCCGTGGGTTTCCCCACGTCTACTCGAGGCAAATACTGGGATGGTTCCAATCTTAAGGCCACGGCTGTTTCCTTCCCAATCCTCACCTGAATTGCAATTGCACACACTGGTACATCCAACACAATAACACAGCTTTTCAGATAATAATGCACGGGGCTAAATGAGCAAGATGTCAAAGTCCCTTAAAACCAACATTTTTGTTAACATAAAGGTGCTTGTATGATTAATTGAAACATATTTTAAATTTAGTTTTGTTAATATTTAGTTAGATTGTTTTGCTATTCATCGTACCTGTACACTTCGTGGGTTAATGGTTAGCATTGTTGGCTCCCATCCGGGAGTACCAGTTATCGATTACCGGCTCTGGCAAGGAATATGATACTGCTTTGAGGTACTGGAACGGCATCGCTGACATGTAATTCACCCAAATGGTGTCAATTTCAGTTATTTGCACCAAGTCAAAGGGCTTCACAAGAGTATACTTTGGCTGGCTTCGTGTTTAAGTGGTTAGTATTCTAGGCTTGGTTCTGAAGGTCCAGGGTCCATTTCTCGGCTTCATCGTGGAATTGTGACTTCAAATGGTTAATTTCATTGCCTCGGGGACTTATGCATTCATTTCATACTTATCAAGACCTGCACGTTAGGTAAAATATGTGAATAATAATTTACCTTCACTTGCAACTTTAATCTCGATGTACCAATCCGAAACCACAAAAGTCTAAACCACAAGTTAGCAGCAGACATCACATGACTACTTGGTGGGTTTCTAGTTTATTGACTTAAACGCGTCAATGGATGCTTTATTATTTCTGTTTATACTGTGTCAGGGATCATGTGAGATTAATTTATATGAGTTGGATGGTTTAACAAAGTTGCCTTTCCTAACACCACATCAGATGAGTTGTTAAGAAATGGCTGAATTTATGTATTTATCGTATGGCTTTTAGAGCCGGGAGTGTCCGAGGACATGTTCGGCTCGACAGAGGCTATAGCCTCTTCTAGCGGACACCCATAGGGTGAGCTATAAGTTAATGGCAAAATTAAGATGAATAAAGCCGGGCAATGTGTTGTAAGTTAACGGCAAATGGACTGTTAGAAGGTACGGTTACCTAGAGATGAAAATAAAATTCCATGGAGATCCATTTCAAGGGTGACCGACGGTGGGTTCGAACTCACTTGTTTACCATGTCTGGAGATACTCTGACTTTATAGTCTTGCACCTTAGCTCGCGTAGCTACCCTGATCAACTCCAGCGCGTGAATCACTATGCTAAACAACACCTGTCTTTATTACAAGCTATACGGAGCAAATCTTCCCTTTTTATCTTTCTCAGCGGTAGAAAGAAAACCTCCGTGTTCGTATTAGGCAGATTTCATTAGAAAGCTACCTATTGCAATGTGTGCCACGTTGCGACTTCCGTAAAATGTCGACATATCATCAAGTTTCACATCCCACGGACACCAAACCCACCGTCAATTCAAAAGTTTATACATAGTGTATCTACGTATCTATCTACCGTATAAACCAGGTGAATCAGCAGACCCTAAAATATTGTTTTATGCAGCCTAACTAACGCGTGTAATCAAGAAGGTCGATATCCTTCTGCTTGCATCCCGTATGGTACTAATGCACTGCAAACATATACCTGCAAACGATACTGAACATTATGATTTACCCTCGTATTAGGCTGTAGGCACAGCGAGGGAAATATAATAGTGTTCAGTATCGCCTGCACGATATGCTTGCAGTGTATTAGTACCATACGGGATGCAAGCAGAAGAATATCGACTTTCCTGATAACGACGCTAGTTGGGCTGCATAAGACAATATTATTACAGTAGGAGCAGCTAATTCACCTGGTATGTAATTTTCTTGTGAAAACGATAACTACCGTCATTTATTACCAATCACTCTCAAATAGGCGGCTTCAGTGATTTAGTTGGTAGCATGCTGAGCTTCTATGCCCAAGGTCATGGGTTCAAACCCGGCAGAAGTCGTCGGATTTTTTAAAGAGCGATAGAAATCCCTCTGCATGCCTTCCATCGGGGGGAGAGTAAAGCCGGCGGGCCCATATCATAGATTTATTGCGTGTAAAAGAACCTTCCACTAAAAATACTTGTGTTAAGCAAACTTTGTAGGTTAGGTTTGATTAATGCTCTTAAGTTCCAAAGTTTGTCACAAGGAGCTGGTTGCGATGGCATCTAGTAGTAGCCAAGTTCACAGCTAGGTGTCGTGGACGGTAGCATATGATAGCGAAAATAGGAACTACTTGAAATTATCGTCTGCAGTGCTTACATGAATTAGAAAGAGATAACACACACTAATACAAGCATCCCAATTAACACTGTTTATCAGACAGATTCTACACACACCCAAAGAACACGGGGCTACATGACCACGTTTTCGCATCCCCTAAACTAAGAAATCCACCAAACAACCACCACTTTCAAATATACACATACAATATAAACTGTCCAATCTTGGTCGAGTTCGTTTATGGGCAAAATCGGACTAAGAGTGTGCAAATAGTTTCTTTCTTTTTTAATTGTGAAAAAGCGAAATAGGCTATAGCTATAACTTTTTTAATAAGTGAAAAATCGAATCCATTCAAAGTTCATTTTATTCTTCGGTTAAAGGCCAAAAACATATATCAGTAAAGCTTTTCTATAGCACCAACCACTGACCAAATGGGTGGGAAAAATGAAGTTTCTATAGAAAAAGAAAAACATATCCCCCTTAATTGGCACAATATCAAAACTGTTTAAAATGGTCAATAGTCCCCTAAATATTACCTGAAACTTTTCTCTGGAAGAATATTTGATATGACCCATCTTTACGACAAGAGCAAAATGTCATTGGAATTATAAGAAGATGGGGTTTCACGTATGCTTAACACGCAGAACATTACAACAATTGGCAAATTTAGGGGATTCGAAATAATTTTCTTTCCCCTGTGAAATATACCTCCGCCTTCCAGCGTGCCGAGAGTGTTATTTTTATTCCGAACACATGATTTTTTTTATCCGGTGTCGATTTATAGATGCGAATACTGAACAAGAGTGGTTCGTGTTTTGACCTGATCGTGTTGAACATGCCTGACACACTCGTGTACTCTGTAGTACATGAATATCAATCAGTTTAATCTGCGTGCATGTACCAGTGCGTGTTGGCCGTGGTTCCAATGTACTGAATACTAAATGATAACTAGCATAGACAGAAAAAAACGTAACATTAGAGTAGAGTCATTTGGTTTTAACGTTTTATTGTTGTTGTTGTTGTTTCATTGCGGGGCTGGAACATTTTGGATTTATAGCCAATAACTATGAGTTTGAGTCGCCTCCGTAGCGTAGCGGTCAGCATGGTTAGCTGCCGCCCCGGAGGTCCTGGGTTCGATTCCCGGCTCTGCCAAGAAATTTGAAAAGTGGCATGAGGACTGGAACGGGGTCTCCTCAGCCTCGGGTGGCCCAAATGAGTCGAGGGGGTTCAATTCCCACCTCTGCCATTCTCGAAGTAGTTTTCCGTGGTTTCCCACTTCGTCTTCGGGCAAATGCCGGGATGGTACCTACTGTAAGGCCACGGACACCTCCTTCCCTCTTCCTAGCCCATCCATCCCAATCTTCACCTCCCTTCCCATCCCTCATGAGGTTCCTGTTCGTTTTGCAGGTGAGGCCGCCTGGGCGAAGTGCTGATCACACCTCCCCTGTTGTATCCACCCGGACCAAATGTTCCAAGCTCCAGGACACTGCCCGTAGCGGCGGTAGTGGTGAGTTCCCTCGCTGAGTCCGTGGGAACACCAACCTAGAGGGTAAATCGACTAAATAAAATAAAAAAATCCATGAGTTTGTAGTAATAATGATCGTGTGGCCTCTGAAGAGGTAGAGTGCAGGTCTTTCTAGTTGATGCCCGTGGGCGTCCTGGGCGTCGTAATGAGGATGAAGTGATGATGAAGATGGCATATACACCCTCTCCTCGAGCCACGGGAATTAACCCTAGGAGATTTAAATCCAGATGGCTCGGCCCAGAATCAAATCCGGAACACTTTGGGCCAAAGAAAGAAGAGGAATTTAGATTACAAAAGTCTAAATCAGGGCCATCCAGAGAGCGCTCTAAGTCAGTGCTCCGAGCGCTTTGGTGGAAGGTAGTTTCAGATGTGGTGGGAGGAGAGATTGGCTGGCTGAGCACGCTGAAATGTGCAGTCGCTAGTCGATTCCAATGCTCTTTGTTGACAGCGTGTAATTAAATCAGTTTCGCAGTGGTCATGACTGAACAGCATACACAAAAAGGAGTGGTGAAGCAGCAGTCTTTAGAGCAGAATGGGAAATTTCTTTTTTCTGTGCAGCTTATAAAGGGCATGCCAAATGTTTAGTGTGCAACAGAGATGTAATGTGTTAAAAAGAACACAATTTGTTGTTGCATTTTCCTCTCTAATATGTTCACATTTCAGTTTGGAATAAATCACAATATTCTTTACTTAACACTTGTGTTCGTTTCCTGCACATTCCATACATCGGAGTACCATTCGATTTGTATATGCGGTATATTTGTTATGGCAAGACAGCCCTATTAATATGTCAACAATCCCACAAGAGCCGTCGGCCGCACGACTGTACGTACGTATCTAGTCAGCGTGGTCCGAACCTCGTCTGTCTCCTCGCTGCCACACTGTAGTGGTGGTAGGGGAAGGAGCGCTAGTCTGACTGCCCAGTGCTCCCCGAGCACGGCCGCGCTGCCGGAGCGCAATGACTGGATGGCCCTGGTCTAATTGTACCTATAATAATTAGGCTAAGAATTCGGGTAGGAGCTCCACGACTTGAAATAAGATTCCATCCCAGCATTTACCTGAAAAGAATCTGGAGAAATTGGAGAAATGACAATCACAGGATGGAAGTGATAGAAGCCAATTTTCAGCATTGCCTAATTCTATTAAAGAAAGCTTTCCAGGCGGTCAACACAAATTGTGCTCAATTACATTGGGAAGGAAAACAAGTATTTATACACGCCAAGCTGAAAGAAACATTATATATATATATTGAATACAAAAGGGGATATTGAGAAATTAGGGAAGAAGGAGAGAAACATCTTGCTGAAGATACTAGGGCCTGAAAAACGAAACGATGGTAGCCTACATGGAGAAATAGGAGAGGAGAAATGAGGATCTATATAGACAGGCAGAGAAGATCACGGACACCATGCGTAAGAGGAGACTGGCGTTTTATGGGCACCTCATGAGGATGGATGAGAATCGCATAACGAAAAGAATCTTTAATTACATCACCAAGCTAAAGGCGACTACAATGTGGGTAGAAGAAACGAGAAAAGACATGATGGAAGTTGGCGTACATCCAAAATACATCTGGAATAGGGCTGTGTTTCGAGCTAAAATTGATAACTTCAAGGGGTTCAAGTAAAGATCCAGTAGAATGACCAAGACCACCAGGTTAGAGGAAAGGAGGAGGAACAAAAGTGAAAGGATGAAGAAATTCTGGGCGAAGAAAAAGGAACTAACCATCAAATCAAATGTTTCCCCTGGCCCACACTAGGCCAAATGCGAAGAAAGAAGAAGAATTTAATTTACAAAGTTTGTGCCTCAGTGACCACCGAGATTCAAAGCTTGGATCACCAAATGTAGTGAATGTATGACCGTATTATTTCTCTATATTATATTATTGTTTTGATTTATGTTTCATATAGGACCTAATTGATCGCTGTGTGGGTTTAGGAAGGGTGTTATTTCAGTAACAACCTATTTTATTAAATTAACTCACCCGAAAGAGAAAGAGAGCTAAGGAAGGAGGGGAGGAAGGAAAGAAGGAACAAGGGAAAAATGCAAGCTTGTAGTGTAAATCATATGACCTCCTCTTTACGTGAAATTCGAACCAGTGAAAGTAAAATTTCACCACAATAATCCCGTGTATACATTAACTGGGAACTAAACTGGGTCTTCCTTTCTGAGTGGCAAGCTACTTGACTGTTGGCAACCCTTGTAAGTAAATTTATGAGCAACAGATTAATAACTAATAGTTTATGCAAGCATGCTGCCTGGTTATTTCAAGAAGGGAATGGGGTGGGACATTCCTTTCACCATCTGGGCAGTATCCCTTGTGAGCAACTTTCTGAGAAACAGATAACGAGATGACAGTATTCGTACTTTACGCAATTCTGCCTGGCTATTTGACAACCAGTAGCCCGGGGTTAGTTTTGTGAGGAGATTCTTCAGTTAATGTGCTACTTTATTCTTAGTCTGTATATCCTTAACTCAATACGCCTTAAGAGAAGAGCAGCAGAAAGTATGTATTATAACAGTGGATGTCATGTAATAGTGATTATTCAACTGATGGCTAGGGACCGGACATTTATGTACTGAAAACGATTAAAATAGACGTAATTTGTCTCTCATTTTTTAGCGTATGGCTTTTAGTGCCGGGAGTGTCCGAGGACAAGTTCGGCTCGCCAGGTTTGTAGCTGCTTCGAGACGGACACCTAATGGATGAGCTACAAGTACCGTTGTCGAGGGATGTTGGAAAGTAAGGACGAGGAGTTGGAAGGTAGCGGCTGTGGCATATAGTTTGGGACCAACCCTGGCATTTGCCTGGAAGGAAGATGGGAAACCACAGAAAACTATCTTCAAGGTTGCCGGCGGGGGCATTCGAACCTCCTCGCCTCCCGGATGTGAGCGACTGCCAGCAGTCATGCCGTAACGACCACGGCTAACTCACCCGGTATTTGTCTCCTGAAAACATTGAAATACTTGCAATTTTATACTGTATTGTGATGCTTCTTTCTCCAGTGAATGATACATGTATAAAGTGAATGAATAAGATTGGCGTATTGTTAGGTGCATATTCTTCGTTTTAAATGCATATTTTCTACACTTTAGTGCATAATTGCTTTCATATTTTAATCGTTTTCACTGCATAAAATTTATGCATTTAATGTCCCTGAAGCCTCCGTGGCTTAGTCGGCAGCACTCCGGCCTCTCACCGCTGGTTCCGTGGTTCAAATCCCGGTCACTCCAAGTGAGATCTGTGCTGGACAAAACGGAGGCAGACAGGTTTTTCTCCGGGTACTCCGGTTTTCCCTGTCAAAATTTCATTCCAGCAACACTCTCCACTATCATTTCATTTCATCTGTCATTCATTTAATCATTGCCCCAGAGGAGTGCGTCAGGCCTCGGCAGCCGGCACAGTTCATATCCTCGCCGCTAGATAGGGGCTCCATTCATTCCATTCCTGACCCGGTCGGAGACTGGAAGCAGGCTGTGGATTTTCATTTCAATGTCCGGTCCCTAATATGATGACATCTAGATCCTAGGTGGGATGGGGGATGCATGCTTATCAAAAATACACAAAAAATACTGAATTTTGTCCACCATTTTGGGCAAATCATTCCAAACCACCCTGCCTACGAATTTCCTTATTTAAATGGTATATTAATCTCATTGAAAGACGACTGAATATTAAGATCGATATTGTCATGGGTACCCCAATAACGCTATAAAATGGACGGATAATACTTAAAATATTCAAACTGCTGCATTGAAACAACGCATCAATATTGGTTTCGTGAATAAAGAATGAGACAAGCCCACACGCAAAGCTATCTGTTGAATTCCCATGGAAAATCTATAACCTGTGTTATTTTATAGCTGTGTTAATGCGTGTGCTTGTAATTCAGGTCAAGAAAGGGAAGGAGGCGGCCGTGGTCTTAAGATAGAAACCAGCACGACATTTGCCTGGAATAGAACTGGAAAACTACGGAAAACCACTTCCAGGATGACTGTGGTACCAATCGAACCCACATGTTCTCAGTTATGACTCACGGATCTGAGTGTACGTCGTTCCAGACCTCAGACCAGAACTATATTACCTCGTGGAGTAGCCGTGCTCATTAAAACGTGCACCACGGCCGTGTGGGCAGCTATATAATAATGTTCGTGTGGGCTCCGGAGAGGCCAAGTGCAGTTCTTTCTAATTGTCGCCCGTGGGCGACCTGTGGGTTGTAATGAGGATGAAGTGATGATTAATACGTCACATACACCCAGTCCCTGAGCCTCGGAAATTAATCCCAGGAGATTAAAATCCCTGATGGCTCGGCCGGGGCACTTCGGGCCAAAGCCTAGCGTGCTTACCACTTAGCTACGGAGCCGGACGTGTGGGTAGCTGAAGCAAGTGCTTAGATCTTAGGTACGAATCTTTGTTCTGACAGTGTTTATCCAGAGTGTGGTTTTTCCCCTTTTTGTTTTCTTTACTTCCTCTAGGGATAGTACTTTATTTCTAGTCCCGAGGCACCTACCTCATCCTTGTCCGTATATAGTTACGCACACTACTACAGTCACCACTAGGGCTCGGATTCTTAGGTAAATAAATACTTTTTTTATGTAAATACATATTTTAACCTTTTTTTTCATAAATACATAAATTCCTGCTTTGACTTATTAGCACATACAAACACATAATATTTACATTAAAAAAAATCAGTATGCCAGATCATTCAGTTTATTGCATTTTTGTTCAGTGTTACTTCAACGGGGAAGAACCAGTGAGCTATCTAATCTTCATGCAGAGCGTATGTCAGCTTGCACTTGTGTTATTCTTAACTTGTCACCACATGCCCCTCACTGTGGAAGCCGGGGATTTTCTTGTCCATAGCCATATTGCACCACGTGCTAGTCCTCCCCCTCCCCCAACTACCTGGAACCAGTGTCACTCACATGCAGTTCCTTTCTGGCACTGTGAAGTTTAGGGCATTCTTCGATGCCTAAAGTAAAAACAACTACAAGTTATCGTCTGTTGCAGAATTTAAAGATAATTTTATTTCTGATGGGGGCGTCCTGTTCTGCCAACCATGTGGGAAAGCAATCAAGGCTGAACAGCGATCTCAAGTTACACAACACCTCAAGGGCAAGATACATATTGCCACAGTTTCGCGCCTTCAGAATAAGTGGTTCGCGATTATCGACGGACATTTGTGATGGACAACCTGAAGATGTAGGCCTATCTCGTTGTATACTGTAATGCTTCAGCAGTCAGTGAGACATAAAATAAATTGCATTCGTGAGTACTGCACATTAATAAACTAAATTATAATTAAATATTTTTCCTTTTTTGTCACATATTTTAGGTATTTTTATAAAAAATAAATATTTTCCCGATTTTTAGCACCTAAAAATCCGAGCCCTAGTCATCACATACATGTAGGCTATCCTAAAAATTTAACACACACCCATCTATACAGGGATGATGACTGAGATGCCCCAAGCCCTTCAAATAATGGAGCGACAGTCAAGAATGCTAGCCACTACACCAGGAGGGGGTAGCAAGACTAACAAGCCATGTAACAATGTTTTATTACACCCACTGCCTGTTGTGATTGATGGCGTGTCATGAGGGAGGGGTAATTATCTATTCTGGCACTGTGTTATTGGTTGAAATTAAACCTCCTGGGACATCTGACGTTACATTACCAAATTACATTGCAGATACATTATGAATGGTACAACGAAATTAAGAGCTTGCCACGGTGGGTGAGTGGATAGCGTGTTGGTCTACTAACCCCAAGATTGCAGGTTCGCTCCTGGCCTTGGTAAGTGATTTTAAGAAGGCGGCAAAAATACGACACGCATGTTATACGATGTTGGCATGTCAAAGAACCCATTTGAATTCAGTACGCCGTGTTCATAATGGAAAAATTAATCTCGGGTGTTTTTGCCATCACAAAGTTCTTCATTTCTCTACTAGAAAGCGCTATAGTGTTCAAGGAGCTTAGATATCTAACCTCCTTGACTTTCATAGTGATTCAAGGAACAACGAAATTCGACACGCAAGCCCTCTGGGTGTCAAATTACAAAGCTTGCACCCGGCATCCGGGGCCATACGATATAATTTATTTATTTCTTTACATTGTTTAGACCCAAAGGATCACATTAAGCAAATTATGTTCTGGTGCTGTTCTTCTTGTTCTTCCAGAACTCCTTCATCATCACACTGTGTCGGACTCGACGTTCCTCCGTCCATCCTTTCCCTGGTCTCCTTGGTCGATCTTCATGTGTGCCTTCCCAACTGTCGATCTTATGTCGGAATGACATTCGATCGTCTATGTCTATTGGTATGATGTTGGCACTTTCAAGATCAATTTTAACTTGGGTAACCCTGACTGTTGTCACTTTAAGTTTCCGTAAGTAAGTCAATATTCTCTTTGTTAGCCGGTCGTCATTCAGTCTCATAATGTGGCCGTAGAATCTCAGTCGTCGCTTGCGGAAATCTGACTCGATGTTAGAGTATCTCTCTGTGATTGTGTGTGATTGCAGACTATATCCATCATCTGTGAGTTTAGGGCCCAATATTTTACGGATGATTTTTCTCTCAGCCTTCTTGATGTTCTCAAGATCCCCTTTGTAGTTGAGGTTTAGTGTCTCGCTGGCGTAAAGTGTCTCAGGTTTGATGACAGTCGTGTAATGTTGAATTTTGGTGTAGATGCTCATGCATTTCTTGTTGTAAATATTTGCGATTTTTCCGTATGCTTTCCACAATTTAAGTTCACGTGATTTTTGTGCCACTCTTTCCATACCTGTGGGTTCAATAATTTCACCCAAATACTTGAATTGATTAACCCTGTTTATCATACCGTACTCCGTGAGTAAATTTTGTGCTTGAATGTGTTTTGTTGATATAAACTCGGTCTTTGTGAAGGAAATTTGTAGTCCGACCTTTTCAGCACACTCTTTTAAGACCTCAATCTGAAGAATTGCCATTCGTTCATCGGCGGAGAGGATTGCAAGATCATCCGCGAAAGCGAAGCATGTCACTTCGATATTATCCGTTTGCCTTCCTATCATGACGAGCTTCCAGGTATTCCACCTCCTCAGTTCATTTCTCCATTCTTTGATGACCTTCTCAATTATTATTTAACGAAATTAAGCAAATTAGGCTAATTCCTGCTTCTTCATGTAAGCAATATTTATGCAATGCGAGTATGTTGGCCATGTTAGATTGGCAACAGTTTATCCGTATTGACTATCGGTAACATATACGTTTTATGTAATCCACCTTTTCAATACTATGAAATGATGTTTATTAATATTTTAAACGTACATGTTTCGATATGACAATGATATCTTTTTCTGCGTTATTTAACATTAATAATGTAAAATGAAATGAATATTCCTAAAAATTTGAATTAAAATAAATAAAACATTTTACATAAACATTAATTTGTAGTATATTTTCCGACCCCACAGCACCTTTGATGAGAGAAAGTCCTCACGACACTGGTTGAGTGTTGAGAGTTGTACCCTATATAAGACACCTCATTTACTAAGTTGCGTTATAATTTCACTGTTGCATCCAGAGGAATTGATTCTAAGATTAGAAAAGTACGTTCATCCACCATATTGAACGTATGGAATCGTTGATCTTGCGACTTCTGCTGAGATTGACTCTTAAATGAGGCAAAATACTTGCTGCGGTTCCTCATTGTAACTTCAATAAATACTAAATTATGGATATTAATGTTTTATACAAGGTGCGTTCAAAAAGTAATGAGCCGGAGGATACCTTTCCTGCACTCGTGTGTATGGCCTGGCCTTTTTTGGGTGGTGGTGACCCTGGATGCTTCCACTGGAGGCTTTGTCGTTTGGATTCTGGTTCGAAGTGATGACACCATGATTCATCTCCAGCCACCACTCGTGCCAGGAACCCATTCCTTCCCTTCCCTCGCATAGCGCTGCAGATGACCATGCAGTGGGCCATTCGACATGCTTCCTAGTGTGGTTGAAGACTGTGGGGCACCCATTGGGCACACACTTTGCGCAAGTGCAGTCGTTCCTTCATGATGGTGTGCACATTTCCGACGCTCAATCCGACCACGGTGGCTATGGCGTTCACTGTCACTCGGCGGTCCTGGGTAATGAGTGCATCAACCATCTGGACGTTGTCATCGTAATGCAGGGGGGTGCCCCAGATCGGGCATCATCGGTTAACGACACCCGTCCTATCCTGAAGCGCTTGTGCCACGCCTTGACCCTTGCAAGGGACATGCAGTGTTCGCCGTACACTTGTGACATTCGGCGATGAATGTCCGTTCCCCCTACTCCTTCCACTGTCAGAAACCGAACAACACCTCTTTGCTCTTCGTTTGACGCCTCCATATCACTATTTGGAATGCGACTGGCAGCGTTGGACGATTGATGCATGCTGCTGCTCGCTTTGTATCGTCACGTGACGTCCACGCGTGACCTCTACCGACGGACTGTGACCTTCCACGCTCTGGTCGGAACCAAATATTGTTACACACGCCGCGATTAGCCGATGTCGTCACCGGTTTGCGCATTCCAGCCTCCGGCTAGTTACTTTTTGAACGCACCTTATATATTCAAGATGGCGGCTGCGTGCTATATGCAGCGTGATAGTGTTCTGACTAATGCTAGTGAGGTCTCTTATATGATACTACATTTTTACAAAGTATCCTGCCAATTGCGCACTTAAATAGAGGTGGAAAATTCTCCCCAAGGGAAACACTGACCCTTCAAGATAATCACCTATTAGTAGTTTCAAAATTCAAATATCTTGGAGTTAATCTCCAAACAACACTGACATCATTCAACATTCATGTGAAAGAAAAAGCAACAGCAGTGATAAAGGCAATTTACCACATTCAACAGCCTCAAAAACTCTCAATAAAATCGGCTATGACATTATTTAAAACGGCTATAGCGCCAATAGCGACTTACGGAATCCACATAATGTCAGAAAAACTAAAGGAAAACGACCTTTTAACATTAGAGAAAGTCAAAGCCCGCTATATGAAAAGAGTCTTGGGTATCGGGAAGTCAGCGCTGTCCAGACTGACTTATGTCTTCCTAAAGGAAATTTTATTCATAGAAGAAATTATACTGCAGATGCTACTGCCACGAACCGAGGCCTATGAGAGTGCCCTTCAAATACATGTACTTAAAGAAAAGCAAAACGCTATCTGGGATGATTTCTACTCAACTGACGCAATAATGACTGACGATTGGAAACAGGCAAACTATGAACTCCGACAAGTTATGACACGATACGCTACACATGGCTGTCACTACAAGTTCTGCTGAAACAAGAGTTTCCACCAACCAACTGAAGAATGTGTGTGTGATCTATGCAGTGAATGCTGTTCTCGATATCATGCTAAATATTGCCGACAAAGACTTACATCAATAACCCGATTGGGATTGGAATAATGTACAGTAGGTTACTCAGTTTTGTATTTTGCAGATTGTGCGCTGTTTCAATAATAATAATAATAATAATAATAATAATAATAATAATAATAATAATAATAATAATAATAATAGTCAATGTATCAATTATCCAGCAAACCCTGACCAACACCACCTCCAAAGTGAAGTTCAGAGGTGAGATGTCTGATGCCTTTGAAATCAGGACATGGGTGAGGCAAGGAGACGGGCTATCACCTCTTCTCTTCAACTGTGTTTTAGAAAAGGTCATCCGAGAATGGGGGAAGGATATGGAACATTCAAGGGTAGAAAATTGGGTAAGGATAGGGTACAAGTATATGAATCTTACAATCGACTGTCTAGCCTTTGCAGATAATCTAGTGATATTTTCAGATTCCATTGATACGGCAGAAGAACAACTTAACCAACTGAAAAATAAAGCACTGAGGGATGGGCTTCAAATCTCCTTTTAGATGACTCAATTATTAATGACAAACATAAAATCAGCGCCCAGAGAACTGGAGGTCAGACTAGGAAAAGTTCGGAAGGGAGGAAAGTTCAAATACTTCGGTGAATGGATAGAGCCTAACCTACCAGAGAAAAGAGCCTTTGTGTCACTCATTAATAAAGTAGAAATGGCATACAACCTGACTAAAGACATCTACAAAAAGAGATCGATATCCTTAAATGCCAAAATTAGACATTACTGCACTGTTATTTGACTCTAATAATGAACAAGAAAGGTCTAATGGAAAGACAAGAGGCAAAAGAAAGGAATATATTGAGGAAAATCCTGGGTCCCATCAAAGAAAACAGCGAGTACAGAAGGCGTCACAACCACGAATTATACAAGCTCATGGACAAGTTCAGTGACACGATTCGAAAAAGAAGGATTGCCTTTTATAGCCACGTGACACGAATGAGCCCAGGCAGAATATCAAAACGGATATTGACGTACTTTCAAGATAAGAAAACCAAAGGGGCATGGTTCACGGAAGTTGAGAAAGATCTACGTGAAATGGAAATTTCCCCTAAAGATATCCAGGAGCGTGTTCCACTTCAGGAAAAACTACGTACGCACAAAGGTTTCCAGGAAAAGCCGAAGCTGAAGACAGGGAAGGCGTGGTACCAAGAGAGAAACGATCAACACCGGAGACGAATGCGGGAACACTAGGCGGTAGTTAGAGTTCGGAAGAAGAGACAGTTGAACTGACGTGGTCCCTAGTTGGCCGAATCGAAAAAAGAAGAAAGAAGAATAGTCAATGTAACTGAATTTATTTGTGTGAGGGATCAGGGTTGGTACCTCGGGACTTGAAATAAATAAGACACTATTTCATCATTTGTATAGAAAAAGTATGGATAAACCCGGGCAAAGCCACACTCAAAATAGCCAATATCAGCATCGGGATTCAAACCTTGGATCTCCAAACTTGCAGCAGCTCCCTTTCACGGTAGTGGAGAGCGATTTAACGCGCTCCGCCACGCAGAGGGCTTTATTTTGTTTTAATAATGATGATGATGATTGTCGTTTTAAAGGGACTAACTTCTAGTTTTTTTAACGTATGGCTTTTAGTGCCGGGAGTGTCCGAGGACATGTTCGGGTCACCAGAGTTTGTAGCTGCTTCTATGTGGACACCCATAGGGTGAGCTACAAGTACCGTCGCGTGTGAAGTGTTGACTGGGGAGGAAAGTGTGAATGTAAGGCTGAGGAATAGGAAGGTAGCGGCGGTGGCCTATAGTTAGGGACTAACCTCGGCATTTGCCTGGAAGGAAGATGGGAAACCACAGAAGACCATCTTCAAGGTTGCAGGCGGGGGGATTCGAACCTCCTCGCCTCTCAGATGTGAGCGACTGCCTGCAGTCACGCCGTAATGACCACGGCTAACTCATCCGGTAACATATAGGTTATCTGACCCTAATGATTTGGGTGATAGTGAAAGTTGACATGGGAATGAAAACTATAACTAATACTAACTACAGACTTATATACCAGAAGAAGAAATGGTAAACAAATAAAGGATAAGGGAAATAAAGGACAGGAAGAAAAGAAATGCCCTCAACCCTCGAAGAAAGAGGATTGAGGGAGTTGGAAGGAAGGAGAGCCATGAATGGCTGATAGTTAAGGGAAAGAGGAGAGGGCCCGCCCCAAAGTCAGTGTAAAAAAGGAGAAAACGGATCCAGCTCAGGAATCCCTCGGGATCAGCAACTCGCGAACTCACCAGCGTGAGCCCCTAAGGGTGTAGCAATATCCAGGGTGCACCAGAAGTGGTGGGGATACATACACCCTGCCTCCTTGATGGCCATGAGCAGAAGGCAGGAGATAACATGGAAAGAAAAAGAAGGCTGTCCCCTCGCAGAAGGAGGGTATCAGGAAAGACGAGACAAGGGCCAATTAGAGAAAAGTTGGAAGAGGGCAAGAGTTGACCAAGAGAGGTGGACAGGAAAGAAGACGGAGAGAAGCCCGGCACAAGTAAGTGGAAGCAATGCCGGACTCAGCTGGAGTCCCGTGGTTGCCAACCCACGTCCGACTAGTCGTGAGCCCCTGGGGGGTGTTTTAATGAAACTGAAATGCAAATGTGCAATCAAGTTAGAGGTATTGGTATACTGTAGATATATCAAGATGACCTCTCTACGTGGGCGAAATCTCCATATCTACATTTGAAATCCCTGAGAAGCTCATGTGTTATCGGATTTCGCTTAAGATCGAATATTCTTTATTGCTCTGCCATGAGAAAGTGGTCTTCCCGAGGGACTCATACATTACCAGGATTTTATTCCTCCTTGCGGTGTACGGGAATACCTCCATATTTAACCCTGGTGAGATGGGGCTGGTCTGAGTTATTCTGCAGGCACTGTGAGGGAATTTCTAACCCATGTGACCAAGTCCATCGCAATTACAAAATGATTTGACTTTCATAAAAAGTTGAGAAACGCTGAATGAGAGATCACGCGTAGCATCAAATTTTATTAAGTAATGAAATTAGCCAAAATACCTTTTATAATGATGGAAAATTAATCAGGAAATGATGTAGCAATATATGTTTACTTCTCCGCTGTCCATAACACACCCTCCATCTCCGTTTTAGATCACGACCTATTAGTAAAATTCCTGCTGTGTCTGTCATTATGTGCGTGAATTATCATGAAATACAGTATTGCCAACCCCTCACATTGGGGTATTCACGCTTCAATAATCTGTATTCAGACGAGACCTGTCGTGCGTTAGTAATTTCAATTGGTAATGTCCTCCATAAGATGAAACAATGTATTACGTCTCATTCAGAATTAATAAAGCTAGTTTATTGTATAGCCATGCACGTTAAATCACTCACCACGACGGCGCAGTGACTAACGTTCTTAGATATCACTTCTGAGGTCCAGATTCGATTCCCGTCTCTGTCAAGACATTTAAGTTTGGTGTGAGTGCTGGAACGGGGTTTACTCAGCCTCGTGAGGCAGAATTGAGAAGAGGTTTCCCATCTTAGCCATCCTAGAAGTGGTTTCCATGGTTTCCCACTTCTACTCGAGGAATCTGTCCCGCGCGTAGCCATGCTCGGTAAATTGTGCTCTACGTCCTCGTGGCCAGCTGCAGAAAATCTGGAGATCCTAGGATTGAATCCCGAAACTGACAGTGGCTATACTGAGTTTGGTTTTTTCCCGGGCTTTTCCATACTCTCTCCAGGCAAATGCCGCGAATCTACGTTATTTCCAGCCCCAGAGCACCTACCCCAGCCCTGATCCGAATAAAGAAAGATTTTCAGTCGGTCAACACGAATTGTGCCCAATTACATTAGGTGGGAAACAAGTATTTACATACTCTACAAACTAACATACTCTTTATACACAAATACCTACTTAATTGGATGACATATTTTGAACATCACGCGTTCATCCTTAGATCCTGTTCCCTTAGGCTTAACTACAGAGTCTTTCATATAAAGTAGGAATGGTGAGCGGCGGCTTTGTTATCCGCTGCTGCAGCGGCCTTGGCCGAGCTTGTGGCGTGCCACGGCCCCCTGCTGTAGTATTGAAAGCGCGCTCGACCTTGCAATAAACGTGCAGGTGTTCAGTCACCAGTCTGAACATCAGATGTTAACATGAGCCAGTTACCATTACAACATCATATTTTTGTATGTAATACTTATTAGCCTACTTTTCACATTTTGCAAAAATGAGGAAAAAGTAGACTTATGAGATCGATCCGGGAAAATGTGTGTGTGTGTGTCTGTCTGTCTGGCTGTGTGTGTGTGTCCCCCCCCCTATCAACTCCTAAACGGCTGCAATCAAAACCAAATTAAGTATGAGTAAAGATGTATACCGGAATATCTCACGTCCATATTTGAAAATGAGAGCAATTATTAACAGTTGTCAGCTCTGGTGGCTCTTAAGAATACGCTGTCATATCTGTTTATATACACATATTACATACAAAATTTGGTTGAAATCTAATTGATAGTGTAGAAGTTATAGGCATTTACAATTTTGACCTATCAGAAGGCTTAGCATTATTTTGGCAACACTGTCATGTATGGCCTCCTGGAAATTAAATTGAAATAGTGTTATCTACATGTGTGCCAATTTTGGAATAGCTCCCATGCATACCTTCCAGGATATCCAACATGGAGCTCAAATTTCTAGTGCGTTTTTTCAGCAGTTGGTAGCACTGACATCATTTTCAAATATGGACGTGAGATATTCCGGTATACATCTTTACTCATACTTAATTTGGTTTCGATTTCTGCAGCCATTAAGAGTTGATAGGGGACACACACACACACAGTCAGACAGACAGAAGGACAGACAGACAGACAGACAGACAGACAGACAGACAGACATTTTCCCGGATCGATCTCATAAGTCTACTTTTTCCTCATTTTTGCAAAATGTGAAAAGTAGGCTAAAATATACAAATGCACTGGAAGTAATGGAATTATGTCAACTTATCTGGTCTTTAGAGCTGATTCTTGTGGTCCAATTCCGCTGCGTGTCTCCTGCGACTACAGCTACACTGCTACAGTCATCACATGAATACAGGTTAGCAGACAAATTCAGCACACGCACGGTACAAATGACCTGGATGTCCTAAACTCCCCAAATGAATTAACAACAACAATCTACTCGAGGAAAATTACGGGATGGTGCCGAACGTAATGGCAGGACCACTTGCAACCCAATCCTAGACCCAATCACAACTACATTCATTGACATAGCCATCGCAATGATACAGGTTATTATACAGTTCCATATACACACCCACATCCAAGCCCACGGGGACAAAAGCCCACGATAACGCAAAGACTCTGAATCAACAAAAACAGCTGCATCAAGTCCAGAGATCGCACGTGCTGGAAGTGAACATCCTGAGTATAAGTTCCCCGGCTCTTCCAGAATTCTTCAAGATAAACATCAGGTTGGCACCTTGTTCAAAGCTACAGATGTTAATCAACAACACCGGTTATCTTCTGAAATTTTTAAATTTTATATTTCAGCGATTATATAGGTGGCTGACTGACATTGACAATACAACTTTGCAAGAAAATGTCTATATAAATGTTGTGGTGGGTATCGAATGAAACTTCCGAAAACATGATAGGTCACAGGAACACTGGGCAAAAGAGTGACATATTTATTTATTTATTTATTTACTTATCGTATGGCTTTTAGTGCCAGGAATGTCCGAGGGCATGTTCGGCTCGCCGGAGTCTGTAGCTGCTTCAAGCGGACACCCATAGGGTGAGCTAAAAGTTCCGATCAATTTCAAGTAGTTCCAACTTTCGCCAACTACTAACACGGCTCCGTCGCATTAAAGGAATGCCAACTAACTGCGATGGGATTCAAACCCTCAACCTTAGACACAGTAGTTGAGAAATATACCGATGCACCACGCAGACAGCCTTTAAGTATTTAAGCTAAAAGGTGACCTGGAAGGCAGCGAATGTCAGTGAGCGTATACAATACGGTGAGAAAATATGTACTTCATACTGAAACTGACTGAGAGAGTAGGCTACATTGCTGATGTGTAACATGTTTCCACTCGGTTGCAGGATTTTTTTGTGGGAGTGATTTTGAAAAATGGGACGGAAGTGGATCGGAACGATCGAGGTGGCACCAGCTGGCACACTTACGTTCGATCGAACGGAAGTGTGCTCGAACGGAAGTGTGCTAGCTGGCAGTGGTGGATCGAACGGAAGTGTAAGACGCACTACCAACTCGATCGATCGATCCAGCTGGCCGTGGTAAGAGAAACAATGAGCGCGCGGTGTCGGAAATTGATACCATGACGTACTCTCGGCCAAGTGGAATGTACATGACATACTGAACGGTAAACGGTCATGCGAACTTTGGTGTCAAGTGATTGAAACAAAGCACATGGTGCATGTTCGAAGTCTTCGTATCAGTATTTACATGATAAAGTGCCTTAATATCAAACATTGTAAGTAGTCGGCATTGCCGGTATTATGTTTCTGCACAATAACTATTCAAATATTAACCCGCATAACGGTAATGCAGTCATCAATATGATACAATCGTTGTGGTTATACGAGAATTGAGCAAGCCTTCATGAACTATTGCTGAATACATTCTCTTTACTCACAAGAGGGCCTATTCAGAAGGCATTTTAAACTCAATTTCACGCAGGAACCTTATCGAAACAAGCAAAATATAAATGAAACTTATTTCCGTAATGCAGTATTATTGGAACGTGGAAATAAGTCACCATCTTGTGCACAATATTTGCGTTGTCGAAATAGCCGTGGGGTTAGCGCCTATGATTGTAAATCTAGAGATCTCGGGTCGAATCCCGGACGGGGTGGATATTTTTGCTACCAGATTATCATTTTAAAACGATATTTATAATATCAACATGACTCATTTTAACAGAATCCATATGAAATTACGTGTTGGTCTGTGAATGAAGAGGACCTGTTTATAAGGAATTTAATGTTATGAGCGGTGTCGCGTCTATTAATCTAGTTGATTCATATCGTATTCTTTATTTAGGCTAGTGCTGGTGGAAGCTTCAAATCATCTAATGAAATGAGTTTCGTATTATAAACTACAATATCTGTAAAACACTCCCTTTTACAATAGATTAATATTTGTGCCAATAATAGTATAAAATACCGGTGTATCAACAATTTCACGTGAGGTTTCTTCTATGTAAGATGTTACACATCATATGCGACTACTGTAAGGCTCGTAATTATTTTATTTATTGCGTCATGTGACGAAGACACATGTCTGTTGACCGCAACTGGATATCTGAGACGAGTAGTATTTTAACAATCTGTAGTGATTTTCTCACCCAGACGGACGAGGTGAGTAGGTACTTTAAAAAGAGACCCACGTAAAGTGGACTATTAATAATTATCCTACTTTAGCTATGAGGTTTGTTGCGTCCTTTGTGGTGTGTATACAAGTAAAGGGCTGCGTCATTTAACATTCAGATAAGGGCGCATGTTGTGTTATAATGCAACAAAGTTCTATAATTCATTAGATGAAAAAAATAAAAGCTAAAATGTATGTAAACGTGTGACGCTGTCGGAGCGAGCATTGAGAGTGGAAGTTGAAACGAACGCAGACACCGTGCTGACTTTTTGTCTGTAATTATATAACACTTTGCGCTTTGTGCTCCCAAAACTATGAGATATACGCAAAATGAATTGCTAAACTAGCTTTTTATACCATGAACCTTAAAGTATCGCCAAATATATGCATCATTGCTAAACTTCGGGAAACAATGTATTTTTCATTGCATGGAGGGAGACACAACACTCAATTTCTTTTAGAAAAATATTCAGAATTCGATATTTGAATTAAGAACTCAAATCGTCCTGGATAAAATATATACACTGGTCAAGAAAAGTTTTGCATTTATTAGTGGACTAAATATAATACACGTGCATTATCCGATAACTGTTTTATTTATTTATGTAGCGTATGACATTACACATGAATCACAATAATAATAATAATAACAATAATAATAACAAGTACATACAATGCGCGTTTTTAAAGTAAAATCCGTTGTGATATTACGCCGTTGTAGCGCTGCGGTTGGCATTCCGTGCAGGCGGTGTACCTGCATCAATTGGCAAGGCTGCGACGCTATTACGGCAACAGGCGCCCATGTGTAGGTGTGTTGACAAGCTTCTGAAATGGCATCGCCGATGGAGAGTCCCGCCGACTCGTGGACAGGAGAGAAAACTCCCCTGTATGATATGCTGCCATTTGGCCACCACTGTCAGGCAAATTGCGTACGTGCTCAGGAGAACACCGAATGTGTATATCTAAATCTCGAATTTTCGATAACTCGAAGTGTTTTTAATTGTTTTATCTATAATGTGGAGTTCTATTATTCGAATATTTCGAAACAAAAGTTAAGTGGTTTTCAGTCGGTCAACACGAATGTACCCAAAAGAGCTGGGTTATGCCCTAATCCTGAAATAAATGACATGAGATTAATAAATACACTAGGATAACCAGTTTCGATCGTCAAGCAATCATCATCAGATCCATTACATTTAGGCTTTAAAATCTATGTTTGAAAATACAGTTGAAAATATTTACAATATGTACACTTATTTAGTTGCAGTATTGGTAATGCAACTGTCGGTGTATGCTAATTGTAGTATACAGTGTGGTCCACCCGCCCCTTATTTTTTTTGGAGGAAGGCAACCCAACTAACGCGTATATCACAGTCATCCTAAAAACATTAGTACGTCCATTGTACAACTTAACTGTTGAGTACATCCTCGCGAATATAGTAGAAATCAATAGTGGCAGTGTTCTTTCAATGACCTCAAATATAATGCATGATTGAAACGATCAGAGCTCCGAATAACACCTTCTTACGTTCTCGGTAGCTATGGTGGCTAAATCAAGAATTGCTAGAGTAGCGTCAACGAAGTCACATTGTAGTAGGTTCGTACCTTGAACTAGTATATTTTTTTGCTTAATGTCGTTTATTGTGGATGTATTATGGACGCATATCTATCTGTTCCAACGAGTGATTTTTTATTTGGTCCTCAAAAGGACCGTACTTTTCCGATGGTACGCAGCCAAATTGGACGACGACAAAACGATCTGTAGAACGAAAGCAAGGTATCCTGTATATTCTAGGTAGCAAGTGTTCGAAATTTTGACCACCTTTGTTTAAATGAAAACTCCGACTAAATCAGACGACCCACATAACAAAAAGATTTGTTATGTGGGTAGCCTCACGAATAAATACATCAGACCGAAACTATAATTTCTTTCAACGGCTTCTGTGCGAAAAGCGATTGCTATACACTTACAGTAATAGTTAGTTAGTGAGGTTTTAAGGGGCGGAACTACGAGGTCATCTGCCCCAAACATACAGTAAATACAGATAATTATAATGTTATTGGTTTTACGTCCCTTTTAACTACTCTGGCTTTTAGAGACGTCGGGGTGCCGGAATTTTGCTCCGAAGGGTATCTTCAACGTGCCAGTAAATCTACTGACACGGCTCCCTCGCATTTGTGCACCCTCAAAAGCCAGCTGACTGCGCCAGGATACGAACCTGCAACCTTGGGCACAGCAAGCGAGAAAGTTACCGTTCAGCCTCGCAGCAAGGCAGTAATTACAGAACGTGTCATATTATTTTTTCTTCTTCTTCTTTTCTTAGTCGTTTACACTCCAGGTTGGTGGAACCCACGGACTCAGCGAGGGAACTCACCACTACCGCCTCTACGGGCAGTGTCCTAGAGCTGGGAACATCTAATCGGAGTGGATACAACTGGTGAGGTGTGATTGGCACCTCGCCCAGGCGGCCTCACCTGCAAAGCGAACAGGGGCCTCAGGAGGGAAGGTAATGGATGGTCAGGATGGATAGGCAACGAAGAGGGAAGGAGACGGCCGTGGCCTTGAAGAAGGTACCATCCCGGCATTTGCCCGAAGACGAAGTGGGAAACCACGGAAAACCACTTCGAGGATGGCTGAGGTGGGAATCGAACCCCCTCTACTCATTTGGACCACCCGAGGCTGAGTAGACCCCGTTCCAGTCCTCGTACCACTTTTCAAATTTCGTGGCAGAGCCGGGAATCAAACCCAGGACCTCCGGGGCGGCAGCTAACCATGCTGACCGCTACGCTACGGAGGCGACCATATTATTATTCTGGGATAAATATTGAACTATTAAAATTCTAATTATCACGAATAGAGTCACCTCCGTTGCGTAGTGGTCAGCGTGATTAGCTGCCACCCCGGACGTCCTGGGTTCGATTCCAGGCTCTGCCACGAAATTTGAAAAGTGGTATGAGGACTGGGACGGGGTCTGCTCAGCCTCGGGTGGTCCAAATAAGTAGAGGGGTTCGATTCCCACCTCACCCATCCTCAAAGTGGTTTTCCGTGGTTTCCCACTTCGTCTTCGGGCAAATACCGGGATGTTACCTACCGTACGGCCACGGCCGCCTCCTTCCCTCTTCCTTGCCTGTCCCTCCCGATCTTCCCCTCCCTTCCCATCCGTCAAGAGGACCCTGTTCGCTTTGCAGGTGAGGCCACCTGGGCGAGGTGCTGATCCCACCTCCCCAGTTGTATCCCCAAGACGAGATGTTTCAAGCTCCAGGACACTGCCCGTAGAGGCGGTAATGATGGGATCCCTCGCCGAGTCCGTGGGAAAACCTAACATGGAGGGTAAAATCGACTAAAAATATAATAATTATAACGAATACTATCCATCCATGGTTTTGAACAGTATTTAGGGAAAATAGCCATTTCAATGAGACAAGAAAATAACTTTCCCTATCGCCTTCGTAGATAATGTGAACAAAACCAAGTTGAAATCTTGCTGTACGAGGTAAGGAGGGTATAATAAAATAGTTAAAAAGAATTTTAAAAGTCTGCCGTTGGATAGTCTTGAACCCGGGATCTTCGAAAGAGCGAGCGGGCGCAATAACACTTGCACACATTTCCAACACACTCTGGAGGTTTTTGTTGCGCTTCATATTAACGCATATGGTAAAATTTTAAATTATTACAGTTAGATCTTAAATATTGATTGGAATGCATTCAGTACCAAGCATGTTTTCTAATTTACTTAAAGCAAGTTTCGCGACCGTTTTGCGTTATTAAGGCGAATTAACTGCAAATAATACCCTCAACGACAGCCCTTCGGTTTTATTTCATACCACTTAGCGTACAAAATGCTAGCGTGTGATACACTTCGGTAATACAAACGGGTATACTGACGAAGAGAACAGAATCATACAGGATTTTGTACCAGCGATAACAGCAGCTTCCTTGTCAGCGAGTGTCGTGTGATACAGGCCTAAAGATATGCTAAGACTATTTGTTAAAATTTAATAACAAAACAAGATGTTCGGTAAAGAACGTATAGCCTACTTTCTCCTAAATGAATGGGTATTGTTATAATTCGTTGTCCTTTTCAAGGAGTATAATTGAATGTTAGTTGTAGTAGCTTCTTGAAATACAACGCGCTATACGGATATTATACATGAATATGATGTGCCCTTTGCTAGTGCTACCTCTGTAAAAAAATCATTCAATTCGGTTTCACCGTGTTTGAATTGATATGGGGAATCGATTTGCACACATACATGGCTGCCATCTGCGTACTATTGCGTTGATGACCTCGTAGTTCAGTCAAGAGATGCTTCCCACAAAATGGTATGTTGTTGACAAATTTGGTAGTGATCAAATGATTAGGTTGGTCGTAATTTGATTTAAGCTTTTAACATTTCGGTGGCCGCCATTCCGTTTCGGTCAAGATGGCGGCGATATACAACATGACACTGAGGTGGCCTTTACTAGTGCTACCTCTGTACCAAACTTCGTTCCATTCGGTTTCACCGTGTTTGAAAAGATAGGGGGAATCGATTTGCACACATACATGGCCGCCATCCGCACATTATTGGCCTGATAACCTTGTAGTGTGGTCAAAAGATTTTCTATACATAAAAGTATGTTGTTGCAAAATTTGGTAGAGATCAGATTATTAGGTTGGTCGTAATTTGATTCAAGCTTTTAACATTAGGATGGCCGCCATTACGTTTTCGTCAAGATGGCGGCAATATAAAACATGGCACTGGAGTGCCCTTTGCTAGTGCTATCTCTGTACCAAATTTCGTTCAATTCGGTTTCACCGTGTTTGAATTGATTGGGGGAATCAATTTGCACACATACATGGCCGCCATCTGCACACTAATTGGATGATGACCTTGTAGTTCAAACAAACGACGCTCGCCATATAAGTATATGTTGTTGCAAAATTTGGTGGAGATCGGATGATTAGGTTAGTCTTAATTTGATTTAAGCTTTGAACATTTTGGAGGCCGCCATTACGTTTTCGTCAAGATGGCGGCGATATAAAACATAACACTGAGGTGTCCTTTGCTAGTGCTACCCCAGTACCAAATATCGTTCAATTCGGTTTCACCGTGTTCGAATTGATAGGGTGGGGGCAGACATTCAGAGTACGTACACTCACACACACACAGACACACAGTCTCACACACACACACTCACACACAGACACACAATTTTTGGCCCTGTGTAGATCTCATAAGTCTTCTTTCATTTTTTGCAAAAATCGAAAGTATGCTAATAATACCATGGGAAATTCTAAGGAATACGTATACTTCGTTGCAAGCACTGGCGATCAGAATATCCTTCGATATGTTGTTGTTTTGTTTCATGTGAGGGGCTAGAACATCGCGGTCATTTAGCCCCGTTCACTTGGGAGTGTGTGTAGAACTTGTCTGATAACCTGAGTTATTGCGGGCTTATAATGATGTGTGTATTTGCAATTAAGGATTGGGAAGGAGGCGGCCGTGGCCTTAAGATAGAATCCGTCCCGGAATTTGGCCGGAGTAGAAGTGGGAAGCCACGGAAAACCATTTCCAGGGTGGCTGAGGTGGGAATCGAACCCACTTCTCATATTTGCTTCACGAGGCTACGTGTACCCAATTTCAGCCCTCAGACAAATATTACATTTCTTGGCAAAGCTGGGAATCGAACCCGGATCTCCGGAGCGACACTTCGATATGTTATATTAATATTCATGCCAGTTTTTAAATTTGCTACCATTACAGGTCACGTGGCATAACGTACCAGTTCGATCGTATTCTCGTAAATAAATCAGCAAAATTCAACGTATTTGTCACAAAAATACGTCGTAAGGCAATAAATGTGGCAATGTGGTTACATCCCCACTAAAATGGAATGTGGGCTTTCGTTCAAAAAAAGTATGCGTACTACTGGATTCGAAGCAGAATTCAACCCGCTCGCGCCCATCATGTACGATCATGCTTTAAACCTCTCAGCTACCAACACATGGTAGATGCCGCTCGCTAAACGTGGTGTAGTTACAGTAGCCGTCCCACCTCAAACGTTTAAGTCCGTCTCAAAGTCTTCAATCACGATTTATGGTGTTGATTTAACTTTCTACTATTACAGATCACGTGGCGTAAGCTATTAATTCGATCGAATTGCGCGTATGTGTGTTATTTCAAAGAGCAGTGAGTCATATGTTAGTAGAATGGGCCATAGTATTTGGCGGGGAAAAGTTTAAGGTCGGTTTTTCTTTGCTAGACCCATGGCCCAATTACATTGCTGTCGCACAGTCAGAGCGCAGAGCAATATCGACCATCGGGAGAAATGCCGTGTTAGTTGGGTTTCATAAAACTAAATAATAAGGGGCGGGTGGACCACACTGTATATGATGTTAGGTGAAATGCTAAAATGGTGATAGAAATCCGGAGTTTGTATATTTGGAGTGACTATATGGCTGTGAAAAACCAACTATGGTTAAACTGTAATATTACAGGCTACTACATATTTAGTTGTCTTCCTCGCTGGAGCTACGAGCAGATTCGTGTTCACTCTTACACCAGGTATGGTCGACTGAAATGGGATGTTATCTCAACGAAACTGGTTTTTCCCTTTCTCCCCCTGTTCCTATGTGCTGTGTGAAGTCAGTGCAATGTGTTTTTGTGGGATGTTGCCAAATCTAGATGAGATGTATGTTATTGGATGAGGTAGGTCAACAACTATTAAAGACCGTGGAACAGTCCGCGCCACGCATGGACCAATAGCCATTCAAACTAAGCACTGCCCGGTCTTTGAGGACGTCCCGGCACTTTTAATACTACCGTGAATACCAGCCTTGGTTTTTTTTACAGAAAAATGTACATCGTACACCTGGTCCAGATAACATTTACTTATTATTTCGATAACTAGAATGAAAGTTTGTTCTCCAGACAAAAAATAAGTGTCTTTATTCTGAAGCCGGGGTGAACATGCAGCTTAATTAAGTTCTATAGGTGTGACATGGGAATTTCAATATGGATTTTGTTGTGTGGGGAACCTGGGCTGTGTATTTCTGTCTGTAGGTTGTTTAAAGCTGGAAATCGGGTTGAGGTCAATGTGCACCTCAGACATTGATAGTAAGCGGGTAAAGGCAGCTATCAACACTAGCAACAGTTGACTATGTATTTATGATAGAGAACCCATTTTCCCCCATATATTTCTGTATCTTGAATTGTCGATAACTCGAAGTAATTTCTATCTCCGAAAGCCCTTCGAAATATCGATGCTCGACTGATATGCATATTCCTTATACAGCAATTGAAGATGTCATATGCAAAAAAGCTCACCTCTACCGAACACAGTTTTGTGAAAATAGTTTTTTAAAGTCATTTCATTATTAAATGATTACAGACTTGTGATTTCTTTTTTGAAAGTGCTAGAAATGACCCCGAGAATGGTTGTGTGAGGGCATTGGTTTTGTATGTCTAATGCCTTCTTATATAACAATATATCAAGTACTTGAACACATGTCATTTTGCAACTCTTTATATCAAAACAAACATTCTGAGCAAAATACGTTAACATATTTTTATTTATGAACTTATAATCACTCTTAGTGTCCCAAAGTTCACTGCCACTCTCTGAATGTCACTAGTTTGGTTGCCATACTTCTTTACGATAACTTAAACTCACTAGAGACACTGTCTATATAGTTAATTAAGTCTCTTGCTTTTGGTACTTTCACAGGTGCTGTTTTGCAGCTGCCTTTATTTTCTTTCTACAAATCTGAAGACTCACTGATGGAAACGTATGTTGTTTTGCACTGTACATAACGCATAGCTGTCTAAAGAACTCTATTCCAGTCTCAACTCATTTATGGTCCAAAGTGGACTTGTACGGTTTTGCATCTACCTTGTTCAATTACTGATCTAACGATACTAAATTTATTCTAAGAGTTTGATGGTTAACAAGTTTTTGCTTGTTATGAATGAAGATAGGAGAGTGGAGACAACAGACTCAGCATAAGAAAATCAGTATGATTGCCGAGACAGTTTCGGAGAAATTGTAAACCGGTAAAATGTACTGTATGGATTGTTTCATATATAGGCTATCGAATTATATGCTAGCAAATTAATAATACAATGATAGTTCATTATACCAAGATACATTTCTAATGCTTGATTAGGACACGATAAAATCAAGATTTTGAAGAATTTGCACAGCCGCCATTTTGAAATACTTATAAAATTCAATAAAATTATACGTCAATTTGGTAAGACTTGTATGGATATAAACCGTGCCAAGTCCCATAGCACTAGGATGAAAAGTCGCAAGAAATTCCATTAAAATCTTATAAATTTCGCATCGCCACCAAGTTGGGTTTGAGCTCATCAGGTTATTGAAAGTCCAATAGGTGTAGTTAGAAAATAGCCTTTATTAACATACAAAATATCAGTTTGATTGTTGTAATTAATTCGTAGACTTTAAGAACCATTTAAATATATCGGATGGCCACCATATAGGTCATAGGGTTATGTACTATTAAATGAAATATATTGCATAGGTTCATTATTCAAGCGTTGACTACGATCGTATGATTAGGACACAAGAAAAAAAACTTAATTTTTGAATTTTGCACAGCCGCCATCTTGAGGTTATGAAAACAATTGAATTATATTAGATACCAGTGGATTAAAATAAGAATAAACCTTACCATGTTTCACTGCGTTCGGATGGTTAAATCGCGAGAAACGACCATTTAAATGTTTCAACTACGCTTGGCCGCCATGTTGGTTTTGAACTTAACAGGTTTTTCTAAAGTCACCGACGTGAACTTCTAATAGTACACTGTATCACCGTAAAAAGTTTTAGAGTGATATCTGTTACCATTACGGAGATATAGGATGTCAGTGAAATATTTCGCTCGGCTGCCATGTTAGATTGGTAAAACGTATCAAAATTTGAAAGGCACGGTCGGGGTCAGATGAGGCAGTAGTGTGTCCTTATCGTGTTTCACTGATATCGCTTCGGGCGTTTAGATTTTATTAGGAACACACATACACACACACACACACACACGGACATAAGGTGACCTCATAAGGCATTTTTTTTTTCAATAATCGCGATATAGAAACTCTTCTCATCTCAATCAAGAATTCGTTAGGACGGAAAAATAAGAGGTAACGTATTAGTATTATTATTATCGTTTATTGTTTGACAACACTATCACGGCAAATACCAGATACATTTTATGTTACAGCCTGATTCGGCCTTAGCAAGGAACCATCTGTACTGAAATAATTTCGTATACACTGTTCAGAGACTTCACATCCATGTCGTGCCCGCAGTCTTTACGAATCTCCTTCATTTGTACGATGAGCTGAATTTCCATCTGGATTATCAAGCCTTGCTGGGTGCTCGACCAGGGTATTGTCACCAAGGAACTTCCTAACAATATGGCATGTGTTTAACAGAACTGCCTTCTGTAGTTCAATATATATCTGCGGGTGCAGATTCAATATTGATAGACTACTGTGAAGAGTTTTGGGTATAACACCAGTACACGATACAATTATTGGGATGCTGGTCACCGAATCAAGTTTCCACATCTGCTTTATCTCAATTGCCAGCTCTGTGTACTTAGATATTTTAGTAGCAGCTGTTGTTTGTATGTTTTGAGTGTTGGGACATGCGATATCTATCAGTAATGCCTCTTTGTGTACTTTATTGATGACAATGATATCTGGCCGGTTGTTACTGACTGCGACATCTGTCACAACTCCTCTGTCCCAGTAGAGCTTGTGTGTGGCATTTTCGAATACTGCAGATGGTGTGTATTTCCAATAGGGGACGAAGCTTTGAAGAAGTTTGTACTTCAAGGCCATTTTCTGGTGGATAATGTTGGCAACTTGATCGTGTCGATGTTTGTAAACAGTGTTGGCAAGGTGGGAACAACCTGATATAATGTGTTGAATGGTCTCACTACATTTGCCACAGCGGCGACACTTCTCACTCTCTGTTGCTGGATCGTTCATGATACATTTCCGATAGCTTCGAGTAACAACAACTTGGTCTTGGATAGCTACAACAAATCCCTCTGTTTCCAGAAAGAGGACCGAGTGGGTCAGCCATGCGTGCGACGCTAACTTGTCGATGTGAGGCTGGTCCAACTCATGTGGAAACTTCCCATGAAGCACCTTCTGTTTCCAATTCCCGATCTTGTATTCAGTAGTTTTCATTTCGTTTACTGGTGAATCTAAAGATGACAGATGGGGCGGTGTGTAATTATCATCAGCTGAAGATACAGTGCGATGGAGAGGGGATGTTTCTGCCTTGTTGTGGAAAAATAAACGCAGAGTTGTCACTTGTTTTGTATGAAGGTTCATGATGTCTATGAGTACTCTATCACCTTCAGACCGAGGTAGATTCAGGCGCTCTGTTGCTGATTTCGGATGGTGCATACGATGGCGTCATAAAAGCACCGATGGTTTTCGTTGCAGGTCGTGCAGCTCAGTTTGAGTCCACCTGATGATACCAAAGGAGTATGTAACTACGGGTATTGCAAATGTGTTAACTGCCTTAATGATATGTTTAGCGCTAAGTTTTGAAGAAAGAACACTGCGAAGTCGAGACGTATACTGCTCAGTTATGTTCTTCTTGATATCACCATGTCTGAGACGGGTACACTGGGTGAACCCAAGATATTTGTACACTGCGCCTTCCTCCAACGGCTGAATACTTCTCTGTCCCTCTCCAACAGGTATTCCTTGTGCAGAGTGCGAGCCTCTAATAACGGTCTGTGTTCTGCACTTATCAAAACCAAACTGCATATGGATATCTGAGGAAAAGCTCTGAGTGATAGAGATGAGATATTGTATGTGCACTTTAGTTGATGCATACAGTTTAATGTCATCCATGTAAAGAAGATGGTTCATCTTGTACGCTTCACCATGATTACCCTTAATACTAAGTCCGTGGTTGCTACTGTTCAGGATTTGCGAGAGAGGATTCAAAGCCAGACAAAACCAGAGTGGGCTTAGCGAGTCTCCTTGGAAAATTCCTCGGCGAATCGGTATTAATGAAGATGTTAAACGAGTGCCACCCACTGTAAGTTGGAGGGCAGTGCTCCATGAAACCATTGCGCACTTCAGGAAGTTCACTATAATAGGGTTGACCTTGTAAAGCTCATAGCCCTGTATGAGGCACAGAATAGAAAGATTTTGGTAATCAATAAAGCAGGCATAAAGGTTTCGTGATCTACGACAGGTCTGCTCTAATGCCACGGCATCAATTGTGAGCTGTTCCTTACATCCTTGAGAATTCCTTCTGCAACCCTTTAGCTCCTCTGCGACAATGGCATTTTCCTCACAATGTGCACGAATTCGTTTTGCAATGATGGATGTAATGATCATACACAAGTTTGAGAAGCAAGTGATGGGGCGATATTTGGAGGGGATTGTGATTTTAGAGTCCTTTGGCTTGAGATAGGTTAACCCTCTGTTTAGGAAAAATGGAAATGCAGCAAGATTTTCCAGAAAACATTGTATGTGGATAGCCAGTAAACGGTGGGTACATGTGAGCCTTTTATAGTGGTAGTTATGGATCCGGTCAATTTCAGGTGCTTTCCAATTCTGTAGGCTGCTGATGACCTGGCGTAGTTCCTCAACGTCAACGTCTGTATGTGCCATTTGATTTATTCGTCTGGTAGCATTCTCTATTTCCTTAAACCACGGAGCTTCATTGTTGTGTTCTTCCGGCCTAGACCATATTGATCACCAGTAGTCGGTAACACTCTCCGCACTGGGTACTTCTGGAGAATCATTCTGAACTTGAGGTGTCTTTTTCAGGTCTTCATAGAATTTTCTCCCATTTCTCTTGAAGTCATTGTTCTGTTTCTTCCGTTCGGTAGTGTTCTGGTATCTCTTAAGACGCTTAGAGAAGGCTGCACGGTTTTGTTTATTTCACAGCGTCCTCGGGGACCTGAAATTCTTGTTGTGAGGAGTCCATCATGATCCTTCGTATGCAGTTGTTCAGACGTCTACTTCTCACTCCATTATTATACTGTTGCAGTCTGTTCACATTCTGGCTCAGTTGTTCAATGGGTTGTTTCAAACGTTTCGCCCATGGTGGATCGCTGGGTTTCCTTGTAGCAGACTGTTGGTTTGGAGGGCATGGCCTACCCCCCATTAATTCGTACTGCAGCTAGTGCTGCACAATAGATAGCAGTATGAACCTCCATGAAAGATTGGTGCTCTTCTAAATAGTTAGGAAGTACGGTTTCGTTAAGTTCTTTCAACACCATGGCAAACTTGCGGGAAGACTGCTGCCTCGGAAGTATTGGACGTTGGGTTGCATATTCAAGCAGAGCTGAATTAAATTCGTCTTGGATCTTGGAATATGGCTTGTTTCCCCATTCTGAAGTTCATTTAAGTGAGTCGATTCATTCATGGAGACCTAATTATCAGTATTTATTTGGTTAGTTTCATCACTTGCAGATGAAGGATATAGTTCATGAGATATCTCCTGTCTGATTCGATCCAGAACAGGGTCGGGAACTAAATGATTCTTTACAATTATTGCTCTTCTTTGATCCGCGACTCGTTGCTCAGTGATGTTAAACGGAGGATACTGCTGCTTGAAGGCCGCATGCAGTGCTTGGCGGTTGTTTGTCATATCTGTTTCAAGACGAGTTATTCGATAATATGCCCGCATGATAGATTCATTCATATGGGTATCCCATTTCATGCGTTTTCTGGGCTTAACTGCGAGAGTGGGTGTATTTATTACAAAGGCACTGCCGTCAGGTGCGGTGCGAGACTCGAAATTTTGTGTACCACCAATATCGTATTGAGCTGCTGGATCTTCTTCGGGTGTACTGGTGGGGACAGCAGCTTGTCATCCCACTGCCACCGGTTTGCGTATTGTCACCTTTAGCGGTGGTTCTAGAGGTAAGCAGCCGTATCACAAGCAGTGACATTTCTTAAAGCAAATTACTATTATTGCCTTTCCTGTGTACTTTTTATACCTTCCGCTAGGTATTGCCTGGGTATTGCCTTTTATACCTACGGCAAGGCTTAAAACATTCCTGTGAATGCTAGTGTGTTATTTTGACTGATCGACGCAGATTCTTTGTAAATATGAGATCCAACTGATGTCAGTTCACTCAATCCTAACCTCCGTTTCTAATGAAATAAACGATATTACACAATTAATATCTGTTATAGGGGCCCAATTGTAATAATTGGTTAAACGGAGTAAACACACAATACACGGCATATCATCATCATCATCTTGAGCAGTTTCCAACCGCTGGTCGGGTCTGCTTGGAACATAAGCCTCTCCATCGTTTCCTGTCCATCCACCATCTCTCGTCATTTACTGTGTCCCAGCACACTCCTCTTTCCTCCACACTCTTCTTAACTCCTTTTGTCCATCTGTCCCTTGGTCTTCCCCTTGGCCTCCTTCCCGTCATTTCCATTCCAAACATCTTCTTCGGTATCCTCTCCTCTTGCATCCTCCTCACATGTCCATACCATTGTAGCCTAGATCGCTCTATTCTATTTTGCAATGGTTCCTCTCTTACCATCTCCCTGACTCTCTCATTCCTTACTCTGTCCATTCTTGTCACTCCTACCCTACTCCTCTGGAACTTCATCTCCACTGCTCGTATTTTATTCTTGTCCCTTTCCTTCATCACCCATGTTTCTGAACCATATGTCAAAATTGGCACAAAGTAGGTCTTGTAGATGATTCCTTTATATTTTTGTGGTACATCTTTATTCCATATCATCCCCCTAACACTCTTGAAAAATCCATCTGCGCACCTTCCCCGCTCATTTATTTCCATCCTATTGCCTCCCTTTTCTTCAATTATGCTTCCCAAGTACTTGAAGCATTCTACTTTCTGCAACTGCTGTCCTCCAAGTGTTATGCCCATATCCAGTCTGTTCTTCTTCCTCGTTGTGATGACCACTTCACTCTTTTGTGCTGAGAACTTCATCCCATATGATAACACTACCTTCTCCCACTCATCTAATTGCTCTTGTACTTCTTCCTCATCCTCTCCCTATACCAGAAGGTCATCAGCAAACAACATTGCCTTCATTTTCCCTTCCCCAATGCTATTTACCACTTTTCGTATGATTTCATCCATCACCACTATAAATAACAGGGGTGAGAGGGCACTTCCCTGTTTCAGACCACTCTCCAGTTGAAACCATTCCGTTCTCTCTCTTCCCACCTTTACACAGCTTTTGCTTCCCTCGTACATTGCTTTCACTCTTGCCACTGTCTCCTTGTTCACTGCTTTTGCTCTCATTGCTTCCCATACCTTGTTTCTATTAATACTATCATATGCTTTCTCAATATCCAAGAAGGTCATCACCAGATCTTTCCCATATTCATAATGGTGTTCTTGTAGCTGTCTTACTGCAAAGATGAGGTCAACTGTTGACCTTCCTGGCCTGAATCCATACTGTTCTTCCCTCAGCCCATCTTCAACTTCTGTCCGAATTCTTCTCTCCAGTACCTTCTCAAATATTTTGGCGCAGTGGCACATGAGTGTAATTCCCCTGTAGTTCTTGCATTCCTTCCTACTTCCCTTTTTAAATATGGGTATTATTATCCCTCTTTTCCAGTCCTCTGGTATTTTCTTCTCCCTCCATATCACTTTCATTACTCGAAAGAGCCACTGTGTTCCTATCACCCCTGCTGCTCTCACCATCTCCACACTCACTTCGTCTATTCCCGGTGCCTTTCCCCCTTTCATCTTCTTTAATGCTTCCTCCACTTCTTTCCATGTCAATTCCTTCTCTGAAATGTCTTGGTCACTGTCTGTTTCTTCCTCCACAATGTCCACTATGCTGGTTTTAGTTGGATTTAGGAGTTCCTTGAAGTATTCTCTCCAGATAACCTTTACTTCTTCCATATTTTCGACCTCCTTTCCATTCCTGTCCACCATTCTGACATTTTCCCCTGTATCTCTTCTCTTTGCCTTTATCATTCCATACAACACTTTCTTACTGCCATCACAGTCCTCCTCCAACATTTCTGTCCATTTCTCCAGCCATTTCTTTTTCTCTTCCTTCACTACTTCTCCTGCTTCTTTCTTCCGCTCTTGGTATTCTTCTCTTGTTCTGTCTGTCCTCTATTTTAAACGAAATATTTGTGGTAATGTTAACCTAACCTGTACCAGCAATTCCTAGGCAACCACGTAAACAAGTTTTATGCACAGACATATGATATCCAAATATCACTATAAAAACCTCGCACAATCACTATTAAACACAGTGTAATGTCAGTAAGTCACTAATAAACATCTTCCAATCCATAAAACACTCAAGTAGACAAGAAATAACAAACTGTATAAATAGGAGGAACCTCGATCCGATCAGCCTCACCAAGTCACAGCTTTCTATTATTATTATTATTATTATTATTATTATTAATAATAATAATAATAATAATAATAATATAAGGGACAGTAACTTGTAACATATATTTTACAGCCGACCATAGGGGGAGGAATTATCCGATGCTACCACAGCATGAGATGCATTCTTTAACAGTAGAAGCCATTTTGTTTATGAGAAGGCTCTCGGTCTGCACTTTGTCATGCTAATGCGGGCTGCGAGCGGAATGTAGGTGGCAAAGTTATTACCACCTGCATTTTATGCATGCTAAATTCCCTGGCGTAATCTCGCTTTGCCGCCTTTGTTTGCTCATGTAGAGAGACTAGAGGATAAGTGGGAGTGAACTGCGGTAGAAGTTCTTCTATTACTTTTGTTCGACAATAAAAGAGGAATTATTGAAACATAACTTATAAGATGCATTCTAATGAAACAAATGAAACAAAAGTGTAAGCCCATATCGTAGCATAGTGGCTAGCATTCTTGGCTGTCGCACGAGAGTTTGGATTTCGATTCTAGGCTCTGCCAAGAAATTTAATTCTGGTCTGAGGGTTGGAACGTGAACTAAATGAGAGGAGACGATTTCGATTCACTTCAGCAGTCCTGAAATTGGTTCCGTAGTTTCCCACTTCTATTCCAGACAAGCCGGTATTGTTCCTAACTTAAGATCACATACACACCAAAGTATACGGGGCTAAGTGATCTCGATATCCAAATCTCTAAAATAAATCAGCAACAGCCATAGACGAGAGGATTGAATTTCTCTGGTGACAGCGGCCAAACAGTTCTTCCTCGTGTTTTCTTTTCACTCCAGGAAAGAAATCTAGAACAGTTTTTTATTTGAAAACATACGGTAACTAATCCTCATCAATCTTATATCCAAATAATATTACAAGTATATCCACCACTACAGTCATATCAAAAACACAGGTTATAAAACAAATTATAGGTCAGAAACTAGTATACTGTGATGATGACCAAATAATTACCACGCTCACGCAGCAACCACAACTCAGTTAAACACCCATAACATGATACGTATTTTAAGTGGTTCTGTTGTTTTATATTCTAGTGCAAGACAAACACGTTTCAGACTAACTGCATGGCACAGTGTTAACGTTACGACCTGTTGTGACTAATCGCGGCGCGGTCAATTAGCATTTGAAGGTCCTTAACTCTCCGTTAAGCGCGCGGTATTTTGTAATGTCGTTAGTCGAACTCTGCTGACGGCCCCATGCTATTGTTCCATATCTTATTATTGATTATGACAAAAGGACATACGAATTATAAGAATTACAACCCATATTACTGTAGGCTACAAATAAAACAGAATGAAAATCAATAACATTCACCATGCTAATTGATATATTTATTGATTGATTAATAAACTCTTAATAATACTATGCTATAACAATACCTTATTTTGGCAACGTATTTGGATAATTTTGAAAACTACAGCATTATGAGTTTTTAGCCTATTTTCAATTTTGAAAAAATAGGCTTATGAGATCACCTTTTGTCCGTGTGTGTGTGCGTGTGTGTGTGTGTGTGTGTGTGTGTGTGATTCGTGTGTGTGTCCCCCCCTAATAAAATCTAAACGGCAGGAACGATTTCAATGAAACTCGGAAAGTTCATAGCACTATTCCCGGTGACCTCGACCGTGCCCTTCAAATTTTGTTACGACTCACCAATCCAACATGGCGGCTGTGCGAAATATTTCACCAGCATTCAATATCTCCGAAACTATTACCGATATTACCCTGGCATTTTCTATGGTGATAGAGGGAACTACTATAAGTTCACTGATGTGACTTTTGAAAACCTGGTAACTACAAAACCAACATGGCGGCCAAGCGAATTTGCGACTTTTAAATAGACGTTTCTCGCGATTTGACCAACCAAACGCAATGAAACGTGGTACAGTATATGTTTATAAACATTGTAATGCATCGACATCTAACTTCGTTCAATTGGTTACATAATCACAAGATGGCGGATGTGCGAAATATTTCACCGGCATTCTATATCTCTGAAACTATTAGCGGTATCTCCCTAAAAGTTTGTACGGAGATAAGGGGCACTACTGGAAGTCCATCTATAAGATTTTCAAAAACCGGTTAACTACAAAACGAACATGGCGACCAAGCGAATTTGAAAATTTTGAATAGACCTTTCTCGCGATTTAATGTTCCAAGCGCACTGAAACCTGGTACAGGAAGTATTTATACACATCGTAATCCACTGGTATCTAATTTAGTTCAATTGTTTACATAACCTCAAGATGGCGGCAGTGCGAATTTTAAAAATAAGTTTTTATTTCTTGTGATGTAATCATGCGATCGAAGTGAACGTTTGAATAATGAACCTACGCATAAATTTTCACTCTATGGCCTATACATTTAACAATCCAACATGACGACCATCCGAAATATTTAGACGATACTGAATATCTACGAATCTATTTTAGCAATCAAACTGCATTTTTTAATGTTCATAGGGGCTATGAACTTAAGTTCACCTATAGGACTTTAAATAACCTGGTGATCACAAATCCAACATGGCGGTGACGCGAATTATAAATATTCACATGGATGTTTCTCGCAATTTAACCATCCGCGTGCAGTGAAACTTGGTACAGTAAATCTTTATCCGAATGTTAATCCACTGGCATCTAATTTATTTCAATTGTTTCCATAACCTCAAGAATGCAGCTGTGAAAAATTTTTAAATCTCCTTTTCTTTCTTGTGTCCTAATTATGCGATTGAAGTTTGAATACTACACGTTCACAATAATCTGCATGTAACAGTACATAACTCTAGGACCTACATATATAAAATCCAACATGGCGACCATCCGAAATATTTAGTCGGTTCTCAATATCTACGAATCTATTACAGCTGAAATTGTGTATGTTGATAGTGGCAATTAACATAAGTAGGATATATGAAAATAGGCTGTATAGTTCTTCACGGAACTACTTGTATAATTTACAATGTAATTTAATGAGAAACACAAAGATATTGTCATTCTTATTTTAAATCGGGTGTCTTTTGTAGGAATATCCAATTATTTATTTATTATATAGACTATTAATTAAAAATAGTTACGTGAAGAACTACATAGCCTATTTTCATAAATCCTACTTATGTTAATAGCCTCTATCAACCTAGAAAATTTCAGTTTGATTGCTGTATTAGATTCGTAGATATTGAGAACCAATATATCGGAAGTTCGCCATGTCGGATTGTTATATATGTAGTGCCTTAGAGTTCTGTACTATTACATGAAGATTATTGTGTAGGTGTATTATTCAAACCTCAATCGCATGATTAGGACACATGAAATAGAAACGATATTTTAAAATTTCGCACAGCTGCCATCTTGTTATGAAAACAATTGAAATAAATTATATTGGATTAACATTTGTATAAGCATATACCGTACCGTGTCTTACCACGCTCGGATGGATAAATCGCGAGAAACGTCCATCTAAATATTTAAATTTCTCGTCGCCGCCATGTTAGATTTGTGCTCACCAGGTGTGTGTGTGTGTGTGTTTCCCCATAATAAAATCTAAATGGCTGGTGAGATTTACATGAAACTCGATGAGGTCATAGTACTATTTTGGCCGACCCCGACTGTGCCCTTCAAATTGTATTACGTCTCACCATTCCAACATGGCAGCTGTGCGAAATATTTCAACGGCATTCTATATCTCCGACACTATTACTGATATCAACCTGAAATTGTGTACTGTGATATAAGGCACTACTAGAAGTTTACCTATGTGGCTTTCAAAAGCCTGTTGACTACAAAACGAACATGGCAACCAAGCGAAATTGAAACATTTAAATAGACCTTTCTCGCGATACAATCATCTGAACGCAGTAAAACTAAGTACAGCAAGTGTTTGTACACATTCCAATAGACTGACATCCAATTTAGTTCAATATATGACATATCCTCAAGATGGCGGCTGTGCGAAATTTTAAAATTAAGTTTTTATTTCCTGTGTCCTAATAATAAAAAAAAATCAATGGACGTTTCTCACGATGTAACCTTTAGATCGCAGTGAACCTTGGTACGGTATATGCTCATACAACGTTTAATCCACTGTCATCTAATTTATTTCAAATGTTTTCAAAGCTCTGCGAAATTTTAAAATCTAGTTTTCATTTCTTGTGTCCTAATCATGCGATTGAAGTTTGAATAATACACCTACACAATAATATTCAGGTAATAGTACACAACTCTAAGGCCTACATATATAAAAATCCAACATGGCGACCATCGGAAATATTTAGACGGTTCTCATTATCTAGGAATCTATTACAGCAATCAAACTGAAATTTTGTATGTTCGTAGAGGCAATTAACGTAAGTAGGATATATGAAAATAGGCTATATAGTTATTCACGGAACTGCTTGTTTCATAAATGAAAATAGTCTAGTAAGGTATAATTATCGCAATAACTTTTTATATACATGTAACAATTTTAGATTTTAATCTATATATATAAAAATCAATCTTACGTGATAGTTTGTCTGTGGGTGTGTGTGTATGTCTCCTATGCATTCATATACCACTCAACCGATTGCGATGAAACTTGGGTGAGATGTTGAGTACACTCCAAGGAGGGTTTCTGACTTAGGAAATCCATTTTACAATAGGTAGCGCACGCGTAGATTCAACAAATGAGCGACGATGCGCGAAGCATTTCAACAAAGTCCCGTATGTGTTCATATACCATTCGTCCGATAGCGATGAAACTTGGGTGAGATGTTGAGTACACTCCAAGGATGGTTTCTGACTTAGTAAATCCATTTTACAATAGGTATCGCACGCATAGATTCAACAAATGAGCGACGATGCGCGAACCATTTCAACAAAGTCCCGTATGTGTTCATATACCATTCGTCCGATAGCGATGAAACTTGGGTGAGATGTTGAGTACACTCCAAGGAAGGTTTCTGACTTAGTAAATCCATTTTACAATAGGTAGCGCACGCGTAGATTCAACAAATGAGCGACGATGCGCGAAGCATTTCAACAAAATCCCGTATGTGTTCATATACCATTCGTCCGATAGCGATGAAACTTGGGTGAGATGTTGAGTACACTCCAAGGAAGGTTTCTGACTTAGTAAATCCATTTTACAATAGGTAGCGCACGCGTAGATTCAACAAATGAGCGACGATGCGCGAAGCATTTCATAAAGTCCCGTATGTGTTCATATACCATTCGTCCGATAGCGATGAAACTTGGGTGAGATGTTGAGTACACTCCAAGGAAGGTTTCTGACTTAGTAAATCCATTTTACAATAGGTAGCGCACGCGTAGATTCAACAAATGAGCGACGATGCGCGAAGCATTTCAACAAAGTCCCGTATGTGTTCATATACCATTCGTCCGATTGCGATGAAACTTGGGTGAGATGTTGAGTACACTCCAAGGAAGGTTTCTGACTTAGTAAATCCATTTTACAATAGGTAGCGCACGCGTAGATTCAACAAATGAGCGACGATGCGCGAAGCATTTCCACAAAGTCCCGTATGTGTTCATATACCATTCGTCCGATTGCGATGAAACTTGGGTGAGATGTTGAGTACACTCCAAGGGTGGTTTCTGACTTAGTAAATCCATTTTACAATAGGTAGCGCACGCGTAGATTCAACAAATGAGCGACGATGCGCGAAGCATTTCAACAAAGTCCCGTATGCATTCATATACCATTCGTCCGATAGCGATGAAACTTGGGTGAGATGTTGAGTACACTCCAAGGAAGGTTTCTGACTTAGTAAATCCATTTTACAATAGGTAGCGCACGCGTAGATTCAACAAATGAGCGACGATGCGCGAAGCATTTCAACAAATTCCCGAATGCATTCATATACCATTCGTCCGATAGCTATGAAACTTGCGTAAAATGTTGTGTACACTGCAGGGAAATTTTCTGGCTTAGTACATCCACTTTACAATAGGCAGCGCACGATTAGATTCAACAAATGAGCTACGACGCGCGAAGCATTTCAACAAAGTCACGTTTGCGTTCATATACCATTCGTCCGATAGCGATGAAACTGGGCTGAGATTTTGTGTGCTCTCCAGGGAAGGTTTCTAGCTTAGTAAATCCCTTTAAAAATAGGTAGAGCACGAGTAGAATCAACAAATGAGCAACGGCGCGCGAAGCGTTTCAACAAAGTCCCATTTAATTTCATATACCATTCATCCGATAGCGATGAAACTTGGGTGAGATGCTGTGTACACTCCAGGGAAGGTTTCTGGCTTAGTACATACATTTTACAATAGGTAGCGCACCAGTAGATTCAACAAATGAGCGATGACACGCGAAGCGTTTCAACAAAGTCCCGTATAAAGTCATATACCATTCGTCTGATAGTGATAAATGTTTGGTGAATTGTTGTGTACACTCCAGGAAAGGTTTCTGGCTAAGTAAATCCATTTTACAATACGAAGCGCACGTTTATGTTCAACAAATGAGTGACTACGCGCGAAGCGTTTCGACAACGTCCCGTATACGTTCACATACCATTCATCCGATTGCGATGAAACTTGGGTGAGATGTTGTGTACACTCCAGGGAAGGTTTCTGGCTGAGTACATCCATATTACAATATGTAGCGCAAGAGTAGAATCAACAAATGAGCGACGACACGCGAAGCGTTTCAACCAAGTCCCGTATGCATACATGTACCATTCGTCCGTACCTATGAAACTTGGGTGAGATGTTGTGTACACGTCATGGAAAATTTCTGGCTTAGTAAATCCCGTATACAATATGCAGCGCACAAGATGATTCAACAAATGAGGGACGACGCGCGAAGCGTTTCAACAAAGTCCCGTATAAGGTCATATACCATTCTGCCGTTAGCGGTGAAACTTGGGTGAAATATGGTTGACACTCCAAGGAAGGTTTCTGGCTTAGTAAATACATTTCACAGTAGGTAGCACACGAGTAGATTCGACAAATGAACGACGATAGCGATGAAACTTGGGTGAGATGTTGTGGACACTTACGTGACGGTTTCTAACTTAGTAAATACATTTTACAGTAGGTAGCGCACGAGTAGATTCAACAAATGAGTGACGTAGTGCGAATCGTTTAAACAAAATCAGGTATGCGTTCATATACTATTCATCCGATTGCGATGAAACATTGATCAGTTATTTTGTACCCGCCAGGGAAGGGGACTTAGTAAATCCATTTCACAATAAGTAGCGCAAGAGTAGATGCAACAAATGGGTGACGACGCGCGAAGCGTTTCAACAAAATTCCCTATTGCGTTCATATAACATTCTTCGATTGCGATGAAACCTTGATGAGTTATTGTGTACACGCCAGGGAAGGGCTTCGACTTAGTAATACATTTCTCAATAGGTAGCGCACGAGTAGATTCAACAAATGAGTGACAGCGCACGAATCGTTTAAACAAAAACCCCTATACGTGCATATACCATTCATCCGATTGCGATGAATCATTGATGAGTCATTGTGTACACGCCAGGGAAGGGTTTCGACTTAGTAAATCCATTTCACAATAGGTAGCGTACGATTAGATTCAACAAATGAGTGACAGCGATGAAACTTTTTGAAAGTTGTTGTGCACGCTCCCACGAATGGTTCTAAATTAGAAAATCCATTTTATGATAGCTTAGAGGCAGTTAACATGTTGTGTATCCAAAAGCACTTCAAGAAACAGAATTTCAACGCCAACACTTTCTTTGATTGGCATTGCAACGCATGCCGGGTACAGCTTGTTACTTATATATTAATTTATATATATATATATTCTTGTTGTAAGTTTTGCTGAAGATTGTCTCACGGTAGACAAAAGCATATACACCTACAGAATAGATATTTCATAATCCGTTTTGCTAGGCGTAGAATTTTAAAAGTTTAACAGAATAACACAATGCATAACTCGAACAATAAATTATGGAATGTAAATTTAAATCCGTACTTCACTCTTGATGGATGCAGTACATTTCCATTTGTTTTCTCTGGTTAGGTAAAATGTGTCGTTTCACCGATGTCTCGGTCTGATTCATGGCTGGGATTATATGATATCTGGTGAAGTATGGACTGAACCGTTTCTCTTTTCCACCTGTAGTCTTCCCCTTTTCCCTTTTCTTCGGCGTGTCAATTATCGGAATTGTTCTCTTTTCTTCTGGGTTATTACTGGCCAGGGTAACCGAGCAGATCAGTGGACATTTCTATAATTGCTGATTAAGGTTCGTTATTGTGATTTCTTACTATGCCGAATCGTGATCAGTGACACTTTCTCTTTTCCGTAACCTGTAACAACCCTTTGTTACTCTCTGAGCAGTCTTCTGTTTTTCTCTCCGGTGTAGGTTTTTATATTTTGTGTTCCCGCTCTCGTTTTCAAGATGCCTTGATTTTCTATCCGTTTTTACCCGTTCGTTTGTGTTTATTATAAAGGTGCGCGTAGAGGTGCGAATCTAGTTTATTTAATGCAATTCCGTGATGTAAGATTAATGCTGATACCATCAAGGTAGGTTACGTATTTTTGTCTTTGCTCATCGTATGGAATACTAGGGCGTTTGGCCTTTTCTAGTATGTCCAAGGAGTATCTGTTTAGTTCCCGTAATCTTTGTCCCTATTTTGTCATATCTTTTTGTGTAGTTATTTGGTTCGGTTTACTGAATGGTTCGTTCTCCAGTAAGACCATTGCCATACCTTCCCTTTTCTAGCGTAACGTATTTTGATGGATATCTTTCATTTTGTGTAACGTAACATCTCTCGTGTTTATTTCATTTCGGTTAGTTGCCCCTCATTTTGTGTTTATTCATTTACGTCATATCTACGCGCGCTTTTATTTAACTCCGTCCTGTCTCATACTCCCTCACCTCCTTCAGGGCTATTTGAGCTACTGTTGGCTTCTTTGGCGGTACACTCACTTTTCCCGACTCTTTGTCAAGCCCTTGTTATCTTTCTCTTTTCACAATGTAATTTTACTCTTTATGAGCATTCTTCCCCCATATACGTTCCCCTATACCTATTCCTCGTATCGCCCATAACCTTAATGTCACGGTCCCTTGACCTGTCAGATTATCTTGTAAAGCACATAACCTTACATTAGCGTGTTAAGCTTCCTCATCATACCTTAGGAATATTTCCTTGGAGAATACATTACCGTTCATTTACTTTAGTGTTGAGTATGTGTACCTTATTTAGCCCGTTATTTAGTCTTTATTTCTTTAAGCTAGGCTAAGCTAGGCCCATGGTTCTCAATGAATAGCGCATTCGAATAGAACTTGCATTCACATCGCAGTGAATGTACGTTCAATCCATCGAATCTGATACCTTTAACCTTAGTCCGGTTTAATTGGCCCAGCGCCAGGCTAATTGGTACACACTTCCACTGCGACAACATCTGCGAAAGACCAGACAGCACAGGACGGTGCTGAGTAAAGGCCTTCAGTGCACATCTAGTGCCTGTGGATGTTGTGAAAGTTTCTACTCGTAGGGTTGGTACTGCTGCTACCTCACTCTTCACCTAGCCTAGCATGTCTCATTAGAGTACTCCCTTGAGTTTTTGTGTGTTTCAGTCCACATAAACTGTAGTTGCACTTATTTGAGGAACCAACCAGCTTCCGGGCTGACTACCAAACAGACAAGCGTGTTATTTTCTATCAAACATCTTGTGTAATATCTCTTTCAAGTTAGGCTGTTTCAATACTTGTTTTCGTGCCCAATGCATTTTTGGCACAATTTGTGTTGACCGACTGGAGGGGAGCGTGATGGCGCAGTGGATTAGCTGCTCGTCTTTCACAGGGACGGCCGGGTTCGAATCACGGTGACAGCGGGGTTGAATTTTCACCTGAAAAATTACGTGGCACCAGGAAGGGCATCCGGCCTTAAATCCACGGCCCAAACCAAAATGAGCCTGGTTGGCCCCGGTGACCCCAATTAATTGGATAAAGCCAAAGAATTTTCTTTTGTGTTGATCGACTGGAAAGCTTTCCTCTCACATCAAAAAACGTCTTTCCGCTCGGTTGCTGGATAGTTTTGTGGGAGTGATTTTGAAAATTGGGGACGGAAGTGGATCGGAACGATCAAGCTGGCAGTGGTGGATCGGAAGTATGCACTGCCCGCTCGATCAATCGAACGGAAGTGTACTAGCTGACAGAGGTGGAAAACGGAAGTATGCACTGCCCGCTCGCTCGCTCGAACGGAAGTGTACTAGCTGGCAGTGGTGGAACGAACGGAAGTATAAGATGCACTGCCAACTCGATCGATCGATCCAGCTGGCAGTGGCACGAGAAACAATGAGCGCGCGGTGTCGGAAATTGATACCATGACTTATTCTCGGCCATGTGGGATGTATTATGACATACTGAACGGAAAACGCTCATGCGAACTCTGGTGTCAAGTGATTGAAACAAATGACATGGTACATGTTTGAAGTCTTCGTATCAGTATTTAAATTGTAAAATGCCTTAATATCAAACATTGTAAGTAGTTTGCATTGCCGGTATTATATTTCTGCACAATGGCTATTCAAATATTAACCCACATAAGGGTAATGCAGTCATCAATATAATATAATCGTTGTGGTTATACGAGAATTGAGCAAGCTTTCATGAACTATTACTGAATACATTCTCTTTACTCACAAGAGTGCCTATTCACAAGCCATTTAAACTAAATTTCACGCAGGAACATTATCAATACAAGCAAAATTTAATGAAACTTAATTCCGTATTGCAGTATTATTGGAACGTGGAAATAAGTCACCATCTTGTGCACAATACTTGCATAGTCGAAAGAGCCGTGGGGTTAGTGCTGATGACTGGGAATCTTGAGATCTTGGGTTCGAATCCCGGACGGGGTAGATATTTTTGCTACCAGATTATCATTTTAATCGATATTTTTCATATCAATATGACTCATTTTAACAAAATCCATATGAAATTACATGTTGGTCTGTGAATCGAGAGGACCTGTTTATGAGGAATTTAAGTTTATGAGCGGTGTCGCGTCTATTAATCTAGTTGATCCATATCGTCTTCTTTATTTAGGTTAGTGCTGGTGGAAGCTACAAATCATCTATTAAAATGAGTTCCGTATTATAAACTACTAAACACTCCCTTTTACAATAGATTAATATTTGTGCCAATAATAGTATAAAACAAGATGTTCAGTAAAGAACATATAGCCTACTTTCTCCTAAATGTATGAGTACAGTTATAACTCGTTGTTATTATCAAAGAGTATAATAGAACTATTCTTTGTTGAAGACCTTAGAAACGATTTACCTCTACCAAACGCCACAACCTAGATAAAAACTGCTACCATCATTGAAGAAAGAAAGATAAGAAGTATATCAAGAATGTTATGGATCTGGAGACATAATCGACCGGACTGGCTGCGTGGTTCAGCGGTAACGTTCTCGCTTGCTGGGCCCTAGGTTGCAGGTTCGTATCCCGGCGCAGTCAGCTGGCATTTGAGGGTGCACAAATGCGAGGGAGCCGTGTCAGTACATTTACTGGCACGTTAAAGATCCCCTTCGGGCCAAAATTCCGGCACCCCGGTGTCTCTAAAAGCAGCAGTAGTTAAAAGGAATGTAAAACCAATAACATTATTATTATTACATATACGACCTGCCGTGTGCAACATCCAACTTTGAGTTGAGGCATGTCTTTACACGTCTGGTTGTGCATGGCTTTCACAACTCTAATTGAATTAACAAATCTTTCCATGACCCTACAGAGACGTGTGTATACAAACTATGTGGATATTTTCGATTGCTATTTGCCTGAAATGAAAAATCCACAGCCTGCTTCCAGTCTCCGACCGGGTCAGGAATGGAATGAATGAAGCCCCCATCTAGCGGCGAGGATATGGACTGTGCCGGCTGCCGAGGCCTGACGCACTCCTCTGGGACAATGATTAAATGAATGACAGATGAAATGAAATGATAGTGGAGAGTGTTGCTGGAATGAAATTTTGACAGGGAAAACCGGAGTACCCGGAGAAAAACCCGTCTGCCTCCGTTTTGTCCAGCACAGATCTCACATGGAGTGACCGGGATTTGAACCACGGACCCAGCGGTGAGAGGCCGGCGTGCTGCCGCCTAAGCCACGGAGGCTGGTTATTTGCCTGAAATAAAAGTAGTAATTAATAACCTGAACTAATACCAACGGCTTGAATTAAGTTACTATGTGAAATCGTTTTGTTCTTTACTTCAAATAACATTTTCAAGTAACGCAAAATAGGCTGTTACAAACCCTTTAAAATAACAAGATGTTCAGTAAAGAACATATAGCCTACTTTCGCCTAAATGCATGGGTATTGTTATAACTCTTTGTCCTTTTCAAGGAGTATGATTGAATGTTGGTTGTAGGAGCTTGTTGAAATACAACGTGCTATAGGGATATTAAACATGAATATGAGGTGCCCTTTGCTAGTGCTACCTCTGTACCAAATTTCGTTCAATTCGGTTTCACCGTGTTTGAATTGATAGGGGGAATCGATTTGCACACATACTTGGCCACCATCTGCAAACTATTGGGCTGATGTTCTTGCAGTTTGGTCAGAATATGTTTCCCACATAAAGATATGGTGTTGCAAAATTAGGTAGAGACTAGATTATTAGGTTGGTCGTAATTACATTTTAGCTTTTAACATTTGGGTGGCCGCGATTACGTTTCCATCAAGATAGCGGTGATATAAAACATGACACTGAGGTGCCCTTTGCTAGTGCTACCTCTATACCAAATTTCGTTCCATTTGGTTTCAGCGTGTTTGAATTAATAGAGGGAATCGATTCTGACACAAAGATGGCCGCCATCCGCAAACTATTAGGCGAATGACCTATTAGATTGGTCAAAGGATGCTCCCTCCATAAAGGTATGTAGTTGCAAAATTTGGTAGAAATCGGATGATTAGGCTAATTGTAATTTGATTTAAGCTTTGAACATTCGTGTGGCCGCCATTACGTTTCAGTCAAGATGGCGGCGATATAAAACATGACACTGAGGTGCCCTTTGCTAGTACTACCTCTGTACCAAATTTCGTTCCATTCGGTTCCACCGTGTTCGAATTAATAGGGGGAATCAATTTTGACATAAAGATGGCCTCCATCCGCAAACTATTAGGTGAATGACCTATTAGATTGGTCAAAGGATGCTCCCTCCATAAAGGTATGTAGTTGCAAAATTTGGTAGAGACCGGATGATTAGGTTAATCGTAATTTGATTTAAGCTTTGAACATTCGTGTGGCCGCCATTACGTTTCAGTCAAGATGGCGGCGATATAAAACATGACACTGAGGTGCCCTTTGCTAGTGCTACCTCTGTACCAAATTTCGTTCCATTCGGTTCCACCGTGTTCGAATTAATAGGGGAATCAATTTTGACATAAAGATGGCCGCCATCCGCAAACTATCAGGTGAATGACCTATTAGATTGGTCAAAGGATGCTCCCTCCATAAAGGTATGTAGTTGCAAAATTTGGTAGAGATCGGATGATTAGGTTAATCGTAATTTGATTTAAGCTTTGAACATTTGTGTGGCCGCCATTACGTTTCCGTCAAGATGGCGGCGATATAAAACATGACACTGATGTGCCTTTTCTTAGTACTACCTCTGTACCAAATTTCGTTCCATTCGGTTGCACCGTGTTCGAATTAATAGGGGGAATCGATTTTCACACAAAGATGGCCGCCATCCGCAAACTATTACGCTGATGACCTATTGGTTTAGTCAAAGGATGCTCCCCCCATAAAGGTATGTTGTTGCAACATTTGGTAGAGATCGGATGATTAGGTTAATCGTAATTTGATTTAAGCTTTGAACATTTGTGTGGCCGCCATTACGTTTCCGTCAAGATGGCGGCGATATAAAACATGACACTGAGGTGCCTTTTGTTAGTACTACCTCTGTACCATATTTTGTTCCATTCGGTTGCACCGTGTTCGAATTAATAGGGGGAATCGATTTTCACACAAAGATGGCCGCCATCCGCAAACTATTATGCTGATGACCTATTGGTTTGGTCAAAGGATGCTCCCCCCATAAAGGTATGTTGTTGCAAAATTTGGTAGAGATCGGATGATTAGGTTAGTCGTAATTTGATTTAAGCTTTGAACATTTGTGTGGCCGCCATTACGTTTCCGTCAAGATGGCGGCGATATAAAACATGTCACTGAGGTGTCCTTTGCTAGTGCTACCTTTGTACCAAATTTCGTTCAATTCGCATTCACCGTGTTCGAATTGATAGGGGGGGACAGACATTCAGAGTACACACACTCACACACACACACACACAGACACACAGACACACACACACACAGACTCACACACACACATACACACAGACAGACACACTTTTTTCGCCCTGTGTTGATCTCATAAGTCTACTTTCATTTTTTGCAAAAATCGAAAGTAGGCTAAAAATGTATCGTAATATCATCTTGTCTCTGAATGCACCAATCACTTTGAATTTTTTACATAATATGTATCCCTATAAAATCTCGGTCGAGTTCGTTAATGGGCAAAATCGGTCAAAGGGGATAAAAATGGGGGGCTTTTTTCGAAAAAGTGAAATATCTCTATAACTCTCTTAATACATGAAATATCGAATCCCTTCAAAGTTCATAATATGTGTCGGATAAGTGCCAAAAATTTATGTCAAATAAGTTTTTTGATAGCACCAACCATTGACCAAAGGGGTGGGAAAAAGTGGGTTTTTCGGGAAACATTAATCATATCTCTGTTAATAGGCACAATATCAAAACCGCACAAAATGGACAATATTCCTCCAATAATTACCTAAAACGTTTGTCTGAAAGAATTTTTGATATGACCCACCATTACGCCACGGGGTGAACAAAATGATTTAAATTATAAGAAAATGCCAAGTGCCAAGAGAGGTTGCCATGACAACTTTACTTTTAATTGATAAGGGATGACCATCAGCAGTTGCTATGACAACGCCACTGCACGAGATCACATTCAGTTTTCATATGTCAGTGGGAAGCGACTTCGGTATCGGAACTGGTAGCATGCTGAACTTCTATGCCCAAGGTCGCGGGTTCAAACCCGGCTGAAGTCGTCGGATTTACTAAGAGCGCTAAAAAACCTGAGTTTGCTTTCCTTCGGAGGGGAAGTTCCAACGTTCGTTGCGAGTTGCTGATTGAGGTGGCATCTAGTAGCCAAGTTCACAGCTAGGTGTCGTTGACGGCAGTATTTTAGGTAGATTTCATTAGAGAGCTAACTATTGCAATAGGTACCATGTTTCGATTTCCGGAAAATTTCGACATATCTTCGCGTTTCACATCCCCCAGACCCCAAAACCACCGTCAGTTCAAAAGTTTATATATAATTTATGTAATATATGTATATATATATGTATATCAGTTTCTTGTGGACACGATAACTGCCGTAATTTTGCACCAATCACTTTGAATTTTTTACCGAATATGTATACCCATAAAATCTCGGACGAGTTCGTTACTGGGCTAAATCGGTCGAAGGGGATGAAAATGGGGGACTTTTTTTTTTCGAAAAAATGAAATATTGCTATAACTCTCTTAATATGTGAAATATCGAATCCGTTCAAAGTTCATACTATGTGTCGGATAAAGCTCAGAAATTTATGTTTGAAACGTTTTTTGATAGCACCAACCATTGACCAAAGGGGTGGGAAAAAGTGTTTTTTTCGGGAAACATTAATCATATCTCTGCTAATAGGCACAATATCAAAACCGTACAAAATGGACAATATTCCCCTAATAATTACCTAAAACGTTTGTCTGAAAGAATTTTTGATATGAGCCACCATTGCGCCAAGGGATGAGAAAAATGATTTCGGAATTATAAGAAAATGCCAAGAGCTATCAGTGGTTGACATGGCAACACTACTAAATTGATGAGGGATGAGCCATCAGACGTTGCCATGACAACGCACTTGCGCGAGATCAGATTCAGATTTCCATCTGACTAAGTGTGAAGCGGCTTCGGTGACGTAACTGGTAGCATGCTGAACTTCTATGCCCAAGGTCGCGGGTTCAAAGCCGGCCAAAGTCGTCGGATTTTCTAAGAGCGCTAAAAATCCCTCAGTAAGCTTTCCTTTGGAGGGGAAGTTCCAACGTTCGTTGCGAGTTGCTGATTGAGGTGGCATCTAGTAGCCAAGTTCACAGCTGGGTGGCGTTGACGTTAGTATCTGGTAGCAACATTAGGAACTACTGCTTGAAATTTAGCGTCTGCATTCCTTACCTGAATTACAGACTAATACCGCCATCACAATTCACACCGTTTATCAGACAGATTCTACATTCACCCAAAGTACACGGGGTTATATGACCGCGTTGTCGCAGCCCCTAAACTGAGGAACCAACCAACATCTCTGCGGGAGATATAATTTTGCGTGAAGAAGTAACAGACCGTTACATAGTTACACATCAGTGTCGATACCTTGCATAAGGACAGTGTGACCACAAGTATAACAAGTAGTTCCGTGAAGAACTGTACAGCCTATTTTCATATATCCTGCTCATGTAAATTGCCTCTATCAACATACAAAATATCAGTTTAATTGCTGTATCAGAATCGTAGATATTGAGAACCGTCTAAATATTTCAGATGGTCGCCAGGTTGGATTTTTATTTTTGTACTATTATATTAAGATTATTGTGCAACTGTGGTATTCAAACTTCAATCGCATGATTAGAACACAAGAAGTAAAAACGAGATTTTAAAATTACGCACAGCAGCCATCTTGTGATTATGCAAACAATTGAAATAAATTAGATGCCAGTGGATCAACATTTGTGTAAGCATTTAAAACGTGCAACGTTTCACGGCACTCGGATAGTTATTTCGCGAGAAACGTCCATTTAAATATTTATACTTCGCGTCGCCGCCATGTTGGATTCGTGCTCACCAGGTTACTGAAAGTCCTATAGGTGAACATATGTTCATAGTCTCTATGAACATAAAAATTTCAGTTTGGTTGCTGTAAAAGATTCATAGATAGTGAGAACCGTCTAAATATTACGGAAGCTTGCCATTTAGGATTGTTATATGTATAGGCCATAGAGTTATGTACCATTCAAGGTCACTTATTGCCTAGGTTCATTATTCAAACTTTCACTTCGATCGCATGATTACGACACAAGAAATAAAAACTTAATTTTAAAATTTCGCACAGCCGCCATTTTGAGGTTATGTAAACAATTGAATTAAATTAGATGGTAGTACATTACAATCTGCAAAATCATTTACTGTACCACATTTCACTGCGCTCAGAGAGTTAACTCACGAGAAAAGTCTATTAAAATATTTCAAATTCGCTTGGTCGCCATGTTCGTTTTGTACTTTACAGGTTTATGAATTATACATAGGTAAACTTGTATCAGTACCCTTTATCACCGTACAAAATTGCAGGGTGATATCTGTAATAGTTTCGGGGATATAGAATGTCAGTGAAATATTTCGCACAGCCGCCATTTTGAGGTTATGTAAACAATTGAACTAAATTAGACTCCAGTGCATTGCAATGTGTATAAATATTTGCTGTACCAAGTTTCATTACGTTTGGATAGTTAAATCGCGAGAAAAGTCTATTTAAAAGTCTCCACTTCGCTTGGCCGCCATGTTGGTTATGTAGTAACCAGGTTTTTGTAAGTTTCATAGGTGAACTTCTAGTAGTACCCTTTATCACCGTACACAATTTCAGGGCGATATCCGTTATAGTTTCGGAGATACTGAATGCTAGTGAAATATTTCGCACAGCCGCCATGTTGGATTGGTGAGACGTAACAAAATTCGATGGGCACGGTCGATGTCGCCGGGAACAGTGCTATGAACTTACCGAGTTTCACTGAAATCGCTCCCGCCGTTTAGATTTTATTAGGGGGGGACCCACACACACCTCACACACACACACACACACGGACAAAAGGTGATCTCATAAGCCTAATTTTTCAAAATTGAAAATAGGCTAAAAATGGACTCCAAATGACAAGAAGGTTACCGTCCCCGTAAGACAATAAAATGTTTAAAATATGTTTAAAATGAAGAAAAACAAAGTTAATTAATCTCCAATTATAAAATACTTTCACGCCATAAATGAGGTCTGATCCTTCTACGAGAACCTGCATATTCTGCCTATTTTCGCCTATCTCCAAGTTTGTCCGGTGAAATCTACCTCCGCCTTCCGGCGTGCCGAGAGGACTTCTTTTAAATCTCGAGTAGCATTTACGGTCTTCCCCTTGCATTTGCTGTCAGTCTGGATTTCTTCCCTACCCCACTCAGAATTAGAAAACGTCAATGTCTATGTTGGCTCCGACAACTCGTGTGGAATCTCGTGAATATTCCATGCGGCTAAGATTGTAATGAATAATTTCTGAGAAGAGAATACGGCGGCAAGCAAGAGCCCCATTTTGAAGTAAATCGTTCCTATATTTTGCGACAAGCGTTGTGTTCCTGTCGTTTCATACTGAACTTAGAATTGATTACAACGAAAACACGCTTGTGTGTGAAGAGCTAAGTACAGTACTTTTAACCCAATACAATAATCGTATGCAACGCCATTTGATAAGTTGGTAGCATTGAGTCGTCCAGTTGCAAAACTCGTTTAATCCACTTGTGAATAAGTAGTCCGGTGGATTAAGGGAATATTGTGCAAATCGAGGTAAAAGCGATTTTAGGTTAGATTTCATTAGAAAGCTAACTATTGCAATGGGTCCCATGTTTCGACTTCCGGAAAATTTCGACATATCTTCGCGTTTCACATCCCCCAGACTCCAAAACCACCGTCAGTTCAAAAGTTTATATATAATTTATATATATATATATATATATATATATATATATATATATATATATATATGTATAGATATCAGTTTTTTGTGGACACGATAACTGCCGTAATTTTGCACCAATCACTTTGAATTTTTTACATAATATGTATCCCCTTAAAATCTCCGTCGAGTTCGTTAATGGGCAAAATCGGTCAAAGGGGGTGAAAATGGGAGGCTTTTTTCGAGAAATTGAAATATCGCTATAACTCTCTTAATATCTGAAATATTGAATCCATTCAAGTTCATACTATGTGTCGGATAAGGCCCTAATATTTATGTTTGAAAGTTTTTTTGATAGCACCAACCATTGACGAAGGGGGTGGGAAAAAGTGGGTTTTTCGGGAAACATTAATCATATCTCTGTTAATAGGCACAATATCAAAATCCTACAAAATAGACTATATTCCGCCAATAATTGTCTAAAACTTTTGTCTGAAAGAATTTTTGATATGACCCACCATTACGCCACGGGGTGAGCAAAATGATTAAAATTATAAGAAAATGCCAAGTGCCAAGAGAGTTTGCCTACTTTTAATTGATAAGGGATGAGCTATCAGCAGTTGCTATGACAACGCCACTGCACGAGATCACATTCAGTTTTCCATCTGTCTGTGGGAAGTGACTTCGGTATCGGAACTGGTAGCATGCTGAACTTCTATGCCCAAGGTCGCGGGTTCAAACCCGGCTGAAGTCGTCGGATTTACTAAGAGCGCTAAAAAAACTGAGTATTCTTTCCTTCGGAGGGGAAGTTTAAACGTTCCTTGCGAGTTGATGGTTTCGGTGGCATCTGGGAGCCAAGTTCACAGCTAGGTGTCGTTGATGGTAGTATTTTAGGTAGATTTAATTAGAAAGCTAACTACTGCAATGGGTACCATGTTTCGACTTCCGGAAAATTTCGACATATCTTCGCGTTTCACATCCCCCAGGCCCCAAAACCACCATCAGTTCAAAAGTTTATATATATTTTATGTATATACAGTATATATATACACACATCAAAAAAAGTTTTGCATCACCTCGGTTCCAAGAGTTCCGGAACCTTTAAATACAAAGGGAATAGAGATCAACACAAACAACATTTCAGCTCGTTTTATTGCTCATGAGACCCACACATTGCATGTTGTACCATCATACAGCTAGACTTTCAGCATTTGTGGTCCAGATTGCAGTACACACCACTACCTCTAACACCCAGTAGCACGTCCTCTTGCATTGATGCATGCCTGTATTCGTCGTGGCATACTATCCACAAGTTCATCAAGACACTGTTGGTCCAAATTGTCCCACTCCTCAACGACAATTCGGCGTAAATCTCTCAGAGTGGTTGGTGGGTCAAGACGTCCATAAACAGCCCTTTTCAACATATCCCAGGCATGTTCGATAGGGTTCATGTCTGGCGAACATGCTGGCCACTGTAGTCGAGCGATGTCGTTATCTTGAAGGAACGCATTCACAAGATGTGCACGATGAGGTCGAGAATTGTCGTCCATGAAGACAAATGCCTCTCCAATATTCTGCCGATATGGTTGCACTATGGGTCGGAGGATGTCATTCAGGTATCGTAAAGCCGTTTCGGAGCCTTCCATGACCACCAGTGGCGTACGTCGGCCCCACATAATGCCACCCCAAAACATCAGGGAACCACCACCTTGCTGCACTCGCTGGACAGTGTGTCTAAGACGTTCAGCCTGACCAGGGTGCCTCCAAACACGTCTCCGACGATTGTCTGGTTGAAGGCATATGCGACACTCATCGGTGAAGAGAACGTGATGCCAATTCCGTGGGGTCCATTCAGCATGTTGTTGGGCCCATCTGTACCGCGCTGCATGGTGTCGGGGTTGCAAAGCTGGACCGCGCCATGGACGTCGGGAGTGAAGTTGCGCATCATGCAGCCTATTGCGCACAGTTTGAGTTGAAGCACGACGTCCTGTGGCTGAACGAAACGCATTATTCAACATGGTGGCATTGCTGTCAGGGTTCCTCCGAGCGGCAATCCGTAAGTAGCGGTCATCCACTACAGTAGTAGCCCTTGGGCGGCCTGAGCGAGGCCTGTCATCGACAGTTCCTGTATCTCTGTACCTCCTCCATGTCCGAACAACATCGCTTTGGTTCACTCTGAGACGCCTGGAAACTTCCCTTGTTGAGAGCCCTTCTTGACACAAAGTAACAATGCGGACGCGATCGAACTGCGGTATTGACCTTCTAGGCATGGTAGAACTACAGACAACATGAGCAGTGTACCTTCGTCCTGGTGGAATGACTCGAACTGATCGGCTGTCGTACCCCCTCCGTCTAATAGGCCCTGCTCATGCATGGTTGTTTACATCTTTGAGCAGTTTTAGTGACATCTATGAACAGTCAAAGGAACTGTATCTTGGATACAATATACACAGTCATCGTCTATATGCCGGAGATCTGGGAACCGAGGTGATGCAAAACTTTTTTTGATGTGTGTATATATATATATCAGTTTCTTGTGGACACGATAACTGCCGTAATTTTACACCAATCACTTTGAATTTTTTACATAATATGTATCCCTATAAATTCTCGGTCGAGTTCGTTAATGGGTAAAATCGGTCGAAGGGGGTAAAAATGGGGGGGGGGGGCTTTTTTCGAAAAAGTGAAATATCACTATAACTCTCTTAATATGTGAAATATCGAATCCCTTCAAAGTTCATATTATGTGTCGGATAAGTGCTAAAAATGTATGTCTAAAACGTTTTTTGATAGCACCAACCATTGGCCAATTGTGTGGAAAAAAAGTGAGTTTTTCGGGAAACATTAATCATATCTCTCTTAATAGGCACATTATCAAAACCGTACAAAATGGACGATATTCCCCTAATAATTACCTAAAACGTTTATCTGAAAGTTTTTGATACAACCCACCATTACGCCAAGGGATGAGAAAAATGATTTCGGAATTAGAAGAAAATGCCAAGAGCCATCAGAGGTTACCGTGACAACGCTTCTAAATTGATGAGGGATGAGCTATCAGAGGTTGCCATGACATCGAGATCACATTCAGTTATCCATCTGACTATGTGGGAAGCGGATTCGGTGACGTAGCCTAGCTGGTAGCATGCTAAATTTCTATGCCCAAGGTCGCGGGTTCAATGCCGGCCGAAGTCGTCTTATTTTCAAAGAGCGCTGACAATCCATCTGTATGCTTTCCTGCAGAGAGGAAGTCCAACGTTCATTGCAAGTTACAGGTTGCGGTGGCATCTAGTAGCCACGTTCACAGCTAGGTGTCGTTGACGGTATATTTGGTACCAACATTAGGAGCTACTAAAAGCCTCCGTGGCTTAGGCGGCAGCACGCTGGCCTCTCACCGCTGGTTCCGTGGTTCAAATCCCGGTCACTCCATGTGAGATCTGTGCTCGACAAAACGGAGGCAGACAGGTTTTTCTCCGGGTACTCCGGTTTTCCCTGTCAAAATTTAATTCCAGCAACACTCTCCACTATCATTTCATTTCATCTGTCATTCATTTAATCATTGCCCCAGAGGAGTGCGTCAGGCCTCGGCAGCCGGCACAGTTCATATCCTCGCCGCTAGATGGGGGTTTCATTCATTCCATTCCTGACACGGTCGGAGACTGGAAGCAGGCTGTGGATTTTCATTTAATTTTCATTAGGAGCTACTACTTGAAATTGACCGTCTGCAGTCCTTACCTGAATTACAGACTAATACATCCATCACAATTATCACCGTTTATCAGACAGATTCTACACACACCCAAAGTACACGGGGTTACATGACCGCGTTGTCGCAGCCCTAAACTGAGGAATCAACCAACATCTCTGCGGGTGATAAAATTTGATGTGAAGAAGTAACAGACTGTTAGATAGTTACACATCAGTTCCAAACTTTGCATAAGGACGGTGTGACCACAAGTATAAAAATGGACCCCAAATGACAAGAAGGTTACCGTCCCCCTAACACAATAAAATGTTAAAAATATGCACAGTAAGACGAAAGAAAAGATAATTGAGCTCCAATTACATTGTATAATACTATCTCGCAATAAATGAGGTGTGATCCTTCTACGAAAACCTGCATATTTTGCCTATTATAGCCCATCCCCTAGTTTGCCCGGTGAAATCTACCTCCGCCTTCCGGCGTGCCGAGAGGAATTTTATTTTTTAGTTACGTAAAGGGGTCCATAAGGAACGTTTTCAGCCACGGAGGCATTCTGTACACCCCCTGGTTGATTTTTTTACAGCCCCCCAAACATGTGATGTGGCGCGTACTCTTATTTTATGGGTTAGAAATTCGTAATTAATTTTTATGTGCATAATTAATAAAATTAGTATTATTTCCAATGTTCTTGAGGGCTAGGAATTCCTTTTTGGGGTCATTTTCCTTGTTGGGGGCAGGGGGCAGTTCTACAGGGGACGGGGGGTCAAAACCCTTAAAACTAGGTTGAAGCATATCATTTTTAATGTATTTTAGGGCGTAGAATTCATTTCTGGGTTAGTTTTTGTTATAGGGGGTAAGGGTAGGGGACAGTGAATCGTGGGAGGGGGGGGGGGGGGCGTAACTATGGGGGCGGAGCCCACAATGATAGCAAACTGGTGCTTATATCGATTCATTTCCAAGGGTTTCGCGGGTATAGAATTCATTTCTGGGGTAGTTTTTGATCTAGGGGGTAGGATTGGGGGCTTTCAATATTGGGGGAGGTGCTACAGGGGGCGGGGGTCAAAAACCCTAAAATTTGGTTGATGCATAACATTTTCAAGGTATTTTGGGGCGCAGAATTCATTTTGGGTTTGGTTCTGTTATAGCAGGTATGGGGTAGGGCCAGTGAATTCCCCGGGGTGGAACTACGGGGGCGGTGCAGACAATGACAGAAAATATCTGCTTATAACGACTCATTTCCAAAGTTTTAGGGGTGTAGAATTCATTTCCAAGGTCATTTTGTATTTAGGTGATCAAGAGCGGTGGTTTAAAGGATGCTGTTGCAAAAATATTAGGCTTGACAGTGGTGTTGTTAAGTATTATTTATTCTTTGGATAATTTGTTTAATCAAAATACCATACAGTAAAATCTAAATTTCGGACGATAACTTCATCTTCGAAAATACTATGTACACAAATAGATGTTACTGGTGCCCTGAAAAGAAGAGAAATTTACAAAATTTCGTTTTTCTTGAAAGAACAAGAGAAGGTTTCAGTAATAATTAAGAACCTTACCGATACGTCACGTCTCGCAACCACCACATTTGCAAAGGGAAGTGCAAGGACGACCTACTTCTGCACAACCGCACTGAGTTGTACTGCAGGATCGCACTTATCCTTCAGCACTCTCTGAAAATGGTGAACTTTGATTTGGAAAGAAAGCAGACCTCTTGCCATGCTTGGTACCTGACGAAGAAAATCCAGCGCAGCAGTGCCTCGACTTCGACATGGTGGTGCCGCCACCGTCTATTACATCCTTCCAAATCCTGGAAGCACCTTCGCCGATTATGGGAGGAAGTTCCTTTCTTACATGAACAGTCCTGCGTATTCGAAAGCGCGAAGGATTGATGTAGTGTTCGACGAATGCGTCAGTACATCATAGATGTCTGCTTTACGAATGAAAAGAGGAGAGGGTGTTGGCCAAAAAAATGGAGCCAACAAAACAAGTTCCGAAAAAATAGTCAAACCTTTTGAGATGCAATGCGAATAAACAAGAGTTGTTCGCGTATCTTGCTAATTACATCAGCATGACAGCATTTTCCCGAAAAGTTGTCGTTACGTTTTAAGAAAAAGTTATTTGCAATGTCCAACGCAATTTATCAGGATTAATGCCTTGCAATCACCAAGAAGCTGACAGCAGAATGCTTCGACATGCCGCAGACGGCGCAAGACAAGGATGCAGTAGAATCTTGATCAGGACAGTAGACACCCACGTCATCATGTTGGCTACTGCCTTGCTGGATAATCTCCATGGATGTGAACAGCTGTGCGTTGGATTAGGCACGATCGCTGGACATCCGTGCTATGGCACAGAACATAGGACCGGCGAAGTGTGCTGGGCTGCTGGCGTTTCTCGCCTTCACAGGTTGCGATACGAGGTCGTCCCTCAGGAGCAAGGGAAAGCGACGTTCCTGGGCAGCCTGGAAAGCCTTTCCAGAAGCCGACAACGTTTTAAAATCCCTGTCCCAACCCCTCACTCCAGCAGAAATACAGAAAATTGTACCTGCACTGGAGAAGTACTTCGTGATTCTTTACCAGTAACTTCGATTTGTGTACATAGTATTTTCGATGAAGAAGTTATCGTCAGAAATTTTGATTTTACTGCATGGTATTTTGATTAAACAAGTTATCTCAAGAATAAATAATACTTAACAACACTACTGTCAAGCCTAATATTTTTGCAACAGCATCCTTTAAACCACCACTATTGATCACCTAAATACAAAATGACCTCGGAAATGAATTCTACACCCCTATACTTTGGAAATGAATCGTTCTAAGCACCAGTTTGCTATCATTGTGTGCACCGCCCTCGTAGTTCCGCCCTCATCGATTCCCTGCCCCCATCCCTTCACCCCTAGAACAAAAGATAACCCAGAAATGAATTCTACGCCCCAAAATACCTTGAATATTATGTGGATCAACCATGTTTTACGGGTTTTGGACCCCTCCCCCTGTAGCGCTGCCCCCCTGCCCCCGACAAGAAAAATGACCCCAAAAATGAATTCCTTGACCTCCAAATCATCGGAATTGTTACTAATTTTATAAATTTTGCCCAGAGAGAAATAATTAGGAATTTTTAACCCATAACATAAGGGTACGCGCCCCGTCACATGTTTGGGGGTCTGTAAAAAATTAACTAAGGGGTGTACAGAATGCCTCCGCGGCTGAAAACGTTCCTTATGGACCCCTTAGTGTAACTAAAAAATAAAATCGCTTTTACCTCGATTTGCACAATTGGCCGAATATATGGCGTTAAGCCACCGGTCTAACGGATCATGTTGTAAAATTATTATTTTTTTCTTTGTTTAATTCAATTTTGTTTTGTTTTTTATTTTTTATTTTAAATTGTTTCGTTTAATTTTAGTATTGTTTTTTGTTTTGTTTTATTTAATTTTATTTCTGTTTTTATTTTGTTTTGTTTATTTTGTTTTATTTTATTTTGCTTTCATTTAGATTTTGTTTTGTTTATTTTTTATTTTATTTTGATTTTCAAGAAAGCAAACACAAAACAAATAAACATGAAGCAAAAAACAACATTCAAAAACAAAAGCAAAATCAGAAAATAAAAAACAAGGAACACAAAGCAAAAAGCAAAATTCAAAAAAAGCAAAAACAGAAAACAAACACGAAACCATAACCAAGAATTAAAAGCAAAAAGAAAAATTCAAAATCAAAAGCACAAAGCAAACACAAAACCAAAAATACAAAGCAAAAAGTAGAAAAAACAAACACAAAAGATACGTGAGGCAAAGACCAGAGAAACGTTTCTCATGAAAATGATTCTTATTTACAAGTGGCTTAAACGAGTTTTGCAACTCGACGATTCATGAAATTTGGCCTTAAACATTGTTGCAAATGTTGTTCATTCATTGTCGGGGTTTAAATAATATTGTCACTATCAGTCGGCCATTACAAAATAATTCTAATTACTGGCATATGTGAAAAAATAACCTGAAACAAATTACATGACATTGATTTGATTGTTGATTCGCTTATGGGCTTTGAGACAACGCGGTCATGTAGTCCCGTGTACTTAGGTGTGTGTGATTGTGTGTTCTGTGGAATTTGTCCGAAAACCTGTGTTATTTTGATCGGTGTGTTTAGTGTGTGTACTTGTAATTCATAAAGCTTGTAGTTTTACGTGACTGTTAATCGTGCCACGGGACCTCCTTTCCTCGTGGCATTTACCATCGGAAATCTCACATGCATTGACCGGGAATTGAACCCGGTCCACCTTGGTGAGAGGCCAACAGCTTGACTGCTGGGCCAACACGCTCCCATATATGTAATTCAGATGAGGATGGGGAAGAAGGCGGCCGTGGCCTTAATTTAGAAACCATCCCGGTATTCTCCTGGAGAAGAAGTGGGAAACCTCGGAAAACCACTTCAAGAATGGCTGAGGTGGGAATCGATCCCGCCTCTTCTCAGTTTTGCCTCTCGAGGCTGAGTATACCCCTTCCCAATTCTCAGACCAGAATTAAATATCTTGGTGGAACTGGGAATCGAAAGCGGGTATCCACGGCGACAGTCAAGAGAGCTAGCCACTACGCAACACTTGCTAATAAGATACACGGTATATATTGTTATGGAAAATATTTCAGCGCAGAGTTACCAAAAAGAAAATAAGAACTACGTTAAGCGTATGATATATCATACCGTGGGTATTAATGGGGTGAAAGGACGATAAGGAGTTATTTAAAACAAGAATGCTGATGTGAGGCTCCGTCGCTACGCCAGACTCCAACTTCTTCTCCTAGGCATAGCGTTTAGAAGAGAAAGTGTGCCGACTCCCAAGTTTGCCGTATCTTTAGTATGGGTAGTTGCTGCGCCCGCCGGTATACTGCGCAGCGGTTGGTTGTGGCTGGCTGGAGACACTTTCGAAGCGTTCGCGAGTTTGAAAACATGGAAATGCTGCCGTGTTTAGTCCTTATTTCTTGGTGTTGAAAAGTGTATGCGATCAAGAAGCGATAGTGAAATAATACATACGTTATGACACTGGTGTGTTTAGTATTTGTAAGCCTTTACACTTATTTCTTTACGTTTGTGCTGTCGAGTGAATTATAACCTGGTAAGATTCGTCAAACAAAACTGTGTAAGTGAATATGCCGTGTTGTTTTGTTCCCGGGTGCCGATCTGGATACGACAAGTCATCTGCAACTGGTAGGCACTTTTTTAGACCTCCAAAAGCCGAAGATGATTTATTTAAATGGGCTAAGGCCATTCCGAGGAAGACATTAAATTGTCAAGTAAGTCATATGCAGGCTATGTGACAAACATTGCTCCGATAATTTCCTTATAAAAACGGACACTTTCATTATAGACGGAAAGACAGTCGAAATGGCGAGAATGAGATGGAGTTTGAAGCCTGGTGCAGTCCCACACTATCTAGCCGGGTATATTGTCAAGCAACTAAGGAAAGGGATCTGCTGTGTGAAGTGTGCAACAACCCTTCAAAGTGAAAAGGCCATCGGACACAACAGCTGCAACTTTCACTAATATAAAGGACTTTGGCACAATAAATGTCCTTAGTTACCTAACTCAACCGTCTGACAGTGTCTTCAACATTCTTTTACAGGTCGAAGTAGTCGTTGAAATGGAATTATCTTCCCTTTCAAATTTGTGGGTTGATATATTTTATGAGTGTTAGGACAGCATTGATGAGATTATTTTAGGGCCGTGATTTTTTGATGGTGTATGGAACATAAACTGGACCTTATTGGAAAACTCGTTTTTCATTTCATGAAGTGCGCTTTTTCTTTCGTACGAAAGAAATTAGGAAAGAGCAGTCAACTTCTAAGTCTGGAAAATCATCGCATAAGCTGTCCAAAGCTACGGACAACTGAGAGCTATAATTTATATGGGTGTGTTTTGTCATTATACTGTATTATATTATATTTCCTTTATTTGTGCAGTAGTGAATGGTCTGTAGCTTTACGATTTTCACACATTCAGTTACATTTTGACCCCCGTCGGAATGTTTTATTTCCTTATTATATGAACCTATGACGCAATCTGATATTTCATAATCAACACAACGGACGTTAGCGTTTTATATACTCAATGCGGGCAATTTTATATTTGGATCATCATGTCTAATACAACGTAGTGTAAGCTGATAACATTCAAGTACTGAAAAGTAACATTCAACTGCTTGTATTGATACCGTCCTCACTCAGCGCTAGCCGACGCTAGAGCCACCTAGCGGCTGGACCATACAAACTCCACAAGTCGCGTCACTTTCTCTTCTAAACGCTATGTCCTAGGTATAGACTACCATGTGAAACAGCTGTTCCTAATAATATTGTTTTATGCGGCCCATCTAACGCGTGTTGTCAGGAAGGTATCCCATTTGTTTCTAATGCATTGCGAGCATATCCCGCAAACGATACTGAACTCTATTATCATTTCCTCGTATTAGACAGAAGTCACACCGAGTGGAAAATAATAGTGTTCAGTGTCGTTTGCAGGATATGCATCCAGTTCATTAGTACCATATGGGATGCAAGCAGATTAATAACACCTTATTAGTGATAGCTGTGGCAAAAGTTCCGCCTAATCAATACCTTTATTTTGATAAATGATCCCTTGGTGGTCATTGGGTACATGATTCGAGGCCTAAATGTTTTGGCCCCTTCATCAGCCGATATAGATTTAAATATCAAGGAAAATAGGTGGTTGGAAAGCTTAACGCTAAAAACATTCCTAATTCCAATTCCAACCCCCTGTTTTCCCTGATGTTTAAATCTATATCGGCCGATGAAGGGGCCAAAACAATTAGGCCTCGAAACATGTACCCAATGACCACCAAGTGATCATTTATCAAAATGAAGGTTTTGATTAGGCGGAAGTTTTGCCACTACTATTACTAATTAGTTCATCAATACGGAACCAGCATGAATATTTCAAATACTAAAATAACACCTTCCTGATAACAACGCTAGTTGGGCTGCATAAAACGATATTATTAGGAGCAGCTGATCCATCGGGTACCTTAATCACGTGTAATTTATTTCAGGTTATTTTCTCACATATTCCAGTAATGGGATTTATTATGTGTTGACCGACTGAAAGTTACATTATCAAATACTTTTCAGTTGGTCAACAATATTGTACCTACATTCTAATGTGTGCTATTTCCTAAATATACGCATAAGTCGACAATGATTCGTAATAATAATAACGTATGGCCTTGGTTGCCGGGTGCTAGCTTAGTTATTTGACACCCAAAGGGTAGCTTGCATGTCAAATTTCGTTGTTCCTTGAAGCACTATGAAAGTGAAGGAGGTTAGATATCTAAGCTCCTTGAACACTATAACGCTTCCTAGTAGAGAAATGAGGAACTTTGTGTTGGCGGAAACTCCCGAGGTTAATTTTGCCATTATGAACACGGCTTATTCAATCCAAATAGGTTCTTTGAAATGCCAAAATCGTATGACATGCGTGTCGTATTTTTGCCGCCTTTCAAGAAACACTTACCCCGGCCAGGAGCAACCTGCAAGCTTGGGGTTAGTAGACCGACACGTTAACCACTCACCCAGCGTTGCAAGCTAAAATGATTCGTAATCTGAGTTTAAAGGATCTGATGGTCACTGGACGATTTGGTGTTGAGTAATTATAGTTACATAAAATACTGTATATGACCACGTCGTGTGTATCGGCCAGCATTCTTGGCTGTCACCCCGGTAGTCATGTAGCCCCGTATGCTTGGGTGTATAGACTTTTTCTGATAACCTGTATCACTGCGATGTCTATACTAGTGTGTGTATTTGTAATTGGCTCTGCCAAGAAATTTTAATCCTGATGTGAGGACTGGAACCGGGTACACACAGTCCTTTGTGAGTGAAAAATTAGAAGAGGAGGGATCGATTCCCACCTCAGCCATCCTGCTGCTCAATCCTGAACCCTAATTTATAAATACGCACACTAGTACAATTATCACAATAACACAGCAACAACAACAAAAAACGTCAAAAAATATGAAAACATGACAATCCTAATGTATCCGTTCATAACAGATTGATACTACAGAAAGCCGGCTTGTATATTGTATCATCTAGTGAGTTATGAAAGTATGTGATCTTTTCAAAACCCTAAGCCTTTGTAACATTTGTAAGGCCTATCTGTGATGTTCTAAGCTGCATATTGTAATGATTCCTTTTTTTGGTGCACTTACGGAACAAATTCATTAACGACGGTTACGAAAACCCATGTAGTTAGGGGTAGTGAAGAGTTATTGCCTAAATATACGTTAAGAAATAAAATTTACAATATCCATGAATATCAATGGGCATCCATATAAATTAAAATATTAGTAACATAAACGATCCTATAGGGTTAGTGTTTTAATTTCAATGTACGAGAATTAAATTCTATGGATACTGGTTAGCTTGACTATAGCCACCAATTACCACGACATTCTGACTGAAACTTAATCATTCATCCACCTGTAGCCAGCTTGCGAGGGTCAAGCTGCATTTTGTAGAGGCCTCAGCTAATGCCTCATCAAATGACTGAATAGCTAGGTTAAGTTAACTGCCATGAACATTAATCAATGCTCAATTTAGGCCGAACATATAATAAACTGCCCATCTGATGGTTCAAATTCAATGTAGTGGTATTCCGACTAATAGTCTATTCCATAGAACAAATAAATACCTTAATAGTACATACAGAGATGGCGCTCATTGTTGGGTTGGTTCGTCTTGTAGCATTGCGACTAGCATTATTGGCTGTCATCGCAGACGTCCAGGTTCAATTTCTGGCTCAGCAAAGAAGTTCAATTCAAATCTGAGGGATGGAACGGAGTTAACTCAGCCTCGTGGTGCACAACTGAGAAAATGTGGCTTCGTTTCTTACCTCACTCATCTTAGAAGTGATTTTACGTGGTTACTACTCTAGGCGAAAGCCGGGATGGTACCTACATACAATCACGACCGCCTCTATTAACATTCCTAGCCCCAATTATAGATACACGCACTAGTAGAGCCATCAAAATGACACTGGTTAGCAGAGAGGTTCCACACACACCCAAGTACACGGGGCTACATGACCACGATGCTGCAAAGCCCCAAAAGGAATCGACAACAACAGCGATTGTTGGGCCAGGGTGTGATATTATCTCAACTTCACCATGTAGCTGTGCGCTTTAAATCCCGATGAGAAGCTGCAGTAATTCTCTGGATCACTGGTTCGATTCCCTACGTTGAAAACAGTGGTATTCAGGAATATGCTTTTCCCAGTTTCTTCCACTCAATATCTAGGCAAATGCTGAGTTGGTACATTGTTTCAAGTCTCAGGAAAACTATACCAAATTCACACCCTAATAATTACAGTTACACACCTAATAACATTCACCAAAAATACACAGGTAAAAAAGAAATCCAACATACACCCAACGACACAGGGTTCATGACCAATAATGTCCTACGTAGTATAAAACGAAGTCCCAGATTCTTGGATGTAACGGGTAATATCGAGAACCACTGGATGGATTCTAATGTGGTTTTCACCATTCTGTAAAGGATGGAAAACCACTCCTGTGATACCTAAGGTGGAATCTGTACCCATGTTCTTATCAGTTATCTTCTCAAACTTGAGTGTATATCGTTCCAGAGTTCAGGCTAGAGTTGAATTGAATTTCTAGGTTGAGCCAGGAAGCGAATTGAGGGCCCCAGGAATGGCAACTATCTATAATACTATGAGGAAATCGTTGTGATGATAACTTTGCTTCGCTGAAAATTAGGTTGGAGAAGTGTGCAACTTTCTGGAAAATATCTGCACGAGAGCAAAGTCTCTTTACCTTAGCAAAGTTCCTGGCCAACTCTATATTATACACAGGATAGGCTGTTCGGTTAATAAGCACTCTGCGAGAAACTTACTTACAGTATACTCATTCCCCATCATAATTAAAGTTTCTGTTTTCCCGCACCGGTATTACACTATTATTGGTGAAGTTCTGAATAACTTTTCTACAAAATAATTGACGTGAAGTATTTAATATAATTTGCCGGTAATAAACGTTCAGAAACTTGACTATGTTCTAAAATTTTATCAAGTGTTAAATAATGCAAGCATAAATTCTCCACATACAGTACGCAAAGGATAGAACCCCCATCGAGCTGGAACACTGTAGGCCTATGTGAACTTTCCTGATTGTCATGTTAGTAACATGGGAGGCTTAAACCTTCATTAGAAACCTGTATTTCCCTGCCTTCTATTGATAGATCTGAGGGAATAACTATCGTTTTATTTCGCATCATGAATCAAATGCAGCGCATCCCCATGGCGTAGCCGTGCTGGTTAAAACGTGCACCATGGCCACGCGGGCAGAAGCAGTAAGTCCGAATATCAGAGGTTCGAATCCTGGCACTGAGTGTGGCTACCCTAAGCGTGCTTTTCCCCGTGGTTTCTCCACACTCTCTCCAGGCAAAAGTGGAATAGTATATTACTTCCATTCCCAGGGCACATATCCCATCCCTGTCCCTAAAACAGTTACATTCACTATTAAAATCATCACATAAATACAGGTTATCAGACAAGTTCAGCATGCACCCAACTACACGGAGCTGATGATCAATGTGTCCTGCACCCCTAAAATAATTTAACAACAATAAATACAGTATTATTTCATATCGTCATTCCTGCAACCTCATATTGTTATCCGGGCTGATGATCAAGATGCTCCAAGCCCGTGTCCCCCGGCTTGCATTCTTAGCTATCACCGTGGAGGCCCGGGTTCAATTCTCAGCTCTGTCAATAAATTAAATTGTGGCCTGATGACTGAAACAGGGTTACACTCAGCCTCGTAAGGCAAAACTAAAAATAGACGGGTTAGATTCCTACCCCAGCCATCCTGGAATTGGTTTTCCGTGGTTTCCTACTTCTACTCCAGGCAAATGCTGGAATAGTACCTAATTTAAGGCCACGGCCACTTCCTACCCAATAGCTACCTCAATTACAAGTAGACACTCTTGTACAGACATCACGTGGACACAGGTGAAATACACAACCAAGTACGCAGGACTATTAGCAAAGCCATCTGACTTGACGTTTCAGTGCTAGACTCGAGTTTCGTTCGCTAATTCACGTCATCGCAAATGAAACTCGATTTGTCGTGAAATATTTATTTAAATGGCTGCCTGTGATTGGTTAGTTAAAGTGATTTTCCTTCTGACCACTAGATAACTCTAGGGTAATACTGAAACATCAAGTCGGAAGTAATGGTGGCTTAACTACAAATCACCACGATTTCGCAAAACCCCTATATAATCATCAACAACAACAACAACAACAAAACCTCATATTGTCTTCGTGGCTGATGACCACGATGTCCCAAGCCCCTAAAATGAATTAATAACAATAACCTTATAATTTCCTCAATTGCGGTTAGCAGAAAGTAAACCGTGTGGTAGAAAAGTTGTTGTTTGTTGATTCTGTTAGGGGCTTTGTGACAACGTGGTCATGTGACCCGTGTACTTTGGTGTGTGTAGAAGTTGTCTGATAACCTGTGTCACTGTGATGTCTGTATGTGTGTGTGTATTTGTTATCGAGGTGGGATTTGGGCGGTAAGCAGCCGTGGCCTTATATTAGGTACCATCCCGGCATTTGCCTGTAGAAGAAGTGGGAAATCAGAGAAAATCACTTCCAAGGTTGCAGAGGTATTTGTGCCTCACGAGGCTCTCCCTGTACTCCGTTCCAGCCCTCAGACCAGAATTCCATTTCTTGGCAGAGTTGGGAATCGAACCTGGATCTCCGGAACAACAGTTAAGAATGCTCGTCGCTTCACTACTCAACGTCATATTTTAAAATGACGTCATTGCTACCAACTGCTTGAAAAATAGAATTTTAATATTAGACCCAAGTTTGGATATCTCAGATGATGTACATGGAAATAGTTCAGTTTTGCCTGACATATTGCCACAATATTGTAAATTAATTCTGAGCAACAAATGTATAATAGTTGCCCAACATAATTCTACCAATGTTGATTGGCTCAATATACAACTGCAGCAAGTGAATCTAGTGGATTTCAACCGAGATGTGTTTGCCTCAGCAGATATGAATTTACATAATTTTTCTGTCACCAGGTATGCAAATTGTCTGTTAATGCTCCCGGGAATTTTAAAGCCTAGACTCAATATTTCAAAATTTATACATGGAGTCGACTTTGAACTTCGTAGAATGTTAGGCCAAACCATTTGTAGCATATTGATAGTAAACAGTCAATGTCAGTGCTACCAAAATTAATCTATGCAAGCACATAACTGTAAAGTTTAACGGAATGCAACTTCCATACAACTAAAGGCTTCGTAACTTTCTTTTTCAAATTTTCAATGCAAAATATCACTATGCCACCATCGGTACATGTTTCGGCACATTTTGCCTTCTTCCAAAGTAATGGCATGCACTAGGGATGGCGACCAAATAGTCAAACTAGACCAAGTAAAGGATTTCGAATATCTGGGGAGCTTGATCACATCAAATGGAAAGTGTACGAGAGAAGTAAATGCTCGAATTGCACAGGCAAAAGAAGCCTTCTCAAAAAAGAAGTCTTTACTAACATCCAAGACTGTTAACTTAGAGGTGCGAAAACACTTCGTGAAAAGTTTTGTATGGAGTATTGCAAGTTATGGCTCTGAAACATGGACTCTGTGACAAGCAGATGTATCAAAACTTAGGGCATTCGAGTTGCGGTGCAGGCGACGACTACTAAAGATACCTTGGGCTGATAAAGTCACGAATGAGAATGTTCTCAAAAGAGCAAAGGAGACACGTACCTTGGTTGAATCCTTAAACAAAAGAAGGAATAGTTTTGTTGGCCATTTGATTCGTCATTCTGACTGGTGCACCACACCCTTCGAAGGGAAGCTAGAAGGAAAGAGGAGTCGAGGAAGACCAAGGACTCAATTTATGGACAGCATTAAAGGCAAGCACACTTATTGCCATTTGAAACTACGGGCCAGAGAAAGAAGACATTTTGGAAGACATGCACGTTACCCACCGACCTAGCGGTTGAGGACAAGCAGAAGAAGAAGAAGGGTCTTTCATTAAAATATCACACCATTATTACAGCAATTTACGTCACTTTTAATATATATAAACATAATATTGTTTTGTCAACAAGGATTTTTTTAAATGTCGCTAATAATAAAACAATAAATGGTGAGGCACCTCACCTTATGTTGCAATTTTCGTTGACTTCCAAATGGCCTACGACTCAGTAGATAGAGAGTCACTCTTTGAGACACTGGCTGAATTGGGGCTAGATAAAAAGACCCTGAATCTAGTGAAAGCGACTCTCACTAACACCACAGTCAAAGTCAAATTCAGAGGGGAACTGTCCAAGAGCTTCGAGGTCAGAACTGGTGTTAGACAAGTGGATGGCTTGTCTCCGATCCTCTTCAATTGCCTACTAGAAAAAGTAATTGTGAGTGGACGAAAACTCTGAAGGATGATTCTGGATTAAGAATAGGCTACAAGAAAGACAAGTTAACAGTCCCCTGTTTAGCCTTTGCAGACGACCTTGCACTCCTAGCGTCCAGTGTGGAGGAAGCTAACCATCAACTATCCTCTCTGAACTATATAGCAGCTAAAGTAGGCTTAAAGATCGCCATCAACAAAACACAGTTTATCAGCAACATCAGAGATGCGCCCGAGTCAATCCCACTGGGGGACAAAGTAGTACAAAGGACTAACTCCTTCAAATACCTAGGAGAATGGATAACCCCAAACATCAATGAAGACCTGGCCATGAACGACAGATGCATCAAAATGGAGAGAGCCTACCACCTATGCAAGAATATGTACAAATCCAAATCCCTCTCAATGAATTTCAAACTCAGACACTACAGTGCTGTAGTGAGACCATCAGTACTATATGCCTCAGAATGCCTAAATATGGTCAGAAAAGGACAACTCCGGAAACTGGAGCTGAAGGACCGGAAGATTCTACGAAAAATCATGGGCCCTATTAAAGAGGAAGGCAAGTATAGAATCAGGCACAACAATGAACTCTATGAACAAGTGGAGAGCTTTACAACAGCTATGAGGAAGAGGAGGCTGATCTTCTATGGTCATATTGTGAGAATGGATAATCAGAGGCTCACCTCCAGAATGTTCAACACTGTCTCTAGAGGGAAAGCAACTAACGCCAAGTGGTCGAAACTAGTCAGAAAAGACCTTGAACAATTGGATATTGACACCAGTAACATCTATGACAGGAATAAATACAGGACTTTAGTCAGAACATCAGACTCTCTCCAGTCACTAACAGCAAAAGCAGTGGGTCCCGGAGTAGGTGTGAAATGGACTCAGGAGCGGAAGGACATTTACAGTGCCAGAATGAAGGAATACTGGGCTAGGAGGAAAGCTGCCAGAGATAAGAACCACGTGGTCCACAGCCGGCCCAAACGGAACTAAAAAAAAAAAAACAATAAAAGACTTTCGTTCCGGAAATGCTTCCTTAGTCGACAATCTTAAATATGAAATCTTCTATTTAAGTCTATGCAATTTGAGCATTTTCTAGAAAGACGTAGACACGCCTTATTTGTACCAATATAAGTACTCATTCTTAGGTTAGCAACTTGTTAATTTTTTTTAATGGTATGTTATGTAAAAATCATACCCAAAATTACAGTCACAAGACATACTACGGTATTTCTTTAAGACTGAGCATACGTATGCTAATCTTTGTGTTTGTGTGTTATAAAATCTATTGTTAACTTACGCTTCTTCATAATGACGTTCCCCATTCATTCTTGAGCCCTGTTAAAAGATAATATAAATCACTGACAATCTGTTAATATCATAATATAAGGTGCGTTCAAAAAGTAACGATCCGGAGCCATAATTACAGAAACCAGTACCTGTATGTTAGAAGTACTGGCCCTGGCTGTTGAGGCACTTGTCCCACAGTGACACGAGGCGGTGAATGGCTGTCTCTTAAAATTCCCTGGGCTGCGTTGTGAACCAGTTACGCACGTACAGCTGGACGTCGGCATCCGAGGTGAATCGTTGGCCCCGCAGAGCCCTTTTCAGGGGACCAAACATGGCGTAATCACTGAGAGAGAGGTCTGGACTGTATGGAGGGTGGCCGAGAACCTCCCATTTGAATTTCTGCAGGAGTGCCGCGACTGTGTTGGCCGTATGAGGTCGTGCATTGTCGAGGAGCGACCACGGCGACTATGGCGTTCACTGTCACTGGGCGGTCCTGGGTAATGAGTGCATCAACCAGCTGGACGTTGTCATCGGCAATGCAGGAGGGTGCCCCAGACCGGGCATCATCGGCTAACGACACCCGTCCTTCCCTGAAGCGCTTGTGCAACGCCTTGACCCTTGCAAGGGACATGCAGTGTTCGCCGTACACTTGTGACATTCGGCGATGAATGTCCGTTCCCCCTACTCCTTCCGCTGTCAGAAACCGAACAACACCTCTTTGCTCTTCAGTTGACGCCTCCATGTCACCGTTTACAAAGCGACTGACAGCGTTGGACGATTGATGCATGCTGCAGCTCGCTTTCTATCGTCACTTGATGTGCTCGCGTGCCCTCTAGCGACGGACTGTGACCTTTCACGCTCTGGTCGGAACCACACCTCGTTACACACGCCACGATTAGCCGATGTAGTCAAAGGTTTGCGCATTCCAGCCTCTGGCTCGTTACTTTTTGAACACACCTTATGATATCGTATGGCCTCGGGTGGCAGGTGCAAGGTTTGTAATTTGACACCAAAAGGGTAGCTTGCATGTCGAAAGTCAAGGAGGTTAGATATCTAAGCTCCTTGAACACTATAGTGCTTTCTAGTAGAGAAATGAGGAACTGTGTGTTGGCTTCCGAGATTAATTTTCCCATTATGAACACAGCCTACTGAATTCAAATTGGTTCTTTGACATGCCAACATCGTATGACATGGTGTCGTAATTTTTGCAGAATTTCAAAAATCACTTACCACGGCCAGGAGCGAACCTGCAAGCTTGGGGTTAGTAGACCGACACGTTGACCACTCACCCACCGCGGCAAGCTGTTAATATTAAAGGCTTTGATTCAATGTATGTATGAAATTTACAATGTCACGAGGGTTGCCACCTGTCTATATGCTCTCAGGTCTTGTGGAAACTAGACGCAATATCTTTTATTTAAGCATAAAAACAATAAATGTCGAACATGGGACAGTAATAGACGTAAGTAGTTCAGGTAAGATTTCATTTTAATTATTAATGGCAGCGATACGACTTAAATGTATGCATATTATTAAGCTCTACGTGTAACGGTATCTATCAATTTTCGCAAATACGATACACTCCTAAAGAGTCTAATTGAGCTTACTCCGAGTGTCCTTAAGACTTCCAACTGACTAGTAACTTCTCGGAATATATATGCAAAATATCTTAGAATATGTACTCACACAGTTATTAACCCTGCACACTATTATGCATTTATATTTCAGATGAATTATGAGCAACACATAAGATACGTAATATACCAGTGTTACCAACCTAATTCTGAGCATGCTTATGGGCTCAACGTTTAGTTGCATTCAATTTAATTTATTGCTCATAAATGTGCACTAGTACTGTATATAGCCCACTATAAAATGTACGCAGGTGGTGGTATAATTCTGCACATTTTCAGACTATTCCAGACACCCAACGTCACCGGGTAAATAAGCAGCCCATTCCAATATCGTTTGCTGCAACCCACCAAACGCGTGTTGTCAGGAAGGTGGATATTTCTCTGCCTCCATCCAGTAAGGTACTAATGCACTGCGAGCATATCCCGCAAACGATACTGAACATTATTATTTTCCCCTCGTATTAGTCTGTATTCAAATTGAGGGAGAACTAATAGTGTTAAGAATCGTTTGCAAGATAATGCTTGCAGTGCATTAGTAGCGTACGGGATACAAACAGAGAATTATCGACTTTCATGCCAACACGCGTTAGGTGGGTTGCAGCAAACGATATTTGAAGGGGACTACTAAATAACCCGGTATAATTATGTTCACAATATCTCGAACTCGACGAGAATGTAAACAATTTTAAATATGTAAAGTTTACACTATCAAATTAATATTAGCCTATCAAAAAAAAATATGTCAATGTTGCCAACATAACTGCATATGCAATGGTAATATTCTGAATAATTATACAGAAAGTTAGTAAGCTATTGTTGTTTTAAGGGGAGAAACTACGAGGTCATCTGCCCCTAATTGAATAGAAAGTGTTGAATATTGTATCCTAATATTTTCACAGGACAGGCGTCATAAAGACGAGTTACAGACGTTCCTAAGTTGACCTGAAAGATACTAGTAACAATCCTACATTGCACATCCCATTTCGAGTAGCTACAGCCATATTTCACATCACACGAAATGCTCTAAATAGCTTGCCAAAATCCCACCTGACCGCACGTATAAATGCGCCGCGTCATTCAATCGAGAAATTACTTGTATTTACTTGTACAGTATTTCCAAATAATAGTGTATCACATGATTGAATGACACAAGACTAAACAGAATTCTAGACTCCACATTTAATATGGCATATCTTCTTCATTTGTGTTGATGATATTAGCAGGCGTAACTGATAAACAATTAAAGTACACTCAACGGGACTTTGTGTGTTGTTGTGGACTGTACTGTCCATCCCCCGATTATTTCCGCCCACATTTTTGGGAACATTCAGATACACCCCCTGTCTGAAAAGTTCGGTGAATGGGTCTATATTAAGAACGGATTGTTGGCTTAACTGAAACAGCCGTTACTATCCTTCGAATAATCCCCGTGGATGGTTATGCACTACTTAGAACGGCCGTACAAGTCCTGGCATAGTCTTCCTGAGGGATAGCCTTCAGTTGCGTCGTCACATTACGTTGGATGTCCGAAATGTCCGAAAACCTCTAGTCCTTCGGGGATTTTCGGTGACCCTGGACCCCGATACTCCATTCTGTGGCGCTTACCTTCGAGGTCGTACCTCAGGGACCAGGTTTCGTCACCCGTGACGGTGGTTTTCATGACCATTCCATTCCATTCCACGGAACATTCACCCTTCTCACTGACACCCGTCGAACAGGTGTGCACGTTAGGTTGCATAAATTCACCCTTCTCACTGCCGCCCGTCTATCAGGTGTGCAAGGCAGTTTGCATAAATTCACGCTTCTCTCTTCCTTTCAATTTAGTGTTTTGACGACCCAAATTCAAGGCTATTCCTAAAGACGACTATGCCAGGAGTTTCCAGGACTTATTCAGTAGTTCTCAGAAGTGTATAACCATCCACGGGGATTACATCGAAGGACAGTAACGGCTGTTTCATGTAAGCCGTCCGTTCGTAATATAGTCCATTCACCGAACTTTTCAGACAGAGGGTGTAAAATAAATATACCTGAGTCATTACCTGATAACTTTTATAAAACCACCGATTCCTATTGTTTACGTGAGTTTATTTGCATTTTCCATAAAGTAATGTAAAGTGAAAAATATGGTTTAAAAATATTCTCTGAGTCATGACTACTCCATGTTTTGTGGGGTGGCGTGAAACTGGCAGCTTTGATGGCATAACTTTCAAATGCCTATAATTTTCTCATGAGTAGTGGGAGTGTTCGTCTGAAAGGACACACACACATTTCCCAATGCTGGTACTAGTAACGCAAGTTGAAAAGGTTTCCATTATTGGGTGTGTGAGTGCGTGTGTGTGTCGCCAGCCCCTTTATTTCATATCCACTCATATACAATACTTACCGTCCATCTCTCTGTCACAAATGTGCAAAGAAAGTCATTTGGAAGGAAATAGGCTATTGATATTTCCATCCTGCCAGTGCAGATACATTAAGGAAATATTCAAAGGAATCGGGAAGTGTGAAGTGACAGAATAACAAATATAGGAAGCTGCACGTTTCTGTATTCACGAAATTTCCTTAAACCTTTCCTAAATGATTTTAAACGACCCTTCTGCAATGGGTTTTAGAAAGCTGTAGCTTGTCAAAAAGAACAGTAGTGAAGCTCATAGAAAAAAAAAAATATTTTAAAAAAATAATTGTTATCTTCCTGTACCATTTTATTATAAAATACTCATCAAACATTCAAGAGATTTTACACACATATTGTTGCAACAGATCTTGAGGCTCTGAAGAAAAACTGTTTCCCAGGCACGTTTAGAATTGAAGGAAAATATTATTGTGAATCATAATTTAGTTTTAAAATTTCCAGTTTTTTTTAGCGTATGGCTTTTAGTGCCGGGAGTGTCCGAGGACATGTTCGGCTCGCCAGTTTTTGTAGCTGCTTCGAGACGGACACCCAATGGGTGAGCTACAAGTACCGTTGGGGAGGAAAGTTGGAAGGGAGGGTCGAGGAGTTGGAAGGTAGCGGCTGTGGCCTATAATTAAGGACCAACCCCGGCATTTGCCTGGAAGGAAGATGGGAAACCACAGAAGACCATCTTCAAGGTTGCCAGCGGGGGGATTCGAACCTCCTCGCCTCCCGGATGTGAGCGACTGCCAACAGTCATGCCGCAACGACCTCGGCTAACTCACCCAATTTCCAGTTAAAATACCGAAATGATTGTAAATCTGGTTTCCAACACCCAATAAATATATCATAAGAAATCCTTTACTAACACACATAGAAAATATACGTTTAAAGTTTGGGCTTTTACGGCTGGAGTTCATAATTAAGTACAAGTTTTTCGGACTTGTAGGCCGTGGTCTAGACAGGATATCTCCCGACGTTTCACCAGTCCACTGCTGACCAAGGAAAGGAACGGAACCCTTTATAATGCCGGACGCAGTTTCCGGTGAAACGTCGGGAGATATCCTGTCTAGAGCACGGCCTACAAGCCCGAAAAAACTTGTACTTAATTATTATAAGTTTAAAGCATTATAAAAAGTTTCAGTTTGAGAAAATGGTTCCTAAATATTAAAATAATTTTAAGAAATATTTAAGTCTTTCAATGAAAAGAGATACTGTTTGTATTGTAACCGAAGGGCAAAATTTGAATGTAATTTTGAATCATTTAAGACAGAAAGTTATGAATATATTATTTCGCTACTGGTAGGTTGCCAGCTCAGAGCACAGTGTAGAGATGGGAAGGCACACCCACCCCAGGACAATAGAGCCCAGGTACGGACTAGCCCCTTTTCGAGAAGAATTGGCCAGCTCCATGTCATTGTTTGCGCTGGAGACTTATTGTATGCTAGTCACTGAAAATTTATAAGGAAAGAAGAGCTGTGTTCAGGAAGAGAAACTGTTTTCTTTGGTGCAAGAAATACCTTTAACTTTGGTAAGACACCGGAGATAGCACTCGGTATTGGTGGATTTTTAAGTTCGCAGGCGGAGTGATCTCCGAATCGGCGCGAAACTCAGCCTGGTGGGGGTGTACATGACGCTACTGGGGACTATTTGCTAGCGTCATGATGCAATGGCATATGAAGAGTCTCCCCACGATCGAATCCTAATCAGAACTGGATATTTGGTACATGCCCATTTAACGTGACAATATGAGCTATCGCTCGTGAATCTACGACCATTTCCTGAGGAGCGGATTCTTTGGCGGTAATATGTCCATTGTGTACCTACGGCCTGTCATTATAAGCCCAAAGCACGAGGAGCGGGGGTTCAGTTTTTCTTGTATAGACTTCATGGGACGGACTCTCTAAGTTAACACCTACGAAACTGTGGTTCGGTCCAGGTTAATCTTGTTTCAAATCCTGAGGGAATGCCGAACAAAACAGTACGGGCCCACCAACGCGAGACCAAGTGAACGAGGTTCGGAGCCCGATAGGACAAGTTCCACCAGCAAGAAGTGATAGGGGAGAATATTTTACTAGTGACTTCCGAGGTGTAAAAATAGGTGTTATAAAACCAGTGTAATTTCAGTACATTTCAGTGAAATTCCAGTGTATGTGGAAAATACCAGTGCTGCCTATGGTTGAGGCAGATATCCGTGTGTGTGAATCCCAGAGCGTAACCATGGGCAGGATTATGAAGTCCCATTGGCGACTCTGCACCATGAGCTAAGGCGGCCTTTGTGGATCTGAGCGAACCCAGGACACCATGCAGACCACCTCACCTGGACAGCAGAAATGATGAGTATTGACTTTCAAATTATGGGTATATAACTTACGAAAGGGGGGCGGACAGTAATGTAGATTCAGTAGCTTGCGTGACGATGTTAGTCACAGTCATTATAGATGCGGGAGGCAAGTTATTTAACGGTCAGCATGTTCTAGTTAGGAGTTGTGTGTGTACTCGCCATTATTAGTTTAATGCATGTCTTTGGGCTCAAATGGTACGAGTATGTCCATGTAGGTAAGATTGATTTGTGAGCCAGGGCACGTAAGATAAATTCACGTGAAGTTTTGATGTTTTGTTCGTGTGGCATTTAATGTAATGATGTTAATGACTTTGACCATAGTTGGTTTATATTTGCTTATCGTGAGATTAATAAATTCCAGTGAGGATAGTTTTTCGCCACATATTGAGGTATATTGAGTGACCCTTTGCCCCTTTTATTTTCCGTGAGACCGGCGAGGTCGAACCAGTGTCCGGCGAGAGGTTACGAGCGAGTTATGGTGAGTTGTTCCCACAGGAGCGTGTGTGATATTTATGTGTGATGGGGATTTAGGTTGCCGGCAAAGTTAGCCGAGGTTCGTACCACGTGCGGTAGACGTATGTTGATACGAAAGGCGTCGTGATGCACGTGATGGTACATTTGTTGTTGTTTTTGTATGAGAGGGCTAAGCCTCATACCAGAGGAAGTTCAGTCACACACGCATGGGAAAATATATATGTGTTTTTCAGGAACACCATGAAGAAACACTGGTTCAATCCCCTCGCCGACGTACACCGGCATATTATAAATTTACCATTTGTATATTCGCATAATGTAAGCACAGTAGAGGTTTGTTTTGTTTTGTCAGCTGGTCAGGTAGGGAGCTATTTATAGTTACGGCCGGCCCACGCGAGCCATTGTGTATGCAGGGAGAGTCTTTCTGTCTCGTCTTGGTCAAAGCTGTAATTACCACATACCGTTGTTAGCTAATTAATTTAAGGGGTGCATGTCGTTTTGCCATGCTGATTCGTATTTCTTTGCTTGTACTACTGTTCGTGAATAGTAGTAACTTTTGTTCATCCGGGTTCAGCCCGTGTTTATTTTGTAGTAATTTTGTCTTGTGCCTAGCCCCGTATATTTGGATATGATCCGCCCGCCCTAAATGTCGTAGTTATATTAGCCCGACGTAGGTTGGGCCTATGTGGTTCGAAGCCCGTCTATGAAAGGTACTCGTCATTATCTGTGTAAAAATTGTCCTTGTTCCCTGCTAGAGTGTATATTTGTGTGACATAAAAATCAGAATAACACTATTTGTTTATAATAAAATCAGTAAGCGCAACTGCAGTTTGGTTTTGACCCAAATTCGTGTTAGAGGCAGTTGACAGTCCATTTAAAGTAGTTTTTGACCACCTCGCACAGCTGAGTAACGTGATGTAATGATTTAATGTAAATTCAATGGTTGATCTCAGCTGTTAGTTTGGTTTCATCCTGTGGGATGAGGTTTATTCTAGTTTGTTTATATGAGAGGGGCGCACTGGGATATCACATATTCTTTGTTTTTTATATTTAATTTTGAAGGTGTTGGTTTTTCTTTGTAGATGTCAGTTGGGTTTTTATTTGTTGTTTTTGTTTTGTAATTTCTTTCTGCAAGTTTTTTTTTGTTGGAAATAAATTACGGACTCAGTAAGATGTGAGTGTACGCCATTTCTGTAATTGTTAGTCACCTGTTTCCTTCACTTTAGGCCTTTAAGTCAGTTACTATAACGAACGCACCACCCCCGAGATCAATTTATTTTATCCAGGCCTAAAGGATTGCCCTATCGGGTACATAAAGGATGCTTGTACCACTTTATTTTATCTAAGGAAACAGTAGTTATTCTGGCGTACACTCGTTGTTGGTTATTGTGGGACGAGAGTCTGGCATTGGCTCAGTAACGTAATCGTAAGCTAAAGCCCCCCATTCCCCTCCATTAATGTTTCTATGTGCCTAGTGAACGCATGCCGGGAGAGTCGATTACAAGGAAGACCTCTCGTATACCTGGTGGTGATGCACGCACACTTTGCGCAATACACACATCCTCGCACCGGGAAGGGTGCCCGATGTATATAAAATAGTAACAAATACATGTAGCTATCCTAGGATAGACGGATACACCCACCATGGCGCACAACTTAGGGGGCGATAGATCTATGATCTAGGAGAGTGAGAGATGTGTGATATTTGAAAATTGGGGAGTTATATATTAAATGAGAATGCCAACCAAGGACTCAAAATTTACTTGACCCTGGGCTTAATAACGTAAAATCACGCGTAGGCAATATTAAAATTAATATCGGGAAGCCCAGGCAAACATTTCCTGATTGTGTCGCTAGAAAAGAGTCAAAGGGAAAGAAGTGTATAGGTAGCCCACGCTTGTGAGAGCTAGGTTAGCAGTCATTGGTCCTCTGCTAGTGACATGCGGATTTTAACGTACCTGAACGGGTTAATCACCCTATAGTAGGAATGGTATCCCAGTTGGTAGAGATTTGCATTTTAGAAAATCTGCATAATTTGAGGCTGTGTTTCTGAGGCCATTTTCTTTGTGTTTTGGCAGCGTAATTATGGTGTCTGGTTTATTTAATTTATTCTGATTTTTATCGTCAGTAGGGGACACTGCATGGCATGACTGTGGGGAGCTCAGACCCCGTTTGCTCATTTGTGTTTTTTATATCTTTGTATTTGTCGTGATGGCGAGCGCCGAGGAAATGCAGGCGATGTTTGAAACTTTGAGTAGGAAGCTGGAGGAAAATGCAGATACTTTGAGTAGGAAATTGGAGGAGAGTTCAGAGACCCTAAATAAAAAACTTGGGGAAACAAATGCCAGGACCGAACAGTTAGGTCAAACTTGTATTTTGCAAGGGGAAGCTATGAGAGTCGCGCTCGAACAGCACGCTAGGGAGATAAACGGGAAAATAGAAGAACTCGCACAGAAAACGAGCAAGGGTTTTGAAGAGGTAGAAACGAAATGCGAGACGAAAATGCAGATGTTAATGCAGGAAATAGGCACGGTTAAGGATACTGTCAAGGGCATGAATGAAAGCTTAGTGGAAATGACTAACAGAATGGGAGCTATGGACATTAGGCTCACCACGCGTATAGATGACGTGAGAGGAGAGGTCAGCGCCGCAGCTAGCCAAGTCACCGCTCTAGAAGAACGAAGCGATAGGTTGGCACAGCAGATCCATGAGGTGAAGGAGAATGCTACCATGGTTCACGAGCATATAGGGGCTAGCATAGCAGAGGTCAAGAGCGAGGTTGCCACACACCGGAGTAGCATGCGGGACCAAATAACGGCGGAGCACAAGGAGGTAAAGAGCGTAATCGAGACCGCCCACGCGAAGATGAGGGAGGAAATACTTAATAATAAAGAAGAAATTAAGGTCGAGATGGCAGAAAACCTTAACAGGCTCAGAAGGATGGAGCAAGAAATGGCGGGACGCATGGAGAGACAGGAAGCCAAACTCATTAAAATGGACCTCAGAGGACAGATCCAAGACGAGGCAATATTGGAATTGCAACGGGAAGCTACCCGAACACTGGACGAGCCGAAGGGGTGTTCAAAGGTGGCGTACCAGATGCAGGCCGCTCCTGAGCAAACATTCGGGGAAAATAAGGATGAGCCGATTAGCCGCACATTTGAACCCCTTACGCGGAGAGCCTCTACGCCGCAAGACGCCGCGACGCCACAACCCATAATCCACGTGATACGGCCAGGGGATGACCGCCCTCGAAAGTACAATGGCCGGGGAAATATGACCCCTAACCAATTTCTCCGTGAGGTGGGAGAGTTCTTTATCGAGCACCGCGTGGCCCCAGATCGCCAGCTCAGAGTAGTAGAGACGCTACTTGACGAGGCACCACTGGAATGGTTCCAGAGTTTCCGGTACACCTTCCAAAACATGGAAGAATTCAGGGAAGCCTTCCTGAAGACGTACTGGAGTTTGGAACAGCAGCAGAACCTGAGGTTGGAACTGTATTCCAGGAAGTTCCAAACTCAAGGCCCAACGAAGTATGCGGAATATTTCATTTCGCAGTTCGCAAAAATGCGTGAACTGGACCAGGCACCTTCGGAGCTAGCATTAGTGTCTGCAATTGGAAAACAATTGCCAATTAAGGTGCAGGAGACACTGATTGCGGCGAATGCAAGAACTGCCGTGCAGACCGAAGGAATCTTGAGGCAGTTAGACCACACCACTACGCATATCCAGCGGATGAGGCCAGTGGAACAGGTTCATGCCACTGAGATAGAACGGGCGCCACGAACACGCGAGCAAGGGACGAGCACGGGAATTGCGCCAAGAGAAGCTTGGAGGAGGCAAGAGTACCAACCACCGCGTGAATTCGAACCCAGGTACTACGGCAGGCGAGAGGAAGACCGAGGTTACCCAATGCAGCAGCGCGGCCGACACGGACGCTGGGAGCAAGACAGGCGAGCAGGGAGACCGTACCAGCCGAGACAAGCAAGGCGAGGGCAGTTCAGGCCACGGCCGGCCCAACAAGGAAGTGTCGAGCCAGGGGGACAGGCAAGGCGTGATTTGGACGATCGCTACATCGAGTCGCAGCAATACTTACGTGAGCTCCACGAGAAGAATAGCGACGAGCAGGGGCGTACTGAGGCTGACAAATGGGAGGCAGCCATTAGACGCAGAGAAAATCCGGACCAAGAGTACGGAGAAGCGCCGAACCAAGATTCACAACAGGGAAGAGACGATCCTGAACCGCAATACACTGGCGTGATCCGGAAGGGCAGGACCCAAAACTAAGAAGAAGAGGAAGAAGAAGTCCACCACTACACCTTGTGAACTTCAATGAAGAGGTCCGATCCGAACCCAGGACGGACGAGCAGCAGCGACGAAGGGAAGACATCAGGGACGGAGAGCCGCAACATGACAGAGTTGACAGTACTGCAGGAATATCGTAAACTTCACAACGAACAGCTGAGACTATTGGGATGAGAAACAAAATCCGTAGCGACCTGTGAAGCAACCAAGCAAGGGAGCACACATTTTCTTTTGGACATCCAAATTTTATGGTTTTGAAAAATCGCACTTATTACACTCGCGCAATTTTTCAAAAGTGACTGAGGGGAAAATGTAACCGAAGGGCAAAATTTGAATGTAATTTTGAATCATTTAAGACAGAAAGTTATGAATATATTATTTCGCTACTGGTAGGTTGCCAGCTCAGAGCACAGTGTAGAGATGGGAAGGCACACCCACCCCAGGACAATAGAGCCCAGGTACGGACTAGCCCCTTTCCGAGAAGACTTGGCCAGCTCCATGTCATTGTTTGCGCTGGAGACTTATTGTATGCTAGTCACTGAAAATGTATAAGGAAAAAAGAGCTGTGTTCAGGAAGAGAAACTGTTTTCTTTGGTGCAAGAAATACCTTTAACTTTGGTAAGACACCTGAGATAGCACTCGGTATTGGTGGATTTTTAAGTTCGCAGGCGGAGTGATCTCCGAATCGGCGCGAAACTCAGCCTGGTGGGGGTGTACATGACGCTACTGGGGACTATTTGCTAGCGTCATGATGCAATGGCATATGAAGAGTCTCCCCACGATCGAATCCTAATCAGAACTGGATATTTGGTACATGCCCATTTAACGTGACAATATGAGCTATCGCTCGTGAATCTACGACCATTTCCTGAGGAGCGGATTCTTTGGCGGTAATATGTCCATTGTGTACCAACGGCCTGTCATTATAAGCCCAAAGCACGAGGAGCGGGGGTTCAGTTTTTCTTGTATAGACTTCATGGGACGGACTCTCTAAGTTAACACCTACGAAACTGTGGTTCGGTCCAGGTTAATCTTGTTTCAAATCCTGAGGGAATGCCGAACAAAACAGTACGGGCCCACCAACGCGAGACCAAGTGAACGAGGTTCGGAGCCCGATAGGACAAGTTCCACCAGCAAGAAGTGATAGGGGAGAATATTTTACTAGTGACTTCCGAGGTGTAAAAATAGGTGTTATAAAACCAGTGTAATTTCAGTACATTTCAGTGAAATTCCAGTGTATGTGGAAAATACCAGTGCTGCCTATGGTTGAGGCAGATATCCGTGTGTGTGAATCCCAGAGCGTAACCATGGGCAGGATTATGAAGTCCCATTGGCGACTCTGCACCATGGGCTAAGGCGGCCTTTGTGGATCTGAGCGAACCCAGGACACCATGCAGACCACCTCACCTGGACAGCAGAAATGATGAGTATTGACTTTCAAATTATGGGTATATAACTTACGAAAGGGGGGCGGACAGTAATGTAGATTCAGTAGCTTGCGTGACGATGTTAGTCACAGTCATTATAGATGCGGGAGGCAAGTTATTTAACGGTCAGCATGTTCTAGTTAGGAGTTGTGTGTGTACTCGCCATTATTAGTTTAATGCATGTCTTTGGGCTCAAATGGTACGAGTATGTCCATGTAGGTAAGATTGATTTGTGAGCCAGGGCACGTAAGATAAATTCACGTGAAGTTTTGATGTTTTGTTCGTGTGGCATTTAATGTAATGATGTTAATGACTTTGACCATAGTTGGTTTATATTTGCTTATCGTGAGATTAATAAATTCCAGTGAGGATAGTTTTTCGCCACATATTGAGGTATATTGAGTGACCCTTTGTCCCTTTTATTTTCCGTGAGACCGGCGAGGTCGAACCAGTGTCCGGCGAGAGGTTACGAGTGAGTTATGGTGAGTTGTTCCCACAGGAGCGTGTGTGATATTTATGTGTGATGGGGATTTAGGTTGCCGGCGAAGTTAGCCGAGGTTCGTACCACGTGCGGTAGACGTATGTTGATACGAAAGGCGTCGTGATGCACGTGATGGTACATTTGTTGTTGTTTTTGTATGAGAGGGTCTATGCCTCATACCAGAGAAAGTTCAGTCACACACGCATGGGAAAATATATATGTGTTTTTCAGGAACACCATGAAGAAACACTGGTTCAATCCCCTCGCCGACGTACACCGGCATATTATAAATTTACCATTTGTATATTCGCATAATGTAAGCACAGTAGAGGTTTGTTTTGTTTTGTCAGCTGGTCAGGTAGGGAGCTATTTATAGTTACGGCCGGCCCGCGCGAGCCATTGTGTATGCAGGGAGAGTCTTTCTGTCTCGTCTTGGTCAAAGCTGTAATTACCACATACCGTTGTTAGCTAATTAATTTAAGGGGTGCATGTCGTTTTGCCATGCTGATTCGTATTTCTTTGCTTGTACTACTGTTCGTGAATAGTAGTAACTTTTGTTCATCCGGGTTCAGCCCGTGTTTATTTTGTAGTAATTTTGTCTTGTGCCTAGCCCCGTATATTTGGATATGATCCGCCCGCCCTAAATGTCGTAGTTATATTAGCCCGACGTAGGTTGGGCCTATGTGGTTTGAAGCCCGTCTATGAAAGGTACTCGTCATTATCTGTGTAAAAATTGTCCTTGTTCCCTGCTAGAGTGTATATTTGTGTGACATAAAAATCAAAATAACACTATTTGTTTATAATAAAATCAGTAAGCGGAACTGCAGTTTGTTTTTGACCCAAATTCGTGTTAGAGGCAGTTGACAGTCCATTTAAAGTAGTTTTTGACCACCTCGCACAGCTGAGTAACGTGATGTAATGATTTAATGTAAATTCAATGGTTGATCTCAGCTGTTAGTTTGGTTTCATCCTGTGGGATGAGGTTTATTCTAGTTTGTTTATATGAGAGGGGCGCACTGGGATATCACATATTCTTTGTTTTTTATATTTAATTTTGAAGGTGTTGGTTTTTCTTTGTAGATGTCAGTTGGGTTTTTATTTGTTGTTTTTGTTTTGTAATTTCTTTCTGCAAGTTTTTTTTTGTTGGAAATAAATTACGGACTCAGTAAGATGTGAGTGTACGCCATTTCTGTAATTGTTAGTCACCTGTTTCCTTCACTTTAGGCCTTTAAGTCAGTTACTATAACGAACGCACCACCCCCGAGATCAATTTATTTTATCCAGGCCTAAAGGATTGCCCTATCGGGTACATAAAGGATGCTTGTACCACTTTATTTTATCTAAGGAAACAGTAGTTATTCTGGCGTACACTCGTTGTTGGTTATTGTGGGACGAGAGTCTGGCATTGGCTCAGTAACGTAATCGTAAGCTAAAGCCCCCCATTCCCCTCCATTAATGTTTCTATGTGCCTAGTGAACGCATGCCGGGAGAGTCGATTACAAGGAAGACCTCTCGTATACCTGGTGGTGATGCACGCACACTTTGCGCAATACACACATCCTCGCACCGGGAAGGGTGCCCGATGTATATAAAATAGTAACAAATACATGTAGCTATCCTAGGATAGACGGAAGTCTTCCTTGTAATCGACTCTCCCGGCATGCGTTCACTAGGCAGAGTATATTGGCTTTCACGGCAAGTGAATTAAATTTCAGCAATTTTTTTAATTTTGTGCCGAGTATTGTGTGCGGTTTCGCCTAGGACACCAAGCTGGCTCATCATCGGGCTCTTTGTGTCACCACCCGGACCCCCACTGAGGTAGCAAACTGCGCGCTGCCTCCCTTTTATGAAGCGCACCTGCGCCTCTTTACTGCGAGAACTAAACGCTCTAGCAGCCGTAACCTCCCTATGAAGGCTTCCATAATGTTGTTATATTAGCTCTCACGGCCATTGAATTAAAACTCAGCAATGTTTCTAGGTTTGTGTCATGTCTTGTGTGCGGTTTCACCTAGGACACCAGGCTGGCTCATCAGTGGGCTCTTGGTGTCCTCGCACGGACTCCCAGAGGAGTCCTAGTTGAAAACCCACACAACACACGGGACAAACCTAGAAAAATTGCTGAGTTTTCGTGCTGCTGTTTGTTTGACAACTACAAGCTACAGCATATTTGGGCCCTCTACATATTTTAACGTTTTTGGGGTTCGTAATAACTGGTCAGGCTATAATGCACTATTACTTTGTTTGCACTAATATTATGTACACTAGTTAACACTAAATCAAATTAGGCCTACTTATTCGCACGCACACACACACACACACACACACACACAGAGTCTCACTACCTATATACAGCTATTAGTCACTATTTATTTACAATGTTCACTATTTATCTTCCACAGTCACTATTTATCTGCACTGATCTCTGCAAGTCAGTATCTCTTGCAGTCACTGTCTACGTTATTTATTTTCACTCCACTGTCCACATTTATTTCCACTGGTCGCTCGGCACGGCACACACGGTCAGCGCGGACCCATACAGGACTGGCTTGCCACGCAGAACTGCTCTGTCCACATTTATTTCCACTGGTCACTCGGCACGGCACACACCGTCAGCGCGGACTCATACAGGACTTAGACTCCCACACAGAACTGCTCTGTCCACATTAATTTCCACTGGTCGCTCGGCACGGCACACACCGTCATCGCGGACTCATACAGGACTCCCACGCAGAACTGCTCTCGAGCTGCACGTTGCATCTAGTAGTTTCCAGAAACAGAACAGTCAGTAGCCCGTAAGCCAATAATCATCCTGACTCGTAGCGCTATTGTATTGGTGGTGGCCTTGGGAGGGGCTACCCTAATTAGCCCTGGCCTGATTGGCTGCCCGGCGCTCTCCATACACCCCGACCGCTTGCCACCCCGAGACAAATGGCGACCTCTGGGCAATTGCATGAATCTCGCAGACCTGGTGAACGTTACACTATAATTGTAAGAAGTGTCGTTTATATTTCAGGAAAACCTGAAAGAAATGTATGAAATTCTTTGTGGTATACACTATCAAATACATGAAGGTGCACGTTTCTGTCGTTTCACACTTCCCAGTACCCTTAAGTTATTTTTCAAATAAAATATACTTCTTTGTTTATACTTTACTTATACGATGATGATTACGGTTTAAAGAGACTAGCATCTACGCTGTTTTTCTAATAATTTTGAGAGAAATATCAGTACTAAAACTATAAGAAAATAAAAAAGTAACAGGAAACTAAATAATAAGATAAATAAAGGATGGAATGCCTTCAAAATTGGAAGAATTAGGAGGATAAGAAGGTTGGAAGGTAGCACGGACAAGAAAGTCAATCATTAACTGCAAAGAAGGGAGGTTTATCCCGCGTTCACTGCAGAAAAAAAGGCCTTGCTCAGCAGAAATTCCTGAGAATTACCTTTCAGTAACTTACAAACTGTAGGACCCTGAAGATTTCAACCAGACAAAGGAGGGGGTACAAAGAAAAAGACGAGAAAAATTTGTCTGGTTTACGTTGAGATATGCCACCCCGTTGTGTACTATCATGCCCGACTGCCATCTCTGAGGTCCGGATTCGGTTCGCAAATCTGACAAAAAAAATGAAGTAATTCTGGTCTGAGTACTCAAATTGAGTATACTTAGCATCGGGAGGGAGAACTTGGAAGAGGATGGTTTAAATTTCACTTTAGCACCCTATTAAAAGTTTTATTTGTTTCGCCACTTTTACTCCAGGCAAATGCTGGGATGGTTCGTAACTGAGGCCACCGTCGCCTCGTTCTTAGTGCTATAAGACCAACACCCATTACAATAGTCCTCACATTAAAACAGGTACACGGGGCTAAATGAGGAATATGTCGCAAAACTATAATATAGTAGTAAAAATTCATGTGGGGATCGGTGGCCTCCAGCCCGTATCTCACCATGTTTGACTCCCTGTAGACCAAGGGGAAAGGGAGATCACGCTATTTCTTATCAGAGCTCTTCTTAAGCAATCAGATTTACACATTGATCTCAACAGCGCCTAAATAAGAGTAATCGGATGGCTCAGCTATATGGTGTAGATATTTTGAGATGACATTATTTAGGCGATCTACTGTCAAATTTGCTGTTTTGTTTGCACTATCCTCAAGCAACAAACCCTCAACCCTATTAGATGATTTGAGGATGAACGTTTGTCACTAATTATTGCAATCAGAGAATGTGAAACAAGAGATTTATCTTTGACTGAGGCTGCCATATACTTTTCCGCCTTTCAAAACTCCGAATTCTTCTGACGGAAATTAAACCAGTGATTATGGGATCAAGAAACACTCAATTGCATGGTGAATATAGGGTCCGTAGTACCATACTGATGGTAAAATAATGTGGGGTATAGGATAAGGTGAAAAGCTGTTACAAGCAGTGCACTATAGTGCCGCCATCGTTACTTCCGACTTGACAGTTCACCGGCTGGCGATACGGTGTTGCCAGTTCACTAACGCGAATCAGCTGACGTACATGATTATAGCCGCAAATTTAACAAAACACTCGTAATGTGAACAGACATGTTTACACACAACATCATACTCGTGAATGAGTACATAGTAGCAGAAATTACACATATAGGCTACTGCGGTTAATAATGAAGCAGAGCAAAATTGTTACAAATAAATTACTCACCATTGCCGCCTCGCGTCCGGAGCCTATAAAGGGAATACACCACTCATTTCGGAGTCACTATTGCCGTCTGTTGAACTATCACCATCACTATCACTATCACTTGACCCCAAAGAAATGACAAATCTTTCCACGTCTTCAACAATGATATCTTCCTTCTCCCAAGCTTCATTAATGACTCCTTTCGTGTGTCTCACGACTCTCTCCCAATCGTCCGCCCTAACATTGTCCACAGCCTGTGAAAGAAGTCTTTCTACTTCTGAAATCGTGAAGAGTTTGTTATTAACTGCGACGTAATTTTTCACCTGGGCCCAAATAAGTTCGATGGCATTGAAATGGCAGTGATAAGGGGGAAGTCGGATAACTTTATGTCCGTGTCGCCTAGCAATTTCGTCCACTTCATACACTGGAAACTGTGGCTTGTTCAGTTTCATGAGTTTCATGAGCTCCCCTTTCTTCATGTCGTCACGTAAAGGAATGTTGTGGCTCGTCAGCCACTCAATGAGCACATTCTTTCTTGCTGCCATTGTTGGAGCTTTGTCGTGAATGACACTATGATATGGGACATTATCCATAACAATTGTGCTCTTCTCAGGCAAGTTGTTCAGCAATTCTTCAAACCATTTCTGGAATGTGGTACTGTTCATCTCCTCATGATAATCACCAGTTTTCTTGGATCGGAACACATGAAGAGAATTCGGCACGAAACCTTGTGACGTACCAGCATGAATTACAATTATTCTCCCCCCTTTCCCAACAGGCACTGCCAATGTACCTTCCATGGAATCATCTGTCCAGGCTTTTCCCCGGGAATGAGAGGCGTTGACCCACGTTTCATCCAGCCACACTATAGAATCAAAGTTTTCTTGCATAATCTCCCTCACAAATCTGCACCGCCACATTAAAATATCACTTCTTTCCATTTGTATTCTCCGCCCGTTAACCTTTTTATATCGGAATCCCAGATCCTTCACTACTTTTTTCAGAGAAGATTTCCCTCCGCGAAAAAGATCGCTATTGTCAAGAGAACGGAGTAATTTCTCAATTGTCGGATGCTCTTTTCTGCGGTAATAAGCATAAATATGACGGCGAATAGCGTCTTGTTGGAAAGCATCCAAATCAGTCACTGTTTTAGGCCTATTTCTCTTCTTGCCTGGCGTTTCTAGTTTAGATGGTCCGGCTGCCTGTTCCTCCGCATGGAATTTCTCTTTCCCAATTCCTATTACTGTGCTTCTATGAACCTTAGTCGCATCAGCTGTTCTCTGTACTGCCTGAGCAACAGGTAATAGAGTTTCCCCGTTGTCTTTCTCCCTCTCACTCTCGCACATTACTAATAATTTCCCGGGTTTGACTGCTTATTGGAGTCCCTTGTCCTAAGGCCTTTCCTCTCTTGGCGCTTGGCTTTTGCGTGCTAGACCCCGGCATGACACTATTGCACACACGCACGACAGAAATAACACAAACACTCACTAACCTAAAGCTAACCTACAACTACACGTAATTATACTACACTATGTCAAACGACAAACAAATACTAAGCTATTAAATAACAACAGACTATAATATTGTCAAAAGAAAAATATACGAGAAATACGAGAAAACACAAAGACCGCCAATTAAACTAACAGAGCACAGTGCAAACAGCTGACAACAACATGTGAGCGCAAGAAGTTAGCTGGCAACGTCGTCAGCGAAACTCGATTTATATCGATATATCCATTTGAATGGCTGCCTGTGATTGGCTGGTTAGAGTGAAGTTGTGACGTATCACTGAAACTTCAAGTCGGAAGTTAGGATGGGTCTAGTATAGAATTAACTTGTGGCTGATGTCTTTTATCTCATAGAAATCCAAGCGTTTAGGCAATCAGGCTAGCTCACCGGTTATGCAGGCTGCCGTTCGTTTCACGGTCAGGAGTTACAATCAAATGTAAATGCTGCGGGCAGTACAGTGCATGCAATAGCGATCATCACTGAAAGAGCAAATACGCGAATACAATATAAACGCGAAGAAATGTAGTTCTTAATAGCTCCAGAGACTGAAATGAAAACAACTCCACTTGTTAAATGAATCTGTTGTCATGCAAGATATATAAGATTGTATTCTCCATATGGGTGGAAATTATTTAAGACGTAATGGTTGAAACCGATACCAACCTCAGGACTTGGACTCAAATACTTGTGGTCCTTTTCTATAGAGGAAGAAAATGTGCTGTATGAATACTGACATGACACCTCGTTAAATCATGCACCACGGCCACGTGAGCAGCTGCGACATGTCCAGAATCATAGGTTTGAATCACGCCGATGACAGCGGATATCCTGAGTGAGATATCCACTCGTTTTGATGTGTAACATCTTTCCACTCGGTAGCTGAACTTTTTTGTGGGAGTGATTTTGGAAAAGGGACGAAAATGGATGGGACGGAAGTGCATAGGACGGAAACAATGAGCACGCGTGATGGCGGTGATCGGTAAAACGACGTACTGTAGGCCATGTGGCTATGGGGAATGTATATCGCATACAGTTTAGTTCAAGGTTTGGAGACCCCATTTAAGATATTCATACAATAAATCATCTTCAAGTTGTCGTTCTTCGGTGTGAAAATATTCATTTTATCATATTTGCTGAAAACAATTACGATTTATTAAATCTTCATACTTTTGCTGTATTCTTATTTAATGTAAGCACTCGATGTACTGTCGGCTATGTGGAATCTATATTGCATCAACAAACACTCCGAACAACGTAGGAATTCAGTATATTAACACCGACTACTAACAATAGTTGAAACTTCGTTGGTCTAAACATATCACTGGGAAAAACACATTTAATATACCTTCCGCACACCTAATTTTTAATCGCGCCTATACTTGGCGCTGATCGGCAAAACGAGGCCATTTTCAATAACATCGCTGGCATGGGTTCACTAACTGGCCGGGATTGAGCGCAGCTCGCATCAAGTAGGCAGTGGATTGCTTCTGCCACGGCAAATAACAATTATGATTCATTACGGTCAGGATTTGGCACTGGAGTCTTACAAGTAGTTATTTCAATGACCAACAGAGTTCACTGTCAACAAGTGATTTGCGCTTCCGGGACACACATAGTAGGATAACCTGTCACGTCATGTTACACATCATATGCGACTACTGTAAGGCTCGTATATTTTTTTCACAGCACCTCTAGGCAAATGCCCGGATAGTACCGTATTTCAAGTCCCCATTCCTGTTCCTAATAAAGTTACACACACTACTACATTCATCACAGAGATACAGGTTATCAGACGAGTTCAAACCACACCCAACCACACGTAGTTGATGAGAGAATAAAGCTTCTAAAATTAATTAACAACATTAAGGTGAAATAAGTATGACTTTTGACATTTTACTGTCAAGAAGTTCATTCATTTTCCTTCTAGTACTGTGATCAAGACATCCACACAAGTGCCAGTATATCAGAGTGTTTGTTACTGTCTTGTAACGCTTAGCTCACCGAGGAGCTCACATCAAGTGGAAGGTGGATTGGCGACCACGGGACCCCAGCTGAGTCCGGCATTGCTTCCACTTACTTGTTACGGGATCCTCTCCATCTTATTTCCTGTTGACATCTCTTGGTCAACTCTTGTTCTCTTCCGACCCCGTCGGAATTAAGGTATCCGAGGCCTAGGGAGTCTCTTCCATACCCACCTTAATTGGCCCTTCTCTCATCTTTCCTGTTCCCTCATTCTCCGACCTTCTTGCTCCAATAGAAATTTTGAAGTGAATTGTTTTTGAGAAAGATCTAATGGTAAGCATCTTATACTTACGTCTCGCATGTCCATGAAAACTACAAAAGAAAATCAAAACACACAAAAATACATGTCAAAATACAACCATAAATTACAAAACAACAGTTCTTGGTCAAAGACAATTCACTTCAAAACTTCCATTGGAGCAAGAAGATACTGTACATACAGTAGCCTTCATTATCCAACCTTTGATCCACTCCGCAAAGAGTTTAACTTATAGAAATCACACCCCATAGACCATCACAAGAACTTTCTTAAGAAAAAAATGGTAGTCTATTTTATAGTAATATACTATCACCAACTGTGTGGATATGTCATTTTTACAAAACAATTTTATATTATCATCAATTTCAAGCCCAATGTTGATATATTTTTATTAATTTAATCCAAGCATTATATTCAAACTTTGCTCGCAATTAATATAGTTTCATTTGAAAAACAATTACTGAGGAGGGCCATAATGTGGCCAAAGCTAGTATAATCAATTAATGTATATCAATTCAAATTATTGACAGAAGGTGTAATAGAATTATAAATGCCAATTGTATTTAATTTAACTTATCTCTTTGAAATACGACGGGTGTTCCAAATACAGTGTAAGTATTGTTTTTCCTGTTTCACAGCGAAGCTTAATTTGGGACAGAAAATACTAAAATATAAATAATAGTTTCGGGAATGATGTTCAAGGTCAGTTTATATTATTACAATTAGCCCTTTGGGGTCCAATGTCGGACTCAGTCCGACATCGTTAATTTTCAGTTCCGGTCCTATGTCGGACCTAGTCCGACACAACTTTAAGGTTATATATTTCGTATGCTGGAGCAAAAATGGCGCCGAGCTTTACACAGTATACAGCCTGGGCCTTTCTCTGGTACCTACTGCCATCTGCTGTTTAATTTCTTGAAGCTGAATTGTATTTTCTTTGGAGATAGTTACTCAATGCCACAGATGTGTTTACGTTTGTTAACAACATGGCGTCCTCAAGCCACATGGAGCCCGATGATATTTACGAACAGTTATGTGACAGTGGCGATATTGATGATGATGATTTGTTTACGGATTCTGATAGTGACATTAGTATTCCCGAATGTGAGAATGATACATTGAGAGAGGAGGAGGAAATTGAGGCGGAAGTCAGTGATGAAAGCGGTGATGTAGGATGTGACGAATGGAAAGTTTATGAAGGAGGTGACTGGTTTTGTAGTGAAAAGCCTGAAGTGGTGGAGGAAATTGTATTACTGGGTGTTAGAGGTTGCATTGTTGAACAGTTTTCACCTATATAATTTGCAACGAAAGGCAGAAAATAAGCCCAAAGTGTAATATAAGACTTTCAGGGACTAAGTTATCATGGGGTTTGTTGGGGACGTTAGGAACAAAAATGCCCGTAAACGCGGCCGACGGAGCAGCTGTGACGAAGGATTTCGACTGAACGGGAAGCTACACATCATAGATGCTCGTGAGGACAAGAAAACCAAGGACTGTGCCGTGTGTCCCGACAGGGAGGTGAAAGGTGGCAGAAAGGAGACATAATTTTATTGTGAGATCTGTCCAGGGAACCCAGGACTACACCCAAACAAATGCTTCCGGAAGTACCATACTTTGAAAAACATATCGCTGATAATGTAGTTAACTTGACTGATAATAAATACATTTGCTGTTCATATTTTTAATGTAAATATTCAGCTTTTTACTTATGTGAGTATTTCCTTCCCATACTTGCCTAATGTTAAATTGGACCTGTGCAGGATGCAGGCGGGAAATCAATTGGACCTCAAAGGGTTAGTGAACTCTAAAGGAATGGGCTGAACAAGGCGAAGAGCCAAGTCATGGTGATGGCAAGAACAGAGGAAAACGTGGGTAACATCCACATTGAATGCGATGGTCAACTTTTCACCCAAGTCGCTAGCTATCAGTATTTAGGCACGACTGTTCATCAGACAGGCAAGCTCACGGAAGAAGTTAGAAATAGAGTAGATAAGGCTACAAATGCATACTATGCCCTGAGCCACTGCGTGTTTGGGAAGAAGGAGGTAAGCCGGAAGACCAAGACAAGGGTCTATAAGACGGTCATCGAGCATATACTTATCTACGGCAGCGAGAGTTGGACGGCGTGTAGAAGTGACGTCAGCAGGGTCAATGCAGACCAAATGAAGTGTCTCCGGCTGATAGCAGGAAAAACTCGGCGGGACAGAGTACGGAACATACGTATCCGAGAAGAGCTCGAGGTGCAAGCAGTGGAGAGGAAAATCGAGGAACGTCAGCTATCCAGGTTGGGCACATTATGAGAATGGGAATGGAGAGGAAACCACGGCTTTATATGGAGGAGAGAGCGCAGGGCTGGAGCCCCATTTGACGACCAAGGATAACCTGGGAGGGGAAGATGATGCAGGTTGCAGCCAGTAGAGGAAAGACCATGCAGCAGCTCCGCGGTCTCGCCGGGAATAGACAGATTTACAATAGATGGATCCACGGTAGTGGCACTTACGGGAAGAGAAAGAAGAAGAAGGGGAAGAAGAAGCAATTAGTACGAACGCTGTCTAAAAATTAGAATAGAGATTCTAAGGGTTTTGAGCTCCCTGTGTATACGCTCGTCAGCGCTGATCTCGAGGCGTCCCCAGACGCCTATCGTGTGTTTGAAATATATATTAATTGTCAATAACTAGTAGTAGATCATTATAAAATATATTCTTGATGAAGATCCTTAACCACTAGACAAGGGAAATGAGAGAAGAACAACCCATTTAGAAGTTTGTGAGTTACTATCGCAGGAGCACTCGACAATTGCGAGAGGGCGACATTAATGAACACTCCAACATGATAAATCAACCCCTAGTAGTGCGGCAGCTGGTCCGACACAAGCCCATAGTCAGCTCTATTTACACAGAAGACTCGCACCACATCTGCTGCATTCTTTACAACACTCGAGGGCGAATTATTTTTATTTTAGTTGGGTGTTCTAAAGCAGTGTGTCGCACTTACAGCTCTGGTTAAGACAGATACATAAGACAAGACTGTCAAGTGCAGTGTGCAAGGAAACTCTGATATTCCTCATTACAAGGCGAACCCACAATAGTTCCAGAATGTGATGTTCCACTCTAATTCCATTTTATACGTTTAATATGTCATTCATTGAAATGTAATATTTTTCAGTCAGTCAACACGATTGTACGATTGTTCCCTAATCCTAAGAAAACAAATTACATCAGATAAATAAACACACAATGTCATGTAATTTCTTTTCAGGATTATAGAACCACCCATTACAATTGGGTACAATCATGTTGACCGAATGAAAAACATTAAATTTCGATTACTACGGCAACACTGGAAAATATTATATGAATCGCAGCCAATGACCATTTTTGATTAAACGCCCGAGGGCTCCCAACAATGTCAATTTCGAAGTAGTTCCAACTTAGGTTACCAGATGCTTCTGTCACTAACACTTCGGTCCGTGGTTTCCCATTTTCAACACCAGGCAACTGCTGGGACGGTATCTTCAGACAGGCCACGGCCGCTTCCTTCCACATATTTTTCCAGTTTTATTCATTTTCATCCATTCCATCTCTCATCCCGACGCACAGGTCGCCACGGGCGTCGAATAGAAAGACCTGCAATCGGCCTCCGAGGAGGTCACACGACACAAAAAAATAAAATATAAAAATCCCTAGATCATGATATTTGAACTCACCCTGTATCAATAGAGGTGTCCCAATTAAGCTCCTTACATATATTTTTTCTTTCTTTCTACCGACCGGCCTGATTAATGGTAAGCCGCTGGTCTTGAATCCAAGCTCATGATCAGCTGCTGGTTCGTATCCGACCACGAGTATAAATGTATGTGTTGTCTTGTAAGTCGTGTTCATTTTTATGATGCATTATTCTGGAATCCTAATCACAACAGTTGATGTACGACGCTACGGTCTTACATAGCACCCCCAGGGGTTCACATCTAGTAGGACGTAGGTTGGCGACCATGGGACCCCAGCTGAGTCCAGCATTGCTTCCACTTACTTGTGCCTGGCTCCTCTCCGTCTTCTTTCCTGCCGAAAACCCTTGGTCAACTCTTGTTCTACGATTTCGACGGTATTAGAGTATCCGAGGCCTAGGGAGTCTTTCACTTTCCCGCCTTAACTGACCCTTGTCTCATCTTTCCTGATACCCTCATTCTTCGAGGGGTCAGCCTTCTTTTTTTTTCATGGTAGCTCCTTCCTTCTGCACAAGGCCCTCAAGGAGGAAGGGTGTATGTATCCCCAACACTTCTGGTGCACCCTGGATAGTGCTGCACCCTTAAGGGCTCATGGCTGGTGAGTTTGGGAGTTGGCGACCCCGAAGGATTCCTGAGCTGGGTCCGTTTTGTTCCCTTTTTCCTCTAACATTGAGGCGGACCCTCTCCTCTTTCCCCCCATTCCTATCTGGCTTTCATGGCTCTCCTTCCTTCTAAGTCCCTCAATCCTCATTAATCGAGGGTTGCATGTCCTATCCAATCCCTGTACAGATAGATATTCATAAATTGTCGCATGGAAAATATGTAAGTCCTGTTCGGGTATCATCGTGCATGGACGTGGCTGTACAGTTGGAACAAATTTTGATGCACTTCGATCGTTGTTCAACGACATGTTCGTGACAAACTGCAACTATCAGTACACAGTGCAACTGTGCAGATATCAGAATAACAGAGAAGAATGATATGCAATTAATGAGAAACCGCCCAAATGCGTAAATAAATGCGTGAATTGAGGGACACCTCCCAAGTGACGACGGATGAGAAGCACTTAATAGAGTAGCTGTGTTAGCGAAGAGGAAGGGTGTGAAGTTGTTAACTCGGTCCACCGTGGTTCAAATATTGGTCTCAGCAATATTTTTTGTTTTGATGGCCTCTGTCATACCATTGTGGAACCGCACGTTACTAGACGCCTTTTAAGTTTTACAACGAAATATTGCAATAAACCGTTAGTTAATTACGACTGGGTCTATGATGGCTGTTATAGACGTGCATGAAATGTTGGAAGTATCATTACAATATTATGAGCGTTCTGCAGACTGCCAGTTGACTCAGGGGAAGAGGCGTTGCGGGAAACGACTAAGAACCGAGTTTCGAATCGTACGTGCGGTGATTACATTTTTAAACATGTCAAATGTTCAAGAACGAAATACGTGTGTGTTTCTATACAAAGGGAAATCTTTCTTAATGAATTTGCTTATTGTTAGTCCTGAAAAGGACTGTTGTTGACACTTCTTCAATATCTCGTCCAGTATCCACCGACTTCGACAACTTGCTGTAGCCGACGTGGCATTGATTGAACTAGATTTCTGAAGTACTGTTCACCAAGGGTAATCTCCTCCCATGCTTCCAACATTATCTGCCACAATGCATCCTGCGAACGAGGGGGAGTGTGAGGCTAGTTTTACCTGATATGACGTTTCCAATTTGCCCACACTTGCTTAATGGGGTTAAAGTCTGGAGTTCAAGGGACCTAGATGAGCAGTTCAATGGAGTGTTTCTCAGAAAACCAGCCCTGAACACTCCTGCTCATGTGAATTGGAGATTTGTCTTGCACGAACTGAAGTACTGCATGTGGATAGCGCTCTCTCGCACTCGGAATTATAATATTCTACAAGATGTGCAAATATTGATACAATGTGAGATGTCCATCTATCCGATGAAACACTCCAGTGCCATGAGATGACATCCACCTCCAAGCACGACACAGATATATAGCCACTCCGTGTGAGCTCAGCCACATACCGTTTCTCGTATCGGGTTCCACGTGGCCTGTAAACACGAATCGGTCTGACATATGCCGAACTGAAACATGTCCCGTTAGAGAAGATGACCTGATCCCAATTACGATTTAATTCCATCTCAGCGTCGACTTGAAAGACCTGCACTCTGCCTCTCAGGAGGCCACACGACAAGAAAAATCATGGTGTGTTACTTCACAAAAGTAATATTCACGGCGCGGCGTGGCACGAACTGTGGTTGGTCGGCGATGAACGACTTGACAACCTGACAGGAACCAAGTAGGCTACTCTACAGCGCAACACATGTCATTGTGAGTGTATCATGCCTTACCACGACATGGTGCATGTGGGAGCGAGTGAGGGGCTGGCCGATAGCGAGAGAGCGAGAGAATTACTGACTGACCTGTTGCAGTACATATCCACCAAACTGTACGCAACTGACAGCTGCCGAAGTGACACTTAGCAATTTTCATGCCTCAAGAGATGCAACATTTTTTGAATGTTTATCTGTACGTATTTCAAGCAACCATACCTTCCAGGGGACGCCCATTTACGGTATTGGCGACTGTGCAGTACGTAAAATTAAAGAGAACAGTCATACAATTTGAACGTAGGCTAATATCATAAGACCTGAGTCAGTTTACGTTTGTTTTCAGAGAATTTAATATGGATATGGTTTTGGTCTGGGGTTCAATCAAACATCTACGTAATAAGACCAAACAGTATGACGTTCGTCTAGACCTCCTATACGGTTACCAAGTCAACGAGTATTCATCATGTAAATATGAAGTGTAAAGGTCATCTAGACCTCCTATATGGTTAACAAGGCAAAACGTATTCATCATCTAAATCTGAAAAATATTAATTAATTATCTTTATGGAGGTGGTCCATGCAATCTACCTTTTTTCTTTCTGCCTGTCTTGGACTTGCGTTGTAGGCAAGATAACAGAATTGTCTAGATGTTAATTACTCGTAATTATTTAGTAACTAAATGCATGTAAATTATTTTATTGAACAAATATTATTCTGCCCTAACACGAAGAAATAGCCAGCACAACAACATTAATAAAGCAGAGTTATGCAAACATAGAACTAGGAAGATTTCCCGTGGTATTAATAATTCGAGAGTAGAGATAGTGTGTTTTATTGAAAACCGTCAGAGGGTCTCCAAGTCCGGAGGGAGTAGTGCAGAAATGTGAAAGAGTTATTCTGCTATGAAATCTCTTGCCTCAAAGGATAAAATGGACATTTCCCCAGGGAAATTGTTACCTTCCACGCTATGAAAGAAAGACGCGATGGCTGGGTTCACTTGTTAGAATGTAGTGAAATGCATTTTAATAATAGAGATTCTTTCTGTAATGGCATTTCCTCTAATGCATGATATGAGGAGAATAATTCTGCTTATTTCTTTACTCATACTTACAATATGTTTTCAATATGCTAAATGTTTTGACAGTATTTTCTGACGGTCAAGGGCGCACCATGGAAGGAAAGAGATAGAAATAGGAACTACTACAGTGACTTCTCTGAAATGATACAGTAAAAACTGACCATTAGCAGATTGTAGCGTAGTGTTTTATACAATCTTATTATTTATTTACATTGATATTTGAGAATCAATAAGCATGATTCCGCCACATTAATAAGCAACACTCAGTCAGAAAGGTAACCGCCAAACATGACTGTTTGTAAATAAAATTGATGACGTATATTCCCACAAAAGTAGACTATTTAATTATCAAATAAATACTTATTTGCATATTAGCTAATTAATTCTTTATAGTCTAAAGATGTTTGCTTGTTGTATGAAACACGTCGTCCCCCGAATCATCATTTGTGTAGATCAATTTGCATTTGTGTATGCATATTTCATGTAATGTGCATGATATTTTGGGTATATTATATTTATATAGGCTACCTAAGATATTTAGACATCCATCAACGTGTTGGCCGACTAAAAATATTTACACCCTGTTGAACCTAGAGTAACTAGACAAAACGGAAAAAGAAATGACTACGAAGTTTTCTAAGTACTTTTGAATACACTCGGTTAGAGATCCACGGATGTGTACAGTTATATAAATTATTATTTATCGTATGGCTTTTAGTGCCGGGAGTGTCCGAGGACATGTTCGGCTCGCCTGAGTCTATAGCTGCTTACAGCGGACACCCTTAGGGTGAGCTACAAGTTCCGTTCAATTTCAAGTAGTTCCAACTTTCGCTACCAGATATCAATGATATCTAGTGGTGAACGTTGAAACTTTGATAGAGTGTTCCGACGAATTATAACCTAACAATTTAGCTTCACACAAGTTTAATCTGTGGAAGGGTCTTTTAAATGCCTTAAATCTATAACATGGGATCACTGGCTTTACTTCCCCTCCGAAGGTAGGCATACTGAAGGATTTTAACGCTCTTAAAATATACGACGACTTCGGCCGGGTTTGAACCCGCTATCTTGGGCACAGCAGTTCAGCATGCTACCAACTACGCCACCGAAGCCGCTAGTTACACAAAGTTTGATTCCAAGAACGCACACATCTCCAACTGCTAATAGGGGGCACCACTCTGAGAAAATTACAGTACTAATATCACAGGTTGTTTGGAGCCCATCAATATACAGTATTTCTGTGAAACCACAGGAAATCTCTTCTAGAATAGCCGGGGTCAGAAACGAAAGCACTTATTCCCAGTTTTGAATCAAAGGGCAGAGCTCAAAACCTCAGGCCAGAATTAAATTTTTTGGCAGAGGCAGGAATCGAACCCCGGACCTGAATACGTATGCCGAGACTATAAAAGGAGGTTTCCTGTGGTGATTATCCACCTTAGTTGTCAATATGAGTCCTGTTGTTGATGATAGTGATTTTTAAGCAGTTCTGTGATTGAAAATATCTTCAGTTCAATCTATGTAAAAGAATATTAAACGTCTTGCTCAACACGTGACTATAATTAGAATAAAATAAAAAAGTGTTATTTAAATGACAATATATTAATTTTTAAGCTTAATGAAGGAAGTATTTGCTCGTAAACCGAGTTTTGTTGTGTGGGATTTTAAAAAATGTAAATAAATTTTGCTGGGCAGCTTTTACCCAAACATGGTAACACACGCTACAAAAAGTATGTGTTTAATGCTAATGATTAAGACATTAATACATTTGCTAACAATCATGGCATCTGTGCAAAAGTGTCCAATTTCAAATACAAGGTTTTTATTCAACAACTACTCCACTTAACTCCTAGTTGTGATACATGTTTCGGCTCCTCTTAAGCCTTCATCAGTCAATATGCAACATACAAATTCACAATGTTCAATTTAAAACCATTACATATGACATATTCGATTAAAAATTGTACAAATTCACAGGCGTCATGTATAATGGTTATAAATTGAACATTGTGAACGTTTATTTTCCTTATTGACTGATGAAGACTTAAGAGGAGCCGAAACATGTATCACAACTAGGAGTTAACGTGGAGTAGTTGTTGAATAAATACATTGTATTGTAAAGTGGACACTGTTGCACCGATATCGTAATCAATACGGGAAAATGAATATATAATGGCTAAAGTAATATACATACATACCAATTATGGAACCAAATGAACAACTATATTGAACTTGAACTGCAATGGAGTCAGGATAAGGTCTTAACTGACGTTCGAATATGGCAACATCATTTGTTAACATTCAATCTGCTGTATTTCTATTTGATACTAGTCCAACTTCTTCCTTTATTCAAAGGTATGCCGTAGATACATGTTACATTTTTCAGAAATCCAATAACACTATCATACTCGACTTTATCAAAAGCTTTTTAAAGTGAATATTATAGATAAAGGTGTCTTTGATCGTATCCACTAATCTCTTTATTGGAACACTTAGATGCTACAACAAAGTCCTTCTTGGATTTCAAACACATTTCAGCTACATCTGAAGTTATTTTGCTTCGATTGAGTACGTATAAATTATATTTATCAATAATATTGAAGCTTGCTGGAATTGAAATTAAATTATCTCCAATAATAATGTCACGCATTTGCATTATATGGAAGGGTTACAAATTAATATCTGATAAATATTATTGAATACTTCATTGTTTTTGTTGATTCTTTTCGGGGCTTGTGATATCGTGGTAATTTAGTCCCGAGTACTTGTGTACTTGGGAGTGTGTTGTATATGTATCTGATGCGTTGTGCTATTGTGATGCATGTAGTAGTGTGTGTATTTGTAATTGATCACTTCCCTTTCAATTAGACAGCCATTGTGTAATTCAGGCAAATACATTGCAGTAGAAAATCATCACTCTTGTAAATATTTAGACCCCATTTCTATTTCGAGCATTTGATTATTTAGTGGGAATTGTTGGTATACCACACTCCTACACCACCAGAGAGAGATCATCGGTGAAGTAGATTTCAGATAATTCATATAATAATAATTATAAGAGTCTAATAATAATATAATAATACTGTTATTATAATTCTTATAATTATTGTTTTCTGTCTGTTAGGGAGTCATCCCGGATGCTCTTCGGATCATCAAAATTCACCACCATAGGTTAGCCTAAGTGGGTGATTATTAATTAATATTAATAAATGTTATAATAATTATTGTAAGTTAGTAATAATAATGATAATAATAATTAGTATTATTGTTATTAGGCCTATTATACAAGAGTAATCCGAAGAGATATATTTTATCGAAAACATTTATAGTCAAGGAGACCTTCAGTTATTTTATATCATTGTGCTCATTGCATTTATATGGTGTGTACTCAAGATAGAGAGTTATATGACTATGACATATGTGGGATTGGAACCCGCAACCATTTGATTTTGCCATCAATGCTCTTCAAGAACTGATGCAACAGGCATTGTAATTCTCGTAGCAAAAGATCATCATCCTAATTCTATGAGTTAGGCCCAGCATCTGGCTTCAGTTCAGAGTAGCCATTTCAGTACATACAGTGTTTACTATGAGCGTACCCCTCGTAGTATGATCATCATAATGTCTATTTAATCCATGATTCATGGGTATTCCTTGGGCGCACATTTTGAAACACTGCATGGATGCTTTCTGTTCGCATGGAATCCAAGTGTTGGGACTCAGAAAGCAGCTGTTCGTGACTTGCTGAGCATCACCCTGTCTCGCAAATTGTCTATGTTTTATTCATCTCCTTGAAAGGCAACACGCACGGACACGTCCAGCCTGGAGAGTTACTTTGGGGAAACAGGATGACTGCCAGGTCTTGTAACAAGATACTACTTCTAGAGTGATGTGTCTGACGACCAACAGAGTGTGCTAGATGAACATGAACATGAATGATGATGATGAAGATGATCATGATGAGCATAAGAAGAAATTAATATTGATATTGGGTTTCAAGGCCAAGGAATTAAAACTCAGCAATTTTTCTAGGTTTATGCCGTGCCGTGTGCCCACTGATGAGCCTATCTTGGTGTTCCTAGACGAAACCCTGCACAAGACGCGGCATGAACCTAGAAAAATTGCTGACTTTTAATTAAACTTGTGTTTGACGATTTCTATCAGTAAAGCAAATCAGATTCCACGGTGTCTTCAATAGTGGTGCCTATTTGGGCGGTTTCCCCACCAAAAATACCTCTTTTTTGAGCTCTATATTAACGGCAAAAATATACGTTACCACAAAAAGTTTATATTTAGGATATTTTATCCCTCTTATTAGGCTAGAAATCTGAACGTAAGGTCCATGTGTATTTAAATTTATATTGGGTTATTATCGTTAATGTCGTTAATTCACTTTAGTGGCTTCGGTGGCGTAGTCGGCAGCATGCTGAACTGCTATGCCCACGATAGCAGGTTCAAACCCGGCCGAAGTCGTCGGATATTTTAAGAGCGTTAAAATCCTTCAGTAAGCCTTCCTTCAGAGGGGAAGTAAAGCCGGCGGTCCCATGTCATAGATTTATGGCATGTAAAAGATCCTTTCACAGACTAAACTTGTGTAAAGCAAAAATTGTTAGGTTAGATTTCGTCAGAACGCTCTATCAAAGTTCCAACGTTCACCACTAGGTATCATTGATATCTGGTGGCGAAAGTTGGAACTACTTGAAATTGAACGGAACTTGTAGCTCACCCTTTAGGGTGTCCGCTGGAAGCAACTACTGACTCAGGCGAGCCGAACATGTCCTCGGACACTCCCGGCACTAAAAGCCATACGATAAATAAATAAATAAATAAATAAATAAATAAATAAAGAGGGAGATTGATCATCTATTCCGTGCACTTTGTGTGTTGAATATGCCTGATAACCAGTGTTCATTTGGTAACTAATTCGCCTTTGGAGATGTAACCAATTTCACTTCGGCTGTGCCCACACGCGCTTATCCTTTCCGAATTCAGTAATCATGGGCCTAGAGTCGATCTCTTCTTTCTGAGGTATTATCATTTCAGATTACTGATGTATCTATCACGCCTAATGGAAAAATATATTCTGTTTGTTTCTCAGAAACATCCAGCCATTGTCAATGAATGTCAATTCATTCTTAGTGAACTTATTGGGGAAAGGTAATGAGAATGAAGATTCATAATCATGAAATTGGAAGCCTCCGTGGCTTAGGCGGCAGCACGCCGGCCTCTCACCGCTGGGTCCGTGGTTCAAATCCCGGTCACTCCATGTGAGATCTGTGCTGGACAAAACGGAGGCAGACAGGTTTTTCTCCGGGTACTCCGGTTTTCCCTGTCAACATTTCATTCCAGCAACACTCTCCACTATCATTTCATTTCATCTGTCACTCATTTAATCATTGCCCCAGAGGAGTGCGTCAGGCCTCGGCAGCCGGCACAGTTCATATCCTCGCCGCTAGATGGGGGCTTCATTCATTCCATTCCTGACCCGGTCGGAGACTGGAAGCAGGCTGTGGATTTTCAATCATGAAATTGGCTTCGAGAATCTACATTCGGGAATTTAGATCTGAGAGACATAATTCCTGTAAAATGGGGGGAATAGATATTAAGTAAAGCAGATTCATGATAATGGGCGGGAACAGTTTAAGAACCATTTTAACAGCTGGCTTTAGGGTCGCCCAATTGCCAGAATTTTATACTGCAGGTATATTAAATGAACCAACTTGAGGTGGTCTTGTATGAACTATCATCGGACTACCTTCAGTTTTCAAGGCCAACCTGTTTACCAACATGTTTGTGCATAATAGTTGTTGCTGTCAGTTGTAGCTCTTCAGTCGGTGAACACGAATTTGCCCAAAGACTGGGTGGGGTACAATGTAATGAACACTAAGTAAATAAATTTCCGGGAAAAATACATGTATTAGTTATGATCACTCTAATTACACGGGGCAATTTTCGGATTATGCGTTTCGACCTTCAAGTGGTCATAAGATCCTGATCACTCAGGACTCAATCAGGCCAGGAACGACAACGCTTTCCAGCGGACGTTTTCAACTGTAGTCACCTAAACTCCGAGGGGTGCTGGTGTGTTGGCAGTAACACAGTTTGCCACCAGATACCGCCACGGGAAATGATATCATTTGGGAGAGAGAATTGAATTAACGAATTTTACTCAATGGCAATTTTGATTGAGGTGTGGTCCAGCCAATAGTGTTTTCAATGGTTCTGGCGGCGAATTCAATGGTGGCAGTACAACTTTTCAGACGTGCAGCAGAAACTGGCAATTCACCTTTGTATTTGAACGCATGGCAGTGTTAGAATTCTTGGTCCATAGTGCCGATGACAATTGAAGACACTTTACAAAACAGCCATAGTCCAAAATTGGGATTGTTGAACGGTGACCGCCACTTGGTACTTTGCTACATGCAGCACCATTTGACAAACAAATATTTCACAAAAACAACCATAGTTCCATTATAAAAGTATGTTATGATTTGCCCTGTTTTACAAAAACAACCAATGTCCTGTGAATTAATTTCAATTTTATGTGTTCCACATTCAATACAATTTATAAATTTAATGTTAAGTGCACTGATAAGTGAAATAAATCCTATAGTTCCATATAAAATTAAATATACTAAGATTTGATGGAAGTAAAGGAAGAGACTGGACACAGTTATTTTACTCTACTGAAAATTTCACTTTTTGGACTATGGCTGTTTTCTTAAAAGTGTCTTCAATTTGTGAATGTGACGAATAGTCCATGTCCGACTCATATTCGAATGCTAGGTGGAGAAGTGATTCACGTGTCAATGTGCGATGTTCGTGCAGGCGCTGTCATTCATGTGCTCTGTGTTTTTCTGTGGCTCGTAGACGCGCCTGTCTTTGTCTCAATGCATTAGCTCGAAGGCGTTCGTTGCGTTGCTCTTGACTTTGCACGTGTGTTTGCAACCTGGTCTCTTAAATTTTCATTGTCCGTCAATTGATATTCTGCCGTTTTATTTAACCGACGGTTGTGGATTATTTGTGAATTACATGTACGTCAACCAATATTTCTTCCTCGTCCACAAAGACGTGGCATTGTTCCTTAATGATCACACAACACATTAATACAGTATAAGTAATTTATAGCCTATTCAAATTTTTAATTTTGATGAGCCTTTTAAACATCCGTAAATGTTATATAATCATCGACTAAAATATGCAAATAAATTTGAGGTTATATTGATTATCATTGAATGCACATGTGTATAATTGAAATTCATGGAAGGTTCTGTAGGATATTCACTTCAACACTGCACCTTACACATTCGCATTCTGTAATGAACGCACAACACATATATACAGTAATTTACTTATATTTGAATTGTATGGATGTTATAATTGTTGACAAAAATTACATGTTGTTTATTTTCGATGAGCCATCATTGAAATGTAAAAAACAACGGCATTGAATTATTCTCAGATAGTCAATTATTCATGAACTTTTCAGAAGAAACCACTACCAAGGGCTTGGGAGAATGGGCTTGGGAAAATTAGTGGCGAAAGAAGATCCTGTTGAGCAGGTGTGGCGGCAATGGCACAGTTTGCCACCAGATACCACCACGGGAAGAGTTTAAGGTGTGGCGGCAGTAAAAAAGTTTGCAACCAGGTGGCGCCAACGTGCAGAGACAAACGGTGTCCGGACATAACGTACCACGGACAAAACGTACCACTTGATTTTCGAGGACATAACGTTCCACCTAGGTCGTTATCTACCTAAGAACGGTTTTCCCGTAATCCCCAAATATTTACGGTAGGACATAGCGTACCACTTGATGTCAGACTGGCATTCCAGATTCATTACCACATAAACATCAGTGGCGATCACTCTGTGCGGCTTTAAACATTTTGGTACTGTAACATGGAGTTTTGCACAACGAATAAGGGCGCTTTATGTGCGCACTTCGACGGATGAATACGAATTGTACATTGAAAGCTCAAAGAGAAAAAGAAATACGTCAAGTATGATGAACGGCTTGACAGAATAATGAAGCGGTATGAAGAGAACGGAAACTTGAAATCTTGCTTGAGAGCTCTCTCATATTCGCAGAACTTGGAATGAAACTTCACACGGCGAACTTGCTATTCACTTAGAATGAAACATCCCATGACGAACTTGCTATTCGCTAGGATATAAACCCACAAAAATCTTTTTTTATAAAAAAAGAAAAAAAAAAGGAAACGAAAAATTACCAGAGCTTACCTACAGCTGATTTCAAACATGCCAAAATGTTTATAAACATTTTGCCAGACCAAATCCTGGATAAAGTGGATGGGAATCCAAAAACCTATCATATTTTATATTAGTTTATGTTATGTTATTGCCCACGTATTTATTACCAGGATTAATTGAGCAATACCTAGCAAGTGGCCGTGCGGTTAGGGTTTCATGCACCCTAAATACTTACCACTCTTTCAAGTGGTTCGTTATGTCCTCTCCTAAATATTTTAAGGTCATTAGCTGACTCTTCGCAGGTAATCAGCCGGCCAATGTCCAGTGGTACGTTACGTCCGTGGTACGTTATGTCCTATAACCGAGACAAACAGTCCAAAGACTTCAGTTTTCACTAAGGCTAACGGTTACCATGATGACAGTTTTTGACTGTATATTGTGGTTCTAAAATTGTGTTCATTCCCCTTACCAGGTCCAATTGTGAATCTAAACTATACAGGGAACCACTCAAACATACATCAATCATTTCATCATAATCGGTCTAGCCGTTTAGGAGGAGTTTAGTGGCATACACACGAACGAAATAATTATATATATAAAGATGGTATCTACTGTAAATACAAAAATTTTGTAGTGTGTACAATCAGTGTCTATATTTTGATTCGCAGTTTGAATCTCGTTATGTCAGATTGGTTAGTTTTATTTATACGGGTTCGTGAATTACGTTTGAATACTATGTTCATGTTTACAAAATAGCACAACACAATATAATAAATAAAATTAGAACATGCACTTGAATTCTATTACAGTACTTGGTTACTTCTGTTATTGGAGTTTTTTGCCGTGTTTGTCGTAGCCACTGCTACCCTCTCGCCTGTCCACTCCCCACTCACGCTCCGTGGTGCCGGTGAACCCTAGTTTGAATAGCGACAGCTGTTGAAGGAAATTGTAACTGAAGCCAGAATGAGTTATAAGAAGTGTATGTTATGGATTCTGGATATATTCTCATTACTTTTGCAGGACATTTAAGCCATCTACCACAGTCTAGAAAACCTTCCATTTATGCTGTTGCCCTGTCTATTAGACGGTAATTGCAAACCCCCCACAAGAAGTCTAGGGAAATAACTAATTAGAAGGGCTGGGCCTTCTACAAACATAACCCTGCTACCAGGATTGAGTTTGAGCCACCGAGTATAAACATAGAAATGAAAACACAATCATTTGAGTACATGCACGTAGATAAAACAAAATACAATAAAACCAATATAAATAAGAAGTGGAAACACGTACCTAATTCCTGCCAAGTCATAGGTATCCTTTATGGAGCAACGTTTAAAGAATCAGCTGTTACCACAATCAGAGAATGCAACCTAGGCCATTACATAGAGGAATAGCCTACTAATATAAATTTCCAAATTTCTTTTCCTCTTGCTGTATAATCAATTTCTCCTGTTAATACTCGCGACGATGTGAAGTCACAAACATGCATACGTAGTGTAGGCTACATGTCAAATAATAGTACTTTTAAACTGCGTAGTCCAATAGACTACGAATCTCATAAGAGCATGATTTCATATTTCATCTCAATCACACCGTCTTCAAAATACATAACTGACTTCTCAGTACAATCTTCATAAGGTCGAAATCATCCATGATCCTTTTAAAACTTCAAAGTTAATATAATTAAATTACAAACCATAAAGGTCACTGAGATGATTTTTAATACCACCATCCATTCCAACATGTCTTCGCGCGATTCTATCTTGTAGAGGTCTCAGCTGACTATCAAGTACCATCAACCGTCACAGAAGATAATTTAAAACAAGATAACATCAGTAATCAAACCGGAACGTTGCACTAAGACTTAAGACAAGGTACAATAAATTAAATAAATATATATTCCAATAACGCTGTTTCGACATTTTGCTAGTTACATCAGAGTAAATCTAGGTACTCGGAGTTCAGTTCCTTCACAACCTTCTTGTACTATGACCATTTCTTTCACACTCATAGGCGAAGTCAAAAATACAATCTTTTTTCATAATGACACGGACAAAATAATAATAATAAATAGCTTCTATCTTAGGGACAATACTCCGCCACTCACCAGTAGCGCAATCTTGCAGAGTACCTACAGAACTATCATACAATCCTCGTACCTTTTTGAGAGATAAGCACTCTCGAGGAAGTCAAAGAAATCTCGCCGTAATACCTTACTTTTCCAAATAACAGTATAGCCAGACGGTACCAAGTGAATCGAGCCGTTTATATCGGCTCAGAAATTCAGTCGGCTTTCACAATACTGCCTAAATTCAGACTTTGGTTTTTTATAAAATAACACACGTTGCAACCTCCTCCTATAATATATTTCCCAAATTATTCCTTCATTGCCTCATTTTAACGAGTGTGGATTTATTTTATTTATCAGCTTAAAATGGGGACCTTCTTAAACACATGTGATCGTTCAGATTCGCTGGTTTATCTTTCATGGCTAGATATATTTCTATGGTTCCTTAATGTCGAGAGCTCTGCCCTTTGCATCGTGGTGTAGAATTTTCAAGTCTGTTTTCAAGTTAGTGAAATGGTGGTGGTTGTCATACATATGTTCGCATAAAGTGGAAAGTTTTTAGTGTTTAATTGCACTATTGTGCTCATTGTAACGTGTTCAAAGTTGCCTTCCACTCTGCCCGACATAGCATTACATCCACTATCTTGGCATGTGAACAAATATGTGCCTGCTTTTCAATGGTTTTTTTTCTTTTTTAAGTTGTTATTATGTAGGTGTTCACCGAGTGAGTTGTTTGTTCCGAAATATATATTAAGTCCTTGTTTCTTGAATATATTTGTTATTCTGTACACCTGTAATTATTGGTTTCAAGGATTTGTACGAATGTCCCGAGTCTTAAATTAAGAAACTGTACCAGAATTATTCTCCCGTAAGGATTGTGTAAGAACACGCTCAAGATCACTGAACATTACAGTTCCCCGTTACAGCCATGACCCTAGATATGACCCGCTCGGCAAAGTAGCTGGACCTCAAATAATGAAAGTAAAAACTTTTCGCTTATATAAAAAACAAAACAAAAACCACTATCTATCCGTTGGGTGTCAGATAAGAGGCTACCTTTGAGGATTACTTTGCCTACTAATATTTATAATATATTCATACCACACCCCGTTGCTAGATAAGGCCCTTTGGAAGATCTCATTACGAATACTGCCTCTGGGGTCATGCCGCGTGCATTGTGTTAGTTATCTTCTCTGGTTAGAAACCAATCACCGTCTGGATGCTTCTATCTGATCGCATTGTATACATTCTATTTAACGACCTCTCCGATACCACCGGGACTGTGGTGCTTCATAAACGTTTCTCCCCTTTGTGTGTTATCAGTACAAAGGCCCAATGCATACTTTTAAAATATTTTCCGCTCCTTAATTTAGTGAATGTGTTAACGTGAACTGGAACTTATATAATAATAATAAGAGAATGAATACAGATATATTCGGTTTTCTCCAACACGAGGTTCCAAAGCTGACTACAAATGACTCAACAATTACAAGGAAAGAGTCGATTACGAGTTAAACCAACAGCTGTAGCTATGCTTGCTTAGGTACAGAGTTAGACCGTGGAACCAAGCTATCTGTGTACTCGGTAGACCTCTATTCGAACTCCACCGTTAGCGGTTTGTTAAATCGTTGTTTACCCTTTCAACTCCAGTAAATCTACTGACTCGTATTTTTTTTCTTGCATTTAACCACCATTAAATGTCAACTGACTGCAATGGGATTCAACCCTCCTCCCCATTATAGTGTACAGCAGACCACCTTACTACTGCACCAGGAAGCCGGCAGCATTCCGTGATGATGATCGTTGTTGTTTTGAGGGGCCTAACATCTAGGTTATCGGCCCCTAATGGTTTGGGTGATAGTGAAAGATGAGATGAGAATGAAAACTATAACTAATACTAACTACAAACTTTCATACTACTGTAGAAGAAGAAATGGTAAACAAATAACGGATAAGGCAAATAAAGGACAGGAAGAAAAGAAATGCCCTCAATCGTCGAAGAATGAGGATTGAGGGATTTGGAAGGAAGGAGTGCAATGAAAGGCACGTAGTAAAGGGAAAGAGGAGAGGGCCCACCTCAAGGTCAGAGGAAAAAGGGGACAAAACGGACCCAGCTCAGGAATCCCTCGGAGTCGCCAACTCCCAAACTCAACAGCCGTGAGCCCTTAAGGGTGTGGGACTATCCAGGGTGGGGCTACATACACCCTGCCTCCTAGAGGGCTTTGAGCATAAGGCAGGATACAACATGAAAAGAAAAAGAAGGCTAACCCCTCGCAGAAGGAGGGTAACAGGAAAGATGAGACAAGGGCCAATTAAGGTGGGAAAGTGAAAGACTCCCTAGGCCTCAGATACCCTAATACCGTCGGGATCGGAACACAACAAGAGTTGACCAAGACAGGTCGACAGGAAAGAAGACGGAGAGGAGCCCAGAGCAAGTAAGTGGAAGCAATGCTGGACTCAGCTGGGGTCCCGTGGTCACCAACCCACCTACCACTAAATGTGAGCCCCTGGGCAGGGGGGGGCAGCATTTCAGTTGATTAGAGAGGGAGTAGATTTTACTGTCGTAAATGGAGCCATGTGTTTATTTCCACGTTCGTTCTCGTGAATTCGTTTTAGGGGCCTGTAACATCTTGGTCGTCAGTCCCATGAACTTGGGTAAGTGTGCTCAATTTGTCTGATAGACCTATCTTTCTGGAGTGCCTGAAATAGTGTTTGTAACTGTAACTAAACACTAGTGCACAAAATAAAACTTTTTTCAGTTTCAAAAACAACACAAGCTGTTCTGGAAGATAATTTGTCCCTGAATCCAGATCTAATCTCAGAATGTATGTATCGGCATTAGCTTCCATTGTAATGGGTTTTGTAAATGCTTGTGTCAGCCTTTATATTACATCCACCTCTTTCGTACCCTGGCGGCAGATTTCGGAACTGAGAATAATGAAAGAACGTTCTGGTATATATATTTAGATTGTTTTACAACATTTACAGTACATCCGCAAAAGAAAACCGAAAGAAAATTAAGCAAATTGCAGCATTTTCAAGTTTTTTAGAGATAGAGGGAATCATATTACGAATACTGAGCCCGATAGACGGAAGCGGATTTCATTTTCGAATGCAGCACCAACGACTTAGCTAAGAACACCATTGGCCTTCTTTGTAACAAAAACGTTGTTGACCAGTGATTATTAGGGTCAGGAATAAGGTAGGTGCCCCAGGACTTTAAACAAGGTACTATAACAGCATTTGCCTGCAGAGAGAGTAGACTGGAACCTCAGATCTCTCAGAACCTCAGAGTGCTCCGCTGCACAGTCGGGTCCTTTTATCTTCCTAACAGTAGGACATTTAATCGTCTCCTGCTACATTCCCATTGTAATACAGGGAATGGCCCTGTAAAATCGGATCTCATTTTCTTCGCGGGGATATCTCATTAAGTTCTCGTGGTTCCAGACAAGCACCAAGTCTCTTCTTTATGGTCTACTAACTTTAAGCACTTTAAGGTAAAGTTCCATGCCGACGAGATTTAAATACTTCACACAGCGCTGCATGCTATTGACAGGTGCTTACCCCGAGTCCATGCGTCAATGTATTTTAATGACATGTCAATATCGGCCAGCCACGACGAAAACAAGTATCTCCCCTCCCACGTTCATAAATTTACGTTCCCTTGAAAGTGTCAAATACTAGTGGTGAAATTACAAGGAAGGTAGGTAGAAGGTTTTTATTAACATTCACGCCGAATTTAAGAGCGTTCACATTCCTCAGATATGTGTAGGAGATAACTTTTATACATTTCTGGAATTTTGTCCAATCTAAAGATATCGACTAAATACTTAATTCTGGAAGAGTGAACTAAATTCAATTACGGTTTTGAAACAGCAAGGGGATATAAAAAGTAGGTTGGCTCAGGGAAGGAAAGCATTTCTACAGAAAAGGAATCTGTTGACATCGAATATAGATTTAGGTATTAGGAAGTCATTTTTGAAGGCCTTTGTCTGGAGCGTGGCGCTCTATGGAAGTGAAACTTGGACTATTGGTGCAGCAGAAAAGAGGAGAATTGAAGCATTTGAAATATGGTGTTACAGGAGAATTATGACGATCAGATGGGTAGATAGGGTTACAAACGAAGAGGTATTAAGACTAGTGGGAGGGGAGAGATGTTTCTGGCGACTGCTAATGAAGAGAAGAGATAGGTTGGTAGGACACATACTGAGACACCCAGAAATATCAAGCTTAGTTACGGAAGGAAGGGTCGAGGGCAAGAACTGTAGGGGAGAACCAAGGTTAGCATATGTTAAACAGATTGACTCAGATGTAGAGTGTGGTAGCTATGCAGAGATGAAACGATTAGCTCAGGACAGGGAGGCATGGACAGCTGCATCAAATCAGTCAAAAGACTGAAGACTCAAACAAGAACAGAAGGTATATACGCTAATCTGAGAGGATGGGCAGAGGATATTTCGTACGCTTAGTACAATACATGACATTATAGCTCGAAAGAGTTCGTGATGATCAATACAGTCATGGAAATCCAATTCTTGTAATGAAAGTCCTGAGTGGGTGAATGTCATGGTATATTTGTTGTTGTTGATACATTTGGGGCTTTTTGACATCGTGGTCATGCAGTCCCGTATACTTGGATGAGTGTAGAATTTGTTTGATAACCTGTGTCACTGTGATGTCTGTACAAGTGTGTGTATTTGTAATTGAGGTAGGATTTGGGTAGGAGGTGGCCGTGGCCTTAAGTTAGCTACCATCTCGGCATTTGCCACTATTATAAGCGGGAAACCACGGAAAATCACCTGCAGGATGACTGAGGTAGGAATCGAACCCGCCGCTTCTCAGTTTTCCCTCACGAGGATGAGTGTACCCTGTTCCAGCCCTCAGACCAGACTTAAATTTCTTGGCAGAGCCGGGATCGAACCCGGGCTCCGTGGTGACAACCAATAATGATATCCACTAGGCAATGAGGCGAATGATAGTATTATATTTGACTTAGTACGTAGTGACTTCTGAGATGTACTGTTGTCATTGGGATTATAGGACCTGTCAGATTCTGGCGACTGCTAATGAAGAGAAGAGATAGGTTGGTAGGACACATACTAAGACACCCAGGAATAGCAAGCTTAGTTATGGAAGGAAGGGTCGAGGACAAGAACTGTAGAGGTAGACAAGGTTAGAATATGTTAAACAGATTGCCTCGGATGTAGGGTGTGGTAGCTATGTAGAGATGAAACGATTAGCTCAGGACAGGGAGGCATGGAGAGCTGCATCAAACCAGTCAAAAGACTGAAGACTCAAACAACAACAACAGATTACCTCAGTAGGCAGAAACGTAGCGTAGGTCAAAGCCAAAGGTCACGCATTTGACCCTCACATTCTTAAGATATTTTACTTCAGTATCTTCCATCTATATGGCTTGTATTGCTAGTAAGTTATAGTTGCTGTTGCTTACGGTGATGAACAGCGAGGTCAGTTGCTTGCTAATACAATCCACGACCTAATAACAAACAGAACACAGATGTTGGCTACCTAAGCTTGAGATTTAATGTTCACTTGTAGTTACCACATGTGGCACGAGAGAACTTTTCCAACCAACATGTTCGACTCGGTGTGCTATTCAAACATCCCTCGTACACACATACGTACACTTGGGCGTGTAAGTTCACATGTCTGATGGCCACACTGGCCCACGATCCTAAGTTGAATTAATTTTCTCCAGTTCAGGCGAACTTGTTTTCTAAGAAACCTGTAAGGACGTTTCGAAAAATTTGCCGGAATGGCAAAAGAAAAAGAAACAAAATAGAGAAAAAGCAATTTAAAATACTCCAGAGATTGCAGGTTAGAATCCCGGTGCTGACAGTGATTATCCTGAGGGGGGCTTTCCCCGTTGTATTTAACCCCCCTGCCCCCACCCCAGGCAAATGCTGGGTTAGTACCTTACTTCAAGTCCCGGGGCACCTACCTCATCCCTGCCCATAATACAGTTACACACACTACTACAGTCATCAGGTTATCAGAAAGCTCAACAAACGCCTAACTACACGGGGATGATGACCAAGATGTAACAAGCCCCTAAAATAAATTAACAACACCAATAGCAAAATCCTTTCTGGAATGTTGACTTATTTTATTTCTTTAATGAATTAAGAAAGTGACGCAACAAGTGTACGGTATTAAAGTATTGAGAAATGAAGGCTTTAAGCTATTATATCGGTGGCTTCGATGGCGTAGTTGGTAGCATGCTGAGCTTCTATGCCCAAGATCGAGGGTTCAAACCCGATCGAAGTCGTTGGATTTTTTAAGAGCGTCAAAAATCTCTCAGTATGCCTTCCTTCGGAGGGGAAGTAAATCTGGCGGGCCCATGTCATAGATTTATGGCATGTAAAAGAACTTTCCACTAACTACAATTGTGTGAAGCTTAATTTGAAGTTTGAATTTGATTAACGCTCTATTATGTTCCAACCTTCGTCGCCAGGTGCCGGTTGTGGTGGCATCTAAGAGCCAAGTTCACAGCCAGGTGTCGTTGACGGAAGCATTTGGTATCAAAAGTAGGAACTACTTGAAATTGATCGTCTGCAGTCCTTACCTGAATTACAGAAGAGGCATACTAATACAGCCATCACAATTTATTAACACTGGTTATCAGACAGATTCTATACACACCCAAAATACACGGGGCTTCATGACCAACTTGTCGCAGCCCCGAATCTGAGGAACCTACCAACCAAGCAAGCTATTATGTCGTGTAATGAACACTTGTAGATGGAAGTTGGAGAATAAATATGTCTAACCTCAGAAGGACTCAAACCAGCTGCCTCCGGCTCTGTGTGGCGGTGTTCTGACTATTAAATTATAGTGGAGATTATTTCCGCACTTGGCAACAATACATTTATGACACTGGTCTTCACCAACTTTTCATACAGTGAATTGTTGCTCATTGTGCACTATAATAAATTAATAGATTCCATGAATTGCTGTTGTGAAAATTGAATTCTTGGAATATATTGAAATGATGCTGTTGCGTACCTTGCATTTTCAATGTCTTGTTTGTGCAATATATTTATGTCATCCAGTTCACGGTAAGTCCCGCGCACAATTCATCGATCCATAAAGCGAATGTTTCCATTGCATTTGAGTCGTTTCTTATCTTCCCCGGTGCAGGCAAGTGGGACTTAAAATAGAGCCGCAAAATTTGCTGTGAGCTAAGGTTATTTCTGACACTGGCTTGGGAGATCATTTGTCTGTAAGAAATCAATGTTCAGACATCGCGAACATTAACAGGGGCCAATATTGTAATTATGATTTCCAATATCTTCTCTTAATAGTTTCTCTAGTCATCTTACGGTACCACCTGCATGGACCCAGGCAAGAATAACAAGTGATCATCAGCACAAGTAAAATAATAATCTTAATAATAATAATTTTATCCCAATGTAGGTGGTGTATTCTTTGGAATACACGACTAGTCAGAGTTAGCTCTTTCTGCTCTTTGCTTTCTTTTTCATTGGGTTCATTTATTTAATTTCCCTTCTTTCAGACACCAACAGCGACCCTTTGTATTCCATTTGCTCCATACATGTGCTTAAGTTGTTTATAAGTTTGTTCCAGATGTGTATCTTCTATGAAATTTACCTAGCGGCATCTCGCGGCAACCCACCGAAGTTCTTCTGACTTATCGAGCACAAGAGGACTTACATTCCACTCCAACAGGTTTCGCCGCTGTCTTCAGCTATCATCTCCTTGAAGACACTACTCCATGAAGATAATTTCTATGTATCGAAGTTCAAAATGATGAATATTTGTCTTTTTAATGTTTCTCACTCTGCTATATTTTCCTTTATTTTCTTCCCCTTCCCCCTCACCTACCTAGCTACCTCGTGGGCTTCTTTGCTTGTTCTCACTTCTAGTTCGGCGCTCTCTCTTAGAGACCAGCCTCCTATCTCCATGAAGCAATTTCTAAAATAGACGCCATGTCTGTTTTTTTTTTAAGTAACGGCTACAAGGAACCTTCCACTTCAATCATCATGGCAAGTTAAGTAAACCGCATACATTGAATTTTAAACCATTTTAGAGACTTTTAATCAACATGTTGAATGCTTTTACTAAAATATATTGGCAGTGCTGGAATTTCACAAAATTGTGAAACCTCTGCCCCTCGTGGGAATCGCTTTTCTTAGCTAACAAAGCTTTCTACCAGTCATGAAATCTAGTATTTTCCATACCAAGTAAGGGAATACTTTCCCGCAAGGAGGGTTTTATGTCAAATTAACCGTTATCTAAAACTTAACTTGTTTCCGCCGGGGTATTATTACCGCTCCATCTAACTGTCACTACAGTTCTATAATTTTCCATTTAAAATAAACTCCAATCCGCAAAGAACTATGCTCAATTCTGTCAAATTGCTGAAATCCTCAAGTTAACTGGAATTATCATTTGCAACTTAAAACTTGTACAACGCAAGAAACATGTTTAAACTCAAACTCAACTAAGTGCATCTACATAAACCGCAATAACCTTTCTCTTGTTCCACGAACTTTCCGTGCTTCAATAGTGAATATTTACTAGCTATCAACAAACTTTTGAGCTACAAAAACAGTGCCCGTTTAACTACCTACCGCGCCGTGTACGATTGAGAGCAATAAAATTTGGCCAGAACTATAAATCCCTAACTCCTTTTCCCCAAATACCTTTTACTAACAAATTTAGGCTAATTTAATTATCTGGTTCTATTTCAATGAGGCCTCGTTTAACATTAAGCGCCCTCCCAACTTTGCTTTATTTAAAACTTATTCATTCTGTATAATCAATCGTGGCTAAAATACACGTTCTAATACTTATTGTTTCCTGCTTCGTCTAAGACGTAAGGGTTTTCTAATAGTTAAATATATAATCCAGGCTTCACAAAAGTTGACCTGCGCAATTTGAATGTATTACATATGCAATTATGGGTAAATAGCAGTAGTTGTAGAAACTACTTATTAATCTTCTTTATCCTGCTGGTCCTGGAATTGGTAATCTTCTAATTGTTAAACTTTTGTACCTGATTTTTAGCCTATTTTCATTTTATGAAAAAAATAGGCTTATGAGATCACCTTTTGTCCGTGTGTGTGTGCATGTGTGTGTGTGTGTGTGTGTGTCCCCTAATAATTTCTAAATGGCTGGAGCGATTACAACGAAACTCGGTAAGATCATAGAACAATTCTGGCCGACCCCGACCGTGCCCTTCAAATTTTATTGTGTCTCACCAATTCAAAATGGCGGCTGTGTGAAATATTTCATCAGCATTCAGTATCTCCGAAACTATTACCGATATCGCCCTGAAATTGTGTACGGTAATAAAGGGTACTACTAGAAGTTCACCTATGAGACTTTCAAAAACCTGGTCACTATAAAACCAACATGGCGTCCAAGCGAATTTGAGACTTTTAAATAGACTTTTCTCGCGATTTAACCATCCAAACGTAATGAAACGTGGTACAGCAAATGTTTTTACACATTGTAATGCACTGGAGTCTAATTTAGTTCAATTGTTTACATAACCTCAAAATGGCGGCTGTGCGAAATAATTCACTGATATTCTATAACTCCGAAACTCTTACAGATATCACCCTGAAATTTTGTACGGTGATAAAGGGTACTAATACAAGTTCATCTATGTATTTTTCATAAACCTATAAAGTACAAAACGAACATGGCGGCTAAGCGAATTCGAAACATATTAATAGACTTTTCTCGTGATTTAACTCTCTGAGCGCAGTAAAATGTGGTACAGTAAATGATTTTACATATTGTAATGCAATGGCATCTAATTTAGTTCATTTGTTTACATAACCTCAAGATGGCGGCTGTGCGAAATTTTAAAATTAAGTTTTTATTTCTTGTGTCGTAATCATGCGATCGAAGTGAAAGTTTGGATAATGAACCTAGGCAATAATTGTCCTTGAATGGTACATAATTCTATGGCCTATACATATAACCATCCAAAATGGCGAGCATCCGAAATATTTAGACGGTTCTCAATATCTATGAATCTTTTACAGCAATCAAACTGATTTTTTTAAATGTTCATAAAGGCTATGAACATAAGTTTACCTATAGGACTTTCAGTAACCTGGTGAGCACAAATCCAACATGGCGGCGACGCGAAGTATAAATATTTAAATGGACGTTCCTCTCGAATTAACTATCCGAGTGCTGTGAAACGTTGCACGTTAAATGCTTATACAAATATTAATCCACTGGCATCTAATTTATTTCAATTGTTTGCATAATCACAAGATGGCAGCTGTGCGAAATTTTAATATCTCGTTTTTACTTCTTGTGTCTAATCATACGATTGAAGTTTGAATACCATACGTACACAATAATCTTAATGTAATAGTACAAATATAAAAATCTAACCTGCCGACCATCCGAAATATTTAGACGGTTCTCAATATCTACGAATCTATCACAACCTTCAAACTGAAATTTTGTATGTTGATAGAGGCAATTAACATGAGTAGGATATATTAAAATAGGCTGTATAGTTCTTTACGGAACTACTTGTTTTTGATCCAGGCTTCGTTAATACGACCTGGCCCTTTTGAATGTAGCATCTATTCAACTATGAATAAATAACACAGGTTATAGAAACTTCTTACTTATCTCTTTCTTCTTATCCTGCTTGTTCAGGACTTTATAGCCTTCTCGCTCAAAAAGGGAACATTTTTCAAGTATTTGGTTTCCTAACGACCAATACAAAGATTTATTAAGCAAAAGTGTAATTCATCTATTGTTCTCCTTATATGCCTTAATTTCTCAATTGTAAGCACATCCTTTAAAATCCTTGTGAGATTTTAGTGCTTGTAACAGGTTCGAAACCTTTACACTATTTAACATTATTAATTGCAAATCTCTGTAGCCTCCGTGGCTTAGGCGGTAGCACGCCGGCCTCTCACCGCTGAGTCCGTGGTTCAAATACCGGTCACTCCATGGTGAGATCTGTGCTGGACAAAACGGAGGCAGATAGGTTTTTCTCCGGGTACTCCGGTTTTCCCTGTCAAAATTTCATTCCAGCAACTCTCTCCACTATCATTTCATTTCATTTCATATGTCATTCATTTAATCATTGCCCCAGAGGAGTGCGTCAGGCCTCGGCAGCCGGCACAGTCCATATCCTCGCCGCTAGATGGGGGCTTCATTCATTCCATTCCTGACCCGGTCGGAGACTGGAAGCAGGTTGTGGATTTTCATTTTCAATTGCAAATCTCAATTACTACAGGTCAGAGACCTCGAATTTGTAAGCTACTAAATTGTCATAACTGAAACATAAGATCTGTGATTTTAAGTGTTTTCTACCTCTTTTTTAATTATTTTGTTAAATAAATTCGTTATTTCGGTTTGTATCTCTATTTTTAGAATAACGGTTAGGCAGGAGCTTCTCTTCCCTGAATCTTTCCCAAAAATTATCTCCTATTCAAAGAAAAAAGCAATCTCTGAATTAATAAAAATCTATCACTAGTTGCGTTCAAAACAAAACTTCCAATAACAACATTTATAAAGTTTCTCAGCTATCATAGCTAATTATGGCAAACTATTAAGGCAAGTATAGCTTGCTCCGCCAGCTTCCTACTTGTAGAGAGTTTTTCTCTGACTTGTGGTTTACTTTCAAAATATTTGGTTTTGTTTAAGTTAGGTTTGAGGTTTTTCCGCTGTTCTAAACTTTTAATCGGCACTCTGCTGGGTAAAAGTTTAGCCTACTTTGGATGTAACAATTGGTACTCTTTAAAGATTCCACTATTAATAATAAAAACATTGCTAAAAGCACTAACTTAGAGTTGCTTTATCTCTTCCCGCTTTGGGGGCATTCGGCCGTTATGTCGGAGATCCGACAGTGTCCAGTAATAAAAATATCACGACAAATTCAAATCCTTCTAGCATTTCAGAATGCTTTCTAAAATCCCACCCTTTTGAAGGGAAAGTGCTTAGATCCTTCCCTTTTGGCATACCTTGCCTTGCTGGAGTATCACCCTTCCCCATAGTACCCAAATTCTTGCTCGGGAGGGAAAGAGCAAATAGCGATAACCTGCAGAAAGCCGTAGCTAACGCCGCTCTCTCCGTCTACGTTGTACGAGCTCCCTCTTACTTTAGCTGCTTCACGGGCTTCGCCCAGTGTAATCCATCTTTGAATTATTATTTTCTTATTAACTTTTATTGGGTTCTCTTCCTCTCTGCCTAAAATTGTTTCCACTCCTAAACCCATCCCCTTTTCTCTCTCATCATCTTCCCTTAGGAAGTGTTAGCGCTCAGTATTAACCAACCAGTAGGTCAATAATCGTAAAGCTATTTAGTCCAACATAAGGAATAGTCATTTCAATGAAGGGAGAGTTTTGGGATGGAAATGACCGGTACGAGCACAATAATATATTATAATAAAATAGGCTTTATTTAGTTCCTTTCGGAACTACTTATCAATTTAGGAAGATATTTGAAGCAGCCTATAACATATTTAGGGCACTGTATTAATATAAAATTACCTCTTTTTTTAAGCATACCGTACATGAGTTTGGCACGAAAATTTTTCAAATTTTTGTTATTGTCATTTTTGAGAGAGGGGGACACATCTAATGCATTAAGTGAACAAGAAGTTCCGTAACGAACTAAAGAGCCTACTTTCCATGCCAATGATTATTCTACAGTATATGAACCTATCTAAAAAAATGACGAAAATAAGTTGGTAATATCGAAATATCTGATTAGTTCGAAATATACCTGGTATAATGTAGCCTATTAGAGCATTACAGTTAGCAGCCCTGGTGACTGAATATATTCTTAGTTTCATCTTTAAGGTACAGAATAAAAAAATTGGTTGAAGTCCAATGGACGTTACATGCAGTTAGACATTGGATCCATCAACACGCGTAAAAGCATGTTGACAACAATATCATTCGTGTGCTGGTCAGAAATAGCCTAATCTGAAATATTATGATATCTTGTTGTGCAAATTTTGGACGAAATCCATTTGTTAGTATAGAAGTTACATGCATTTTAAAATTGGACCTATCAGGAGGCATAGAATCATGTTGGCAGCAATGACTTATATTAATTACTCCAAATTAATCTAGATGGCAGGTGCTATACGTGTGCAAAGTTCCGGGCTGTTGGCTTGCATACTTCCTGATATATTGATATTAGGTAAAAAAATATAGACAGCATTTCTTAACAGTTGGCAGCCCTGATTGTTGTTAAGAATACTTATAGTCATATCTGTTATGTTACACATAGCACATACGAAATTTGGTTGAATTCAAACTGATAGTATAGAAGTTACATGTATTTAAAAATTGGCCCTATCAGCAGGTTTAGAATCATGTTGGTAGAACTGAAGTATATGTTACTCCAAAATTAATCTAAAATGTCAGGTACTATACGTGTGCATAGTTCAAAGCTGTCGGCTTGCTTACTTTGTGATATATTGGTATTTGGATAAAAGAATAGAGAGAGCAATTATTAACAGTTGGCAGCCCTGGTGGCTCTTAACAATACGCTCAGTCAAATCTGTTTATGTACACATATTACATACAAAATTTGGTTGAAATCCAATGAAAGTGTAGAAGTAATAGGCATTTAAAATTGGACCTATCGGAAGGCTTAAGATTATTTTGGCAACACTGTCATGTATGGAAATTAAACTGAAATAGCATTATCTACATGTGTGCCAATGTTGGAATATCTCCCATGCATATCTTCCAAGATATCCAACATGGAGCTCAAATTTCTTGCGTTTTTTCAGCAGTAGGTAGCACTGACATCATTTTGAAATATGGACGTGAGATATTCCGGTATACAGTACATCTTTTCTCATACTAAATTTCGTTTCTATTTCTGCAGCCGTTTAGGAGTTGATAGGAGGGGGGACAGACAGACACTCTTTTTCACGGATCGATCTCATAAGTCTACTTTTTCCTCATTTTTGCAAAATGTGAAAAGTAGGCTAAAAATTGTAGAACTTGAAAACGGTATGCAATATGATTTCCACATTTCGCAGCTCAATATGCAGATATATGATGTACAGATGCCTAATAGGCCTAGTAAACTTTTCATCATACCTTTCGTTTAGGTACAAAACCGTTCGCCTTTCTCCTGAAAAGTAAGGATTTTGTAATGCGTACTTTTACAGCTCACCGATTCAATTATTGTTTAAATAGTGAAATATCCCATGATAATATCGGTTAAGAACCAATGTTGTCGGGATTCACAAAGATGTAAAACATATTTACAATTATATTTAATAACTCTTTTAAAATATCAGCCTCCGTGGCTTAAGCGGCAGCACTCTGGCCTCTCAACGCTGGGTTCCGTGGTTCAAATCCCGGTCACTCCATGTGAGATTTGTGCTGGACAAAGTGGAGGTAGAGAGGTTTTTCTCCGAGTACTCCGGTTTTCTCTGTCAATATTTCAATTCAGCAACACTCTCCACTTTAATTTCATTTAATCTGTCATTTATTTCATCATTGCCTCAGAGGAGTGTGACAGGCTTCGGCTGCTGGTACAGTTCATATCCTCGCCGCTAGATGGGGGCTCCATTCATTCCATTCCTGACCCAGTCGGTCGACTGGGAACAGGCTGTGGATTTTCATTTTAAATTATTTTAAAATAAGAAGGGAAATATATTCAGGTTAATTTATTAAATAACCAAGTTACATAGTTGGGGCCAATGCGAGTTGTCTGTTTCGTCGGATATCGGATCAATATAATGTTCGGAGGTACAAAATTAAACCTTTTTAGATATTTCCGCAATAATACTATTAATTATAATCATCATCATAATAATATTAACAACAATACGCAGAGGAACCATATGAATGAAAAGTAGAAGACGAAGAAAAAGGAAGTAAGCAATTTATACCTCATTTTCGTATAAAATGCAGTGAAGGATTTTGAAGTAATCCATCTGTAATCTCTTTCCCCTCAAACATCTTTCATATAAAGAGTTTTAAAGACCGTATTCCACACTGTAATTATGCTAGAAACTTTGAATGGAGATGAATTACCATCCAGAAGAGTGGAACTCCTAATTCTCATGAAATCAATGAAATATAATTGGCTCAAATCTTCTACAGGTAAGTAAGTAGTCATGATTCTCTCTAAAGAACTGACAGTAAAACAAGTCATGAAGAGTTCACGTGTTTGCATTAACCAATGAGGAAGATTTAAGCTTAGACCTAGGAGTTCTAATAACGGAACGACCTTACCTTGATTACAAGAAGCTCATTTACTTCACTCGCACGACATAGTCAAACAAAACACTGACATCTCCTTGAAGTGATTCGTGGAACCTCATCAATGTTCCCTTAGTTAATAGAATTACATTTACAATGAAGAGAGCTTGATACGAGAACGGATGCTACTCAGTTTCTAAAACCAGATAAGTTGACTTAATGTTGTTCCATTTTAGTGCATAGTATCATTCGTGTGACCTGTTTGCCATCTCTTGATGAATGCAGTACATTTGCGTTTGACTGTTGGCACAGGCTGGAGTAAAATGTGGCTTTCCACAAAGGTCTCAGTCTCACTCATGGCTGTGATTGTATGGAAGCTACTGAGGTATGGGTGGTGCTTAGTAATGACATTCAGGGCACAGTCAGTGCCTGTGGATGCTGTGAAAGGCTCTACTCATAGAGTTAGTAGGCTACTACTGTTCTTTCTCAGTGATGAAATCAATGGAAAACTACCTGACTCCCCATCTTGCCTAGTATGCCTCAATTTAGGTCTGCCTTGGGTTTTTGTTGGTATCTACCCACATAACCAAACGGCGGTAATTTTTGAGGATCCAACCAGCCTTCGGGCTGACTACCTAAGAGACAGTATCATTTGTGTATTCGCCGCATTGGGATATCACAATACAATTAAGCCTCTAATTTAATTAGGAACGGTTTATTTAGAACATAAATAACAAAATAGAGCAGTCAACATCATTCCTGAAGTTATTTAATAGATCGCAGGCTACATACTTAAACTACATCAATAATAATATTAATAACGCAACAATCATAGAAGTGTATTATACTGTCTGTAAATAATTTTAACGCGTTACACAAGTTTTTACAAATTTATGTAATCTAAACATTGTATAGTGGTCTGCCATATTATTATACTCAGAAAGAAAATAAAGTATTTAGTAACTTTTTGGCCAGAATAAATATATTTCCGCTAAATGTTAGTGCATTAGCTCAGGACAGGGAAGCATGGAGTGCTGCATCAAACCATTAGAAAGACTGAAGCCTCAAACAACGACAACGAAGACAACAACAACAAATGTAAGTGCATTTTCTCATAAGCCTTAATATATTGACTAATAAAATGGAATTTTACGAGAACTTAAATTGGCGGCTGTGGAAATGTTTTAAATTTGGTATTTCTACCAACCCACATTTATAATGCATGATTAGGACACGAGAAATGAAGACAAGATTTTAAAAATTTTGCACAGCCGGCATTTTAAGTTCCCATAAAATTCCATTGAATTAGTCATCAATATATTAAGGCTTGTATGAAGGCATAACGTGCTAAGAAAATGCGCTAACATTTACCGGATTTTTTTTTTCTGGCCAAAAAGTTACCAAATACCTTATTTTCTTTCTGAGTATAATAAATGTGGACTGCGACTGTATATGCAAATAGCTATTTTCATTCTCCTGTAGTTTTGATGGTTGGTTGGTTTCTAAGTTTAGGGGCTGCGACAACACGGTCATATAGCCCCGCGTAATATGGGTGTGTGTAGAATTTGTCTGATAACCGGTGTTAATAATTGTGATGGCTGTATTAGTGTGTGCTATCTGTGATTCAGGAAGAAGGACTGCAGACGATTTTTTTTTCAAGTAGTTACTACTTTTGCCACCAAATGCTACCATCCACGACACCTAGCTGCGGACGTGGCTACTAAATGCCATCGCAGTCAGCACCTGTTGGTAAACGTTGGAACTAATAGAGCTTTATCAAACTAACCTACAAAGTTTAGCTTCTACAAGTGTAATTAGTGGAAGGTTCTTCTTCATGCCATAAATCTATGACATGGGACCGCCGACTTTACTTCCCCTTCGAAGAAAGGCATAATGAGGGACTTTTAACGCTCTTAAAAATCCGAAGACTTCGGCCGCGTAGAAGCTGAGCATGCTACCAACTACGCCACCGAAGCCACTCTGTAGTTTTGAAACCAACCTATAACCAAACAGACAAAAAGACAAAGACACAACAATTAAGCTGGGGGTTTGTTTGTTAATTATAGAACATACCTCGTTCAGAATAAAAACAGAAATGTAAGCGAAAATTAAAAATGCACAGTCAGATGCTTTACAGTATGCCTATATATTGTTATCAAATCAATGCGTATTGCTACGATTAATACTTCATCATTATAACTCAAAATTATTTTTGTGTTGTATTTATTCGTTATGTATTACGTCAAAGAATCATAAGGAAATACAACTTTTACCACTCCACTCCTTCCTCTGGATTCGTGACTGCCAACTAATCAATTTAAGAAACATAAAGTATATCAAACTTTGGCAGACGTAAATGTCAGCTGCTCGTACTGCATACATCGCCGGGTATAACCGTATATCGAGTGACCCAGTGAGAAGACCTCAGTTGGTTTCAATATGGAGTTCATTTATGGAGTTTCTGCTCACGCAACTTCATATCTGTCTGTCATGTCAGCAATCTGCACTGAGGTTGTGCCTGATCTATCACGCTCTTTAACTCCTGTTCCTCTAATCCAATTCAAGTAAAGGGTTCATATTCCTCGCAGAGTTAAATAAAACTTCACATTGCCAAACATCGTATCATCACCAACATCATATCTGATTGTCCGTACATCATTATCTTCTTTATGTTCGACCTTGACTATTATATGTCAGAAAACTGTACTATAGTGAGGCTCATTATAACATTATTTTTCATTATGAAACAGTTTCTCCCACCAATCAGAGCTCAAGAAACAGTTGTTGGACCAATTAGATAATTAGATGCGCTGAGTTCCACGGACTTCTAATTTAAATTTCACTGCGTGGCCTAGTGGCATAGTAGGGTAATCGAGGAGGCCACGGTCAAATACAAGGCATTCTCTGCGTGTCATGCGCTCTGTTTAGTGCATAAAACTGGCGAAATCTCGACATATATTTATGAATATTTATGTTCGAATATAAAATAGTAACAATAATTATCGTCAAACATAAACAGTCGTATGCAACTCGCCTATAATGGTAATTAAGACACTCGTGTGGAAATTATAAAACTCGCATACGCTCGTTTTATAAACATACTCGTGTGTTAATTATTGCCATTATAGGCTAGTTGCATAATATACTATTACTCTATCATTCTTTCCATCTCCTCGTAGTATCTGCATCTATTCAATTTTTTCACATGCTCGAAGTATGATTTCGTACCTATGTTTCCTATCATTTTGCGTCAATAATATTGATAGCTGCTTTGGTGGCGCAGTCGGCAGCATGCTGAGCTTCTATGCCCAAGATCGCTGGTTCAATTCCGGCCGAATTCGCAGGATTGTTTAAGAGCGTTAAAATCCTTCAGTGTGCCTTTCTTCGGAGGGGAAATAAAGCCGGCGGTCCCATGTCATAGTTTTATGACATGTAGAAGAATCTTCCACTAATTAAACTTGTGTGAAGCTAAATTTGCAGGTTAGATTTCATTGAAACCCTCTATCAAAGTTCCAACGTTCACCACTAAGTGTCAGTGCCATCTGGTAGCGAAAGTTGGAACTACTTGAAATTGAACGGAACTGGTAGCTCACCCCATGGGTGTCCGCATTGAATCAGCAACTGCCTCTGGCGAGCCGAACATGTCCTCGGACACTCCCGCCACTAAAAGCCATACGCGAAATAATAAAATAAATACTAAGCCTATTGGTAAAGAACTTGATCTCTTGGTTTAATAGTTTTTAGTCGGTCAACAGGATTGTACTCAAATGTGATGAGTGTTTCCCTAAACATGGAAAAATTACATGAGATTAATAAATTCACCTAGATAACCAGTTTCGATCCTCGAGCGATCATCATCAGATCCTTTAAACGTAGGCCGTTAAATCTATGTCTTCAAGTATGTGGGTGGCGTTACTTACATCAGTTAGGCCTAATATAAACTAGCTTGCCACGGTGGATGAGTGGATAGCGTGTCGGTCTACTAACCCCAAAATTGCAGGTTCGCTCCTGGCCGTGGTAAGTGATTTTTGAAAGGCGGCAAAAATACGACACGCATGTCATACGATGTTGGCATGTCAAAGAACCCATTTGAATTCAGTAGGCCGTGTTCATAGTGGCAAAATTAATCACGGGAATTTCCGCCAGCAAAAAGTTCCTCATTTCTCTACTAGTAAGCGCTATAGTATTCAAGGAGCTTAGATAGGAAGGAAGGAAGATTGTATTTTAACGTGACCGTTAATCTCGAGATCATAAGCCACGGGATCTCCTTTTTACGTGGAATCCGAACCACAGGACATGGCATTTCACTTTGAAAATCTCACATGCATTGACCGGGAATCGAACCCGGTCCGCCGTGGTGAGAGGCCAACAGCTTGACCGCTGCGCCACCACGCCCCCCGGTGCTTAGATATCTAACCTCCTTGACTTTCATAGTGATTCAAGGAACAACGAAATTCGACATGCAAGCTACCCTCTGGGTGTCAAATTACAAAGCTTGCACCCGGCACCGAGGCCATACGATATTATTATTATTATTATTATTAATTTAAACTTGCGCAACTTGTGAAGACTTGTTAGTTAAATGTGATATATCGTTAAGATATTGTTAGTGATTTAAGACCATCAGCCTGCTTGCTCTGATACCTTACTAGTTTCACAAGCTCCCACTTCATCTTATTTAGTACAGTTCACCGCTCATTACTTCGCTCAAACTTCCGCAATTGACTTCTCATAATTACAACTGTCTCTTGAGCTTGTAATCCATATTTACATATAGGTTGCCTCTAATCGATGGTTCTCCAATTCTTCAGTCGTTCAGGTTATCAAACTATTCAATCTATAACAGTTTAGATAGAATGAAATATGCAAGGTTATACATCATCGTAATAATTCCTTTGTTAAATACAGATTTTAATCCAGTGTTGACTTGTTAAATAAATCAAAATTAAACAAATAAATTAGTATGCATTCTGTTTCAGTACAATTAACGCTGGTAAATATAGTAAAATCCATTAACATAAAATGTACATGCTTCACCTACCAAATGGAGCCTTTATCAGCCAAAATAAAACAAAAAGAGACTGCTAGTCAGTCTGAGAGACTGGACTTTATATCATTTTAAATACTAGCAACCGATTACCAAGAAGGCAGTGCGGGAACAGAGTTTCAAGATTCTATTTCGTTTCTTCACTGCCTACGTGATTGTTCTCGCACTGCCATCTTGAAACTCTGTTCTTGCACTGCCTTCTTGGTACTCGGCTGCTACATCGTACTATGACGTCACACACTTCAGTGCATTCTCGGTACATTTCGTCCCGTCACCGTAACGTAACAACAGACCTCAGCGTAACGACGAAGTCGACCAGATCATTTAAGATGATAAAAAGGCACGGTTAGTCAGTCTGAAAGATTAGACTTTATATCATTTTAAATGCTAGCAGCCGAGTACCAAGAAGGCAGTGCGAGAACAAAGTTTCGAGATTCTATTTTGTTTCTTCACTGCCTACTTGATTGTTCTCGCACTGCCTTCTTTGTACGCGGCTGCTACATCGTACTATGACGTCACACACTTCAGTGCATTCTCGGTACATTTCGTCCCGTCACCGTAACGTAACGCCAGACCTCAGCGTAACGACGAAGTCGACAAGATCATTTGAAATGATAAAAACAAATAGTAGCCACACGCAACTAAGAAACAATTATTTCCGAAGTAAATTTTTGTGTAGTATGACACATCTGATACTCAGAACCGCTTTAGAAAGAGACACAATCATATTTCTTCTGTAGGGTTTTGGGTAAAGCTAGAAGACACTGTTCTCACGTTTCCATTCTCACCTTCCACACTGATGAGAACCCATGCCCTTTGATTAGTGCAGCTCCCCATTTGCCGTGCTTATGAAATGGGACGCTGAAATGAAAGGCCCGACTGGATGTCATGATGAGAATCATCCCAATATTTGACGCCAAGAAGTAGACGACAAACTGATGCATTGGATGGTGTTGATATACACTTGTAGTTTTGAAGATGATTAGGTGTAGGAAATGAAACGTTAAGATCCATTTACTGTAAGGATACTAATGTCAGGAGCGTGGCAACAGCATGTTGAAACTGAAAGTTGGAGTCTGTTTACCAAGAGCATTATCACCAGAGAAATATGTTTTCTCAATTCATTGACACACGTAGCACAGATGTTACAAGACATGCACTAGGTGGATGTCAAATTGGAATCAACACAGATAAGAAGTGTGTCAATTTGTGGTGCTACGTTAGGAGTGTCCCTAGAAAAACAACCACCTTTCCCTCAACCAGTGGCGTATTTACTGTTAGATGTTGCTGGGCTGAATGAATGAATATGTCCAACCTGAAATTGATATACTTTCTGTATTTACAGTATCCTTAGAAATCGTGCAATATACAAGATGTGTTCCCATTGCAAAACTATAACCCCCTGGCTCCTTTATTTTCGAAGCAATTCAAAAGGGTTTTTAACCCACAATTTTATAACATTGGAAAATAATCAAAACAAACAGATACAACTGGGGATGGTGATAGGCCGATTGCTTAGGTGGCCGTTAACATGGGTCTAATTATGGAAAGGTTTGAAAAGGGATTTTGAAGGGACGTCGGCCGTGGACCTGTTGAAAGGAATCGTCCCGGCATTTGCCTGGGGGTGAAAATGGATAACCACGGAAAACCATTTTCAGAACGGCCGAGGTGGGATTCGTACACACGCTCTCCCGATACCAGTGAGGTATGATGTAGCACGTTAGTAATCTCGGCCACCACGGCCGGTATTAGTAATAATAATAATAATAATAATAATAATTATTATTATTATTATAATTATTAATATTATATCATTGGGGAGCGTAATGGTGCTGTGACTAGCTGCTCGTCCTTCACCTGTACGGCTGGGGGTTCAAATCCCACTGACAGCGCGGTGAAATTTTGACCTGGAAAATCACGTGGCGTCAGGAAGTGCATCCGGACTTAAATCCCCGGTCAACTTTAAAATGAGTCCGATTGACTCCGATGACACCAATGACATTGGTATGCCGCTGACTGCTGTGTATTAATATTGTGATTTTTAGCCTACTTTTCACATTTTGCAAAAATGAGAAAAAAGTAGACTTATGAGATCGGGCAAATGTGTGTCTGTCTGTCTGTATGTATGTCTGTCTGTACTTCTGTCTGTCTGTCTGGCTGTGTGTGTGCCCCCCCCCCCTATCAACTCCTAAACGGCTGCAGCAATCGAAACAATATTTGGTAGGAGTAAAGATCTATACCTGAATATCGCACGGCCATATTTGAAAATTATGGCAGTGCTAGCAACTGCTGAAAATTCGCGATTGAAATTTGAGCTCCATGTTGGATATCCTGGAAGGTATGAATGGGAGCCATTTCAAAATTGGCACACGTATAGATAATAATACTGCAGATTAATTCCCAGGAGACCATACATGGCAGTGTTGCCAAAATGATTATAAGCCTGCTGATAGGTCCAAATTTTAAATGCATATAACTTCTACACTATCAATTGGATTTCAACCAAATTTCGTATGTGCTATTTGCACATAAACAGATATGACTGAGCCTATTCTTTAGAGCCACCAGGGCTGCTAACTGTTAATAAATGCTCTCAATTATTTTTATCCAAATACCCATATATCATAAAGTATGCATGTCGACAGCTTTAAACTATGCACATGTATAGTACCTGGCATTCTAGATTAATTTGGAGTAACTAATATACGTCAGTGCTGCCAACTTTATTCTAAGCCTGCTGATAGATCCAATTTTAAAATGCATGTAACTTCTATACTAACTAATGGATTTCATTGAAAATTGGCACAACAATAGATCATATTATTTCAGATTATTTCTGACCAATACATGTATGTCATTGTTGCCAACATGATTTTGCGCGCGCTGTTAGATCCAATGTTTAACTGCATGTAAAGTCCATGCTATCCATTGGACTTCAACCAAATTTTGTATTCCGTACCTTAAGAGATGGAACTAAGAATATATTCAGTCACCAGGGCTGCCAGCTGTAGTTCTCCATTAGGCTATATTATGCCAGGTATACAGTATTTCGAACTAATTAGAAATTTCGATATTTAAATTTTAAGAAAAGTAGGCTCTTTAGTTCGTCACGGATCTTCTTGTTATTATATATATATATATATATATATATACACCGCGGACAGGCCAACAAGGACCACGCAAATATCACTTCTTTATAGGTCTAGTTTCCTTCTTTCTCTTCCAGAAGTCTTTCATCCTGGTCGACTGTGCAGCTCTTCTTTCAGCAGTCCATTCTCCTCTGTTGAGATTTTTCTTCTCCCCGACAAGAATTTTGAGACCAAAAATTTTTTTTCTGTACTCTATTCGATTTAGACAATCTTCTTCAGTAATTTTGAATTTTTGAAGTTCTTCTTTCATTTGTTTTACATAGCCTCCTTGTCCTTTATAGTTCCAGATTTTATCAAAAATTTGTTTGTTTAACCTTGAGCAATCCATGCGGACCATATGTCCGTAGAACTGAAGTCGCCGTTTTCTGATCATCACTTCAAGGTTGTCGATTTTACTATAAATTTCTGCATTCGATCTCAGTCTATAACCTTCCTGTGTTTTCCTAGGACCATAAATCCTTCTTAAAATTATATATATATATAATTCGTTGAGGCCATCTAGGACCACGTTGCTACACTTGGCAATTTGTTTCGCCTTCCTCTGAGCCCATAATTCCCTCATTCTCTGTGAGTGGGCCATCTTGCGCTCCGCTGTCCAGGTGGTATCGTGTCTTCTTTTCGGGTTCGATGTCTCGTCTCGGGTTAGCCCATTAGTCAGTATCTTTTTGCGGAAGAGATCTCTATTGAAGGCGTCGTCGGGTTTTAGATGCAGTATTTTGCGGTCGACTTTGGTATTCATAAACCAGGGCATTGTGGTTTTGGATTTGGAGTCAAAGAAATGAAAAATCTGTTTAGTCAGCCTGTTTCCGTCCATTCGTTTGAGATGACTGTAATACCGTGCCCGCCTTTTACGGATCGATTCTGAAATTTTCTCTATTTCACTGTAGACTTCTTTGTTGTTTTTTTATAGTGGATACCATTCTTGTAATTTGATCCCACTATACCTCTGACGATTTTGCGCTCTTTTTTCTTCAGTTCTTCAAGGAGTCCTTTATTAGCATTTAGGGATAGGGTTTCGACTGCATACATAACTACTGGTTTCAGAACAGTGTCAAAATGACGTAGTTTAGTATTTTTGGACAGGCATTTTTTGTTGTATATTGAGCGCGATGTTTGATAGGTTATTTCGAGTTTGCGTACTCGTTCCTTGAGTGCTTCTTTGTCCAGTCCACTTTTCATGATGATCTCTCCCAAGTACTTAAATTTTTCCACTCTGTTGATCTTTCCGTATTTTGTCTGCAGTTTTGCTGGGGCGTCTTTGATGTTAGTCATTACTTCTGTTTTTTCGAATTATATCTGCAAGCCAGTTTGTTCAGCGATTTCTTTTAAAAGGTCGATTTGCATCCTAGCAGTTTCTACGTCGTTTGACAGAATGGCGATGTCATCAGCGAATGCTAGACAGTCGACTATGATCCCCTTGGATTTTGTTCCCATTCTCAGAGGGCTAAACTCAGTTTCTAATAATTTTGTTCGCCAGGTCCGAATGACTTTTTCGAGAACGCAGTTGAAAAGCATTGGAGAGAGCCCGTCACCTTGTCTGACTCCCGTTTTGACCTCAAAGGAATCCGACAGACATCCCAGGAACTTAACTTTGGATTTTGTTTAAGTTAGGGTGGCTCTAATTAATGCCAGCAGTTTCAGGTTAACCCCGAATTCGTTGCGGATGTTCAACAGAACTTCGCGGTCTATGGAATCGTAAGCCTTCTTAAAGTCCACAATGACTGATACGTACGATTTGGACCTGAGATTGCAATATCTAATGATCGTTTTGAGGTTGTGGATGTGTTCGGCAGTTGAACGACCCTTTCTGAATCCCCCTTGGTATTCTCCTATTTGATGCTCGACTTCGGCTTCTAATCGCTCTAGGATAGCAAGTGAGAGAATTTTTTATGTTTCTGCTGTTGCAAAGTCGTTGGACTGAGCTGTCAATGCAAGATCATCAGCGTATATGAACTTTCTAGCACTAGTAGGAGGTAAGTCTGCGGTGTAAATATTGAAAAGTAATGGGGCAAGGACCGATCCTTGTTGTAATCCATCATTTAGTTTGTGAGATATGCTTACGTTGCCATTTAGGTGAACTTCAATCACTCTGTTGACCAGCATATTATTCAGTAGGATGGCAAGTTTCTTGGAAGGGATTATTTTCAGGAATTTGAGGATCATTCCTTTTCGCCAAACTGTATCGTATGCTGAAGTGAGATCCACAAACACAGATACGGTCTTTCGATCTTGAAATCCTCTCTCTATGTGAGTGGTTAGGGCCAACACCTGGTCGGTACAACTGCGCTTTGGTCTGAAGCCAGCTTGCTCATTTGGTATGTGCTCAAGAACTGTAATTGAGATTCGATTATATATTATTCCTTCCAGCAGCCTGTAACAGACGCTCAGGAGGGCAATAGGCCGAAAATCTTCTGCACTATCTCCACTTTTTCCAGGGTTGAGTACAGCAAATACTTTAGTTCTTTTGAGTGCTGGTGGAAGTTGACCATCGCGTAAGATGTTGCTATAAAATTTATCAAGTAATTCAATTGTTCTCGGACAACAACGTAGTAGGAATTCTGGATAAAGACCATCCAACCCAGCTGCTTTTCCTGATTTTACTTCTTTTAGCGCAGTTGAAACTTCAGCAGCCGTGATATCAGCTGTAAACTGGGATGTTGTTTCTGCATGGAACATCTTAGATTTTAGTTCTAACTGAATTCCTTTTTGCCTCTTTCTTGTCAGTATCGGCAGTTTTTCTTGTCAGACTAACTAATCTGCTTGATATCGCATCTGGCTTTATCTTGGTGAACTTGGAACTGAATTTTGGAGTGCTGCTACCAAGTTTCCTTAAAAGAGACCATGATTTTCGACTGGAGTGTTGAAAATTTGTATTTTCCATTAGGTTGGTCCATTTTTTTTCTTCTAGCTGAGTCTAAAGACTGTAGTAGTTCGTTGGCAACTTCAGGATCACTGGCGAGTTTATACTCCTCATATAGTTCATTGCATTTTGGACTCCAACCAGGAATATAGGTCTTTCTGTATCCTCTTGGGATATGTTTCCTTGCAATAGCACAAATTAGTCCAGCGAAGCGCTCGTAATTACCTATTTTAGGTGGGATCCACTGTATATTATGTTCCAATTCGCTGGTGAATTTTGACCAGTTGGATTTGGTGAAATCCCAACGTGGCAGTGGAACTGATCTGCCGACAGGCATTTCTAGGCCAACTTTGACAAGTGCTGGTCTGTGCTGACTTCGGGAGAAGTTGTCTAGAATATTCCTGCTGCACTTTAGGGGTTTACCAAACGAGTCCTTTGAGACAAAGCACAGATCAGGGTTATAGTCCTTATTCCATCTGGCAGAGTGAAAGGAGCCTTTTTCTTTGGCATCATGCATTAGAAAAAGGTCTTCTGCATCAGCCCATTCCGACACACCTTGGCCCTCTTTGTTGGCATAATTATAACCCCAGTTAGTATTCTTGCTGTTAAAATCTGCGAGGATTACAGCTGGGTGGTGAATGTTATGGATGGTCTCACTCAAGATCCAAGGTTGACAGGGAGGCTTATAGATGTTTATAATTTCAGTACCTGCAATTTTCATTTTGGAGGCAAACATATTGTTGTCCACATTTGTGCTTATTATGTCAATTTTCTCTATGTTTCTCTTTGCATACGTTGCAGTGCCATAACTTTTGTGAAATGTTGCGTTAAGCAGGGTATATCCCGGAATCTTACATCTCGCATAAAGCTGATCCTGGTTTTCACAGTGGGTCTCTTGCAATAGAACAACATCCACCTTGTGGTTGGTCAGTACTTTTGTTAGGTAATAGCTTTTTGATCGGCTTACTCCTTCAATGTTGAGTTGTAGTATCCTTAGTGTGGGGTGAAAGTCTTCAATGGGTCTCTGAAAAGAGCCATTTCCATGAGTCATATTGCTATATCTTCTAATTGCTGGGATATCCTGAAAGCGTAGCTTTAGGTCCAGCAGCCAACGTTGTTGCTTTCTTAGCACCACCCAGGGGTCACGTGTAGGGCACTTTAAGGTTATTCCTACGGACGTGGAGCAACGTCAACCCCGTTTAGTTGATATCTTCTGCCATAACCCTAACCTGCGTGCCGTATGAATCAGAACAACGGTTCACAATAATTTGTCGGACAGATGATACAATTGGACAGTATATAGATTAACGGCGTATCAATACACAACACAAAGTCTCAATATAAATATTCAAAGGAATATTACTATGAAGATGTATAACCTAACCTGGTTCAAGTTATTTCTAAGCAACAGAGTAAACAAAGATCACGCGTATCAAATTTATCAAATATCGCTACAAGAGCTCTCACAACACCATAAAACACTAAATACTAACAGTAAATCACCCAAAAACAACGTATACATCATAAAACAAACAATTAAACGTGAAGTAACTAAATAAACTATACAAATATCAGGAGCCTCAATTCGACTAGCCTCACTAAGTCACTGCCTCTTGGGGTGGGGGTTCTCTTATAATTATTATTATTAATATTACTATTATTACCCTGCTTAGGTCGACCATTAATCTCATTGTTGAGGCTTGCGGAGCATCCATGCCCAAAAAGAAGATTTTGCCGAACAAACGGCCAGCCTATTGGTGGAATGGTGAAATAGTTGAGGCTCGACGATTGTGTTTTCAATTAAGGAGAAGGGCACAAAAGTCCTGCAGAGGTTCTCAAGAATTTGTAAATGCGATAAAAGAGTGTAGAGTGGCAAGGAGTGCTCTCAAACGGGCCATTGGTCAAAGTAAGGCACATAAATGGAACGAGCTCATTAACGATGTAGATCATGACCCATAGGGTCTGGGCTACTAAGTTGTCAATAAGAATCTGAGCGGCATTATGGTGTCTACTGCTCCTATGACGGCATCCCGGAAAGAAGCTATTATAGATGAGCTGTTTCCTAACCATCCAGAGGGAGTTCCTGATCACATTCCGGTAATGCATCATGATATTCCGCTATTCACTAGGGAGGAATTACAAACTACAGCACGATCTTTTCAGATTAAGAAGGCACCAGGGAAGGATGGAATTCCTGCTGAACTGTTAAATTTGATATCTGAAGAGGAACCAGATGTTTTGCTGAACATGTATAATTGTTGTTTACTAGACGGAGTCTTCGTCACCCCGTGGAAAGTGGCCAGGCTTGTGCTCATGCCAAAAGGCAAAGGAGATCCCACTACTGCTTCAGGTCAGAGAGCTCCATGCATGTTGGACATGGCTGGCAAACTATTTGAGCAGAGGATCAAAGGAAGGCTTCAGGCAGCGATGGTTGTTGCAGTAGGTCTGTCCCCCAAACAATACGGTTTCTTGAAGGGTAAGTCCACCATCAGTGCCATTGAAGAAGTGGTGATGGCTGTCAGCTACACTGAGCATGGAAACCACTTCTCTAGGAAAATGTGCTTACAAGTTACTTTGGAAGTGAAAAATGCCTTCAATTCTGCCCGATTGACATAATCGCTGCACTTGAAACAATATTTAACATTCATCGCTACCTGGCGTCTGTACTGAGGAGTCATCTTTGGATACAGTATGACACAGATGAATTTGTCAAGTGTCGCAAGGTAACTGCAGGAGTGGCTCCAGGCTCCGTGTTTGGTCCTGATTAATGGAACGTAAATTATGACAGCATTTTATGCATGGAGATGCCAGAGGACACTTCTTTGGTGGGATATGCTGATGATCTTGTTGTGGTCATTATGGAGTGCTCCTGAGCTTAAACTTCATCAGGTGATGTGGAGAGTTTTCACTTGGATGAACGAACAAGGTCTCAAACTAGCAGTTCATAAAACTGAACTAGTTCTTACTACTAAGAAGAGAGTTCCACGAGTTGAACCAATGCTAGTAGATAATCAAGTGATAGAATCAGCTCCAGCTGGGTGTTATGATTGTCAGCAAGTTAACATTCTGGAATCATATCAAAAAGATTGCTGATAGGGCTGCAAGGATTGTTAACAACTTGTCGCGACTCATGGCTAATATGAAGAGGAAATCGCTGGTGAGAGTGGCGGAATCAATTATTTTGTAAGGTGCAGAGATTTGGTCCATTGCTCTTGGCTCCGTGATGTATAGGAAGCGGATAACCTCTGTTCACAGAAGAGCTGCCCTCAGAATAACTTCTGCCTATCGTACAGTGTCTGGATCGGCAGTACTAGTAATAGATGGGGTGATACCCATTTATATCCTGGCCAAGGAAAGGTGCCGTATATACTTGCACAAATAAGAGCTTTCTAAGATACGCGTAAAGAGGAAGGAAAGAGATAGATCTCTTCGGGAATGGCAAGCAGAATGGGAACGTGAACATCGTGGCAGGTGGACCGCTAGGCTCATCAAGGAACTGAAGCCATGGTTGTCGAGGGAACATGATGAGGTTAATTATTTAATTACCATGTTTCTCTCTGGCCATGGTTATTATGAATCATACCTCCATCGAATGGGAATATCACCGAATTTGACTGAGACCTCTGGTCGTAACAGTGGATCCACCCTGAAGTAAGGCTGAACAGGCAGTTCCGAGGTGGCCTTAAGCCAAGTATACGGTTTGTGGGGTTTTCGTAGGTAAGAATCCTGCACAGCTGTAAGTCCGGAAGCTTGCAATCTGTCTTTTGAAGATTTCCCCACATTTCCCTCGAAAAAATAGATACCGTATATATTATTATTATTATTATGTATTGTGATCATTTGGCATGCAGATTACAAGTGTATAGTTCATGATCATGAATATAGTGGAAAACTAGAAGGAATGTAACATGAATGCCAGCTCAAAACAGATAACGTGGTGGAGGGATGACCCAATTAATTGCAGTGAATTGAATGCCTTGGACTCCAACGGTGTGGATTTCACAATTCTAATTAGGGAACAATCAGTGGAATATTATCCTAATGCATGGAGCAATTGCACTCATTCCAGGTTCCGTATTGACCATGTTAACACGAAGTATAACATAAATTTCTCGCCAAATCAATACTTTTACTTACTTAAAAGTTCTATAGGTACATGTTTTGAAAACACACAATGTTTTCTTCCTCAGCCCACTTATTGGTGTTAAACATCATAAAACATCGATAACCTCACTAAATAACAAAAAACACAGTTCACATTTCTTCTCTTGTTCTTCCTTTGTTAGGCCTGTGTCATTCGACACATTAATGTCACTCACGGAATAATTACTTATCAGAGGTCAAAGGAATGCAATAATCTAAACGAGGTTAATTTTGAAACGAATGAATTGTTAGATTTATTAGCAGATTATTTAAATAATAATAAAAAACGCAAACCACCTCCTCAACCCCCACCGCAATAGTTTAATTCCAACATACATTCCTGACTCGATTTATTTTCATGACGCCATACCCAATTACCTTCCTGGGTGCTGGTTAGTTGTTTTTTCTCCGAATTTGGCAAGGTTATACGACACTTGTGTGCATTTCAGCAACCCACGTTGAAACTAGCAATGAGTAAATGTGTCAATGTGTCAATATTCATTACTTCAACTAAAAGTGTTTATTCCGTGAGTGACATTAATGTGTCGAATGACACAGGCCTAACAAAGGAAGAACAAGAGAAGAAATGTGAACTGTGTTTTTTGTTATTTAGTGAGGTTATCGATGTTTTATGATGTTTAACACCAATAAGTGGGCTGAGGAAGAAAACATTGTGTGTTTTCGAAACATGTACCTATAGAACTTTTAAGTAAGTAAAAGTATTGATTTGGCGAGAAATTTATGTTATACTTCGTGCATGGAGCAATGTTGGAGCCATTAGACAGGCTTTCAGTGAAGTTCGCACCCTAGGCCTAGTGTTAATATATCTCTGCAATGTGGTGTAGACGATGTGAAGTGCACTTTCACTGAGTAAGTTGCAGTTACAGTTACTGTTAACGTTTGCGTAAAGTAGCTGCGTTACAACTGGAATTTTGGGAGTGACGCATCATAACTATTCCGTTATTTCTGTATACAAATATTACAGTTATTCTTATTTTATTTACTCGCAACTATTCGTTTTATTGTGTGCTTGAGTCTTCAGTCTTTTGACTGGTTTGATGCAGCAATCCATGCCGCCCTGTCCTGAGCTAATTGTTTCATCTCTACATAGCTAAAACTCTGCAATTTTTCTAGGTTTGTGCCGTGTCTTGTGTGAGGTTTCGACTAGGACACCAAGCTGGCTCATCAGCGGGCTCTTGGAGTCCCCGCCCGGACCCCCACTGGTGTAGGAACTGCACGCACCCTCCCTTGTTATGAAGCGCACCTATGCCTCTTTACTGCCAGAGATAACATCTCAAGCATAAACCTAGAAAAATTGATGAGTTTTAATTCACTGGCCGTGAAAGCCAATACACCTACATAGCTAGTCACGCTCCAGATAAGGATTTCAGAAATGACTTCCTAATACCTAAATATATATTTCGACGGTCCCAAGTAGTAACATTGTAACTCACTTTTTTAGGGTTTTGAGTTAAGTTAACCAATGAACTAACATTGAAATTATCTATCATTTAAGCCATAAAAAATGTATGTTTGCAATTGAAAAAAAAAAGTTATTTCCAAAAATATTAATATTGTAACAGTAACCAGATCCTATGATACAGGTATTAACATTGTATCTTGAGTTACAATTATACTACTCGAAGCTTTTCATTGTTGTGTAACATTGTTGAATTTGAAATTATATTGTTAGTTTTGTTTTATCGTGTTTCATACACTGCTACAACATACGAATAGGGCTTCTATTGTTTTGCCGCCAATTCACAGCTGGTGGTCTGCAAATGGATGCTAAAGAAGCTTGCATTGCATCCTCTTTGTCATTATTTCTAAGTGTTCTTTAAGTGAAACCATGAGTGATTTTAGTTCCCGCACAAGAAAAATGGTGCAAATGGCACTGAATATCGTCGAAAATAAGGAAATAATTAGTTTAGGTAAGTGTTTTTGGTATTATAATAATAACAACCACAATTACTGTTGTTGTTATTAACAGCTTCATTCTTTAAATTTTAATTAGAGGAAATAATATTTGACTGAATTGCCTACAGAGTCATTGCTTGTGTAAGTTTTATCTGCAGTCGTTACTCTATGTTATTAATAATCCTTTTTTTATTTTAACATCTCAATCACAGTATCATCGGACTTTCTCAATGAGGATACTACAGTGGGAAGTTCTGTCCCTTCTACAAGCAATAATGATGCCCCCATGACATATAATGAAGGTGTGTTGATTACTTCTATGCTGTAAAATGGACTTTAGTGAAGTAGGAAAAATGATTTGAATTTAATATACCGAATGTATATTTATGAAGTCCTTATCTATTTTTCTTTACAGGTCAATACCACGTAATTTCCAACGTAAACCCGTTGTCAGATATTTACAGTGAGGACCGGACTATAGTCTCCTTCCCTCCTACAGTTAATGTTGTATCGAGAAAGCCATCTGAAGGTAAATTTCATTGTACATATTCACTAATTAGAGCGTTAAGCTATGAAGTGAATGTTATTTCTTACTATGAGGCACTGAGATCACTAGAAATTTATTTCAGCGAATTTTATTATTCACAGACGCAGGAAAAAGCCCTAACCCATTACCAGATACCTTGAAGAACACTTCCATACAAGACAGTGAGCCGAGTGACCAGAGTACATCTTTAGATGTAAGTACGTCTTCGAATACAACCTTTGATAACAATGAAAATAAAATAAGAAAGATTAGAAAAGTTCCAAAGAAAGACACCCCAGGGAGGAAACGTCCAAGGAATGTGAATAATTGGAAGGTAGAACAATGCAAAAAAGCTAGAGGTATTGGACAGTCGTATGTAAGTCGCAATACTGGTAAAACTGTACCAGCCAGAGAACTAGGACCAGGTTGTGGTGTGACATGTCGTTACAGCTGTAAAGTTAGGATTAATAATGAAGAGAGATTGCAATTATTCGGTAAATTCTGGAGTATTGGAAGTCATACATGTAAATGGGATTTCATTGCTCGATGTGTTACAAAACTAGACAAAAAGCAACAAACCGTGAAAGGGAATTCTAGAAGAAAATGTAGCTTACTATACTCATTTGAAGTCAACGGAAAATTTGTGAAAGTATGCAAAACAATGTTTCTTCATACTTAAGGCATAAACGATATGTGGGTCATGTCCGCTATAAATAAGGTCGTTAGTTCTGGATCTGGTGCTATTTCCCCAGACAAAAGAGGAAAACATGTCAATAGAGGTAGGCAAATTATAAAACATTCTATAAAAGAAAGTGTAAGAGCCCACGTTGCTTCCATTCCTGTTGTTGAATCCCACTATTTGAGGAAAGAAACTAATCGTAAATATTTTGAAGAAGGGCTGTCTATAGGGAAACTCTTTAAGTTGTATGAAGAATGGGCAAAGAAAATGAGATACCAGGAACTTGCAACTGCCCGCCAATATAGAGACATATTTGTATCAGAATTCAATATAGGTTTTTTTATACCTAAGAAGGATCAATGTGAGTTATGCAACCTTTACAGAAATTCAGATCAAGAACAGAAGAAGACCTACAAACAGCATATGAAACTCACCGTACAGTCACAGAATTTCTCAGGGAAGTTAAGGATAAAGAGAAAATGAGAGCGATTGATGATCCTACTGTATGTGTAGCTTGTTTTGATTTACAAAAAGTTCTAGTAACACCACAAAGTGAAGTAAGTTTGTTTTATTACAAACGAAAATATTCGACTTACAACTTCACTGTATATGACTTGTCTAAGCATGAAGGTTACTGTTACGTTTGGCATGAATCGATAGGGCAAAAGGGAAGCAATGAAATTGGAAGTTTTTTAATGAGTTTTATGGAAACTAAAATTGAAAAAGGTGTTAAGGAATTCGTATTATTTTCAGACAACTGCAGCGGTCAAAACCGTAACCGAAATGTGTATGCTATGTTTTCGTTGATTGCTGATAAATATAAAGTAAACATCACCCAGAGGTTCCTTCAGAAAGGACACACGCAAAATGAAGGCGATTCTATGAATGCCCGAATTGAAAGGGCAAAGAAGGGCATCACTGTCTACACTCCCGATCAATGGATTATGCTAATTAAAACTGCAAAACTTAACGGTAAGGCATATATAGTAAAAGAAATAACTCAAGACGATATTTTTGATCTGAAGGCATTTTTAAAATTAGATAATAGGAACTGGTCGCATTATGCAGATGGTGAACAAGTTCAGTGGAATAAGGTCAAAGAAGTTCAGATAAATGCAGAAAATCCTACATTACTCCGCGTAAAAACTGACCACCTAAGTCCAGAAGTAAAAACAATGGATTTGTATAGTAAACATCGTGGTAGAAGAACAACATGCTATAATCTAAAATGTGCATTTTCAAAACCATTGCCCATTACAAAAGATAAGTACCGTGACTTAATGTCACTTTGTACTTCTGGACATATCCCAGCATGCTACAGACCCTTCTATGAAAACCTAAGCTACAAATAGAAAAGAAAGAGAAAATGAATATTTTGTTAGGTTTAATCACTATTAAATGATTAATTGTTGCAATTATCTTTTATCATTGTTTGTTTTATTTCAGGTCAAAATTTTTATCTTTCTTACCGTGTACAGTAGTTCTGTATCTTAAAAATTCCATGAGCATCTGCTATTTCATGTGTTTGTTGAAATTGTACCAGTCAGTTTTTATTCAATTGTAGTTATCATTATGTGTAATTTGTAATTTCATTTCATTTTTCATTTAGATCCATTTATTACCTTTGTATTATGCTTAAAATAATAGAATGTCAAATAATTAAGTATTGAAAATTCAATAATTTTAAGTGTATGTTAGAGATGAATAATTAAATAATGATACCTATGTTGAAACAGAATGTACAATGAAACATATTTAAATAATTGTCAAATTTTTATACATTTTACTAGTATTATCATTGTAACTCAACATACAATGTTCATATTTTGAATCATTTAGGATCTAATTATTGTATCTCATGTAATTCTGTAATAAACAATTAAAATATATCAAAAATTGGATATATTGTTGTCCTTCTGTCCAACATCAACAATAAATTGTAAAATCAACAATAAGTAGTTTCCCTGAGTTGCAAGGAACGTGCAAATATTTAAAGTGCCATATCTCAAAACATTGAGTTTTGAGATACAATGTTACTACTTGGGACCGTCGATTTGATGTCAACAGATTTCTTTTCTGTAGAAATGCTTTCCTTGCCAGAGCCAAACTACATTTGATATCCTATTTGCTTCGTCCATCACTGGTTATTTTTCTCCCTACGTAACAGATGTCTCCTACTTCCTTTAGATTTTCACCTGCCAATTTGATATCAATATGGGTTTCTGATTCCTTTCGGCTGCAATCTAGTATTCTTATTTTATATTTGTTGATTTTAATCATGAATTCCTTCCTCTAGACGGATTTCATACCATTTAAAAACGCATTTAAATCCTAGCGAATCGGCTAAGATTACAATGCCATCAGCAAAACTAAGAGTTGAAATTATTTCTCCTTGAATCTTTACTCCTACTTTGTGTTACTAAAGGACACACAATACTTGACTTACTGGAGTCCTTTGGGTCTGCCTCGTTGTGTTGTGGCTAGAGTGCTTGGCTGTCACCTCAGAGGTCTAGTTTTGATTCCTGGGTCTGTCAAGAAATTTAATTCTGGCCTGAGGGCTGGAACGGGGTGCACTCAGCTTCGTGAGACAAAACTGAGCAGGGTAATCTAGTAGCATCTACTCCCCGATCGGAATGTAATTGGCATAGGATACATGTGGAAGGTCATTCTATAAGATGGTAATTAAAAATTGACTCAAATTAACATTAATCATCTATTTTAAGCAATTGAAAAGACATGGAACAGGGAGTCAGCGCGTGGAAATTGAAGGTAGTCGTCCGCATGCTGCCTTCTCAAAGCGACCAGGCAACCACCAACCTTCCTCTAAATTGCACGTCATTGCAGTCCGGTTCTTTGGGGAGCCAGGAATCGAACATCGACCTCAGAGGTTGTTGTTGTTGTTGTTGTTGTTGTTTGAGTCTTCAGTCTTTTGACTAGTGTGATGCAGCTATCCATGCCTCCCTGTCCGGAGCTAGTCATTTCATCTCTACATTGCTACCTCACCGTATATCCGAGGCTATCTGTTTAACATAATCTAACCTTGGTCTACCCTACAGTTCTTGTCCTCAACCCTTCCTTCCATAAATAAGCTTGCTATTCCTGGGTGTCTTAGTATGTGTCCTACCAACCTATCTCTTCTCTTCATTTGTAGTCGCCAGAAACATCTCTCCTCTCCCACTAGTCTTAATACCTCTTCGTTTGTAACCCTATCTACCCATCTGATCTTCATCATTCTCCTGTAACACCACATTTCAAATGCTTCAATTCTTCTCTTTACTGCGGCACCTATAATCCAAGTTTCATTTCCATAGAGTGCCACGCTCCAAACAAAGGCCTTCAAAAATGACTTCCTAATACCTAAATCTATATTCGATGTCAGATTCCTTTTCAGTAGAAATGGTTTCCTTCCCTGAGCTAACCTACGTTTTATGTCCCCTTTGCTTCGTCCATCACTGGTTATTTTGCTTCCTACTTCCTTTAGTTTATCACCTGCCAATTTGATGTCCATATAAGTTTCTGATTTATTTCGGCTGAATTTCAATATTTTTGTTTTACATTTATTAATTGTCATCACCATAGAGGTGACAGTCAGGAACTCCAGCCACTGCACCATGAAAAAGACTAAGCACATGTGAGAAAGTTTATAGAATAGTCTGTGTGGATGGACCATATTAGTGCTGGATGAATGCTAATTGACCTGACCTTGGTGACACTCGACTACGATGCGTTTAGTAGAGTCGAACATTTATAGGAACACGAAGGATCTCATTTAGGGCAACATCATGGCACCCCGCCATCTCTAAAGTAGCTTGCCACGGTGGGTGAGTGGTTATCGTGTAGGATTACTAACCTCAAGCTTTCAGGCTCGCTCCTGGCCATAGTAAGTGTCTTTTGAAAGGCGGGAAAAATCACGGCACGCATATCATACGATGTTGGCATGTTAAAGAACACATTTGAATTCAGTAGGCCGTGTTCATAATGCAAAATAAATCTCGGGATTTTCCGCCAACACAAAGTTCCTCATTTCTCTACTCGAAAGCGCTATATTACAAGGAGCTTAGATATCTAAACTCCTTGACTTTCATAGTCCTCCAAGGAACAACAAAATTCGACATGCAAGCTGCCCTCTGAGTATCAAGTAACAAATCTTGCACCCGGCACCAAGGCCATACGATATTATTATTATTATTATTATTAACTCTAAAGTAGCAGCGGTTGAAGGAAACATAAAACCCATAATAGAAGAAGTAAAAATCCTTGATCTACGATTCGTGTTTAAGACACAATCGCGTCATATGGAACCATTTAACAATTACTTGGACTCGTTTAAATTTACTGATTCTGTTCTGTCGCATTTAAGCACCATGACATGCCAACTAACTCGGCTAAGATTTGATCAACCTTGGGCACTGCATGTGATAGCCTTACCGCTGCAGCACGCAGCCAGCCAGTTCAAGGAATCTTTAATGTGTTCCTGGCTCAATCATGACACCAGGGAACATGATCCACTGTACAGAGCATTAAGTAATAGTAGCAGTACTGGGACATATAGTAATTTGGACATGGGTAATTTTACATTGTTGTTGTTGTTGTTGTTGTTGTTTTTGCCTCCGTTACGTAGTGATCAGTGTGATTAGCTACCACACCCGGAGGTCCTGGGTTCGATTCCTGGCTCTGCCACGAAATTTGAAAACTGTTTTTTTTTATTTTATCTTATCGTATGGTTTTTAGTGCCGGGGGTATCCGAGGACATGTTCGGCTCGACAGAGGCTGTAGCTGCTTCAAGCGGACACCACTAGGGTGAGATACAAGTTCCGTTCAATTTCAAGTAGTTCCAACTTTCGGTACCAGATATCAATGATAGCTTACCTAGTGGTGAACGTTAGAACTTTGATAGAGCGTTACAACGAAATCTAACCTAGAAATTTTACTCCACACAAATTTAGTCTGTGGGAGGATCTTTTCCATGCCATAAATCTATGACATGGGACCGACGGCTTTACTTCCCCTCCGAGGGAAGGCATACTGAAGGATTTTAACGCTCTTAAAAAATCCGACGACTTCGGCCGGGTTTGAACCCGCTATCTTGGGCACAGTAGTTCAGCATGCTACCGACTACGCCACCGAAGAGGACCGGAACGGGGTCTACTCAGCCTCGGGTGGTCCAATTGAGTAGAGGGGGTTTGATTCCCACCTCAGCCATCCTCAAAGTGTTTTTTCCGTGGTTTCCCACTTCGTCTTCGGGCAAATGCCGGGATAGTACCTACTGTAAGGCCACGGTCGCCTCCTTCCCTCTTCCTTGCCTATCCCTCCTAATCTTTCCCTCTCTTCGCATCCCTCACGAGGCTCCTGTTCGCTTTGTAAGTGAGGCTGCCTGGGTGAGGTGCTGATCCCACCTCCCCAGTTGTATCCCCCTATCAGATGTTTCAAGCTCCAAGACAATGCCCGTAGAGGCGGTAGTGGTGGGATCCCTCGCTGAGTCCGTGGGACAAACCAACCTGGAGGGTAAAATCGACTAAAAAGAAGAAACAAAAGTTAAATCTATTTTTGTTGTTGTTAATTCATATTAGGAGGTCGGGACACTTTTGGTCATCATTTCTGAGTACTTGCATATGTTCAATTTGTCTAATAACCTGTGTTTCTAAGATGACTGTAGTAGTGTGTGTAGCTGTAATTATTAGCGTCTGGAATTAAGGTAAGTGATATGGGACTCGAAATTAGGCACTATCCCGGCATTTGTCTGGTGAGAGTGTGGAAATACCGGAGAAAAGCTACACTCAGGACAGCCGCTACTGCCCCCGTGGTTTTAATGCGCTCGGCTACGGTGTTTTGTAATACATTTTCAACAAACTGAGTAAAACTCCGTAATGTATGCCAATACGTGAGCACCATTATCTACTCTTTGATCCAAGAGGAATTTGAATGCTAAAATACGAATAACTATTAATTCTGCTGTTGTTTGAGTCTTCAGTCTTTTGACTGGTTTGATGCAGCTCTCCATGCCTCCCTGTCCTGAGCTAATCGTTTCATTTCTACATAGCTACCACACCCTACATCCGAGGCAATCTGTTTAACATATTCTAACCTTGATCTACCCCTACAGTTCTTATCCTCGACCCTTCCTTCCATAACTAAGCTTGCTATTCCTGGGTGTCTTAGTATGTGTCCTACCAACCTATCTCTTCTCTTCATTAGCAGTCGCCAGAAACATCTCTCCTCTCCCACTCGCCTTAATACCTCTTCGTTTGTAACCCTATCTACCCATCTGATCTTCATCATTCTCCTGTAACACCACATTTCAAATGCTTCAATTCTCCTCTTTTCTGCTGCACCAATAGTCCAAGTTTCACTTCCATAGAGCGCCACGCTCCAGACAAAGGCTTTCAAAAATGACTTCCTAATACCTAAATCTATATTCGATGTCAACAGATTCCTTTTTTGTAGAAAGGCTTTCCTTGCCTGAGCCAACCTACTTTTTATATCCTCTTTGCTTCGTCCATCACTGGTTATTCTGCTTCCTAAGTAACAGAAGTCTCCTACTTCCTTCAGCTTTTCACCGGCCAATTTGATCTCCATAGAGGTTTCTGATTTATTTCGGCTGCATTCCAGTATTTTTGTTTTACATTTATTAATTTTCATCATGAATTCCTTCCGAAAGACGGAATCCATACCATTCAAAAACTCATTCAAATCCTCAGGCTTGTCGGCCAAGATGACGATGTCATCAGCAAATCTCAGAGTAGAAATTATTTCTCCTTGAATCTTCACTCCCACTTTAAATTTTTCTCCAATGTCCTTCATTGCTTGTTCAATGTAAAGATTGAAAAGTATGGGTGATAAGTTGCAGCCTTGCCTTACACCTTTCTGAATACCAGCTTCTCTCTCATGTCCTTCAGCTCGAATGACTGCTGTCTGGTTTCTGTATAGATTGTATATCACCCTCCTATCCCTGTACTTTATTCCAATAGATTTCAAAATGTCGAACAATTTAGTCCAATCAACGTTATCAAAAGCCTTTTCTAAGTCTACAAATGCCATGAACGTTCTCTTATCTTTCCTTATTCTACCTTCCAAAATCAGCCTAAGACTTAGTACAGCTTCCCTTGTTCCTACATTTCTCCTGAAACCAAACTGGTCTTCACCCAATTCCGTTTCTATCTGGCTTTCAATCCTCTTGTAAATTATTCTAGACAGGATCTTTGAAGCATGAGCAATCAAGCTGATTGTACGGTAATCTTCACATCTGTCAACTCCCACTTTCTTTGGTATAGGGATGATAACATTCTTCTTGAAATCAGGGGGTACCTCACCTGTCTCATAAATCCTACACACCAAGTGAAATAACCTGATCAGACCTTCATCTCCTATGCAGCGTAGCAACTCAATCGGTATATCATCTATGCCTGGTGCTTTATTCCTGCCTAAGTCCTCTAATGCTCTGTCAAATTCTGATCTCAATATTAAATCTCCTTTTGCATCCTCATCAATTTTCTCCTCCCTTTCCATTACATGATTCTCGATCTCCTTTCCCTTATACAAGCACTCTATGTAAGCTTTCCATCTCTCAACCTTTTCTTCCCTATCTGTTAGAGGCTTTCCATTTGTGTCCCTAATATTACAGCTCTTAGTCTTCTTTTCCCCAAAAGTATTCCTAATCCTTCGATAAGCTGTGTCTACTCTTCCTAATTTCAGACAATTTTCTATACCTGCACATTTCTCTTTCAACCATTCTTCTTTCGCTTCCTTGCACTTCTTGTTAACCTCATTTCTCAGACGTCTGTATTCTGCTTTCCCCTTTTCATCTCTTAGATTCTTGTGTTTCCGCCTTTCATCCATCAATTCTAGTATATCCTGAGTGATCCACGGTTTTCTACCTATTCTTTCTTTCCTACCAATGTTTTCTTCTGCGGATTTTGTTATTTCATTCTTCAAAAGTGCCCATTCGTCTGCAATTGAAGTTTGTTTAGGGGTTTTGATTAGTCCTTCCTTTATACTCTTCTTGAATCTTTCGTTTACATCCTTTACTTTCAGTCTGTCTATTACCCACCTTTTTGGCTTTTGACTTTTCTTCAGTTTCTTCAACTTTAAACTGCATTTCATTACAACCAGATTGTGGTCAGAGTTTATGTCAGCACCAGGATATGTTTTACAATCCAAAATCTGGTTTAGAAACCTCTGCTTGACCATAATGAAGTCGATTTGGTAACGCCCTGTATCTCCTGGTCTCATCCATGTGTATATTCTTCTATTGTGGTTTTTGAATAAGGTGTTAGCTATGACCAGCTCATGTTCGGTGCAGAATTCCATCAGCCTGCTTCCTCGATCATTCCTTTCACCTAATCCGAAATCTCCTACTATCTTCCCTTCTCTCCCTTTTCCTACCACAGCATTCCAATCTCCCATTACTATAACATTTTCATCACCTTTGATATACCTCAGAATGTCATCTATTTCTTCGTAGACCTTTTCAACATCCTCATCATCAGCTTGACTGGTAGGCATATAGACTTGTACCACTGTGGTGCACGTAGGTTTAGTATTGATTTTTGCTACAATAATCCGTTCACTGTATTGCTCATAATATTCCACCCGCTGTCCAAGTTTCCTACTCCATATGAGACCAACCCCTGCTTGGCCATTGTTTGATTTAGTGCTAAGGACCCTATAGTCTCCTGACCAAAAGTCCTGCTCTTCCTGCCAGCGCATTTCACTAATCCCAACCAAATCCAACCTCAACCTATCCATTTCCCTTTCTAAGTTTTCTAACTTTCCACTTCCTAGCAGACTTCTAACATTCCACGCTCCGATCCGTAGAATGTCAGATTTCCTCTTTGTCACTTCTGTGATGTTAACCCCCTCTCGAGTAGTCCCCACCCGGAGATCCGAACGGGGGACTAGTTTACCTCCGGATTGAAATTTTACAAGGGAGGAGGCCATCATCACATGTAATTATGCATAGAGAGGTGCATATCCTCGGGAATAGCATTACGGCTGTAGTTTCCCGTTGCTTTCAGCCGTGCAGCAGAACGCAGTGTAGCCATTAGTTGGCTTATATTATCAATATCTTAACCGTCTATTAGACTAGTAAATAATTGATTTATTCTGGAAGGCTGCTACTCCCTTTCAGAATAAGTAAAGAGCAATTCTACTACAAAATACTAACCTTCTACTAACAATTAAATACCAAAATTCTACTAACGAAAAAAATACTAAAGTTTCACCAACAAACAAATACTACCACTAAAACAGTCTGTCACCAGGCCCACTCACATGCACCCTCACCAGACACACTCACACACCACAGTCTAATAGAACAATGACATATATCTAATAAACAAATTAACTTCATACTTACAACTAAAACTAACTACATACTTACTGTACTGTAATTTGAATTGACAATAATTACAAGAGAGTGAATCTACTGGTGAATAACCTTTAAACAAAAGCCAATGTAAGCCATTTATTTAGGGCTTGCGAATTAATGGACATCAGCCCAGGTTCTTGAATGTATGTGGCATCTATAGGTAAAGCACTGCTACTATGAGTAATGTCCAATTAATTTTGAGCCTATTTTTATTTATGAAAATGATAGGCTTATGAGATCACCTTTTGACCGTGAGTGTACAATTTTGGGCGATCCCGACCGTGCGCTTCAAATTTCATTGCGTCTCACCAATCCAACATGGTCGCTGTGCGAAATATTTCAACTGCATTGTATGTCTCCGAAAGTATTACTGATATCGCCTTGACATTTTGTACGGTGATTAAGGTTACTTCCAGACGTTCACCAATGAGACATTTAAAAACCTGTTAACTACAAAACGAACATGGTGGCCAAGCGAATTTGAAGCGTTTAAATAGACTTTTTTTTCGCGATTTAACCTTCCGAGTGCAGTGTAACTTAGTGCAACAAATTAATGTTTTTACACATTGAGAGGCACTGACATCTAATTTAGTGCAATTGCTTACAAAACCTCAAGATGGGGGCTGTGCGAAATTTTAAAATTACGTTTTTATTTCTTGTGTCCTAATCATGCGATTGAAGTTTGAATAATGCACCTACACAATAATCTTCATGTAGGCCTACTAGTACATTACTCTAAGACCTACATATATAAAAATCCAATATGGTGACCATCCGAAATATTTAGACGGTTCGCAATATCTACTAATATCTTACAGCAATCACGCTGAAATTTAGTTTGTTGATAGAGACAATTAATATAAGTAGGATATATGAAAATAGGCTGTATAGTTATTCACGGAACTTCTTGTTAGATCATGTTTGCCCGAGTTTCAATTTATTTCACCCTTAGAAATGGCTTCTTTCAGGTTGTGTTTGTGGATCTTTATTACTAACACCAGTACCTTTTTGTTTCTCTTATTTGAGGTTACAAGCCTATGGTTAGGGTTTTATACACTGAAAATATGTTTCGGTTAATAAATAGTTGCGCCCAGTGGCGGTCCGTGAAGGGGAGCTGCAGAGCTGCAGCCCCCCCCCCCCCAGAGTATTTGACAATATCAATTTACACTTTGAACGTAACGGGGTGACGGTATAATTATACGGATCTCTGCTAGGCGATTAAAATTTTTCGCAAGTATAGGCTGGCTTGTAACTCCGCTTCCCCCCACGGCTGCTGCATCATCTGCAGCAGCTTAAGAACTTAAATCGCACTTCCTGAATCCACTTCCCCCATTGCCAAGGCAGATCATTAAAGCCTCTTAGGGAGCTGCACTCCATGCAGCATCGATACGAAGTGCCAAAACATCTTTGGAAACAATCGGGTATACGGTTTACAAACAGCTCAAATAATGTACTGGCAGCGGTTAACTGCTCCTAATTCGTATTCAGAAAATTAGCAACTAATATTCTAATGCACTAAATTATAGATAGAATCATAATACTATCGCAAGGATAAGTTTAAATCGCAGCGGCTTTTGCTGTAACACGGCTAGGTTTGTATCACTGAGTGGCAGCAGAATCATAAGTAGAAGCAGGAAGTAGGCGCTCACGGCATCTGTTAGGTTCTAGCAGAACTAAGTCCATCTCCATCCCTTAGCCAGTGAAAGCAAGGAGGGAGGCATTCAAACATTTCCATGACTGGCGCTATTTTCTTCAAGCACTTGTACAATCAGTCTTGCCAACGTGCGAATTATAGCTTAAGATTCTAAAGTAGTATGCTTGCGTGATTTTAACAAATACTTGCATATTATTTCACAGTAGATTTCGCCCTATTTTAATGATACCTAGCAATGTTCCTTGTTCTTACAAAACCGATTTATTTCAGACCAGTCTTAGAAAAAAATTCCGTTCCTCCAGTGCTCTACACAAGCTGTGGAAGTTACCCCCTTGTCAACAACCGTAGTACGTGCTGTTGGAGTTTGTGTACGGTTGTGTGATTAGCTTGTGATTGTGTTTAACTAAATAATGAGTAACACTGTGCAATTTTTACAGTCGCTTCAATTTAGTAGTTTGACGCTTCACGAGAAATGTGATGTAAAGAGTAAGGGTAGACCTACACCTGTATTAGACATCAAACAGTGTTCTACTAGCAGGCAGAAGCAATACACTAGGAGCTTCAATCCTGACGTGTATAAGAAATTTGATTGGCTGTGTGGTTGCGAGGTAAAGCATGCTTTATTTTTTTCTCCATGTATTTTGTTCGGTGGAGAATTCAGCTGGACTCAAAAGGGAAGGACAGATCTTAGAAAACTGAGGGAAAAAATTCAGAAACACGCATCTTCCGGAACTCATTTAAATAACATGGTAAATTTTGCAGTGTTAGGGAAAGTGGATGTACAGAAAAGCTTAAGTTCAGCATATCAACAATCGGTTGAGCGTCATAACAATGAAGTAACTAGAAACAGGGAAATACTTTCAAAGTTAATAAACTGTGGTATATTGGCTTTCACGGCCGGTGAATTAAAACTCAGCAATTCTTCTAGGTTTGTGCCGTGTCTTGTGTGGGGTTTCGCCTAGGACACCAAGCTAGGCTTATCGGCGGGCTCTTGGTGTCCCCGCCCGGACCCCCACAGGAGTGACGAACTGCGCGCCACCTCCCTTTATATAAGTTGCAACTGCACCACTTGACTACGAGAACTAAAAGTTCAAGCAGCCTTAACCTCCCTATGAAGGCTTCCAAAAAGATGGTATATTGGCTTTCACGGCACAAACCTAGAAGAATTGCTGAGTTTTAATTCACCGGCCGTGAAAGCCAATATACCATCTTTTTGGAAGCCTTCATAGGGAGGTTAAGGCTGCTTGAACTTTTAGTTCTCGTAGTCAAGTGGTGCAGTTGCACCTTATATAAAGGGAGGTGGCGCGCAGTTCGTCACTCCTGTGGGGGTCCGGGCGGGGACACCAAGAGCCCACCGATGAGCCTAGCTTGGTGTCCTAGGCGAAACCCCACACAAGACACGGCACAAACCTAGAAGAATTGCTGAGTTTTAATTCACCGGCCGTGAAAGCCAATATACCATCTTTTTGGAAGCCTTCATAGGGAGGTTAAGGCTGCTTGAACTTTTAGTTCTCGTAGTCAAGTGGTGCAGTTGCACCTTATATAAAGGGAGGTGGCGCGCAGTTCGTCACTCCTGTGGGGGTCCGGGCGGGGACACCAAGAGCCCGCCGATGAGCCTAGCTTGGTGTCCTAGGCGAAACCCCACACAAGACACGGCACAAACCTAGAAGAATTGCTGAGTTTTAATAAACTGTATTAAGTTCTGCGGCTTTAATGAGTTAGCGCTACGCGGACATGATGAGAAAACCGATTCAGACAACAAGGGCGTGTTTCTAAATTTAGTGCAATACACGAGTGAATTAGATTCCTGGTTTCAGAGTCATTTATAAAGCTCGACAGCATTCAAAGGAACATCGAAAAGCATACAAAATGACTTGCTTAGTTGCATGCTGGAAGTATGTCGTGAAAGAAACTTAGCTGAAATTGAGGATGTAGATTTCATTTCTCTTCTTGCCGATGAAACTACCGATATCACTGAGAAGTTGCAGTTAGTGATTGTATTGCGATATTGCACTAATGAAGGCAAATCCGTTGAAAGATTCTGGGGATTTTTTGAGCCAGCTGGTCAGGATGCAAGTTCAATATATGAATGCATTGTTTCTCAGCTACACATAATATTGAAAGACAACAAGGGAAAGTTAATTGCCCAGAGCTACGATGGAGCATCTGTGATGAGTGGCGCAATAAATGGCGTGCAGAAGCGAATCAGGGACGAATACATGAATGCCTTTTTTATCCACTGTTACGCCCATCAGCTGAACCTGATTATGGAAAGAGCCGCTAAGCAGAATACAAAAGCTCGAGTATTTTTTGCCAATTTGTCTGCTATCCCAGCATTCTTTTCGAGATCGTCGCACAGGACATCAGTTTTAGATTCGTGTGTGTCCAGGAGAATACCGTCTGCGGGAGCAACCAGGTGGAATTTTCGAGCTAGAACGGTGAACACTGTGTTTGAGAAAAAAGAAGCCCTAGAAGAATGTTTCACTGTGCTAGTTGAGTCAGATCGTTCGAATGATATTACAGTTAACGAAGCTAGTTCTCTTCTTCGGACACTGGATGATCCAGAATTCAATTTCTGGCTCCGTTTATTTCATTGCATCATGCCTCATGTGGACATTCTGTACCAACAATTACAGAGTCATCAGATCGAAGTAGGGAAAGTGCGTAGCTGCGTTTCGAGTTTTGTTGAAACTGTCCAGAAAGTCCGAGACTCATTCCATTTGGATAACAACGCTGACGAGAGTGAACAACCTAGAAAGAGACGGAAGATCGGAGGAAGTCAAACGCGTATTGCTGCTGCAAGGGAAGTTTGTGACGTCATCAACAATCAAGTCACATCGCGGTTTCAATTTGTTGACCATTTAGTACTTTCTTCTCTTCTGCAAAACGAAAAATTTGAGATACATAAGAACTCATTTCCGGAAGGAGACTTACGAGCTACCGTACGTGTCTTTCCGATGCTCGAGCCGGACAAACTCAGGACCGAACTGACTATATTGTATCAAAGAGAAGAATTTCGAAACATTGGTGGTGCTGTAAAACTTTTGAGTTTCCTTCTCACTGAAAACTTAGGTCCGTCATTTACAGAGGTAGTTAAACTGTTACGTTTCACTATCACCCTGCCTATGACTACCGCTGAACCAGAACCAGAACGCTGCTTCTCGTGCCTCAAGAGGATCAAGACGTACCTCAGGAATGCCATGGGACAAGAAAGACTTACTGCACTTGGAATGCTGTCTATTGAGAAGGGTCTGATAAACAGCATACTGAATTTCAATAACCTTGTCATCGAAAAATTCGTCACGTTCAAGACTCGGCGCCTGGAGCTGATCTACAAATAAGGTAAGTTAATGCATGTGCATGCAGCCCCCCCCCCCCCCTCCAACTACGATATAAGCGAGCCGCCACTGGTTGCGGCAATATGTTTTTCTGTTCTTTGTATTTTAGTAACATTTATTTATAACCTAATTTTACAAAAGTAAAATAAGCATCAATAAACACACTGGTTATATTTTACTATTTTTATTTTGCATTTGTTAACAACTCAGTAAGTAGCTAAAAGCTTGCCCATGTAATTTTCTGGCGTGAACTATTTCCTAATATCTTTTCTTTTATAAACCAGTGAGATTTATTAAAATAGACACATTACAAAGGAGTGTTCCCTCTCAAAATCTAATCACAAGACGACACATACAGTACATTGTCTCCTTTTTCGTCCTCGTTGCTCAGTGGCAAGCATTTTTGGCTGTCACCATAAAGGCTCTGCCAAGAAATTTAATTCTGTTCTGAGGGCCGGAACGGATTGCACTCAGCCTCATGAGGCATAAATGAGAACATGCGGCTTCGATTCCCACCTCAGCTATCCTGGAAGTCGATTTCCACGGTTTTCCACTCCTATTCTGGTTATCGAGATATTGGGAGAGCAATAATGGACAACATAGTTTGTACTCATCTCCGTCTCAACTGTGTTCTAAAGAAGCTAATCAACTAAGATGTTTCACTTATGATTCAACCAAACAAAGACGTAGCACATAGCACAGTCCAAGAATTTATGATTCTCTCGTAGAGCTGGTGTGCTCTATGTTTTTCTGGAGAGGAATACGTTCTTGAATGTCCTCGAGCGAAATACCTACTTCTATAAGATCTTTTTCGATCTCAGAGAACCAGAGACGGTAGCATTTGGTAGCAAAATTAGGAACTACATGAAAAAATGAATCGTCTGCAGTCCTTCTAGCTGAATCACAGATAACACACACTAATACAGCCATCACAATTAACACCGGTTATCAGACAAATTCTACACACACCCAAAGTACACGGAGCTACATGACCGCGGTGTTGCAGCCCCTTAAAGTACGGAACCAACCGTCAGAACCTAGGACAAATGGGTGATCGTGAAGAAAGCTAGGCACTGTGCCATGAGGTGGACCTGTGAAGTTGGATATGTCTGTGGGTGTGTTGATTCTTGTATTAACCTGTGTAATTGTGGTGTGTACATTATTATGTACTCATAATAAGGGCTAAATTTAAGACAAGGTTACCGTGTCCTGAAGTTAAGTACCGGTAATTGATAACCCCTGAAAGGAAAAGTATTTTTCAGTTTTATAAGTGAATATCTTTGTTCACATCTTCAATGGGACAATGGAAGCTTACAATGAAGCACAAGCTATATAATCCACGGTTTTAGCATTTTAAAAACGTAGGACAGAACGTTTTCTCTATCTGCTGACACAGCAGGCGAACTGCTACATCGCATATTCTGTCCTCTTCACCAATTCAATATTGATCTTGCTGGGACTACGGCGAGGGCCATTAACAGCAATTCAAAGCTTCCTTGAATTCATAAGCCGCGATTTATCGCCCAGCTCACGTTCCAGAAGGTGTTCACCCGGCGAGGTTACTCTTTATCTCAAACAGTGATGATGTTTACGTTAATCTCCAGAAATATTCCATAACACATTACACCGTAAGTCTGGTCAGTGGCTGACTTTGATATGTTTGACAGATATTCTGCATTCTAATAATATCTATAAATAAATCATACTAATATATAAAAATGAGATGGTGTGTGTCTGTCTGTCTGTCTGTCTGTTACTCAATAACTCAAGAACCACTGATCAGATTTAAATGAAATTTTGCATGGATGTAGCTGATTTACCAGGTTTACATATAGGATAGTTTTAATTTCGAAATTTTGCTCTATTAAAAAATGGCGACCATTTTAGTGACGTCATTAGACCCTTTGGTTTCAAAATTTCATATTTCCAGATCAAATAGAAAGAGAACGGTAGGAAGTAGCAAACTTTTGATGGCACGTTCGAGCTTTGAAATTTAATTTCCTATCCGAAAGGTCCTTATCACTTTTCGTGTATCTCCAACAGTTAGCGAGTAAAACAGACATTTGTGACGTCACTACACCCTTTGGTTTCAAAATTTCATATTTCCTTTTCAAATAAAAAGAGAACGCTAAGAAATAGCAAACCTTTGATGGTATACATGAGCTTTAACATTTAATTTTCTATCCGAAAGTTCCTTATCACTTTTCGTATATCTCCAACGGTTAGCGAGTAAAACCAAAATCTGTGCAATAAAACATGGTCAACACCGAGCGGTGCAGTATATCTCTCTATATATAACAAGTAGTTCCGTGAAGAACTATACAGCCTATTTTCATATATCCTACTTATGTTAACTGCCACAATCAACATACAAAATTTCAGTTTAATTGCTGTAACGGATTCGTAGATATTGAGAACCGTCTAAATATTTCAGATGGTCGCCAGGTTGGATTTTTATTTTTGTACTATTACATTAAGATTATTGTGTACGTGTGGTATTCAAACTTCAATCGCATGATTAGACAACAAGAAGTAAAAACGAGATTTTAAAATTACGCACAGCAGCCATCTTGTGATAATGCAAACCATTGAAATAAATTAGATGCCAGTGGATCAACATTTGTATAAGCATTTAACGTGCAACGTTTCACGGCACTCGGATAGTTAATTCGCGAGAAACGTCCATTTAAATATTTATACTTCGCGTCGCCGCCATGTTGGATTTGTGCTCACCAGGTTCCTGAAAGTCCTATAGGTGAACATATGTTCATAGTCTCTATGAACATTAAAAAATTCAGTTTGGTTGCTGTAAAAGATTCATAGATATTGAGAACCGTCTAAATATTTCGGGAGCTCACCATTTAGGAGTGTTATGTGTATAGGCCATACAGTTATGTACCATTCAAGGACAATTATTGCCTAGGTTCATTATTCAAACTTTCACTTCGATCGCATGATTACGACACAAGAAATTAAAACTTAATTTTAAAATTTCGCACAGCCGCCATCTTGAGGTTATGTAAGCAATTGAATTAAATTAGATGGCAGTGCATTACAATCTGCAAAATCAATTACTGTACCACATTTCACTGCGCTCAGAGAGTTAAATCACGAGAAAAGTCTATTAAAATATTTTAAATTCGCTTGGTCGCCAGGTTCGTTTCGTACTTTACAGGTTTATGAAATATACATAGGTATACCTGTATTAGTACCCCTTATCACCGTACAAAATTGCAGGGTGATATCTGTAATAGTTTCGGAGATATAGAATGTCAGTGAAATATTTCGCACAGCCGCCATTTTGAGGTTATGTAAACAATTGAACTAAATTAGACTCCAGTGCATTACAATGTGTATAAACATTTGCTGTACCAAGTTTCATTACATTTAGATAGTTAAATCGCGAGAAAAGTCTATTTAAATATCTCAACTTCGCTTGGCCGCCATGTTGGTTTTGTAGTCACCTGGTTTTTGAAAGTCTCATAGGTGAACTTCTAGTAGTGCCCTTTATCACCGTACACAATTTCAGGGCGATATCGGTAATAGTTTCGGAGATATTGAATGCTAGTGAAATATTTCGCACAGCCGCCATGTTGGATTGGAGAGACGTAACAAAATTTGAATGGCACGGTCGAGGTCGCCGGGAATAGTGCTATGAACTTCGCGAGTTTTATTGAAATCGCTCCAGCCGTTTCGATTTTATTAGGGGGGGACACACACACGAATCACACACACACGCACACACACACACACACACACACACACACGCACACACACACGGAAAAAGGTGATCTCATAAGCCTATTTTTTCAAAATTGAAAATAGGCTAAAAATGAAAATTTGTGAGTTTTTCTCTGAATTTATACGGAAATTTGAGTTGTTTACACGTTTCAGACTGTTTTATGATGGATGCGCGCGAAAATAATTTTTTGTCTGTCTGTCTGTTTGTTTGTTTGTTTGTTTGTTTGTTTGTCTGTGGACAAATTTGTTCCCTTATAACTCGAGAACGGCTGGGTGTATCAACGTAAAATTTGGTACAGATATCCGTCAGAGGCACGACACTAATCATTGATGTAACTCTTCTCCGTACCTCTCATAAAAGGGGGCCTACCCCCTTAAAATACATGCTGAAATAGGCGTAGAAGGACGAGACAAAACTCATTTTCAGCCCCTCAATGTGAGAGACAAAACTCGGGTCCTCGAAAACCACATTTTAAGGACCGAAGACCAACCGTTTTTGAGATATTCCCAGAAAACTAATTTAATTTAATAAACTAATGAATGAATGCAAGCCAGTAACCATGCCAACGGATTCGCAGAGGTCCATCTATTGCTGTAAGACGCAATGCAATTCCATTAATTACAATAGTGTGAAAGTTTGCAAACGGCTAGAAGGTTATCACGGAACCAAATTAAGCCGTAAAATTCATCAATACGTATAATGCGCTTAAGGGGATCAAGGAGTACTCTAGAATATTTTCACGCGATTTACACCTGCGGGTGTGGTACGGCAGGTCTATTATATTCCTATACCCATACTATTCATTCATTCATTCATTTCGTATAGGCCATCTATGGATCGCGTCGTTCCAACCGTCTCCTACTGGCTTTGATGTTTGCCCTGTACGCCCGCATTTGTTCTCGGTGGACTTCCTTCCGTTCCTGAGTCCAAATCTTTCCCGTTTTCAGCTTCGGTTTTTCTTGGAAACCTTTACAAGCTTGAAGTTTCCCTTTGAGTGGGGCTCGCTCCTGAATATGTGTTGGTGTAATCCCTACTTCTTTCAGATCTTTATCCAGTTCAATGCACCAGGCCCATTTTGTTTCCCTCTCCTGAAAGGAAGTTATGTTGCGGTTGGTCAGTCTCGCTGGGCTCATTCGTTTCACATGCCCAAAAAATGGTAACCTTCTCTTCCGGATGACGTTGCTTATCTTCTGCACATGAGTATATAGGTCATGGTTATGCCGTCTTCTGTATTCCCCATTGTCTTTGATGGAACTCAATATCTTTCTCAAAATTTTCCTTTCTTTGGCCTCCAGTTTCTCGACCAAGCCTTTTTTTTTTTTTTTTTGCGAGGCATTCAGAAGCATGCAAGACCTCCGGACGGATGACACTGCAGTAATGTTTTAGTTTTGCGTTGAAGGATATTGACCTTTTCTTATAGATGCCCTTAGTTAAATGGTAGGCCATTTTCATTTTGCTCATACGTGATGTGAATGCTTCTTTCTCTGATAATATCCCTTCCCTGACCCGTCCTGAAAAGAAAAGTACATGGCCATTGGCTGAATTAAAAATAAAATAAAAATAGGTGTTATAATTTCTCCCTATATTATATTATTATTAGTATTACATTATGGCGTACAACGACGAGAGAAATCCCCTCGGTGCCAGCAACAAAAGTCGGGGGCCGTAAAGGGTCCTCGAAAACTACATTATAAGGCTCTAAATCCAACAGTTTCTGAAATATACCCAGAAAACTAATTTAATTTAATTTAACAAACTAATGAAGGAATGCAAATCGGTAACCATGAGAACATTATCTCAAGGGTTGGCATACAACTGTCCATCTATTTCTGTAAGAAGCAATGTCACTCCATTTATTACATTTCTGTGAAAGATTGCTAATGGCTATAAGGTTATCACGGAACTAACGTAGACCGTATAATTCATCAATGCAATTATGGGGGTCAAGGGGTAACCTAGATTTTTTTCATGCAATTTTCACGTTCGACATATAGTACAGAAGGTCTATTATATCTCCAACCAGCAACATTATTTTCAAAAATTCTTGAATAGAATCAGCATTTTTTTGCGGCTTTTAGGAATTTGGGCCATTTGAGGCTAAAGAACCTGAATTTTCATGCACCACAAGCCTTTATAATTTATGAAAGAGGTCTTCCTGTGTATGGGGACCTAACACAACGTAGAGGGTCATCTTTTATGTGAGGTGTATTGCGTTTCGTCTACAAGGCTTTCAAATCTATTTCACGTCAGGAAGTGCACGTTAGGTGACTTTAGTTTGAGAGCACATTTTAACTAATCTTTTTTTTTTTTTTTTTTGTCGACATACGGGTTCATCGTAAGGATGATTTTGTTTGATACTGTATGGTAGATATACCCATATTTGGATATCTGGGTGATATGTTGTAGACAATAGAATTGTCTGTCTGTCTTTCTTTGTATCTTTATGTACGCCTATAACTCGTGCTCGGATGCTTCGTGCATCGTAAAATTAGGTATGGTAACCATGAGAGTCAATACACCAATCATCTATGAAACTCTTCACCGTACTTTTCATACAGTAGAAGGGTGGATATAGAGAAAAACTTCTCAATATATGCTAAAATAGGCGAAATATAAAAATTATTCTAGAAGGACGACCAAAGCATATGTTGCGCTTCTCAATGTGAGACACAAAATTCGGGAATCTATAAAGGGTCTCCGAAAACTACATTTTAAGGGCCTTAAAATAACAGTGTGTGTGATATTCCCAGTAAACTAACTTCGTTCTGATAAACTTGACGGAATGACAATCCGCTAACCATTGCAACAGTAGCTCAATTGATAATGTCTGGTGTTAACAACGAACAACGTTCGAAGAACGGGTACTTCTGCTATTACTAATATATAAAAATGAGATCGTGTGTGTCTGTCTTTCTATCTGTCTGTCTGTGTGTTACTCAATAACGCAAGAACCACTGGTCCGATTTAAATGAAATTTTTCATGGATGTAGCTGATTTACCATGTTTACATATAGGATACTTCTAATTTCGACATTTTGCAGTATTAAGAAATGGAGACCAATTTAGTGACGTCACTACACCCTTTGGTTTCAAAATTTCATATTTCCATATCAAATAAAAAGAGAACGCTAAGAAATAGCAAACTTTTGATGGCACATATGAGCTTTAAAATTTAATTTCCTATCCGAAAGGTCCTTATCATTTTTCGTGTATCTCAAACGGTTAGCGAGTAAAACCCACATATGTGACGTCACTACACCCTTTGGTTTCAAAATTTCATATTTCCATTTCAAATAAAAAGAGAACGCTAAGAAATATCAAACATTTGATGCATATACAAGATTTACCATTTAATTTGCTATCCAAAAGGTCCTTATCACTTTTTGTGTATCTCCAACGGTTAGCGAGTAAAACCTAAATTTGTGCAATAAAACACGGTCAACACCGAGCGGTGCAGTATATCTCTACATACATAAAAATTAAAGTTTGTATATTTTTTTCGCGATTTCTACGGAAATTTGAGTTATTACGAGTTTCAGACTGTTTTGTTATGGATGGGCGTGAAAATAATTTTTTGGTCGGTCTGTCTGTTTGTTTGTTTGTTTGTTTGTCTGTGGACAATTTTGTTCCCTTATAACTCGAGAACGGCTGGGTGTATCAACGTAAAATTTGGTACAGATATCCATCAGAGGCACGACACTAATCATTGATGTAACCCTTCTCCGTACCTCTCATAAAAGAGGGCCCACCCCCTTAAAATACATGCTGAAATAGGAGTAGAAGGACGAGACAAAGGGTCCCCGAAATCCACATTTTAAGGCCCTAAAACCAACCGTTTTTTAGATATTCCCAGAAATCTAACTTCATTTAATGAACTAATGAACGAATTCAAAACGGGGTGCACTCAGCCTCGTGAGGACAATTGAGTAGCTGTCTGACAGTGAGACAGCGCCCCGATCACGAATACCAAGATTAACGGCCGAGGGGACCCAACGCGCTGATCACGCGTCACCCCAATATCTGCAGGCCAAATGGCTGGGCAGTGGTCGCTTGGTCGGCCTTAGCCCGTCAAGGGCTGGATAGTGCCAGGGTTTTTTTTTTGAATGAACGAATTTAAGCTGGTAACCATGGCAACAGATTCGCAGAGGTCCATCTATTGCTGTAAGACGCAATGCAATTCCATTAATTACATTGGTGTGAAAGTTTGCAAACGGCTAGAAGTTTATCACGGAAAGAAATTAAGCTGTAAAATTCATCAATACGTATAATGCGCTTAAGGGGATCAAGGGGTACACTAGAATTTTTTCACGCGATTTACACCTGCTGGTATGGTACGGCAGGTATATTATATTCCTATCCCTGTATTATATTATTATTATTATTAGTATTATATTATGGCGTACAACGAGGAGACAAAGCCCCTCGGTGCCAGAAACAAAACTTGGGGGCCTCGAAAACTACATTATAAGGCTCTAAAACCAACAGTATCTGAAATATTCCCAGAAAACTAATTTAATTTAATTTAACAAACTAATGAAGGAATGGAAATCGGTAACCATGATAACATTATCTCAAGGAGTGGCATCCAACTTTCCATCTATTTCTGTAAGAAGCAATGTCACTCCATTTATACCTTGCCACTGTGGGTGAGTGGATAGCGTGTCGGTCTACTAACCCCAAGATTGCAGGTTCACTCCTGGCCGTGGTTAGTGATTTTTGAAAGGCGGTAAAAATACGACTCGCATGTCATACGATGTTGGCATGTCAAAGAACCCATTTGAATTCAGTATGCCGTGTTCATAATGGCAAAATTAATCTCAGCAGTTTCCGCCAACACAAAGTTCCTCATTTCTCTACTAGAAAGTGCTATAGTGTTCAAGGAGCTTAGATATCTACCCTGTTTGACTTTCATAGTGATTCAAGGAGAACGAAATTTCGACATGCAAGCTACCCTCTGGGTGTCAAATTACGAAGCTTGCACCCGGCACCCGAGGTCATACGATATTATTATTAGGCTACTCCATTTATTACATTTCTGTGAAAGTTTACAAATGGCTATAAGGTTATCCCGGAACCAACGTAGACTGTATAATTCGTCAATGCAATTAAGGGGGTCAAGGGGTAACCTAGAATTTTTTCATGCAATTTCACGTGCGACATATAGTACAGAAAGTCTATTATATCTCCAACCAGCAACATTATTTTCAAAAATTCTTGAATAGAATCAGCATTTTTTTGCGGCTTTTAGGAATTTGGGCCATTTGAGGCTAAAGAACCTGAATTTTCATGCACCACAAGCCTTTATAATTTATGAAAGAGGTCTTCCTGTGTATGGGGACCTAACACAACGTAGAGGGTCATCTTTTATGTGAGGTGTATTGCGTTTCGTCTACAAGGCTTTCAAATCTATTTCACGTCAGGAAGTGCACGTTAGGTGAATTTAGTTTGAGAGCACATTTTAACTAATCTTTTTTTTTTTTTTTGTCGACATACGGGTTCATCGTAAGGATGATTTTGTTTGATACTGTATGGTAGATATACCCATATTTGGATATCTGGGTGATATGTTGTAGACAATAGAATTGTCTGTCTGTCTTTCTTTGTATCTTTATGTACGCCTATAAATCTTGTTCGGAAGCTTGGTGCATCGTAAAATTGGGTATGTTAAACATGAGTCAATACACCAATCATTTATAAAACTCCTCACCGTACTTTTCATACAGTAGAAGGGTGGATATAGGGAAAAACTTCTCAAAATACATGCTAAAATAGGCGAATTATAAAAATTATCCTAGAAGGACGATCAAAGCATATGTTGCGCTTCTCATTGTGAGACACAAAATTCGCGAGTCCATAAGGGGTCTCCGAAAATCACATTTTAAGGCCCTTAAGTTAACAGTGTGTGTGATATTCCCAGAAAACTAACTTCGTTCTGCTAAACTTATGAAGGAATGACAAACCGCTAACCATTGCAACAGTAGCTCAATTGATAATGTCTGGTGTTAATATATAACACCGTTCGAAGAACGGGTACTTCTGCTAGTAAATAAATAAATAAATAAATAAATAAATAAATCATACTAATATATAAAAATGAGATGGTGTGTGTCTGTCTTTCTGTCTGTCTGTCTGTCTGTTACCTAATAACGCAAGAACCACTGGTCCGATTTAAATGAAATTTTGCATGGATGTAGCTGAAATACCAGGTTTACATATAGGATACTTTTAATTTCGATATTTTGCACTATTAAGAAATGGCGACCATTTTAGTGACGTCACTACACCCTTTGGTATCAAAATTTCATATTTCCATATCAAATAAAAAGAGAACGGTAGGAAATAGCAAACTTTTGATGGCACATACGAGCTTTAAAATTTAATTTTCTACCCGAAAGGTCCTTATCACTTTTCGTGTATCTCCAACGGTTTGCGAGTAAAACCTACTTTTGTGACGTCACTACAACCTTTGGTTTCAAAATGTCATATTTCCATTTCAAATAAAAAGAGAACGCTAAGAAATAGCAAACTTTTGATGGTATATACGAGCTTTATCATTTAATTTTCTATCCAAAAGGTTCTTATAACTTTTCGTGTATCTCCGACGGTTAGCGAGTAAAACCTAAATTTGTGCAATAAAACACGGTCACATCGAGCGGTGCAGTATATCTCTCCATATATAAAAAAGAAAATTTGTCTGTTTTTTTTTCTGAATTTCTACGGAAATTTGAGTTATTTACACGTTTCAGGCTGTTTTATGATAGATGCGCGCGAAAATAATGTTTTGGTCTGTCTGTCTGTTTGCTTGATTGTCTGTGGACAACTTTGTTCCCTTATAACTCGAGAACGGCTGGGTGTATCAACGTAAAATTTGGTACAGATATCCATCAGAGGCACGACACTAATCATTGATGTAACTCTTCTCTATACCTCTCATAAAAGGGGGCATACCCCCTTCAAATACATGCTGAAATAGGAGTAGAAGGACGAGACAAAACTCATTTTCAGCCCCTCAATGTGAGAGACAAAACTCGGGGGCCCTAAAAGCACATTTTAAGGTCCTACGTCCAACCGTTTTTGAGATATTCCCAGAAAACTAATTTAATTTAATAAACCATGAACGAATGCAAGCCGATAACCATGGCAACAGATTCTCAGAGATCAATCTATTGCTGTAAGACGCAATACAATTCCATTAATTACATTAGTGTGAAAGATTGCAAACCGTTAGATGGTTATTATGGAACCAAATTAAGCTGTAAATTTCATCAATACGTAAAATGCGCTTAAGGGGGTCACGGGGTAGTCTAGATTTTTTTCACGCGATTTACATCTGCGGGTGTGGTATGGCAGGTCTATTATATTCCTATCCCTATGTTATATTATTATTATTAGTATTATATTATGGCGTACAACGACGAGACAAAGCCCCTCGGTGCCAGAAATAAAACTCGAGGGTCCTCGAAAACTACATTATAAGGCTCTAAAACCAACAGTTTCTGAAACATTCCCAGAAAACTAATTAAATTTAATTTAACAAACTAATGAAGGAATGCAAATCGGTAACCATGACAACATTATCTCAAGGGGTGGCATCCAACTTTCCATCTATTTCAGTAAGAAGCAATTTATTACATTTATTACATTTCTGTGAAAGTTTGCAAATATAAGGTTATCACGGAACCAACGTAGACTGTATAATTCATCAATGCAATTAAGGGGGTCAAGGGGTAACCTAGGATTTTTTCATGCAATTTTCACGTGCGACATATAGTGCAGAAGGTCTATTATATCTCCAAACAACAACATTATTTTCAAAAATTCCTGAATTGAATCAGCATTTTTTGCGGCTTTTAGGAATTTGGGCCAATTGAGACTAAAGAACCTGAATTTTCATGCACCACAAGCTTTTATAATTTATGAAAGAGGTCTTCCTGTGTATGGGGACCCAACACAACGTAGAGGGTCAGTTTTTATGTGACGTGTATTGCGTTTCATCTACAAGGCTTTCAATTCTATTTCATGTCAGGAAGTACACGTCAGGTGAATTTAGTTTGAGAGCACGTTTCAACTAATCTTTTTTTTTTTTTTGTCGACATACGGGTTCATCGTAAGGATGATTTTCTTTGATACTGTGTGGTAGATATACCCATATTTGGATTTCTGGGTGATATGTTGTAGACAATAGTATTGTCTGTCTGTCTGTCTGTCTTTCTGTGTATCCTTATGTACGCCTATAACTCATGTTCGGATGCTTGGTGCATCGTAAAATTAGGTATGGTAAACATGAGTCAATACACCAATCATTTATAAAACTCTTCACCGTTCATTTCATACAGTAGAAGGGTGGATATAGGGAAAAACTTCTCAAAATACATGCTAAAATAGGCGAAATATAAAAATTATCCTAGAAGGACGACCAAAGCATATGTTGCACTTCTCAATGTAGACACAAAATTCGCGAGTCTATAAAGGGTCTCCGAAAACCACATTATAAGGCCCTTAAATTAACAGTGTGTGTGATATTCCCAGAAAACTAACTTCGTTTTGATAAACTTATGAAGGAATGACAAGCCGCTAACCATTGCAACAGTAGCTCAATTGATAATGTCAGGTGCGTCTCTAAAAGCAACAGTACTTAAAAGGGACGTAACACCAATAACATTATTATTATTATTATTATTATTATTATTATAATGTCTGGTGTTAACACCGAACACCGTTCGAAGAACGGTTACTTCTGCTAGTACTAATATATAAAAATGAGATGGTGTGTGTCTGTCTGTCTGTCTGTCTGTTACTCAATAACTCAAGAACCACTGGTCCGATTTAAATAAAATTATGCATGGATGTAGCTGATTTACCAGGTTTACATATAGGATACTTTTCATTTCGAAATTTTGCACTATTAAAAAATGACGACCATTTTAGTGACGTCATTAGACCCTTTGGTTTCAAAATTTCATAATTCCATATCAAATAAAAAGAGAACGGTAGGAAATAGCAAACTTTTTATGGAACATGTGAGCTTTGAAATTTAATTTACTATCCGAAAGGTCCTTATCACTTTTCGTGTATCTCCAACAGTTAGCGAGTAAAACCGACATTTGTGACGTCACTACACCCTTTGGTTTCAAAATTACATAATTCCTTTTCAAATAAATAGAGAACGCTAAAAAATAGCGAACTTTTGATGGTATACATGAGCTTAAACATTTAATTTTCTATCCGAAAGGTCCTTATCACTTTTCGTATATCTCCAACGGTCAGCGATTAAAACCAGAATCTGTGCAATAAAACACGGTCAACACCGAGCGGTGCAGTATATATCTCTATATGAAAATGAAAATTTGTGTGTATTTCTCTGAATTTCTGCGGAAATTTGAGTTTTTTACACGTTTCAGACTGTTTTATGATGGATGCGCGCGAATTTTTTTTTGTCTGTCTGTCTGTTTGTTTGTTTGTCTGTGGACAAATTAGTTCCCTTATAACTCGAGAACGGCTGGGTGTATCAACGTAAAATTTGGTACGGATATCCATCAGATGGTAAGCCTCCGTGGCTTAGGCGGCAGCACGCCGGTCTCTCACCGCTGGATCCGTGGTTCAAATCCCGGTCACTCCATGTGAGATCTGTGCTGGACAAAACGGAGGCAGACAGGTTTTTCTCCGGGTACTCCGGTTTTCCCTGTCAAAATTTCATTCCAGCCACACTCTCCACTATCATTTCATTTCATCTGTCATTCATTTAATCATTGCCCCAGAGGAGTGCGTCAGGCCTCGGCAGCCGGCACAGTTCATATCCTCGCCGCTAGATGGGGGCTTCATTCATTCCATTCCTGACCCGGTCGGAGACTGGAAGCAGGCTGTGGATTTTCATCCATCAGATGCACGACACTAATCATTCATGTAACTCTTCTCCGTACCTCTCATAAAAGGGGGCCTACCCCCTTAAAATATATGCTGAAATAGGCGTAGAAGGACGAGACAAAACTCATTTTCAGCCCCTCAATGTGAGAGACAAAACCCGGGTCCCCGAAAACCACATTTTAAGGACCGAAGACCAACCGTTTATGAGATATTCCCAGAAAACTAATTTAATTTAATAAACTACTGAACGAATGCAAGCCAGTAACCATGCCAACGGATTCTCAGAGGTCCATCTATTGCTGTAAGACGCAATGCAATTCCATTAATAACATTAGTGTGAAAGTTTGCAAACGGCTAGAAGGTTATCACGGAACCAAATTAAGCCGTAAAATTCATCAATACGTATAATGCGCTTAAGGGGATCAAGGAGTACTCTAGAATATTTTCACGCGATTTACACCTGCGGGTGTGGTACGGCAGGTCTATTATATTCCTATACCCATACTATTCATTCATTCATTCATTTCGTATAGGCCATCTATGGATCGCGTCGTTCCAACCGTCTCCTACTGGCTTTGATGTTTGCCCTGTACGCCCGCATTTGTTCTCGGTGGACTTCCTTCCGTTCCTGAGTCCAAATCTTTCCCGTTTTCAGCTTCGGTTTTTCTTGGAAACCTTTACAAGCTTGAAGTTTCCCTTTGAGTGGGGCTCGCTCCTGAATATGTGTTGGTGTAATCCCTACTTCTTTCAGATCTTTATCCAGTTCAATGCACCAGGCCCATTTTGTTTCCCTCTCCTGAAAGGAAGTTATGTTGCGGTTGGTCAGTCTCGCTGGGCTCATTCGTTTCACATGCCCAAAAAATGGTAACCTTCTCTTCCGGATGACGTTGCTTATCTTCTGCACATGAGTATATAGGTCATGGTTATGCCGTCTTCTGTATTCCCCATTGTCTTTGATGGAACTCAATATCTTTCTCAAAATTTTCCTTTCTTTGGCCTCCAGTTTCTCGACCAAGCCTTTTTTTTTTTTTTTGCGAGGCATTCAGAAGCATGCAAGACCTCCGGACGGATGACACTGCAGTAATGTTTTAGTTTTGCGTTGAAGGATATTGACCTTTTCTTATAGATGCCCTTAGTTAAATGGTAGGCCATTTTCATTTTGCTCATACGTGATGTGAATGCTTCTTTCTCTGATAATATCCCTTCCCTGACCCGTCCTGAAAAGAAAAGTACATGGCCATTGGCTGAATTAAAAATAAAATAAAAATAGGTGTTATAATTTCTCCCTATATTATATTATTATTAGTATTATATTATGGCGTACAACGACGAGACAAATCCCCTCGGTGCCAAAAACAAAACTCGGGGGCCTTCAAGGATCCTCGAAAACTACATTATAAGGCTCTAAATCCAACAGTTTCTGAAATATTCCCAGAAAACTAATTTAATTTAATTTAACAAACTAATGAAGGAATGCAAATCGGTAACCATGAGAACATTATCTCAAGGGGTGGCATACAACTTTCCATCTATTTCTGTAAGAAGCAATGTCACTCCATTTATTACATTTCTGTGAAAGTTTGAAAATGGCTATAAGGTTATCACGGAACTAACGTAGACCGTATAATTCATCAATGCAATTAAGGGGGTGAAGGGGTACCCTAGAATTTTTTCATGCAATTTTCACGTTCGACATATAGTACAGAAGGTCTATTATATCTACAAACAGAAACATTATTTTCAAACATTCCTGAATTGAACCAGCATTTTTGCGGCTTTTAGGAATTTGGGCAATTCGAGGCTAAAGAACCTGAATTTTCATGCACCACAAGCCTTTATAATTTATGAAACGGGTCTTCCTGAGTATGGGCACCTAGCACAATGTAGAGGGTCAGTTTTTATGTAACGTGTATTGCGTTTCGTCTACAAGGCTTTCAATTGTATTTCACGTCAGGAAGTACACGTTAGGTGAATTTAGTCTGAGAGCACATTTTAACTTTTTTTTTTGTCGACATACGGGTTCATCGTAAGGATGATTTTATTTGATAATGTGTGGTAGATATACCCATATTTGGATATCTGGGTGATATGTTGTAGACAATAGAATTGCCTGTCTGTCTTTCTGTGTATCTTTATGTACGCCTATACCTCGTGTTCGGATGCTTGGTGCATCGTAAAATTAGGTATGGTAACCATGAGAGTCAATACACCAATCATTTATAAAACTCTTCACCGTACTTTTCACACAGTAGAAAGGTGGATATAGAGAAAAACATCTCAATATATGCTAAAATAGGCGAAATATAAAAATTATCCTAGAAGGACGACCAAAGCATATGTTGCGCTTCTCAATGTGAGACACAAAATTCGGGAATCTATAAAGGGTCTCCGAAAACTACATTTTAAGGGCCTTAAATTAACAGTGTGTATGATATTCCCAGTAAACTAACTTCGTTCTGATAAACTTGAAGGAATGACAAACCGCTAACCATTGCAACAGTAGCTTAATTGATAATGTCTGGTGTTAACAACGAACACCGTTCGAAGAACGGGTACTTCTGCTAGTAAATAAATAAATAAATAAATAAATAAATAAATAAATAAATAAATAACCCCTGGCGCTACAGCCCGTGAAGGGCCTAGGCCTACCAATCGACCGCTACCTAGCCATTTGGCCTGCAGATATTAAGGTGACGCGTGATCAGCGCTTCAGGTTTCCTCGTCCGTTAATCTTGGTGTTCGTGATCGGGGCACTGCCTCACTGTCAGAAAGCTACTCAATTGTCCTCACGAGGCTGAGTGCACCCCGTTCCAGCCCTCACGTCAGTTTCTAAAATCTCAGACGGAGCCGGGAATCGAACCCGGGACCTCCGGATGAGATGCAGGTGCGCTACCCCAACACCTACTGTACCTACCTAGGGTTAATAGTTCGTTGGAGCAGGTTCCTCTGTTGAGTAAGCCCATCTTCATTTGTTCCTATCCAGTGTATCCTTCGGAACAAGATAAACATGGCGAATGTTTTCTTGCAGACGATGAAGCCAGCGATTCCTCGGCCGACCACATGGCCGATTTCCAGACCGAGTGGCATAAATCACTGTCCTTATAACAGATTAAACTTGACGACGTAGCCTACTATTTGACCATACCATCATGCACCTTGTCAGTGATTGGGATAACATCCATGACGTTCCTTGTATGCTTGGCATAATCTAGTCGGATCAGGCGAAGTGACCAGCAAAGCATACGCATCTTGTGTTAATTGTTGCTGGCCAGCATTCAGAGCCATATAGAGTGACTGGACGACCAACAATCGTGTAATGCTTGAACTTCAGACTGGTTGGTATCCAACATTAACACTAGTTTACCGCCACCTAATCCAGATAGCATTTACTCGTGCTGGGGTGAGTGGGTGTGTAACAAGTGAACTTACCTATTTTCTTTCGCTCCGTGCGGAGCATAGGGCATCCAAGAATGAATTCCATCGGGCTCTGTTAGCTGCAAAGTTCTTCACTTCCCTCCAAGTCTTTCCAGCTTTTCTGGCCGCCTCTTCAATCTGCATGTCCAGATCTTCCTGGGTCTTCCACGTCTCGAGCACCGTGAGGATTCCAGTCCAGAGCTTCCCTTTCTACTGCAACTTTCTGTTTCCGCAGAGTATGCCCTATCCAGCTCCATTTCCTCCGTTTCCAGAAACCTATTCGTGCCATCCTTTCCATGCCGAAAGTTGTCAACATGAGATCAGTCCTGTTTTCATTCTTTTCAATCTTTTTTAATGATAAACAAGTTCGGAGAGTGCGAGTTATTAGCCCACAGCTTCCTAGTTTACTGGTATGGCTGCCACCTTAAGGACTGAAAACGAGACCCCTGAGTTTTCCAACCGTACCGCTGAATTACAACTCCGCCTGGGAATAACCTACTGATGACGCTGCTGCCTACCATCATGGTGTAGTCTGGTCTGTCACCCTCGACCTTACCGGCAAGGGTGGTCCAGCCAGGAGCCGAAGCTCCCGCCGGCATTCCTCTCAGGATCAGGGGGGTGAAACAACTATAGATCCTTCGCTTCCAAAGCCCTCATGGCAACTGACGAGTTCGCTGAACCGCCATGTGGAGCGCCAGTGGTAGCGCTGTTGATCAACTCGGCTGCTATTGGTTGAAATCCGACTAGATTCCTATTGGTTAATATTTCAAAATTTTTCTGTACAGGTGTGTTGTGTATTTCGATTTCTGTACAGCTGAGTATTTTGGTGTCTGTTCTTATATTTCTGTGTGGTCGTGTGTTTTTGCATTTATTATCAGTTTTGTGAGCTTTATTTGATACTACCAACAAGATCACCCGTCACAGGATTATGCCCTAATACGGTAGGTGTTTATTTACTTTAATAGTCTCGTGTAGTGTAGTTACCAGGATACATTTTAATGTTATGGCTTTTGAATTGTGTGCTTTATTGTTTAATAATAACTCCGTTTGCAGTATTTTCAATTAATTATATTCTTAGCTACCGTAGCTTATGAAGTAGGCTACTGTGGGTTCTCAACTATATGAAATATCTTTCTCTTCTGCCTTTATATAACCCTACTTTATTGAAACGGGGAGCTATACGTAGAAAGGCAGTAAACTGATTATCTCATTGTATTTCTTTTCATTTTTCAGGGCATGCGGCACTCCAAGGAAGGCATCAGATTAGGTCTTTATACTGCAGTTGTCCAGTAATGGGACCAGACAGCCTACTAGTTGGAATAACCTGAACTGTTGTCCAAACAGTGGAAGAATAGTCCTATTTCGGCAAAAGTAAGTTATTGATGAGACTTTGATCTATTAATTGTACACCAGTTTTCATGTAGGCCTATGTGGGTTGGTCAAGACGTTGATAGGGCATGCTGTTATAGCAATAAACTAAGTTCATGCCTTCGTGTAATGAATTCACATATTACACTGCCATATGGTGGACATCAGCCCCATATACTGCTTGATCGTAAACTGTCTGATCGTATGTGTAATTATCATGACTGTACTAATGTGTGATGGTGCAGTGGTCAAGCCGCTTGCCTCTCACCAAGGTTGATATGGATCCCCGTTAATGCATGTGAGATTTCCAAAGTGAAATGTTATGTCCTATGCTTTGGATTCCACATTAAAAAAAGTGGTGATGGTCATAATAATAACTGCCACATAACGCTATAAGGTTCTTTTCCTTTTGTGTGTTATTGAGGCAAGAATTGACAAAGTGGCAGATGTGATCATAAGTTGGGTTTGGAAGGTAGGATAGTTAATAATTACCGTACAGCTGGCTAAGATGTAAGGAGAGAGACTGTTGGGGATGTCGCCATATTTGAAAATCTCAGTCCTCCAGACATAATAATGACAATAGGCATTTAAATGTTTTTTATATTTTTATTACATGCTTTTGTGGGGAGTTTGAGCTATGTGGGGAAGAAGAAATGCCATCCCAAGTGGTCTAGGAAGCTGGAAATTATCTGTTAGGTGCCCAAAGATCTTTTTCTTGCTTCGTCAATTTTTTTGATCTCTGATAAGAAATGCCCGTGTAAACGGTACACACACTTTACAGTAGACTACTAACCTACTGAAAGGCTCAATGAGTAGTATTGAGACATTTGAAGTTGTACAATCATCACTGTAATTGATTTGTAAACATACAACTTAATATTTTTGCCATTAGGCCTACAACAGTTATTATGACTACATAACACAATCACAAAAATAAATTCAAAACTTGTTGCATCAAGATTAGTTTACAGTACTAATTGGTAGGCTAATTATGTAACAAATGCCAGCGTTAGCTTTCATCTGGTTGCATGAATTATGATCATTTGCTGCATTTTTTCCTTCTTCCGTGGATGTCTTTAGTTATTATTTTAAGGTGGGCTGTCTAACATCAAATACAGACCTTTCTGCTTTAGTTTACCTTGGGGTAAATTGTTAACTTCTGAGATGATGTATTTGTTCTGATGTAATTTAATGGCTAGAGGCATTCTCCACTTCAAGTAACTTAGTATTCATTAGGGCAGCATTATCCTAACATGAAGGCTACAGTGACATTCAGCCAGCTATAATGAGGCCTATTACACTCTTCCTGGACAATGGAGAATGTAATGTAATTTTATTGTATTATAATTATTAATATTAATAATACTGTAGAATGAAAATTATGGGATATACTAGTTTTCCCACAGAGCGCTTGTCCTCTCTTTGCATGAGCAACAAAAATTCTGTTTGTGCATGCTTAACATTTAAACCCAAGGAGTAGCCTAGCTGTTTACTGAAGTTACAAGTTTTCACTCAGATATCAATATTTCTTGCCCAGTCATTGTCCAACATATTTACAATTACAATGTTATAGTTATGTATGACGATTATTCACTAACGGAATGCCACTTGTTATTAGGACGGACTCCTGTAGTCTCGAGGTACATATTGAGACTTCAGATCTAGAAGGGCTGGCTTCAATTCCTAGCTCTGCCAAGACATTTAAGTTTGGTCTGAGGGTTGAAATGGGGTACACTCACCTGAGATGAGATAGGTTTGATTTGCAACTCAGCCATCACAGAAATGGTTTTCTAATGTTTTCCACCTCTATGCCACGGTAGTTCCTAAATTGAGACCACGACCACCTCCTTCCGAATCCCAGCCTCCATTACAAATACACATACACTTGCAGCCATCACAATGACACATTTTATCATTAGAGATTCCACACACACATGCCCTGAGTAAACAGGGTTACATGATCATGATGTTGTAAAGCCTCTTAATGACTCAACAACATTGACTGGCATGCTAACGTGAACAATATTTTTCTATTACAGGTTACCTATTTGTGTGGCCCTACCGTGTGATAACAGTTCTCTACTGGGACAATGGTTTGGCGAAATTAAATGGTGCTCTTTTTTTTATGAAAAAGTTCTGTTGAATTATTATCTGTAAAAACTAGAAAAGAATATACAGTATATCGCAGCATAATAACTTATTTTTGTCTCATGTTAACCTTCAGAATTCCTTATCTGCATCCTGATTCCTTTCAGTATCATAATTCATTCGACAGTGGTTAATTACTTAATTTGTTTTATTGGATGTGTGTAATTTGTATTGGTGATGGCCTTGTATTCATATTAGTGTGCTGCATTCCTTTCTTAATAAGCTTGTAGGCCTAATAGGGTGTATTAATTTGTAAATTTGGTCAGCACCTGAGGTGAACTAAACAGTTCTTCACAATGTTATTTATATTATTGTGCCACTGGATAACCCTACCTAAGGAGTGGAGAGAACCCACAACTGTTAACACTGGTGGCAACTAAACCACTCTTCTACCTGTTTGGTATTATATTGTAGCATATTACTGTAGAGTGGATGATTGCTACGCAGCTAGTTTCACAAGGCATGGGTGAAAATCCAACCACCATGTTATTAGAAAAAAAACTAAAATGCAATGTCATTGATGGAAAAAATAATAAAAACAGCATATACTACTAGAAAAGTAAAGGGATAGGGGGGGAGGGGGGGGGAGGAGGAGAGGAGGAGGGCTGCCGCGGTACAGGTTTCAAATCGCCCGCTTTTGAAATTTAGTACGCTGAGCCGCCGACAGGTAGCAGGCTGAGCCGGCGGATGACGTCATCCTGGCAGTTGTAATCGGAATCGAATTTTAAGCCTCAGTTACCGTTCTCCTATATTGTTCTGTGCTCAGGATCACTGAGACACACAAGCCTCCCCACCACGTCCAGGTACATTCCATGGGGGAGGAACCAGTGAACCAAGGTACTAAAATTGTTCTACTTTCTGAAAGTATTGCCGATCAAGCTAAATAGCTCCAACCGTCTGCGGATTCTACTCCGTGTACGCTGAATGCTTATCATTCATTCGAGGCCTATTTTCTATCCCTAGTGAATATTGCAAAATGGAGCGTGTGTGTGGAATATTCTAAACGTATGGAAAACATTGGAATTTTTGTCGGAAACTTTTAAAGTTTCACTTCAGGTAAACGATCTAGCATTTAGTTTTATGGCAAATTGTGTCAGAATATTCATATTAGAGGTATTTATTACATAAAAGTCAACAAGAATTCTTGGGTATCACTGACCTGTTCAGTGAGCCATTATAATTTTAAAAATAAAGAAATGTTTAAGTTGTAGGTATAGGAACAGTAACGACTCTCCAGTATAACCAAAAGCGCCAAGCCGCAAGACCATGGGACCAGGCTCTCCTGATTTGGAAGACGTGTCGGTTCGACACTCGCCGTCGGCCGTCCTTGAAACTGCTTTTCGTGGTTTGCCATTTCCCACTCCAGGGAAATGACGGCTCTGTAACCTTTAAAAAGACACCACCACGTACTTCCAAATCCTAGCCCCGGCCCATTGACTTTCATTCATATCATACCTCATTTACTTATTTAATCAGGAAGGGCTTCCGGTAGTAAAGAATATTCACATCGATTCTCATATGTTCCTGTACCTCATATTGGGTCCCGTTAGTGGTAAGAGAATACTTGCATTGATAAAGCGATTAGTAAGATCGCGTGCATAGCAAGAAAATAAAGCTGTTCTTCTTTCGCTTAACGTGACGATGCAGACTCCGGACTAGAAGCAGGTTGAATGCAGATGAATTATTGAACTAGAGTACTGTCTGTGGTGGGCCACGGGAAGTTTCGGTGAGCGTGGTTTGAACTCCGTATTCCCCTCCCACTTGATGAACTTCCAGTTGGTGCTTTACCTAAAGTGCAGGCAAACCTCCAGTTCACAATTCACAGAGGGTATAGTCCCAATTTACATTTCATATGGACTCCATCATTCAGGTCAGCGGTGAACCACGTCGTGTGGCCTCTAGCTTTGATTGCACAAACACTATCGTCTCCTGCCTAATCGGGTGAGGGAGATAATAAAGAGAATATTGTGACATAGGTAATATCCCTCGGTAGTCCCCCTTTATCGCTTGAATGAGACATTCATTACCAGATTTTAATGCTTGTATGTTTTTAGGCGGGAAATTGCTTAAATTGTCTAATTTGGCGGGAAAATGCTGCTACGAGTGTCTTATTGGTGGTTGCGGGTACCCCCCGTGGCTCATGATCTCGAGATTAACGGTCACGTTAAACTACAAGCTTTTGGTTGCGGGTAGAGAGGGCAGTGGGGTGGGTTGTCGAATGCACGCCAACGCAAGTTTAACAAGCAGTCCCGTGAAGAAGCCCATTTTCATATATCCTACTAACGTTAATTGCCTCGATCAACATACAAAATTTCAGTTTGATTGTAATAGATTCGTAGATATTGAGAAACGTCTAATATTTCAGATGGTCGCCATGTTGGATTTTTATATATGTAGGAAGAGTTATGTACTATTACTTGAAGATTATTGTGTAGGAGTAGTAACCTATTCAAACTTAGTACACAAGAAGTAAAAAAAAAAATTAAATTTCGCACAGCTGGCATATTCTGGTTATGAAAACGATGAAAATAAATTATATGCCAGTGGATTAACATTTGTATTGATCCCGTCAGAGGAGCTGCCAGGATAGCCAACAACCGCAATGACTTCCCTAACATCTCATCCGTCGGACCTAACTGCCGTGAGGATCAGGTGAACTTCCAAATAGGCCAAAGCGGCACGAGAAACTGTAGTCCACGGGGATCGTGGTACATGGTGACGAAGGTCATAGACTGCCTAAGGAAAGGTTCACCTTAAAAACTAGACTGAGAAAAGAAACATCCAGACTTATGTAAAACACCGTGAAAATGTATTGTAAATTTTACAAACCCCTAGCCTAGTTCGGAGGGTTTCTTTCGGCTAATCCGCAAGCTAATAAATAATCAAAAATAAAGAGAAGTTACAATAAACCCTCGCGAAAGATCTGTCTCACAATAATAAAGCAACAACAGCAACACTAGGAAAATGGTACGACGCAAAGCCCTAGATCAAGTTACAAGATCAAGCTAATATCAGAATTTACATTTAACAGGGTATCAAAACAAATCTAAGTTAGGATGATACCATCTCCACATTTACATTTAACGTTAATTCATCTAGCTAAGTCCAATCAATTAATAACAAAATTTACGGCGGCGACGTCCGTAATATCAAACAATTACATTCAAAGCTAAGTGATCAGCCATAGAAAAAAAATATAAGTCATTCTTATAACTAGGTGCTAGTCAGCACACAAAAGGGTAACATAGAGGATTCATACACTTTTACATCATTAAGTAAATAAATAAGACCGCAGTTTTATTCAAATGGCTGCCTACACCTTGGTTTACTGTTTGTAAGCCATAGTCATCTAATGTGTGTAATTACGGTGACGACTGCGTAGTGAAGACTACGTCTAACATCGTATGGCCTGCGCTCCACCAGCTACGAACACAAGGTTCGAGCAAGCTTCAGTCGCAACAAAAAAGAGTGTCAGCTGTCCTCAAGTCATTTCCTCCAGGAAATACCTTCATTAGCACGGCTATGTCAGCAGGTTCCAAATGCAAATGAACAAGGTTAAGCAGAGAGGATTCGTTAGTTAGCTTTTGTTTATCAAAATTATGTGTTTTATTATTAAGATGTCGGTTTAGATTATCGTTGGTTTATGGCGAATAATATTGACAAGCCAGGGCACGGAGCGTCTCCCCTGAGATCATCTCTGCCAAAAAGCCTCGACTCAAAAGTCGGAATACAATCAACGAGCAATAACAACTCGGACACTCAATAACACAAGTTACCAGCGGCGCACAGCTCGCGTTCAATAACTCTGGGACGGGCCTGGACACAAGCAGTTACTCTCCCTAAATATCTGGTCCACGGGAACAATCCCGGACATGGTACACAAAAATACCTTCATACATGAAAAACCTCCCTAGCGGGGCTAGCCTACAACGTACTATAGAAAACCTGACATAACTGTACTCGTCAAAACAACGGTACACGGAACAGCGTTTAACTAACAAATGACAATCTACAGAACATATGATCAGATACAAGAATGGACACTGGGTTACATGAGCTATAACTGCAATGAAAGGGAAAGTGAATGCTGAAAGCATTCTGTCTCACTTAGAAGCATGCGCTCTCACACGGGCGCTGAGTCACAAAACCTGTTCGTGTCGCCGCAGGCTACAAGATTCCTGCGCTGTATGACACAACACACTAACTAGGCCGGCAATTTAAGCAAGATAATAACTGTACAACTGGCCTCATAATAGTACCTTTACCATAGGTTATAAACCTCGAAGAATATGTGCATAAAAAGCACGCTATAAATCTGAATACAATCATATAACTCTCTCTTTCACAACAAAGACGTTTAAAAGGTAGCAATGTCACTAATTGCTGGAGCTCTCTGCTCTCAAAGATAAAACACACTATTTCTGACTTGTATCAAACATCAAATAAATACGTGTCATCACACTTGACACAACAAAATAATAATACGCAAACTCCACTCTGCTGGATCTGCTTAATGATGCGTTGGGAACTGGGTTCGATGCTAGGCAACGACAAAACGTCCCTTTTACTCATGAGGTCTACACATGACCTGGATGGCTTCTGAGCTCATCTCAAATGAAATATAATGCAGTTACAAAACTGGTAATTACAGTCGATTACCCAAATGATACGACTACTCTAACGAAGTCAGGGGTGTAACATTGACTGGCTGCAAAAATTGCAGTTAAAGAAACATAACTATGGCATCAGATTGCCGTAACTAAAGTCTGCAAAGACTTGAAAATCACCCCAGATAGGGTTAAACAAAGTAGCCTCAAAATGACTACAGTCACGTTTAGCAATAGACAGAAATTGGCGTCTTACGACGTCCATCAAGCTGCACCAGGGTTGACCAAAATGTCAAACCCAAGGGTGACTCACAATCACTGTAGATAAATGACATCTAATTAGACTAATTACATTCCCTACCTATGAAATGGCTGTCACTAAGTTCGGTTGGTTCACAAACTACACTAATCTAACTATACCACCAGAAACTAGAACAAGGAAGTGTTGTACAAAACTCACGATATGAAGGAGCTCACACTTAGCTCTCTGTTCAACAACAAGGGTTGAACAAAATCACCTCTGGCTTTCAGGGTTGGCATCGTCCTCATCAGAACTTCAATCTGGGCTCTCGCAAAGACCAGGGTTCGGTTTGTCCCTGTAGTTGACCTCGTGAATGGACTGGACATGCCTAGGAAAGGCATCCTCGGTTCCTTCTTTCTCGTTTGATGTTCTAGAAGTTCCACAATCAAGCTCGTCCCATCCGAGACATCTCCCTCATACCATAATGATATTAGCCCATGGTCTCGGCCTCGAACATGGTGTTGACAAAGTTGACCACGTGGGCGGTAGTAAAAGACTTGTAGTAGTTCATTATTATCACTTGAAAATTACAGTATTCGTTGCAGATATCACAGTCTTTAAATATAACTGGTAACACAGCCTCTACACTTTGCAGATGTAAATGATAAGTGGCCATGCACTGTTCTACGATTCTATACGTGTACAGACGCTACTTTTTCTATCACGTGGCATCCGTGAAATGGGCGTCGTTTTATTATAGATAAATTCACCGTAGCAATTCGCATATAATGTACTTTTATAATCACACTTGTTCAAAGTAATAATATCACGTTTACCTTTATATTTTCGCACCAGGCTCTCGGCCCTCCACAAACACGTGGGTGAAAAAAATGTGGTGCTACAGAAATGTCGTAAATTTCACAATACTTGCCAAATAATTCACTTTACTGTACGTGTTGACCACTGCACATCAACAACAGTGGTTCGTAGTATAATTGTGCTCGATGGCACTCGATAATGATTTCCACGCTGAAAAGCGGACTGTTTGCCACGTCTAATGTGACGGATATAATTACACGCCTACACAGGGCGGATTCTCCAGACGTAGTGCAAGGAACTGCGTTCCTCGTTGAAGCAAGTCGTCAAACTAAGTCGTTGAGCGTCTACTTACATTCCTATTTGCGTATCTGCAATGATATTACCTTACCTTAAAGTGAAAAAACATTCTCCAAAATGTTTCAATAATACTAAATGACGAAATGGAATATTCTGAGTCTCGTGGAAAGATAAAATTGATTAATAAGACCTCAGATAAATAATTAGCAGACTTCACCAAAGTCAAAAGTGCGATTCTCCGCTACTTCAAAGAGAATTGTATAAGCTCTCAGCTTCTCGTAGCTTTCTGGGTGTGTTCAAAGGTAGTAAATCCCATCATAAATGTGCTGTCGTGAAACATATCACATGAACCTTAGCTCAGCGGGTTCAGTAGCCTAAGCATTTACCATACTGTACCGAGAAACGTCCTTTTAAATATTTGTAATTCGCGTCGCCGCCATGTTGGATTAGTGCTCACCAGGTTATTGAAAGTCATATAGGTGAACTTATGTTCATAGCCTCTATGAACATAATTGCTGTAAACATGATGGCTGTAAAAGATTCGTAGATATTGAGAACCGTCTAAATATTTCGGATGGTCACCATGTTGGATTGTTATAGAGTTATGTACCATAAAAGGAAAATCATTGCGTAGGTTTATTATTCAAACTTTCACTTCTTTCGCATCATTACGACACAATAAATAAAAACTTAATTTTAAAAGTTCGCACAGCCGCCATCTTGAGGTTATGTAAACAATTGAACTAAACTAGATGCCAGTGCATAGCAATATGTATAAACACTTAATGTACCATATTTCACTACGCTCGGATGGTTGAATCGCGAGAAAAGTCTATTAAAATGTTTCAACTTCGCTTGGCCGCCATTTTCGTTTTGTACTCTACAGGTTTTTGCAACTTCCAAATATAAACTAATAGTAGTGGCCTGTATCACCGTAAGAATGTCAGGGTGATATCAGAAATAGTTTCAGAGATATTGAATGCAGGTGAAATACTTCGCACAGCCGCCATGATGGATTGGTGAGACGTAATAAGATTTGATGGCCACGGTTGGGGTAGGTCGAAATGATTCTATGACCTTAACGAGTTTTATTGAAATCGCCACAGCCGTTTAAAAGTTATTAGGGGGGAACACACAGACAGACACACATACGCACACACACACGGACAAAAGGTGGTGGTGGTGTTATGGTGGTGATGATATTAATTGTCGTTTTAAGTGACGGACTTTGAAAGAATCTACCATAGAGGCATCAATGAATTCCAGACCGACGTAATGGATTGAAAAAATCCACAGCTTGCCTCCAGTCGACTGACCGGGTCAGGGAATGGAATGAATGAAACTCTCACCGAGCGGCGAGGATATGAACTGTGCCGGCTGCCGAAGCCTGTCGCACTCCCCTGGGACAATGATTAAATGAATGGCAGATGAAATGAAATTATAGTGGAGAGTGTTACTGGAATGACATTTGTGACAGGGAAAACCGGAGTACCCGGAGAAAAACCAGTCTGCCTCCGCTTTGTCCAGCACAAATCTGACATGGAGTGACCGGGATATAAACCTCGGACCCAGAGGTGAGAGGCCGGTGTGCTGACACCTAAGTCACGGAGGCTCACGTAAGGGATTCATGAATGTTAATTCATTATTAGAAACCATCTGAAATAATGAGGTTTGTGTAATGGTAAATGTCAGTTAATTATATAAGGATGGAACTTGCTTTAATCACATTTGTGAATTCCCGTCTCATAAATTTCCCGCTATGAGCTACACCACCCCAACGTCGCACTAGTTTGAAAAGTTATAAGCAAAGCACACGCGGATAACGGCCAAAGTTTGTGAACATTTAATAGGGCTGAAAAATGTTAAGAAAATAAATAAATATGAGAAGTTCTGGAGGTGCATAATTTAAGTCTATTTTCTTTATTATTTCAAATTTCCTTCGTGTATTCCAACCACATACTCCATGATGTTAATTTAATATATATAAACACACTCCAAGAATTGTAAGCTTGTCGTGTAATTCACAAATAGTGCAGGCCACGTCGTGTGTGGAGCTCATTCGAATGCTAGGCAAAGATTTGTAGCGGCCAAGAACGTGGTGTCTCATAGCCTGCCTGAGGGTCAGCGATATCTGCCTTCTCCAAAAGATCGCACTATAACTTCCAAGCACAGTGTCTACTCGTCCTACTGAGTGCGCAACGGGACGATATATTCTGCCGAGTAGTAAGCAGGTTGCCATAGCAACGAATGATGACTGTGTATAGGTGTGTGTAGGGAAGCCCTTCACCTCGTTCTTCGCCTCACCCTTTACTCGCAAACAAGTGAAATATTATTGTTTATGGAATCTGAACCTAGCGGGAGTTAAGAGCTGAAAGTTTAATATTTAGCCTATTTTTATTTATTAAAAAAAACTCATGAGATCACCTTTTGTCTGTGTGTGTATGCGTGTGCCTGTTTGAACCCCCCCCCCACTAACAAAATCTAAACAACAGGAGAGATTTCATTGAAACTCGGTAAAGACATAGTACTATTATATCCAACCCCGACCCCGACCGTGCTCTTTAAATTTTAATACATCTCACCAATCCAATATTCCAATATAGCGGCTGTGCGAAATATTTCACCAACATTCTATATCTCTATAACAACTTGTGATATCACTCTGACATTTTGTACTGTGATAAAGGGTACGAATAACTCCGCTGGCTCGAGCCTGACTTTCACGCATGGGAACGAGAACCTCAGAGCTCGGCCGGCAGCGCGCGTAAGGAAAAATCCCCGGTAGTTGTATATAAAAATCCTTTGACTAAAACTGAATCTGTCCGTTACACATTTACGTACCACTAAGATATATCTCAACTAGACGTTCACCAATGTGACTTTCATAAACTTGTTAAGTACGAAACAAACACGGTGGCCAAGCAAATTTGAAACATTTAAATAGACTTTACTCGCGATTTAACCATTCGATTGCAGTGAAATTTGGTACAAAAATTGTTTATACACATTGTAATGCACTGACGTCTAATTTAGTTCGATTGTTTTACAACCTCAAAATGGTGGCTGTACGAAATTTTCAAATTAAGTTTTTATTTCTTGTGTCGTAATCATGCAATCAAAGAGAACGTTTGAATAATCAATCTACGCAAAATAAATAAATAAATAAATAAATAAAATCTACGCAATAATAATCATCTAATAGTACATAACTCTATGGCCCACATATTTATATAAAAATCCAACGTGGCGACCATCCGAAATATTTAGACGGATCTCAATATCTACTAATCTATGACAGCAATCAAACTGAAAGGCTGTAGGTTGATAAAAAGAATTAATATAAGTTCATCCATGGAAATTTCAATAACCTGGTCAGCATAAATACAACACGCCAGCGACGCGAATTTAATTATTTAAATGGACATTTCTCGCGATTTAACAATCCGAGCGTTGTGAAACTTGGTACGGTAAATGCTTATACAAATTTTAATCCACTGACATCTAATTCATTTCAATTTATTTCATAACCTCAAGATTGTGGATGTGCGAAATTTTGAAATCTCGACGTTTTTACTTTTGTCCTAATTATACAATTGAAGTTTGAATAATAAACCTAAGGAACAATCTTCATCTAATAGTATATAACGCTATGGCCTACATATATACAAATCCAACATCATCCGTAACATTTAAACGGTTCTCAATATCTTCAAATCTATTACAGCAATCAAACTGAAAGTTTGTATGTTGATAGAGGCAATTAACATATAAGTAGGATATACACACATCAAAAAAAGTTTTGCATCACCTCGGTTCCAAGAGTTCCGGAACCTTTAAATACAAAGGGAATAGAGATCAACACAAACAACATTTCAGCTCGTTTTATTGCTCATGAGACCCACACATTGCATGTTGTACCATCATACAGCTAGACTTTCAGCATTTGTGGTACAGATTGCAGTACACACCACTACCTCTAATACCCAGTAGCACGTCCTCTTGCATTGATGCATGCCTGTATCCGTCGTGGCATACTATCCACAAGTTCATCAAGACACTGTTGGTCCAAATTGTCCCACTCCTCAACGACAATTCGGCGTAAATCTCTCAGAGTGGTTGGTGGGTCAAGACGTCCATAAACAGCCCTTTTCAACATATCCCAGGCATGTTCGATAGGGTTCATGTCTGGCGAACATGCTGGCCACTGTAGTCGAGCGATGTCGTTATCTTGAAGGAACGCATTCACAAGATGTGCACGATGAGGTCGAGAATTGTCGTCCATGAAGACAAATGCCTCTCCAATATTCTGCCGATATGGTTGCACTATGGGTCGGAGGATGTCATTCAGGTATCGTAAAGCCGTTTCGGAGCCTTCCATGACCACCAGTGGCGTACGTCGGCCCCACATAATGCCACCCCAAAACATCAGGGAACCACCACCTTGCTGCACTCGCTGGACAGTGTGTCTAAGACGTTCAGCCTGACCAGGGTGCCTCCAAACACGTCTCCGACGATTGTCTGGTTGAAGGCATATGCGACACTCATCGGTGAAGAGAACGTGATGCCAATTCCGTGGGGTCCATTCAGCATGTTGTTGGGCCCATCTGTACCGCGCTGCATGGTGTCGGGGTTGCAAAGCTGGACCTCGCCATGGACGTCGGGAGTCAAGTTGCGCATCATGCAGCCTATTGCGCACAGTTTGAGTTGAAACACGACGTCCTGTGGCTGAACGAAACGCATTATTCAACATGGTGGCATTGCTGTCAGGGTTCCTCCGAGCGGCAATCCGTAAGTAGCGGTCATCCACTACAGTAGTAGCCCTTGGGCGGCCTGAGCGAGGCCTGTCATCGACAGTTCCTGTATCTCTGTACCTCCTCCATGTCCGAACAACATCGCTTTGGTTCACTCTGAGACGCCTGGAAACTTCCCTTGTTGAGAGCCCTTCTTGACACAAAGTAACAATGCGGACGCGATCGAACTGCGGTATTGACCTTCTAGGCATGGTAGAACTACAGACAACATGAGCAGCGTACCTTCGTCCTGGTGGAATGACTGGACCTGATCGGCTGTCGTACCCCCTCCGTCTAATAGGCCCTGCTCATGCATGGTTGTTTACATCTTTGAGCAGTTTTAGTGACATCTATGAACAGTCAAAGGGACTGTATCTTGGATACAATATACACAGTCAACGTCTATATGCCGGAGATCTGGGAACCGAGGTGATGCAAAACTTTTTTTGATGTGTGTATGAAATTAGGCTATTTAGTTCTTCACGGAACTACTTGTCATCATTGCATTCGTTATAGTCCGTAGTTGTTGTTGGAGGGGCTTGGTCATCGTGTTTAATTAGCCCCGTGTGTTTTGTGTGTGTGTATTTTTAGCCTACTTTCGATTTTTGCAAAAAATGAAAGTAGACTTATGAGATCAACACAGGGCGAAAAAAGTGTGTCTGTCTGTTTGTGTGTATGTGTGTGTGTGAGTCTGTGTGTGTGTGTGTGTGTGTGTGTGAGAGTGTGTGTACTCTGAATGTCTGTCCCCCCCTATCAATTCGAACACGGTGAATGCGAATTGAACGAAATTTGGTACAAAGGTAGCACTAGCAAAGGACACCTCAGTGTCATGTTTTATATCGCCGCCATCTTGACGGAAACGTAATGGCGGCCACACAAATGTTCAAAGCTTAAATCAAATTACGACTAACCAAATCATCCGATCTCTACAACATACCTTCGTATAGGATGCGTCTTGTGACCAAACTACAAGGTCGTCCGCCATACCATTTTAGGATGGCGGCCGTGCGAATTATGCAAACTTTATAATCCATATCATGGGACCCACCAGTTCCGATTATCGAGCCGAGAATCGTTTTAACTGTTCTAAAGAAGAGGCACGTTCGAAATTAAAAGTTTATTTTGTAATACTATAGTGCAGACGTGATTTTAAAAAACTGAACCGATTCAATAATGAGACAAGATGGCAGCGGATATCTTGTGCATGACTTATATTTCACTAATTTGAGTATTGCATGCAATATAGCGTACTGATACAAAATAAATAAACTTTGTATGAAATGCTTTATATATAAATAATATACTCCAGTGATGAAATCGTTTAGTACAAATCATTATTTGCTAACAAGTTCTATGTAAGTCATTTTATATAGAACGATATTCGTTGACACAATTAGCTCAGTGGTAGAGCGTTAGGCTATCACTCAAATGCCTATGGTTCAAACCCTATCAGAGCTAGGTTTTTTGCTTGAAATGTTATATGTTTATTGTTTTGTAATGACTCAGATGTTTTAAAATTAAGCGTTATATTGTGCATATTATGGTGTAAAATATGCTCCAATGTGGGCGTAAACTATGTAAATAAATAAATAAAAAACATAATTCGCCAGCAGATTTACTCGAGACATCTAGCTGCCAAAAAGGTACTTATTAACTTCCAGATTTTATTGAAAAGTTTCTTCTTCTGGCCGCTAGAATGCACTCGCTCTGTTAGGATTATATTGTTCGATATTTCACCACTAGATGTCACGACTAGTCTACGTGGGGCTCCATTGATTACTATACCATTGGCATTCTATGCGCATCGAATTTGAAGAATGACAAGATGATACTACGATACATTTTTACTTTGTATTTTAAAGGGTTTGTAACAGCCTATTTTGGGTTACTTGAAAATGTTATTTGAAGTAAAGAACAAAACGATTTCACATAGTTGGTGTTAGTTCAGGTTATTAATTACTACTTTTATTTCAGGCAAATAGAAATCGAAAATATCCACATAGTTTGTATACACACGTCTCTGTAGTGTCATGGAAAGATTTGTTAATTCAATTAGGGTTGTGAAAGCCACGCACAACCAGACGTGTAAAGACATGCCTCAACTCAAAGTTGGATGTTGCCCACGGCAGGTCGTATATGTAATAATAATAATAATAATAATAATAATAATAATAATAATAATAATAATAATAATAATTATAATAATAATAATAATGTTATTATTTTTACAATCCTTTTAACTACTGCTGCTTTTAGAGACACCAGGGTGCCGGAATTTTGGCCCGAAGTGGACCTTTAACCTGCCAGTAAATGTACTGACACGGCTCCCTCGCATTTGTGCACCCTCAAATGCCAGCTGACTGCGCCAGGATACGAACCTGCAACCTAGGGCCCAGCAAGCGAGAACGTTACCGCTGAGCCACGCAGCCAGTCCGGTCGATTATGTCTCCAGATCCATAACATTCTTGATATACTTCTTATCTTTCTTTCTTTCTTCAATGATGGTAGCAGTTTTTATCTAGGTTGTGGCGTTTGGTAGAGGTAAATCGTTTCTAAGGTCTTCAACAAAGACTAGTTCTATAGTATTATACTCTTTGATAATAACAACGAGTTATAACTATACTCATACATTTAGGAGAAAGTAGGCTATATGTTCTTTACTGAACATCTTGTTTTATTATCGAATTTGGGCAACTATGGTCCGCAAGGAACTCAAGACTTATTGGCTTTCTTTCTCTTCTTTTCCCAGAACTTCTTCATCATGTCTCTACTTTGTTTTCTCTCCTCCTCGGAAATGATCCGTTTGGGTCTCCTGCTTGGTGGTTTCTCCAGAAATGATTTTACTCCGTCAACTCGACTGCGGAACTCTCTTCTTCCGTAGGACATCGGTGGGGTAATTCCAACTTCTGCTGCATCCCTCTTTACCTCATCTACCCATTTAGATGAGACCTTTAACCCCATGGTGTAGCGGAAGATCCTTTTGGTCAGCCTGCCTTCATCCATTCGTAAAAAATGTCCGTAGAGCTTTAGCCTCCACTTCTTCATTACGTCTGTGATCTTCTCAGTACACTTGTAAAGTTCTTCATTTTTCCTCTTCTTCCATGTCCCATCAGTAGTCTTCTGTGGTCCAAGTATTTTTCTCAGGATCTTCCTTTCTTTCTTTTCTAGTACTTGAAGTTCTTCCTTTTCAGTTAAAATAAGACACTCTGAAGCGTACAGTCCTTCAGGTTGTACTACCGATTTGTAGTGTCTGATTTTGGCCTTGTATGATAAAGCTCGTTTGTTGTATTTATTCTGGGTTAGTTTGTATGCCAGATCCAGTTTTCTGGTTCTTCCTTTGATTGCTTCCTCATCCATTCCGTGGGTTGGATCCATTCCCCCAGGTATTTAAACTTCACTGTCCCATTAATCTTCCCATGATTTACTTCCATATAATTCTCATTTTGGTGTCTGCACTCCACATATTCCGTTTTTAGCCTACTTTCGATTTTTGAAAAAATGAAAGTAGACATGAGATCAACACAGGGCGAAAAAAGTGTGTCTGTCTGTGTGTGTGTGTATGTGTGTGTGTGAGTCTGTGTGTGTGTGTGTGTGAGTGTGTGAACTCTGAATGTGTGTCCCCCCCTATCAATTCGAACACGGTGAATGCGAATTGAACGAAATTTGGTACAAAGGTAGCACTAGAAAAGGACACCTCAGTGTCATGTTTTATATCGCCGCCATCTTGACGGAAACGTAATGGCGGCCACACAAATGTTCAAAGCTTAAATCAAATTACGACTAACCTAATCATCCGATCTCTACCAAATTTGGCAACAACATACCTTTATGAGGGGAGCATCCTTTGACCAAACTAATAGGTCATCAGCGTAATAGTTTAAGGATGGCGACCATCTTTGTGTGAAAATCGATTTCCCCTATTAATTCAAACACGGTGCAACCGAATGGAACGAAATTTGGTACAGAGGTAGTACTAACAAAAGGCACCTCAGTGTCATGTTTTATATCGCCGCCATAACGTAATGGCGGCCACACAAATGTTCAAAGCTAAAATCAAATTACGATTAACCTGATCATCCGATCTCTACCAAATTTTGCAATAACATACCTTTATAGAGGAAGCATCCTTTGACCAAATGAATAGGTCATTGGCCTAATAGTTTGCGGATGGCGGCCATCTTTGTGTGAACATCAATTCCCCCTATTAATTCAAACACGGTGAAACCGAATGGAACGAAATTTGGTACAGAGGTAGCACTAGCAAAGGGCATCTCAGTGTCATGTTTTATATCGCCGCCATATTGACAGAAACGTAAAGGCGGCCACACAAATGTTCAAAGCTTATGTTAAATTACGACTAACATAACCATGCGATCTCTACCAAACTTTGCAAGAACATACCTTTATAGAGGGAGCATCCTCTGACCAATCTAATAGGTTATTAGCCTAATAGTTTGCGGATGGCGGCCATCTTTATGTCAAAATTGATTCCCCCTATTAATTCGAACACGGTGGAACCGAATGGAACGAAATTTGGTACAGAGGTAGCACTAGCAAAGGGCACCTCAGTGCCATGTTTTATATCGCCGCCATCTTGACTGAAATGTAATGGCGGCCACACGAATGTTCAAAGCTTAAATCAAATTACGATTAACCTAATCATCCGATCACTACCAAATTTTGCAACTACATACCTTTATGGAGGGAGCATCCTTTGACCAAACTAATAGGTCATTAGCCTTATAGTTTGCGGATGGCGGCCATCTTTAAGTCAAAATTGATTCCCCCTATTAATTCGAACACGGTGGAACCGAATGAACGAAATTTGGTACAAAGATAGCACTAGCAAAGGGTACCTCAGTGTCATGTTTTATATCGCCGCCATCTTGACGGAAACGTAATGGCGGCCAAACAAATGTTCAAAGCTTAAATCAAATTACGATTAGTCTAATCATCCGATCTCTAGCAAATTTAGCAACAACATACCTTTATGGGGGGAGCATCCTTTGACCAAACTAATAGGTCATTAGCCTAATATTTTGCGGATGGCGGCCATCTTTGCGTGAAAATCGATTCCCCTTATCAATTCGAACACGGTGAAACCGAATGATACGAAATTTGGTACAGAGGTAGCTCTAGCAAAGGGCACCTCAGTGTCATGTTTTATATCACCGCTATCTTGACGGAAACGTAATCGCAGCCACCCGAATGTTAAAAGCTAAAATGTAATTACGACCAACCTAATAATCTAGTCTCTACCAAATTTTGCAACACCATATATTTATGTGGGAAACATATTCTGACCAAACTGCAAGAACATCAGCCCAATAGTTTGCAGATGGTGGACAAGTATGTGTGCAAATCAATTCCCCCTATCAATTCAAACACGGTGAAACCGAATTGAACGAAATTTGGTACTGAGGTAGCACTAGCAATGGGCACCTCATATTCATGTTTAATATTCCTATAGCACGTTGTATTTCAACAAGCCACTACAACCAACATTCAATCATACTCCTTGAAAAGGACAAAGAGTTATAACAATACCCATGCATTTAGGAGAAAGTAGGCTATATGTTCTTTCCTGAACATCTTGTTTCATAGGAGATTTGAAGACCTGTTCTTCGAGCTATTTCATGAAGACAGTCAAGCATCATTCGAGCATCTTCTCGGTTGTTGGCTAAGAGAGCAAGGTCATCAGGAAAAGCTAAACACTTGACTTCAAGTTTCTGTTTTCCCCTTCCCAGGTGTATTCCTACAATTCCTCGCATATTCAAATCCTCTACCCAAGTTCTCATTATTTTTTCCAAGATGATGTTGAAGAGAAATGGAGATAATCCATCTCCCTGTCTGACCCCAGTCTTAATTTCAAATGGATCAGAAATTTCTCCGAAGAACTTTACTTTCGAGATGGTATCCGTCAGTGTTTGTTTAATGATTTCTCTGTTTTTAGCCTACTTTCGATTTTTGCAAAAAATGAAAGAAGACTTATGAGATCAACACAGGGTGAAATAAGTGTGTCTGTCTGTGTGTGTGTATGTGTGTGTCTGAGTCTGTCTGTGTGTGTGTGTGTGAGTGTGTGTACTCTGAATGTCTGTCCCCCCCCCCCCTATCAATTCGAACACGGTGAATGCGAATTGAACGAAATTTGGTACAAAGGTAGCACTAGTAAAGGAAACCTCAGTGTCATGTCTTATATAGCCGCCATCTTGACGGAAACGTAATGGCGGCCACACATGTGTTCAAAGCTTAAATCAAATTACGACTCACCTTATCATCCGATCTCTACCAAATTTTGCAGCAACATACTGAAACCGTTCAGGTCGGAGGTTGTTAGGAATAGCCAAGAACCGCGATAATTCCCTAACATCTCACCCGTCGAGCACATAAACAAAAAGAAAAATTACCGAGAGGATCAGGTGACCTTCCATAAAAGCTAAAGCGGCACGAGAGTCCGTAGTCCACAGGGAACGTGGTACATGGTGACGATGGTCGTAGACCGCCTAAGGAAAGAATCACCTTAAAACTAGACTGAGAAAATAAACATCCAGACTTATGTTAAACACCGTGAAAATTCATTTATAAAATTCACAAACCCCTAGCCTAGTTCGGAGGGTTACAATCGGCTAGTCCGCAAGCTAATAAATAAACAAAAATAAAGAGCAGGTCCCTACCTGAGAAGTCACGGAAAACCCTCGCGAAAGATCTAACTCACAATAATAAAGCAACAACAGCAACGCTAGGAATATGGTACAACGCAAGTCCCTAGTCCAAGTTACAAGATCAAGCTAATATCAGAATTTTCATTTAACAGGGTAGCAAAACAAATCTAAGTTAGGATGGTACCATTTCGACATTTACATTTAACGTTAATTCATCTAGCTAAGTCCTATCAATTAACAAAATTTACGGCGATGACGTCCGTAAAAGAAAACGATTACATCCAAAAGCTATGTGTAGAGCCATGAAAAACAAACAATTTAATTATGCTTAATAACTATGTGCTAACAGCACACAATAAGGTAACATGTAGGATTTATACACTTGACATCATAAATAAGTAATGAAATAGACACAGTAGTTTTATTAAAAATTCCTGCCTGCACCTTGGTTTACTCTTTGTAAGCCATAGTCATCTAATGTGTATAATTACGGTGACGAATGCGTAGTTGAGACCACGTCTGACATCGCATGGCCTGAGCTCCACAAGCTACGAACTCTAGGTTCGCGCATGCTTCAGGTCGCTACAAAAATGTCAACTGTCCTAGTCATTTCCTCACAAGGAAATTATCTTCAACTGCACGGCTATGTCAACAGTTCCAGAATGCAAAGAACAAAGTTAGATAGAAAGAATCGTTAGTTAGCCTTGTTTTACAACAATTATGCGTCTTATTATTAAGATGTCGGTTTATAGGTTTATCGTAGGTTTATGGCGAATAACATTGACAATAGCCTGAGCACGGAGTGTCTACACTGAGATCCTTCTCCACCAAAAAGCCTCGACTCAACAGTCGGAATATAATCGACGAGTACAACAACTTGGACACACAATAACACGGGTTACCAGCGGCGCTAAGCTCGCGTTCAATAACTCTGGGATAGGCCTGTCCACGACAGTTACCTTCCAATAACATCTAGTCAACGGGATCAGTCCCGGACAAGGCACAACTCGAAATACCTTCATACAATAACATCCTGCTATAACAGGGTAGCCTTCACCATACTATAGAAAACCTGACATAACTGTACCTGTGAGACGACAGTACACGCAACAGAGCGTTTAACTAACAAAAAGCGATCTATAAAACAAGTGATCAAATACAAGAGTGGAAACTGGTTTCCATAAGCAAAATAGCAATGAAAGGAAATGCGAATACAAATCGTACTCTCTCCTTGTCAATAGTAGTTTTGTATCACAATGAAGCAGGCATGCCTTCAGGCACGGGGTTAGATAACCAGTTTATGTCACCAACAGGTTACCACATTCCTGTGTTGGTCGACACAAAGCACACATTATTCAAGGCCGGTGATTTAATCAATATAAACCTATACACCTGGCCAGTTCATAAAAAACTTTACCATAGGTTAAGAACCTCTAAAGAGTCTGTGTATAAAACACACGCAATAAATCTGAATATAATAATATAATTCCGTCTTTCTACCAAAGACGTCTAAATGAAAGTTATCTTACAATAACTGGAGCTCTTTGCTTTAAAAATACAATACAGCAGTTGCTAGTACATCAAATAAAAACGTGTCTTACATGACACAAGCAAAAATGATAATTGTGGCGCAGATTCACAACAAGGATCCGCTTAATGATACGTTGGGAACTGAGTTCGATGCTAGGCAACGAAACATTCCTTCAAATTATAAGGTTCACACTTGACCAATAATAGCTTCTGAGCTCATTCAAAATGAAATATAATGCATTTACAAAACTGGTAGTTACAGTCGACTACCTAAATGATACGACCGTTCTAACGACAGTCAGGGGTATAAGAAAGGATGGCTGCAAAGAATGCAGTTAATTAATAACCATGGCATCTGATTGCCATAACTAAAGTCAGCAAAGACTTGAAAATTACCCCAAGTAGGGTTGAACAAAATAGCCTCAAAATGACTACAATCAGGTTCAGCAAAAGGTAGGCATTGACGTTCTACGACGTTCATCAAGCTGCACCAGGGCTGACCAAAATGTCTGACCCAAGGGTGTCTCACTCTAAACTGAAATAAATGACATCTAACTAATCTAGTTACATCCCTACCTAGAAAAATGGCTGACACTGAGTGCGGTTGGTTCACAAAATACATTAAATCTACTATACCACCAGAAACTAGAACAAGAAAGGGGTGTGACAAAAACTCACGAAATGGAGGAGCTCTCACTCAGCCCTCTATTCCACAACAAGGGTTGTACAAAATCCTCTCTGGCTCTCTGGAACGGTATCCTCCTCATCAGGATTCCCATCTGGACTCCTCCAAAGACCAGGGTTCGATTTGTCCCTGTCGACAACTTCGTGGATATGCCTGGAAATGGCATTTTTGGCTCCTTCCTTCTCGTTCGTTGTCCTGGATGTTCCACCATCATGCTGGTTCCCGTAGAAACGTCACCCTCATACCGGGATGGTATTAGCCCATGGTGACTGCTTCAATCATGGTGAAGAAAAGTCCAATCACGTGGGTAGTGAAATAAGTTGCGTAATAATTCATCCTCTCACTTTCAAAATTATAATGTTCGTCGTGAATTGTAAAATACGACACAGCCTTAATTTCGTAGATGTGGATTAGCATGTGAGCTAACACTGTTTTATAATTCTGCACGTGCTAGTGACGCTACGTTTGTATCACGCAGCATCCGTGAATTATACGTCGTTTTTAAAATGAAACTTTCACTTTGGCAATTTAAATATCTCATACAATTATAATCGCACTTATTCAGGATAATTGTAACACTATTACCTGTATATTTCCACTAGGCATCTGCCCTCCACATACGCGTGGGTAAAATGTGGTGTTACAGCAATGTTGTGCAATACACTATACTTGCCAATTATTATCTCCCAAACTTCTTCTTTAGTTCACTGGGCTTCAACAACAGTGAATAATAGTATTAGCGTGCTCGATGGCACCTTATAATCACTTTCAACGCTCAACAGCGGATATTCTTCTACGTCTCGTAGGACAAATGCAATTCCACGCCTACACAAGGCGGATTCTCCAGACACAGTGCAAGGTACTGGGTGTCTCTAGAAAGTAGGTCGTCAAAACGAAATCGTTGAGCGACTACTTACGTTCCTTTTTGCGTATCTGCAAGGGTATTACCCTACCTAAAGTAAAAATAAACATTCTCCAAAATGTTTTAATAATGCAGCTTGACGAAATGGAATATTCTGAGTCTTGTGGAAAGATAAAAATTAATTAATAAGACCTCAGATAAATAATTAGCAGTTTTCACCAAAGTCAAAAGTGCGATTCACCGCTACTTCAAAAAGTATCGCGTGATCTCTAGCTCCACGTGGCTTCCTGGGTGTGTTCAAAAGTACAACATCCCATCATAAATTCTCTGTCATAAAAAAAATATCACATGAACCATAGCTCAGCGGGTTCAATACCTTTATCGGGGGATCATCCTTTGACCAAACTAATAGGTCATCAGCGTAATAGTTTGCGGATGGCGGCCATCTTTGTGTGAAAATTGATTCCGCCTATTAATTCGAGCACGGTGCAACCGAATGGAACGAAATTTGGTACAGAGCTAGTACTAACAAAAGGCACCTCAGTGTCATGTTTATATCGCCGCCATCTTGACGGAAACGTAATGGCGGCCACATAAAAGTTCAAAGCTAAAATCAAAATACGATTAACCTAATCATCCGATCTCTACCAAATTTTGCAACAACATACCTGTATAGAGGAAGCATCCTTTGACCAAATGAATAGGTCATTAGCCTAATAGTTTGCGGATGGCGGCCATCTTTGTGTGAAAATAAATTCCCCCTATTAATTCAAACACGGTGAAACCGAATGGAACGAAATTTGGTACAGAGGTAGCAATAGCAAAGGGCATCTCAGTGTCATGTTTTATATCGCCGCCATATTGACAGAAACGTAATGGCGGCCACACAAATGTTCGAAGCTTAAGTTAAATTACGACTAACATAACAATATGATTTCTAGCAAACTTTGCAACAACATACCCTTATGGAGGGAGCATCCGTTGACCAATCTAATAGGTCATTTGCCTAATAGTTTGCGGATGGCGGCCATCTTTATGTCAGAATTGATTCCCCCTATTAATTCAAACACGGTGAAACCGAATGGAACGAAGTTTGGTACAGAGGTAGTACTAACAAAACGCACCTCAGTGTCATGTTTTATATCGCCACCATCTTGACGGAAACGTAATGGCGGCCACACAAATGTTCAAAGCTGAAATCAAATTACGATTAGCCTAATCATCCGATCTCTAGCAAATTTAGCAACAACATACCTTTATGGAGGGAGCATCCTTTGACCAAACTAATAGGTCATTAGCCTAATATTTTGCGTATGGCGGCCATCTTTGTGTGAAAATCGATTCCCCTTATCAATTCGACACGGTGAAAACGAATGGTACGAAATTTGGTACAGAGGTAGCACTAGCAAAGGGCACCTCAGTGTCATGTTTTATATCACCGCTATCTTGACGGAAACGTAATCGCAGCCACCCGAATGTTAAAAGCTAAAATGTAATTACGACCAACCTAATAATCTAGTCTCTACCAAATTTTGCAACACCATATCTTTATGTGGGAAACATATTCTGACCAAACTGCAAGAACATCAGCCCAATAGTTTGCAGATGGTGGACAAGTATGTGTGCAAATCGATTCCCCCTATCAATTCAAACACGGTGAAACCGAATTGAACGAAATTTGGTACAGAGGTAGCACTAGCAAAGGCACCTCATATTCATGTTTAATATCCCTATAGCACGTTGTATTTCAACAAGCTACTACAACCAACATTAAATCATACTCTTTGAAAAGGACAAAGAGTTATAAAAATACCCATGCATTTAGGAGAAAGTAGGCTATATGTTCTTTCCTGAATATCTTGTTTCATAGGAGATTTGAAGACCTGTTCTTCGAGCTATTTCATGAAGACAGTCAAGCATCTTTCGAGCATCTTCTCGGTTGTTGGCTAAGAGAGCAAGGTCATCAGCAAAAGCTAAACACTTGATTTCAAGATTCTGTTTTCCCCTTCCCAGGTGTATTCCTACAATTCTTCGCATATTCAAATCCTCTACCCAAGTTCTCATTATTTTTTCCAAGACGATGTTGAAGAGAAATGGAGATAATCCATCTCCCTGTCTGACCCCAGTCCTAATTTCAAATGGATCAGAAATTTCTCCGAAGAACTTTACTTTCGAGATGGAATCCGTCAGTGTTTGTTTAATGATTTCTCTGTTTTAGGTAGATTTCATTAGAAAGCTAACTATTGCAATGGGTCCCATGTTTCGATTTCCGGAAAATTTCGTCATATCTTCGCGTTTCACATCCCCCAGACCCCAAAACCATCGTCAGTTCAAAAGTTTATATATATATATATATATATATCAGTTTCTTGTGGACACGATAACTGCCGTAATTTTGCACCAATCACTTTGAATTTTTTTTCGAATATGTATACCCATAAAATCTCGGTCGAGTTCGTTACTGGGCTAAATCGGTCGAAGGGGATGAAATGGGAGACTTTTTTCAAAAAATGAAACATTGCTATAACTCTCTTTAATGTGAAATATCGAATCCGTTCTAAGTTCATACTATGTGCCGGAAAAAGCTCAAAAATTTATGTTTGAAGAGTTTTTTATAGCACCAACCATTGACCAAAGGGGTGGGAAAAAGTGGGTTTTTCGGGAAGCATTAATCATATCTCTCTTAATAGGCACAATATCAAAACCGTACAAAATGGACAATATTCCCCTAATAATTACCTAAAACGTTTGTCTGAAATAATTTTTGATATGACCCACCATTACGCCAAGGGATGAGAAAAATGATTTCGGAATTATAAGAAAATGCCAAGAGCTATCAGTGGTTGCCATGGCAACACTACTAAATTGATGAGGGATGAGCCATCAGACGTTGCCATGACAACGCACTTGCGCGAGTTCAGATTCAGATTTCCATCTGACTAAGTGTGAAGCGGCTTCGGTGACGTAACTGGTAGCATGCTGAACTTCTATGCCCAAGGTCGCGGGTTCAAAGCCGGCCAAAGTCGTCGGATTTTCTAAGATCGCTAAAAATCCCTCAGTATGCTTTCCTTTGGAGGGGAGGATCCAACGTTCGTTGCGAGTTGCTGATTGCAGTGGCATCTAGTGGCCAAGTTCACAGCTAGGTGTCGTTGACGGTAGTATCTGGTAGCAACATTAGGAACTACTGCTTGAAATTGAGCGTCTGCATTCATTACCTGAATTACAGACTAATACAGCCATCACAATTCACACCGTTTATCAGACAGATTCTACACTCACCCAAAGTATACGGGGTAACATGACCGCGTTGTCACAGCCCCTAAACTGAGGAACCAACCAACATCTCTGCGGGAGATATAATTTTGCGTGATGAAGTAACAGACCGTTACATAGTTATACATCAGTGTCGAAACCTTGCATAAGGACAGTGTGAACACAAGTAGAAAATAAAAATGGACTCCAAATGACAAGAAGGTTACCGTCATCATAAGACAATAAAATGTTTAAAATATGCATAAAATGACGAAAAACAAAGTTAATTATTCTCCAATTATAAAATACTTTCACGCAATAAATTAGGTCTGATCCTTCTACGAAAACCTGCATATTCTGCCTATTTTCGCCTATCCCCAAGTTTGTCCGGTGAAATCTACCTCCGCCTTCCGGCGTGCCGAGAGGACTTTTTTTTTAGCCTACTTTCGATTTTTGCAAAAAAAATGAAAGTAGACTTATGAGATCAACATAGGGCGAAAAAAGTGTGTCTGGCTGTGTGTGTGTACGTGCGTGTGTGAGTGTGTGTACTCTGAATGTGTGTCCCCCCCCTATCAATTCGAACACGGTGAATGCGAATTGAACGAAATTTGGTACAAAGGTAGCACTAGCAAAGGACACCTCAGTGTCATGTTTTATATCGCCGCCATCTTGACGGAAACGTAATGGCGGCCACACAAATGTTCAAAGCTTAAATCAAATTACGACTAACCTAATCATCCGATCTCTACCAAATTTTGCAACAACATACCTTTATGGGGGGAACATCCTTTGACCAAACTTAAAGTTATCAGCGTAAAAGTTTGCGGATGGCAGCCATCTTTGTGTGAAAATCGATTCCCCCGATTAATTCGAACACGGTGCAACCGAATGGAACGAAATTTGGTACAGAGGTAGTACTAACAAAAGGCACCTCAGTGTCATGCTTTATGTCGCCGCCATCTTGACGGAACCGTACTGGCGGCTACACAAATGTTCAAAGCTTAAACCAAATTAAGATTAACGTAATCATCCGATCTCTACCAAATTTTGCAACAACATACCTTTATAGAGGAAGCATCCTTTGACCAAATGAATAGGTCATTAGCCTAATAGTTTGCGGATGGCGGCCATCTATGTGTCAAAATGGATTCCCCCTATTAATTCAAACACGGTGAAACCGAATGGAACGAAGTTTGATACAGAGGTAGCACTAGCAAAGGGCACTTCAGTGTCATGTTTTATATCGCCGCCATATTGACAGAAACGTAATGGCGGCCACACAAATGTTCAAAGCTTAAGTCAAATTACGACTAACATAACCATCCGATCTCTACCAAACGTTGCAACAACATACCTTTATGGAGGGAGCATCCTTTGACCAATCTATTGGGTCATTAGGCTAATAGTTTGCGGATGGCGGCCATCTTTGTGTCAAAATCGATTCCCCCTATTAATTCAAACACGGTGAAACAGAATGGAACGAAATTTTGTACAGAGGTAGCACTAGCAAAGGGCACCTCAGTGTCATGTTTTATGTCGCCACCATCTTGACTAAAACGTAATGGCGGCCACACAAATGTTCAAATCTTAAATCAAATTACGACTAATATAACCATCCGATCTCTACCAAACATTGCAACAACATACCTTTATGGAGGGAGCATCCTTTGACCAATCTAATAGGTCATTCGCCTAATAGTTTGCGGATGGCGGCCATCTTTGTGTCAAAATCAATTCCCCCTATTAATTCGAACACGGTGAAGCCGAATGGAACGAAATTTTGTACAGAGGTAGCACTAGCAAAGGGCACCTCAGTGTCATGTTTTATATCGCCGCCATCTTGACGGAAACGTAATGGCGGCCACACAAATGTTCAAAGCTTAAATCAAATTACGACTAACCTAATCATCCGATTTCTACCAAATTTTGCAACAACATACCTTTATAGAGGAAGCATCCTTTGACCAAATGAATAGGTCATTAGCCTAATAGTTTGCGGATGGCGGCCATCTTTGTGTGAAAATCAATTCCCCCTATTAATTCAAACACGGTGAAACCGAATGGAACGAAATTTGGTACAGAGGTAGTACTAGCAAAGGGCACCTCAGTGTCATGTTTTATATCGCCGCCGTATTGACAGAAACGTGATGGCGGCCACACAAATGTTCAAAGCTTAAGTTAAATTACGACTAACATAACCATCCGATCTCTACCAAACATTGCAACAACATACCTTTACGAAGGGAGCATCCTTTGACCAGTCTAATAGGCTATTAGCCTAATAGTTTGCGGATGACGGCCATCTTTATGTCAAAATAGATTCCCCCTATTAATTCAAACACGGTGGAAACGAATGGAACGAAATTTGGTACAGAGGTAGCACTAGCAAATGACACCTCAGTGTCATGTTGTATATCGCCGCCATCTTGATTGAAACGTAATGGCGGCCACACGAATGTTCAAAGCTTAAATCAAATTACGATTAACCTAATCATCCGATCTCTACCAAATCTTGCAACTACATACCTTTATGGAGGGAGCATCCTTAGTCCAATCTAAGAGGTCATTCGCCTAATAGTTTGCGGATGGCGGTCGTCTTTGTATCAGAATCGATTCCCCCTATTAATTCAAACACGGTGAAACCGAATGGAAACAAATTTGGTATAGAGATAGCACTAGCAAAGGGCATCTCAGTGTCATGATTTATATCGCCGCCATATTGACAGAAACTTAATGGCGGCCACACAAATGTTTAAAGCTTAAATCAAATTACGACTAACATAACCATCCGATCTCTACCAACCTTTGCAACTTCATACCTTTATGAAGGGAGCATCCTTAGTCCAATCTAAGAGGTCATTCGCCTAATAGTTTGCGGATGGCGGCCATCTATGTGTCAAAATAAATTCCCCCTATTAATTCGAACACGGTGAAGCCGAATGTAACGAAATTTTGTACAGAGGTAGCACTAGCAAAGGGCACCTCAGTGTCATGTTTTATATCGCCGTCATCTTGACGGAAACGTAATGGCGGCCACACAAATATTCAAAGCTTAAATCGAATTACGATTAGCCTAATCATCCGATCTCTAGCAAATTTAGCAACAACATACCTTTATGGAGGGAGCATCCTTTGACCAAACTAATAGGTCATTAGCCTAATAATTTGTGGATTGCGGCCATCTTTGTGTGAAAATCGATTCCCCTTATCAATTCGAACACGGTGATACCGAATGGTACGAAATTTGGTACAGTGGTAGCACTAGCAAAGGGCACCTCAGTGTTATGTTTTATATAACCGCTATCTTGACGGAAACATAATCGCGGCCACCCAAACGTTAAAAGCTAAAATGTAATTACGACCAACCTAATAATCTAGTCTCTACCAAATTTTGCAACACCATATATTTATGTGGGAAACATATTTTGACCAAACTGCATGAACATCAGCCCAATAGTTTGCAGATGGTGGACAAGTATGTGTGCAAATCGATTCCTTCTATCAATTCAAACACGGTGAAACCGAATTGAACGAAATTTGGTACAGAGGTAGCACTAGCAAATGGCACCTCATATTCATGTTTAATATCCCTATAGTACGTTGTATTTCAACAAGCTACTACAACCAACATTCAATCATACTCCTTGAAAAGGACAAAGAATTATAACAATACCCATGCATTTAGGAGAAAGTAGGCTATATGTTCTTTCCTGAACATCTTGTTTCATAGGAGATTTGAAGACCTGTTCTTCGAGCTATTTCATGAAGACAGTCAAGCATCTTTCGAGCATCTTCTCGGTTGTTGGCTAAGAGAGCAAGGTCATCAGCAAAAGCTAAACACTTGACTTCAAGTTTCTGTTTTCCCCTTCCCAGGAGTATTCCTACAATTCCTCGCATATTCAAATCCTCTACCCAAGTTCTCATTATTTTTTCCAAGACGATGTTGAAGAGAAATGGAGATAATCCATCTCCCTGTCTGACTCCAGTCCTAATTTCAAATGGATCAGAAATTTCTCCGAAGAACTTTACTTTCGAGATGGTATCCGTCAGTGTTTGTTTAATGATTTCTCTGTTTTTAGCCTACTTTCGATTTTTGCAAAAAATGAAAGTAGACTTATGAGATCAACACAGGGGGAAAAAAGTGTGTCTGTCTGTGTGTGTGTATGTGTGTGTGTGAGTCTGTGTGTGTGTGTGTGTGAGAGAGAGTGTGTGTACTCTGAATGTCTGTCCCCCCCCCTATCAATGCGAACACGGTGAATGCGAATTGAACGAAATTTGGTACAAAGGTAGCACTAGCAAAGGACACATCAGTGTCATGTTTTATATCGCCGCCATCTTGACGGAAACGTAATGGCGGCCACACAAATGTTCAAAGCTTAAATCAAATTACGACTAACCTAATCATCCGATTTCTACCAAATTTTACAACAACATACCTTTATCGGGGGAGCATCCTTTGTCCAAACTAATGGGTCATCAGCGTAATAGTTTGCGGATGGCGGCCATCTTTGTGTGAAAATTGATTCCCCCTATTAATTCGAACACGGTGCAACCGAATGGAACGAAATTTGGTACAGAGGTAGTACTAACAAAAGGCACCTCAGTGTCATGCTTTATATCGCCGCCATCTTGACGGAAACGTATGGCGGCTACACAAATGTTCAAAGCTTAAATCAAATTAAGATTAACCTAATCATCCGATCTCTACCAAATTTTGCAACAACATACCGTTATAGAGGAAGCATCCTATGACCAAATGAATAGGTCATTAGCCTAATAGTTTGCGGATGGCGGCCATCTTTGTGTCAAAATCGATTCCCCCTATTAATTCAAACACGGTGAAACCGAATTGAACGAAATTTGGTAGAGAGGTAGCACTAGCAAAGGGTACCTCAGTGTCATGTTTTTATCGCCGCCATGTTGACTGAAACGTAATTGCGGCCACACAAATGTTCAAAGCTTAAATCGAATTACGACTAACATAACCATCCGATCTCTACCAAACTTTGCAACAAAATACCTTTATGGAGGGAGCATCCTTTGACCAATCTAATAGGTCATTCGTCTAATAGTTTGCGGATGGCGGCCATCTTTGTGTCAAAATCGATTCCCCCTATTAATTCGAACACGGTGGAAACGAATGGAACGAAATTTGGTACAGAGGTAGCACTAGCAAATGACACTTCAGTGTCATGTTTTATATCGCCGCCATCTTGATTGAAACGTAATGGCGGCCAAACGAATGTTCAAAGCTTAAGTTAAATTACGACTAACATAACCATCCGATCTCTACCAAACATTGCAACAACATACCTTTACGAAGGGAGCATCCTTTGACCAGTCTAATAGGCTATTAGCCTAATAGTTTGCGGATGGCGGCCATCTTTATGTCAAAATAGATTCCCCCTATTAATTCAAACACGGTGGAAACGAATGGAACGAAATTTGGTACAGAGGTAGCACTAGCAAATGACACCTCAGTGTCATGTTGTATATCGCCGCCATCTTGATTGAAACGTAATGGCGGCCACACGAATGTTCAAAGCTTAAATCAAATTACGATTAACCTAATCATCCGATCTCTACCAAATCTTGCAACTACATACCTTTATGGAGGGAGCATCCTTAGTCCAATCTAAGAGGTCATTCGCCTAATAGTTTGCGGATGGCGGTCGTCTTTGTATCAGAATCGATTCCCCCTATTAATTCAAACACGGTGAAACCGAATGGAACGAAATTTGGTATAGAGATAGCACTAGCAAAGGGCATCTCAGTGTCATGATTTATATCGCCGCCATATTGACAGAAACTTAATGGCGGCCACAAAAATGTTTAAAGCTTAAATCAAATTACGACTAACATAACCATCCGATCTCTACCAACCTTTGCAACTTCATACCTTTATGAAGGGAGCATCCTTAGTCCAATCTAAGAGGTCATTCGCCTAATAGTTTGCGGATGGCGGCCATCTATGTGTCAAAATAAATTCCCCCTATTAATTCGAACACGGTGAAGCCGAAAGTAACGAAATTTTGTACAGAGGTAGCACTAGCAAAGGGCACCTCAGTGTCATGTTTTATATCGCCGTCATCTTGACGGAAACGTAATGGCGGCCACACAAATATTCAAAGCTTAAATCAAATTACGATTAGCCTAATCATCCGTTCTCTAGCAAATTTAGCAACAACATACCTTTATGAAGGGAGCATCCTTTGACCAAACTAATAGGTCATTAGCCTAATAATTTGCGGATTGCGGCCATCTTTGTGTGAAAATCGATTCCCCTTATCGATTCGAACACGGAGATACCGAATGGTACGAAATTTGGTACAGAGGTAGCACTAGCAAAGGGCACCTCAGTGTTATGTTTTATATAACCGCTATCTTGACGGAAACATAATCGCGGCCACCCAAACGTTAAAAGCTAAAATGTAATTACGACCAACCTAATAATCTAGTCTCTACCAAATTTTGCAACACCATATATTTATGTGGGAAACATATTCTGACCAAACTGCAAGAACATCAGCCCAATAGTTTGCAGATGGTGGACAAGTATGTGTGCAAATCGATTCCTTCTATCAATTTAAACACGGTGAAACCGAATTGAACGAAATTTGGTACAGAGGTAGCACTAGCAAAGGGCACCTCATATTCATGTTTAATATCCCTATAGTACGTTGTATTTCAACAAGCTACTACAACCAACATTCAATCATACTCTTTGAAAAGGACAAAGAATTATAACAATACCCATGCATTTAGGAGAAAGTAGGCTATATGTTCTTTCCTGAACATCTTGTTTCATAGGAGATTTGAAGACCTGTTCTTCGAGCTATTTCATGAAGACAGTCAAGCATCTTTCGAGCATCTTCTCGGTTGTTGGCTAAGAGAGCAAGGTCATCAGCAAAAGCTAAACACTTGACTTCAAGTTTCTGTTTTCCCCTTCCCAGGTGTATTCCTACAATTCCTCGCATATTCAAATCCTCTACCCAAGTTCTCATTATTTTTTCCAAGACGATGTTGAAGAGAAATGGAGATAATCCATCTCCCTGTCTGACTCCAGTCCTAATTTCAAATGGATCAGAAATTTCTCCGAAGAACTTTACATTCGAGATGGTATCCGTCAGTGTTTGTTTAATGATTTCTCTCTTTTTAGCCTACTTTCGATTTTTGCAAAAAATGAAAGTAGACTTATGAGATCAACACAGGGGGAAAAAGTGTGTCTGTCTGTGTGTGTGTATGTGTGTGTGTGAGTCTGTGTGTGTGTGTGTGTGTGTGTGTGTGTGTGAGAGTGTGTGTACTCTGAATGTCTGTCCCCCCCTATCAATTCGAACACGGTGAATGCGAATTGAACGAAATTTGGTACAAAGGTAGCACTAGCAAAGGACACCTCAGTGTCATGTTTTATATCGCCGCCATCTTGACGGAAACGTAATGGCGGCCACACAAATGTTCAAAGCTTAAATCAAATTACGACTAACCTAATCATCCGATTTCTACCAAATTTTGCAACAACATACCTTTATCGGGGGAGCATCCTTTGTCCAAACTAATAGGTCATCAGCGTAATAGTTTGCGGATGGCGGCCATCTTTGTGTGAATATTGATTCCCCCTATTAATTCGAACACGGTGCAACCGAATGGAACGAAATTTGGTACAGAGGTAGTACTAACAAAAGGCACCTCAGTGTCATGCTTTATATCGCCGCCATCTTGACGGAAACGTATGGCGGCTACACAAATGTTCAAAGCTTAAATCAAATTAAGATTAACCTAATCATCCGATCTCTACCAAATTTTGCAACAACATACCGTTATAGAGGAAGCATCCTATGACCAAATGAATAGGTCATTAGCCTAATAGTTTGCGGATGGCGGCCATCTTTGTGTCAAAATCGATTCTCCCTATTAATTCAAACACGATGAGACTGAATGGAACGAAATTTGGTACAGAGGTAGCACTAGCAAAGGGCATCTCAGTGTCATTTTTTATATCGCCGCCATATTGACAGAAACGTAATGGCGGCCACACAAATGTTCAAAGCTTAAGTCAAATTACGACTAACATAAACATCCGATCTCTACCAAACTTTGCAACAACATACCTTTATGACGGGAGCATCCTTTGTCCAATTTAATAGGTCATTAGCCTAATAGTTTGCGGATGGCGGCCATCTTTGTGTCAAAATCGATTCCCCCTATTAATTCAAACACGGTGAAACCGAATTGAACGAAATTTGGTAGAGAGGTAGCACTAGCAAAGGGTACCTCAGTGTCATGTTTTTATCGCCGCCATGTTGACTGAAACGTAATTGCGGCCACACAAATGTTCAAAGCTTAAATCGAATTACGACTAACATAACCATCCGATCTCTACCAAACTTTGCAACAAAATACCTTTATGGAGGGAGCATCCTTTGACCAATCTAATAGGTCATTCGTCTAATAGTTTGCGGATGGCGGCCATCTTTGTGTCAAAATCGATTCCCCCTATTAATTCGAACACGGTGGAAACGAATGGAACGAAATTTGGTACAGAGGTAGCACTAGCAAATGACACCTCAGTGTCATGTTGTATATCGCCGCCATCTTGATTGAAACGTAATGGCGGCCAAACGAATGTTCAAAGCTTAAGTTAAATTACGACTAACATAACCATCCGATCTCTACCAAACATTGCAACAACATACCTTTACGAAGGGAGCATCCTTTGACCAGTCTAATAGGCTATTAGCCTAATAGTTTGCGGATGGCGGCCATCTTTATGTCAAAATAGATTCCCCCTATTAATTCAAACACGGTGGAAACGAATGGAACGAAATTTGGTACAGAGGTAGCACTAGCAAATGACACCTCAGTGTCATGTTGTATATCGCCGCCATCTTGATTGAAACGTAATGGCGGCCACACGAATGTTCAAAGCTTAAATCAAATTACGATTAACCTAATCATCCGATCTCTACCAAATCTTGCAACTACATACCTTTATGGAGGGAGCATCCTTAGTCCAATCTAAGAGGTCATTCGCCTAATAGTTTGCGGATGGCGGTCGTCTTTGTATCAGAATCGATTCCCCCTATTAATTCAAACACGGTGAAACCGAATGGAACGAAATTTGGTATAGAGATAGCACTAGCAAAGGGCATCTCAGTGTCATGATTTATATCGCCGCCATATTGACAGAAACTTAATGGCGGCCACAAAAATGTTTAAAGCTTAAATCAAATTACGACTAACATAACCATCCGATCTCTACCAACCTTTGCAACTTCATACCTTTATGAAGGGAGCATCCTTAGTCCAATCTAAGAGGTCATTCGCCTAATAGTTTGCGGATGGCGGCCATCTATGTGTCAAAATAAATTCCCCCTATTAATTCGAACACGGTGAAGCCGAAAGTAACGAAATTTTGTACAGAGGTAGCACTAGCAAAGGGCACCTCAGTGTCATGTTTTATATCGCCGTCATCTTGACGGAAACGTAATGGCGGCCACACAAATATTCAAAGCTTAAATCAAATTACGATTAGCCTAATCATCCGTTCTCTAGCAAATTTAGCAACAACATACCTTTATGAAGGGAGCATCCTTTGACCAAACTAATAGGTCATTAGCCTAATAATTTGCGGATTGCGGCCATCTTTGTGTGAAAATCGATTCCCCTTATCGATTCGAACACGGAGATACCGAATGGTACGAAATTTGGTACAGAGGTAGCACTAGCAAAGGGCACCTCAGTGTTATGTTTTATATAACCGCTATCTTGACGGAAACATAATCGCGGCCACCCAAACGTTAAAAGCTAAAATGTAATTACGACCAACCTAATAATCTAGTCTCTACCAAATTTTGCAACACCATATATTTATGTGGGAAACATATTCTGACCAAACTGCAAGAACATCAGCCCAATAGTTTGCAGATGGTGGACAAGTATGTGTGCAAATCGATTCCTTCTATCAATTTAAACACGGTGAAACCGAATTGAACGAAATTTGGTACAGAGGTAGCACTAGCAAAGGGCACCTCATATTCATGTTTAATATCCCTATAGTACGTTGTATTTCAACAAGCTACTACAACCAACATTCAATCATACTCTTTGAAAAGGACAAAGAATTATAACAATACCCATGCATTTAGGAGAAAGTAGGCTATATGTTCTTTCCTGAACATCTTGTTTCATAGGAGATTTGAAGACCTGTTCTTCGAGCTATTTCATGAAGACAGTCAAGCATCTTTCGAGCATCTTCTCGGTTGTTGGCTAAGAGAGCAAGGTCATCAGCAAAAGCTAAACACTTGACTTCAAGTTTCTGTTTTCCCCTTCCCAGGTGTATTCCTACAATTCCTCGCATATTCAAATCCTCTACCCAAGTTCTCATTATTTTTTCCAAGACGATGTTGAAGAGAAATGGAGATAATCCATCTCCCTGTCTGACTCCAGTCCTAATTTCAAATGGATCAGAAATTTCTCCGAAGAACTTTACATTCGAGATGGTATCCGTCAGTGTTTGTTTAATGATTTCTCTCTTTTTAGCCTACTTTCGATTTTTGCAAAAAATGAAAGTAGACTTATGAGATCAACACAGGGGGAAAAAGTGTGTCTGTCTGTGTGTGTGTATGTGTGTGTGTGAGTCTGTGTGTGTGTGTGTGTGTGTGTGTGTGTGAGAGTGTGTGTACTCTGAATGTCTGTCCCCCCCTATCAATTCGAACACGGTGAATGCGAATTGAACGAAATTTGGTACAAAGGTAGCACTAGCAAAGGACACCTCAGTGTCATGTTTTATATCGCCGCCATCTTGACGGAAACGTAATGGCGGCCACACAAATTTTCAAAGCTTAAATCAAATTACGACTAACCTAATCATCCGATTTCTACCAAATTTTGCAACAACATACCTTTATCGGGGGAGCATCCTTTGTCCAAACTAATAGGTCATCAGCGTAATAGTTTGCGGATGGCGGCCATCTTTGTGTGAATATTGATTCCCCCTATTAATTCGAACACGGTGCAACCGAATGGAACGAAATTTGGTACAGAGGTAGTACTAACAAAAGGCACCTCAGTGTCATGCTTTATATCGCCGCCATCTTGACGGAAACGTATGGCGGCTACACAAATGTTCAAAGCTTAAATCAAATTAAGATTAACCTAATCATCCGATCTCTACCAAATTTTGCAACAACATACCGTTATAGAGGAAGCATCCTATGACCAAATGAATAGGTCATTAGCCTAATAGTTTGCGGATGGCGGCCATCTTTGTGTCAAAATCGATTCTCCCTATTAATTCAAACACGATGAGACTGAATGGAACGAAATTTGGTACAGAGGTAGCACTAGCAAAGGGCATCTCAGTGTCATTTTTTATATCGCCGCCATATTGACAGAAACGTAATGGCGGCCACACAAATGTTCAAAGCTTAAGTCAAATTACGACTAACATAAACATCCGATCTCTACCAAACTTTGCAACAACATACCTTTATGACGGGAGCATCCTTTGTCCAATTTAATAGGTCATTAGCCTAATAGTTTGCGGATGGCGGCCATCTTTGTGTCAAAATCGATTCCCCCTATTAATTCAAACACGGTGAAACCGAATTGAACGAAATTTGGTAGAGAGGTAGCACTAGCAAAGGGTACCTCAGTGTCATGTTTTTATCGCCGCCATGTTGACTGAAACGTAATTGCGGCCACACAAATGTTCAAAGCTTAAATCGAATTACGACTAACATAACCATCCGATCTCTACCAAACTTTGCAACAAAATACCTTTATGGAGGGAGCATCCTTTGACCAATCTAATAGGTCATTCGTCTAATAGTTTGCGGATGGCGGCCATCTTTGTGTCAAAATCGATTCCCCCTATTAATTCGAACACGGTGGAAACGAATGGAACGAAATTTGGTACAGAGGTAGCACTAGCAAATGACACCTCAGTGTCATGTTGTATATCGCCGCCATCTTGATTGAAACGTAATGGCGGCCAAACGAATGTTCAAAGCTTAAGTTAAATTACGACTAACATAACCATCCGATCTCTACCAAACATTGCAACAACATACCTTTACGAAGGGAGCATCCTTTGACCAGTCTAATAGGCTATTAGCCTAATAGTTTGCGGATGGCGGCCATCTTTATGTCAAAATAGATTCCCCCTATTAATTCAAACACGGTGGAAACGAATGGAACGAAATTTGGTACAGAGGTAGCACTAGCAAATGACACCTCAGTGTCATGTTGTATATCGCCGCCATCTTGATTGAAACGTAATGGCGGCCACACGAATGTTCAAAGCTTAAATCAAATTACGATTAACCTAATCATCCGATCTCTACCAAATCTTGCAACTACATACCTTTATGGAGGGAGCATCCTTAGTCCAATCTAAGAGGTCATTCGCCTAATAGTTTGCGGATGGCGGTCGTCTTTGTATCAGAATCGATTCCCCCTATTAATTCAAACACGGTGAAACCGAATGGAACGAAATTTGGTATAGAGATAGCACTAGCAAAGGGCATCTCAGTGTCATGATTTATATCGCCGCCATATTGACAGAAACTTAATGGCGGCCACAAAAATGTTTAAAGCTTAAATCAAATTACGACTAACATAACCATCCGATCTCTACCAACCTCTGCAACTTCATACCTTTATGAAGGGAGCATCCTTAGTCCAATCTAAGAGGTCATTCGCCTAATAGTTTGCGGATGGCGGCCATCTATGTGTCAAAATAAATTCCCCCTATTAATTCGAACACGGTGAAGCCGAAAGTAACGAAATTTTGTACAGAGGTAGCACTAGCAAAGGGCACCTCAGTGTCATGTTTTATATCGCCGTCATCTTGACGGAAACGTAATGGCGGCCACACAAATATTCAAAGCTTAAATCAAATTACGATTAGCCTAATCATCCGTTCTCTAGCAAATTTAGCAACAACATACCTTTATGAAGGGAGCATCCTTTGACCAAACTAATAGGTCATTAGCCTAATAATTTGCGGATTGCGGCCATCTTTGTGTGAAAATCGATTCCCCTTATCGATTCGAACACGGAGATACCGAATGGTACGAAATTTGGTACAGAGGTAGCACTAGCAAAGGGCACCTCAGTGTTATGTTTTATATAACCGCTATCTTGACGGAAACATAATCGCGGCCACCCAAACGTTAAAAGCTAAAATGTAATTACGACCAACCTAATAATCTAGTCTCTACCAAATTTTGCAACACCATATATTTATGTGGGAAACATATTCTGACCAAACTGCAAGAACATCAGCCCAATAGTTTGCAGATGGTGGACAAGTATGTGTGCAAATCGATTCCTTCTATCAATTTAAACACGGTGAAACCGAATTGAACGAAATTTGGTACAGAGGTAGCACTAGCAAAGGGCACCTCATATTCATGTTTAATATCCCTATAGTACGTTGTATTTCAACAAGCTACTACAACCAACATTCAATCATACTCTTTGAAAAGGACAAAGAATTATAACAATACCCATGCATTTAGGAGAAAGTAGGCTATATGTTCTTTCCTGAACATCTTGTTTCATAGGAGATTTGAAGACCTGTTCTTCGAGCTATTTCATGAAGACAGTCAAGCATCTTTCGAGCATCTTCTCGGTTGTTGGCTAAGAGAGCAAGGTCATCAGCAAAAGCTAAACACTTGACTTCAAGTTTCTGTTTTCCCCTTCCCAGGTGTATTCCTACAATTCCTCGCATATTCAAATCCTCTACCCAAGTTCTCATTATTTTTTCCAAGACGATGTTGAAGAGAAATGGAGATAATCCATCTCCCTGTCTGACTCCAGTCCTAATTTCAAATGGATCAGAAATTTCTCCGAAGAACTTTACTTTCGAGATGGTATCCGTCAGTGTTTGTTTAATGATTTCTCTGTTTTTAGCCTACTTTCGATTTTTGCAAAAAATGAAAGTAGACTTATGAGATCAACACAGGGGGAAAAAGTGTGTCTGTCTGTGTGTGTGTATGTGTGTGTGTGAGTCTGTGTGTGTGTGTGTGTGTGTGTGTGAGAGTGTGTGTACTCTGAATGTCTGTCCCCCCCCTATCAATTCGAACACGGTGAATGCGAATTGAACGAAATTTGGTACAAAGGTAGCACTAGCAAAGGACACCTCATAATCATGTTTAATATCCCTATAGTACGTTGTATTTCAACAAGCTACTACAACCAACATTCAATCATACTCCTTGAAAAGGACAAAGAATTATAACAATACCCATGCATTTAGGAGAAAGTAGGCTATATGTTCTTTCCTGAACATCTTGTTTCATAGGAGATTTGAAGACCTGTTCTTCGAGCTATTTCATGAAGACAGTCAAGCATCTTTCGAGCATCTTCTCGGTTGTTGGCTAAGAGAGCAAGGTCATCAGCAAAAGCTAAACACTTGACTTCAAGTTTCTGTTTTCCCCTTCCCAGGTGTATTCCTACAATTCCTCGCATATTCAAATCCTCTACCCAAGTTCTCATTATTTTTTCCAAGACGATGTTGAAGAGAAATGGAGATAATCCATCTCCCTGTCTGACTCCAGTCCTAATTTCAAATGGATCAGAAATTTCTCCGAAGAACTTTACATTCGAGATGGTATCCGTCAGTGTTTGTTTAATGATTTCTCTCTTTTTAGCCTACTTTCGATTTTTGCAAAAAATGAAAGTAGACTTATGAGATCAACACAGGGGGAAAAAGTGTGTCTGTCTGTGTGTGTGTATGTGTGTGTGTGAGTCTGTGTGTGTGTGTGTGTGTGTGAGAGTGTGTGTACTCTGAATGTCTGTCCCCCCCTATCAATTCGAACACGGTGAATGCGAATTGAACGAAATTTGGTACAAAGGTAGCACTAGCAAAGGACACCTCAGTGTCATGTTTTATATCGCCGCCATCTTGACGGAAACGTAATGGCGGCCACACAAATGTTCAAAGCTTAAATCAAATTACGACTAACCTAATCATCCGATTTCTACCAAATTTTGCAACAACATACCTTTATCGGGGGAGCATCCTTTGTCCAAACTAATAGGTATTCAGCGTAATAGTTTGCGGATGGCGGCCATCTTTGTGTGAATATTGATTCCCCCTATTAATTCGAACACGGTGCAACCGAATGGAACGAAATTTGGTACAGAGGTAGTACTAACAAAAGGCACCTCAGTGTCATGCTTTATATCGCCGCCATCTTGACGGAAACGTATGGCGGCTACACAAATGTTCAAAGCTTAAATCAAATTAAGATTAACCTAATCATCCGATCTCTACCAAATTTTGCAACAACATACCGTTATAGAGGAAGCATCCTATGACCAAATGAATAGGTCATTAGCCTAATAGTTTGCGGATGGCGGCCATCTTTGTGTCAAAATCGATTCTCCCTATTAATTCAAACACGATGAGACTGAATGGAACGAAATTTGGTACAGAGGTAGCACTAGCAAAGGGCATCTCAGTGTCATTTTTTATATCGCCGCCATATTGACAGAAACGTAATGGCGGCCACACAAATGTTCAAAGCTTAAGTCAAATTACGACTAACATAAACATCCGATCTCTACCAAACTTTGCAACAACATACCTTTATGACGGGAGCATCCTTTGTCTAATTTAATAGGTCATTAGCCGAATAGTTTGCGGATGGCGGCCATCTTTGTGTCAAAATCGATTCCCCCTATTAATTCAAACACGGTGAAACCGAATTGAACGAAATTTGGTAGAGAGGTAGCACTAGCAAAGGGTACCTCAGTGTCATGTTTTTATCGCCGCCATGTTGACTGAAACGTAATTGCGGCCACACAAATGTTCAAAGCTTAAATCGAATTACGACTAACATAACCATCCGATCTCTACCAAACTTTGCAACAAAATACCTTTATAGAGGGAGCATCCTTTGACCAATCTAATAGGTCATTCGTCTAATAGTTTGCGGATGGCGGCCATCTTTGTGTCAAAATCGATTCCCCCTATTAATTCGAACACGGTGGAAACGAATGGAACGAAATTTGGTACAGAGGTAGCACTAGCAAATGACACCTCAGTGTCATGTTGTATATCGCCGCCATCTTGATTGAAACGTAATGGCGGCCAAACGAATGTTCAAAGCTTAAGTTAAATTACGACTAACATAACCATCCGATCTCTACCAAACATTGCAACAACATACCTTTACGAAGGGAGCATCCTTTGACCAGTCTAATAGGCTATTAGCCTAATAGTTTGCGGATGGCGGCCATCTTTATGTCAAAATAGATTCCCCCTATTAATTCAAAAACGGTGGAAACGAATGGAACGAAATTTGGTACGGAGGTAGCACTAGCAAATGACACCTCAGTGTCATGTTGTATATCGCCGCCATCTTGATTGAAACGTAATGGCGGCCACACGAATGTTCAAAGCTTAAATCAAATTACGATTAACCTAATCATCCGATCTCTACCAAATCTTGCAACTACATACCTTTATGGAGGGAGCATCCTTAGTCCAATCTAAGAGGTCATTCGCCTAATAGTTTGCGGATGGCGGTCGTCTTTGTATCAGAATCGATTCCCCCTATTAATTCAAACACGGTGAAACCGAATGGAACGAAATTTGGTATAGAGATAGCACTAGCAAAGGGCATCTCAGTGTCATGATTTATATCGCCGCCATATTGACAGAAACTTAATGGCGGCCACAAAAATGTTTAAAGCTTAAATCAAATTACGACTAACATAACCATCCGATCTCTACCAACCTTTGCAACTTCATACCTTTATGAAGGGAGCATCCTTAGTCCAATCTAAGAGGTCATTCGCCTAATAGTTTGCGGATGGCGGCCATCTATGTGTCAAAATAAATTCCCCCTATTAATTCGAACACGGTGAAGCCGAAAGTAACGAAATTTTGTACAGAGGTAGCACTAGCAAAGGGCACCTCAGTGTCATGTTTTATATCGCCGTCATCTTGACGGAAACGTAATGGCGGCCACACAAATATTCAAAGCTTAAATCAAATTACGATTAGCCTAATCATCCGTTCTCTAGCAAATTTAGCAACAACATACCTTTATGAAGGGAGCATCCTTTGACCAAACTAATAGGTCATTAGCCTAATAATTTGCGGATTGCGGCCATCTTTGTGTGAAAATCGATTCCCCTTATCGATTCGAACACGGAGATACCGAATGGTACGAAATTTGGTACAGAGGTAGCACTAGCAAAGGGCACCTCAGTGTTATGTTTTATATAACCGCTATCTTGACGGAAACATAATCGCGGCCACCCAAACGTTAAAAGCTAAAATGTAATTACGACCAACCTAATAATCTAGTCTCTACCAAATTTTGCAACACCATATATTTATGTGGGAAACATATTCTGACCAAACTGCAAGAACATCAGCCCAATAGTTTGCAGATGGTGGACAAGTATGTGTGCAAATCGATTCCTTCTATCAATTTAAACACGGTGAAACCGAATTGAACGAAATTTGGTACAGAGGTAGCACTAGCAAAGGGCACCTCATATTCATGTTTAATATCCCTATAGTACGTTGTATTTCAACAAGCTACTACAACCAACATTCAATCATACTCTTTGAAAAGGACAAAGAATTATAACAATACCCATGCATTTAGGAGAAAGTAGGCTATATGTTCTTTCCTGAACATCTTGTTTCATAGGAGATTTGAAGACCTGTTCTTCGAGCTATTTCATGAAGACAGTCAAGCATCTTTCGAGCATCTTCTCGGTTGTTGGCTAAGAGAGCAAAGTCATCAGCAAAAGCTAAACACTTGACTTCAAGTTTCTGTTTTCCCCTTCCCAGGTGTATTCCTACAATTCCTCGCATATTCAAATCCTCTACCCAAGTTCTCATTATTTTTTCCAAGACGATGTTGAAGAGAAATGGAGATAATCCATCTCCCTGTCTGACTCCAGTCCTAATTTCAAATGGATCAGAAATTTCTCCGAAGAACTTTACATTCGAGATGGTATCCGTCAGTGTTTGTTTAATGATTTCTCTCTTTTTAGCCTACTTTCGATTTTTGCAAAAAATGAAAGTAGACTTATGAGATCAACACAGGGGGAAAAAGTGTGTCTGTCTGTGTGTGTGTATGTGTGTGTGTGAGTCTGTGTGTGTGTGTGTGTGTGTGTGTGTGTGAGAGTGTGTGTACTCTGAATGTCTGTCCCCCCCTATCAATTCGAACACGGTGAATGCGAATTGAACGAAATTTTGTACAAAGGTAGGACTAGCAAAGGACACCTCAGTGTCATGTTTTATATCGCCGCCATCTTGACGGAAACGTAATGGCGGCCACACAAATGTTCAAAGCTTAAATCAAATTACGACTAACCTAATCATCCGATTTCTACCAAATTTTGCAACAACATACCTTTATCGGGGGAGCATCCTTTGTCCAAACTAATAGGTCATCAGCGTAATAGTTTGCGGATGGCGGCCATCTTTGTGTGAATATTGATTCCCCCTATTAATTCGAACACGGTGCAACCGAATGGAACGAAATTTGGTACAGAGGTAGTACTAACAAAAGGCACCTCAGTGTCATGCTTTATATCGCCGCCATCTTGACGGAAACGTATGGCGGCTACACAAATGTTCAAAGCTTAAATCAAATTAAGATTAACCTAATCATCCGATCTCTACCAAATATTGCAACAACATACCGTTATAGAGGAAGCATCCTATGACCAAATGAATAGGTCATTAGCCTAATAGTTTGCGGATGGCGGCCATCTTTGTGTCAAAATCGATTCTCCCTATTAATTCAAACACGATGAGACTGAATGGAACGAAATTTGGTACAGAGGTAGCACTAGCAAAGGGCATCTCAGTGTCATTTTTTATATCGCCGCCATATTGACAGAAACGTAATGGCGGCCACACAAATGTTCAAAGCTTAAGTCAAATTACGACTAACATAAACATCCGATCTCTACCAAACTTTGCAACAACATACCTTTATGACGGGAGCATCCTTTGTCCAATTTAATAGGTCATTAGCCTAATAGTTTGCGGATGGCGGCCATCTTTGTGTCAAAATCGATTCCCCCTATTAATTCAAACACGGTGAAACCGAATTGAACGAAATTTGGTACAGAGGTAGTACTAACAAAAGGCACCTCAGTGTCATGCTTTATATCGCCGCCATCTTGACGGAAACGTATGGCGGCTACACAAATGTTCAAAGCTTAAATCAAATTAAGATTAACCTAATCATCCGATCTCTACCAAATTTTGCAACAACATACCGTTATAGAGGAAGCATCCTATGACCAAATGAATAGGTCATTAGCCTATTAGTTTGCGGATGGCGGCCATCTTTGTGTCAAAATCGATTCTCCCTATTAATTCAAACACGATGAGACTGAATGGAACGAAATTTGGTACAGAGGTAGCACTAGCAAAGGGCATCTCAGTGTCATTTTTTATATCGCCGCCATATTGACAGAAACGTAATGGCGGCCACACAAATGTTCAAAGCTTAAGTCAAATTACGACTAACATAAACATCCGATCTCTACCAAACTTTGCAACAACATACCTTTATGACGGGAGCATCCTTTGTCCAATTTAATAGGTCATTAGCCTAATAGTTTGCGGATGGCGGCCATCTTTGTGTCAAAATCGATTCCCCCTATTAATTCAAACACGGTGAAACCGAATTGAACGAAATTTGGTAGAGAGGTAGCACTAGCAAAGGGTACCTCAGTGTCATGTTTTTATCGCCGCCATGTTGACTGAAACGTAATTGCGGCCACACAAATGTTCAAAGCTTAAATCGAATTACGACTAACATAACCATCCGATCTCTACCAAACTTTGCAACAAAATACCTTTATGGAGGGAGCATCCTTTGACCAATCTAATAGGTCATTCGTCTAATAGTTTGCGGATGGCGGCCATCTTTGTGTCAAAATCGATTCCCCCTATTAATTCGAACACGGTGGAAACGAATGGAACGAAATTTGGTACAGAGGTAGCACTAGCAAATGACACCTCAGTGTCATGTTGTATATCGCCGCCATCTTGATTGAAACGTAATGGCGGCCAAACGAATGTTCAAAGCTTAAGTTAAATTACGACTAACATAACCATCCGATCTCTACCAAACATTGCAACAACATACCTTTACGAAGGGAGCATCCTTTGACCAGTCTAATAGGCTATTAGCCTAATAGTTTGCGGATGGCGGCCATCTTTATGTCAAAATAGATTCCCCCTATTAATTCAAACACGGTGGAAACGAATGGAACGAAATTTGGTACAGAGGTAGCACTAGCAAATGACACCTCAGTGTCATGTTGTATATCGCCGCCATCTTGATTGAAACGTAATGGCGGCCACACGAATGTTCAAAGCTTAAATCAAATTACGATTAACCTAATCATCCGATCTCTACCAAATCTTGCAACTACATACCTTTATGGAGGGAGCATCCTTAGTCCAATCTAAGAGGTCATTCGCCTAATAGTTTGCGGATGGTGGTCGTCTTTGTATCAGAATCGATTCCCCCTATTAATTCAAACACGGTGAAACCGAATGGAACGAAATTTGGTATAGAGATAGCACTAGCAAAGGGCATCTCAGTGTCATGATTTATATCGCCGCCATATTGACAGACTCTTAATGGCGGCCACACAAATGTTTAAAGCTTAAATCAAATTACGACTAACATAACCATCCGATCTCTACCAACCTTTGCAACTTCATACCTTTATGAAGGGAGCATCCTTAGTCCAATCTAAGAGGTCATTCGCCTAATAGTTTGCGGATGGCGGCCATCTATGTGTCAAAATAAATTCTCCCTATTAATTCGAACACGGTGAAGCCGAATGTAACGAAATTTTGTACAGAGGTAGCACTAGCAAAGGGCACCTCAGTGTCATGTTTTATATCGCCGTCATCTTGACGGAAACGTAATGGCGGCCACACAAATATTCAAAGCTTAAATCAAATTACGATTAGCCTAATCATCCGATCTCTAGCAAATTTAGCAACAACATACCTTTATGGAGGGAGCATCCTTTGACCAAACTAATAGGTCATTAGCCTAATAACTTGCGGATTGCGGCCATCTTTGTGTGAAAATCGATTCCCCTTATCGATTCGAACACGGAGATACCGAATGGTACGAAATTTGGTACAGAAGTAGCACTAGCAAAGGGCACCTCAGTGTTATGTTTTATATAACCGCTATCTTGACGGAAACATAATCGCGGCCACCCAAACGTTAAAAGCTAAAATGTAATTACGACCAACCTAATAATCTAGTCTCTACCAAATTTTGCAACACCATATATTTATGTGGGAAACATATTCTGACCAAACTGCAAGAACATCAGCCCAATAGTTTGCAGATGGTGGACAAGTATGTGTGCAAATCGATTCCTTCTATCAATTTAAACACGGTGAAACCGAATTGAACGAAATTTGGTACAGAGGTAGCACTAGCAAAGGGCACCTCATATTCATGTTTAATATCCCTATAGTACGTTGTATTTCAACAAGCTACTACAACCAACATTCAATCATACTCCTTGAAAAGGACAAAGAATTATAACAATACCCATGCATTTAGGAGAAAGTAGGCTATATGTTCTTTCCTGAACATCTTGTTTCATAGGAGATTTGAAGACCTGTTCTTCGAGCTATTTCATGAAGACAGTCAAGCATCTTTCGAGCATCTTCTCGGTTGTTGGCTAAGAGAGCAAGGTCATCAGCAAAAGCTAAACACTTGACTTCAAGTTTCTGTTTTCCCCTTCCCAGGTGTATTCCTACAATTCCTCGCATATTCAAATCCTCTACCCAAGTTCTCATTATTTTTTCCAAGACGATGTTGAAAAGAAATGGAGATAATCCATCTCCCTGTCTGACTCCAGTCCTAATTTCAAATGGATCAGAAATTTCTCCGAAGAACTTTACTTTCGAGATGGTATCCGTCAGTGTTTGTTTAATGATTTCTCTGTTTTTAGCCTACTTTCGATTTTTGCAAAAAATGAAAGTAGACTTATGAGATCAACACAGGGGGAAAAAGTGTGTCTGTCTGTGTGTGTGTATGTGTGTGTGTGAATCTGTGTGTGTGTGTGTGTGTGTGTGTGAGAGTGTGTGTACTCTGAATGTCTGTCCCCCCCCTATCAATTCGAACACGGTGAATGCGAATTGAACGAAATTTGGTACAAAGGTAGCACTAGCAAAGGACACCTCATAATCATGTTTAATATCCCTATAGTACGTTGTATTTCAACAAGCTACTACAACCAACATTCAATCATACTCCTTGAAAAGGACAAAGAATTATAACAATACCCATGCATTTAGGAGAAAGTAGGCTATATGTTCTTTCCTGAACATCTTGTTTCATAGAGATTTGAAGACCTGTTCTTCGAGCTATTTCATGAAGACAGTCAAGCATCTTTCGAGCATCTTCTCGGTTGTTGGCTAAGAGAGCAAGGTCATCAGCAAAAGCTAAACACTTGACTTCAAGTTTCTGTTTTCCCCTTCCCAGGTGTATTCCTACAATTCCTCGCATATTCAAATCCTCTACCCAAGTTCTCATTATTTTTTCCAAGACGATGTTGAAGAGAAATGGAGATAATCCATCTCCCTGTCTGACTCCAGTCCTAATTTCAATTGGATCAGAAATTTCTCCGAAGAACTTTACTTTCGAGATGGTATCCGTCAGTGTTTGTTTAATGATTTCTCTGTTTTTAGCCTACTTTCGATTTTTGCAAAAAATGAAAGTAGACTTATGAGATCAACACAGGGGGAAAAAGTGTGTCTGTCTGTGTGTGTGTATGTGTGTGTGTGAGTCTGTGTGTGTGTGTGTGTGTGAGAGAGTGTGTGTACTCTGAATGTCTGTCCCCCCCTATCAATTCGAACACGGTGAATGCGAATTGAACGAAATTTGGTACTAAGGTAGCACTAGCAAAGGACACCTCAGTGTCATGTTTTATATCGCCGCCATCTTGACGGAAACGTAATGGCGGCCACACAAATGTTCAAAGCTTAAATCAAATTACGACTAACCTAATCATCCGATTTCTACCAAATTTTGCAACAACATACCTTTATCGGGGGAGCATCCTTTGTCCAAACTAATAGGTCATCAGCGTAATAGTTTGCGGATGGCGGCCATCTTTGTGTGAATATTGATTCCCCCTATTAATTCGAACACGGTGCAACCGAATGGAACGAAATTTGGTACAGAGGTAGTACTAACAAAAGGCACCTCAGTGTCATGCTTTATATCGCCGCCATCTTGACGGAAACGTATGGCGGCTACACAAATGTTCAAAGCTTAAATCAAATTAAGATTAACCTAATCATCCGATCTCTACCAAATTTTGCAACAACATACCGTTATAGAGGAAGCATCCTATGACCAAATGAATAGGTCATTAGCCTAATAGTTTGCGGATGGCGGCCATCTTTGTGTCAAAATCGATTCTCCCTATTAATTCAAACACGATGAGACCGAATGGGACGAAATTTAGTACAGAGGTAGCACTAGCAAAGGGCATCTCAGTGTCATTTTTTATATCGCCGCCATATTGCCGGAATGTAATGGCGGCCACACAAATGTTCAGAGCTTAAGTCAAATTACGACTAACATAAACATCCGATCTCTACCAAACTTTGCAACAACATACCTTTATGAAGGGAGCATCCTTTGTCCAATTTAATAGGTCATTAGCCTAATAGTTTGCGGATGGCGGCCATCTTTGTGTCAAAATCGATTCCCCCTATTAATTCAAACACGGTGAAACCGAATTGAACGAAATTTGGTAGAGAGGTAGCACTAGCAAAGGGTACCTCAGTGTCATGTTTTTATCGCCGCCATGTTGACTGAAACGTAATTGCGGCCACACAAATGTTCAAAGCTTAAAACGAATTACGACTAACATAACCATCCGATCTCTACCAAACTTTGCAACAAAATACCTTTATGGAGGGAGCATCCTTTGACCAATCTAATAGGTCATTCGTCTAATAGTTTGCGGATGGCGGCCATCTTTGTGTCAAAATCGATTCCCCCTATTAATTCGAACACGGTGAAGCCGAATGGAACGGAAATTTGTACAGAGGGTGCACTAGCAAAGGGCACCTCAGTGTCATGTTTTATATAGCCGCCATCTTGACGGAAACGTAATGGCGGCTACACAAATGTTCAAAGCTTAAATCAAATTACGACTAACCTAATCATCCGATCTCTACCAAATTTTGCATCAACATACCATTATGGGGGGAGCATCCTTTGACCAAACTAATAGGTCATTAGCCTAATATTTTGCGGATGGCGGCCATCTTTGTGTGAAAATCGATTCCCCCTATCAATTCGAACACGGTGAAACCGAATGGTACGAAATTTGGTACAGAGGTAGCACTAGCAAAGGGCACCTCAGTGTCAGGTTTTATATCACCGCTATCTTGACGGAAACGTAATCGCGGCCACCCAAATGTTAAAAGCTAAAATTTAATTACGACCAATAATCTAGTCTCTACCAAATTTTGCAACACCATATCTTTATGTGGGAAACATACTCTGACCAAACTGCAAGAACATCAGCCCAATAGTTTGCAGATGGTGGCCAAGTATGTGTGCAAATCGATTTCCCCTATCAATTCAAACACGGTGAAACCGAATTGAACGAAATTTGGTACAGAGGTAGCACTAGCACAGGGCACCTCATATTCATGTTTAATATCCCTATAGCACGTTGTATTTCAACAAGCTACTACAACCAACATTCAATCATACTCCTTGAAAAGGACAAAGAGTTATAACAATACCCATGCATTTAGGAGAAAGTAGGCTATATGTTCTTTGCTGAACATCTTGTTTTTTGTCAATTCTAAACTCTTTTAAGGTATTAAATAAAGTTTGTCTGTCAATCGAGTCGTATGCCTTTCGAAGGTCGACAAAGATGACCATAGTGTTCAGGCTCCTTAGAGCTCTTGTTCACAGAATACTTTTCAAGTTGAAAATTTTCTCAACGCATGATCTGCCTTTTCGGAAACCAGCTTGGTATTCTCCAATGAGGTGATCAACTTGTTCTTCAATTCTGCTCAACAAAATCTTAGAGAGTATCTTATATGCGATTGGAAGTAGAGAAATCCCCCTGTAATTATTTGGGTCTGTTCGAGTGCCTTCCTTATGAAGAGGGTGAATGAGCGCACATTTCCAGTCCTTTGGAATCTGTTCAGTTTTCCATATTTCTTCTATAAGGTGATGGATATTTCCTGCAGCGATCACTCCACCAATCTTCCACATTTCAGACAAAATGCCATCTTCCCCTGGTGCTTTATTATCCTTGAGAACCTTGATTACAAATTCGACCTCATCAAGTCCTGTGTGTGAATATTTATATATATAAAGATATGTATTTATTTACATATTTACTTTTGAATTTCTCTGACAACCTGTGTTATTGTAAGCCACTTGGGTCAGATATTTCAACTCTCGACATAAAGCACTTGCACTATTTGTCAACACTCGACCTAACAACTGAAACCCTTAATTTTAAATTAAACCTCTTCTACAGGGTAGCCCACAAGTCACGCCACGGGGAAAATAGAATACAGTTATATAATCACTAGCAGTAGTGCCCGGCTTCGCCCGGTGGATCTATTTGTTTTATGGATGATAATGATACTACAACTGACAGAAAAAATATTTTAAAAATATTACTGTTCGTCGTGGTGGTGGTGGTGATGGTTCTAGTGGGGGTGACAAGTAGTACAGTATAATGGACGTAACATTCAGGTCATTTTACTGCAATGATAATAATGAACAGGGAAACGTCTATTTTCTAACTACAGCTCTGACACATGTAATTTACAAACAAACTTAGAAAATGATTAGGAAGAGGAATAAGTGAAATAAAAGACACTGCCTAGGGCCTATATCTCATTGTCTGTTAGAAATCTAGAGACAAATAATGTCGCCTTTTGTCGCATCGCACCGTAGGAAAATAATCAGAACACTTTGGAAAACTTCGGCTGTCCCGAGCTACTGAGGTAGCATTAGTATCATTTATCGCCACATAGCGCTCAACGATACGGTTCGGAATAATTGAAGGTAAATTTGAAAGCACCAACACTTATTGCAGCTGATAACCTCAATGTTCTGCACCAACACCATTGCACTTATACAGAGGCATAATATGTTCACGATGATAACTGTTTTAAGGGGCCTAAGAGATATTTTTTGCTCTAATTACTCCCCGTGACTGCAATTTATAAACAGCGCAAGATGCAACTATTTTCGCAATTCTGCACCAGAACACTGGTAGGGGTGACGTGATGCAGCCCGAACTGCCCGTCAACAACAGACATATTAAAATACTCTTACAGTTACACTACTACGGACATGAATGATTCTAGGGCCTTAATACGTGGTTTCCAATTTTAAATGGTTTGTTTTTTCTAAATGTAGGGAATGGAGAGTGTTGTCCAAAATATCAAGTGGTCAGTGTTTCCAGCAGAGTTTCAAAGTGTATGTAAAATTTGGTGCAATTAGGAGAAACGGTGTAGATTTGTGATAAAGGGCCTAAATGCAGGGAATGGAGTGGTCTGTCCAAGATTTAAAGTGGACAGTGTCACCCGCAGGGTTCCACAGGGTAAGTATACAAAATGTGGTTCAGATCGGTGAAACGGTGTAGACTTGTGCCAAAGGACTTAAATGCAGGGAATGGAGTGGTCGGACCGAAATTTCAAGCAGACAGTGTTACTCGTCGGGTTCCAAAGGGTAAGTATGTAAAACTTGGTTCAGATCGGTGAAACGGTGGATATTTGTGACAAAGGGATTAAATACAGGGAATGGAGTGTTCTGTCCAAAATTTCATGCAGACAGTGTTACTCGCAGGATTCCAAAGAGTAAGTTTACAAATTTTGGTTCAGATCGGTGAAACGGTGTAGATTTGTGCCAAAGGGCCTAAATGCAGGGAATGGAATGGTCTGTCCGAAATTTCAAGCAGACAGTGTTACTCTCAGGGTTCCAAAGGGTAAGTATACAAATTTTGGTTCAGTTTGATGAAAATGTGTGGATTTGTGCCAAAGGGCCTAAATGCAGGGAATGGAGTGGTCTGTCCGAAATTTCAATTAAACAGTATTACTCGCAGGGTTCCAAGGGGTATGTATACAAATTTGGATTCAGATCCGTGAAAAGGTGTAGATTTGTGACAAAGGGCCTAAATGCAGGGGGGTGACTGGTCTGTCATGAATTCCACGTAGACAGTGTTACTCGCAGGGTTCCAAAGTGTAAGTATACAAATTTTGGTTCAGATCGGCGAATCGGTGTACTTATCACTAACCATAACGCCAGCGCCTGCAGATAGTGCAGTTCGGAAGCGCTTTTCTACCGACTTACTGAATAAAAATCAATCTTTGAGGTTACCTGAGGGGTGTAGCCTAAAACTATATAGCCTAAACTATTCTTCTTGAATCTGGCTATTATATAAAAAAAGAATTTTTCGAATCGGACTAGTAGTTCCAGAGATTAGCGCGTTTAAACACATAAACGCACAAACACACAAACACAAACTCTTCAGCTTTATTATATTACTAGCGGAAGTACCCGTTCTTCGAACGGTGTTCGTAGTTAACACCAGGCATTATCAATTGAGCTACTGTGCAATGGTTAGCGGTTTGTCATTCCATCAAGTTTATCAGAACGAAGTTAGTTTATTGGGAATATCACACACACTGTTAATTTAAGGCCCTTAAAATGTAGTTTTCGGAGACCCTTTATAGATTCCCGAATTATCTGTCTCACATTGAGAAGCGCAACATATGCTTTGGTCGTCCTTGTAGGATAATTTTTATATTTCGCATATTTTAGCATATATTGAGAAGTTTTTCTCTATATCCACCCTTCTACTGTATGAAAAGTACGGTGAAGGGTTTTATAAATGATTGGTGTATTGACTCTCATGGTTACCATACCTAATTTTACGATGCACCAAGCATCCGAACACGAGGTATAGGCGTACATAAAGATACACAGAAAGACAGACAGACAATTCTATTGTCTACAACATATTACCCAGATATCCAAATATGGGTATATCTAACACACAGTATCAAATAAAATCATCCTTATGATGAACCCGTATGTCGACAAAAAAAAAATAGTTAAAATGTGCTCTCAGACTAAATTCACCTAACGTGTACTTCCTGACGTGAAATACAATTGAAAGTCTTGGAGACGAAACGCAATACACGTCACATAAAAACTGACCCTCTACGTTGTGCTAGGTGCCCATACACAGGAAGACCCCTTTCATAAATTATAAAGGTTTGTGGTGCATGAAAATTCAGATTCTCTAGACTCAAATTGCCCAAATTCCTAAAAGCCGCAAAAAATGCTAGTTCAATTCAGGAATTTTTGAAAATAATGTTGCTGTTTGGAGATATAATAGACCTTCTGTACTATATGTCGAACGTGAAAATTGCATGAAAAAATTCTAGGTTACCCCTTCACCCACTTAATTGCATTGATGAATTATACGGTCTACGTTAGTTCCGTGATAACCTTATAGCCATTTGCAAACTTTCACAGAAATGTAATAAATGGAGTGTCATTGCTTCTTACAGAAATAGATGGAAAGTTTTATGCCACCCCATGAGATAATGTTCTCATGGTTACCGATTTGCATTCTTTCATTAGTTTGTTAAATTAAATTAAATTAAATTAGTTTTCTGGGAATATTTCACAAACTGTTGGATTTAGAGCCTTATAATGTAGTTTTCGAGGACCCTTTAGGGCCCCCGAGTTTTGTTGCTGGCACCGAGGGGCTTTGTCTCGTCGTTGTATGCCATAATATAATACTAATAATAATATAATATAGGGAGAAATTATAACACCTATTTTTTATTTTTTTTATTCAGCCAATGCCCATGTACTTTTCTTTTCAGGACGGGTCAGGGAAGGGTAATTATCAGAGAAAGAAGCATTCACATCGCGCTTGAGCAAAATGGAAATGGCCTACCATTTAACTAAGGACATATATGAAAAGGTCAATATCCTTCAACGCAAAACTAAAACATTACTGCAGTGTCATCCGTCCGGAAGTCTTGCATGCTTCTGAATGCCTCACGATGAACAAAAAAGGCTTGGTCGAGAAACTGGAGACCAAAGAAAGAAAAATTTTGAGAAAGATATTGGGTTCCATCAAAGATAATGGGGAATACAGAAAACGGCATAACCATGACCTATATACTCATGTGGAGAAGGTAAGCAACGTCATCCGGAAGAGAAGGTTACCATTTGTTGGGCATGTGAAACGAATGAGCCCAGCGAGACTGACCAACCCCAACATAACTTACTTTCAGGAGAGGAAAACAAAATGGGCCTGGTTCATTGAACTGGATCAAGATCTGAAAGAAGTGGGGATTACACCAACAGACATTCAGGAGTGCGTCCCACTCAAAGGGAAACTTCAAGCTTGTAAAGGTTTCCAAGAAAAACCGAAGCTGAAAACGGGAACGATTTGGACCCAGGAACGGAAGGAAGTCCACCGAGAACGAATGCGGGTGTACAGGGCAAACATCAAAGCCAGTAGGAGACGGTTGGAATGACGCGGTCCATAGATGGCCTATACGAAATGAATGAATGAATGAATGAATGAATAATATGGGGATAGGAATATAATAGACCTGCCGTACCACACCCGCAGGTGTAAATCGCGTGAAAAAATTCTAGAGTACCCCTTGATCCCCTTAAGCGCGTTAAACGTATTGATGAATTTTACGGCTTTGGTTCCGTGATAACCTTCTAGCCGTTTGCAAACTTTCACACTAATGTAATTAATGGAATTGCATTGCGTCTTACAGCAATAGATGGGACCTCTGAGAATCCGTTGGCATGGTTACTGGCTTGCATTCGTTCATTAATTTATTAAATTAAATTAGTTTTCTGGGATTATCTTAAAAACGGTTGGTCTTCGGTCCTTAAAATGTGGTTTTCGGGGACCCGAGTTTTGTCTCTCACATTGAGGGGCTGAAAATGAGTTTTGTCTCGTCCTTCTACGCCTATTTCAGCATGTATTTTAAGGGGGTAGGCCCCCTTTTATGAGAGGTACGGAGAAGAGTTACATCAATGATTGGTGTCGTGCCTCTGATGGATATCTGTACCAAATTTTACGCTGATACACCCAGCCGTTCTCGAGTTATAAGGGAACAAATTTGTCCACAGACAAACAAACAAACAGACAGACAAACAAAAAATTATTTTCGCGCGCATCCATCACAAAACAGTCTGAAACGTGTAAACATCTCAAATTTCCGTAGAAATTCAGAGATAAACCCACAAATTTTCATTTTTATATATAGAGAGATATACTGCACCGCTCGGTGTTGACCGTGTTTTATTGCACAGATTCTGGTTTTACTCGCTAACCGTTGGAGATATACGAAAAGTGATAAGGACCTTTCGGATAGAAAATTAAATGTTAAAGCTCATGTATACCATCAAAAGTTTGCTATTTCTTAGAGTTCTCTTTTTATTTGAAAAGGAAATATGAAATTTAGAAACCAAAGGGTGTAGTGACGTCACAAATGTCAGTTTTACCCGCTAACTGTTGGAGATACACGAAAAGTGATGAGGACCTTTCGGATAGGAAATTAAATGTCAAAGCTCGTATGTGCCATCGAAAGTTTGCTATTTCCTACCGTTCTCTTTTTATTTGATATGGAAATATGTAATTTTGAAACCAAAGGGTCTAATGACGTCACTAAAATAGTTGCCATTTTTTAATAGTGCAAAATTTCGAAATCAAAAGTATCCTATATGTAAACCTGGAAAATCAGCTACATCCATGCAAAATTTCATTTAAATCGGACCAGTGGTTCTTGAGTTTTTGAGTAACAGACAGACAGACAGACAGACAGACAGAAAGACAGACACACACCATCTCATTTTTATATATTACTAGCAGAAGTACCCGTTCTTCGAACGGTGTTCGGTGTTAACACCAGACATTATAATAATAATAATAACAATGTTATTGGTGTTACATCCCTTTTAAGTACTGTTGCTTTTAGAGACGCACCAGACATTATAAATTGAGATACTGTTGCAATGGTTAGCGGCTTGTAATTCCTTCATAAGTTTATCAGAACGAAGTTAATTTTCTGGGAATATCACACACACTGTTAATTTAAGGGCCTTATAATGTGGTTTTCGGAGATCCTTTATAGACTCGCGAATTTTTTGTCTCACATTGAGAAGTGCAACATATGCTTTGGTCGTCCTTCTAGGATAATTTTTATATTTCGCCTATTTTAGCATGTATTTTGAGACGTTTTTTCCCTATATCCACCCTTCTACTGTATGAAAAGTACGGTGAAGAGTTTTATAAATGATTGGTGTATTGACTCATGTTTGAAAATGAAAATCCACAGCCTGCTTCCAGTCTCCGACCGGGTCAGGAATGGAATGAATGAAGCCCCCATCTAGCGGCGAGGATATGAACTGTGCCGGCTGCCGAAGCCTGTCGCACTCCTCTGGGGCAATGATTACATGAATGACAGATGAAATGAAATGATAGTGGAGAGTGTTGCTGGAATGAAATTTCGACAGGGAAAACCGGAGTACCCGGAGAAAAACCTGTCTGCCTCCGTTGTGTCCAGCACAGATCTCACATGGAGTGACCGGGATTTGAACCACGGACCCAGCGGTGAGAGGCCGGCGTGCTGCCGCCTAAGCCACGGAGGCTCTGACTCATGTTTACCATACCTAATTTTACGATGCACCAAGCATCCGAACATGAGTTATAGGCGTACATAAGGATACACAGAAAAACAGACAGACAATTCTATTGTCTACAACATATCACCCAGAAATCCAAATATGGGTATATCTACCACACAGTATCAAAGAAAATCATCCTTACGATGAACCCGTATGTTAAAAAAAAGAAAAGAAAAAATATTAGTTGAAATGTGCTCTCAAACTAAATTCACCTAACGTGTACTTCCTGACATGAAATAGAATTGAAAGTCTTGTAGATGAAACGCAATACACGTCACATAAAAACTGACCCTCTACGTTGTGTTGGGTCCCCATACACAGGAAGACCTCTATCATAAATTATAAAAGCTTGTGGTGCATGAAAATTCAGGTTCTTTAGTCTCAAATGGCCCAAATTCCTAAAAGCCGCAAAAATGCTGATTCAATTCAGGAATTTTTGAAAATAATGTTGTTGTTTGGAGATATAATAGACCTTCTGTACTATATGTCGCACGTGAAAATTGCATGAAAAAATCCTAGATTACCCCTTGACCCCTTTAATTGCATTGGTGAATTATACAGTCTACGTTGGTTCCGTGATAACCTTATATTTGCAAACTTTCACAGAAATGTAATAAATGTAATAAATTGCTTCTTACTGAAATAGATGGAAAGTTGGATGCCACCCCTTGAGATAATGTTGTCATGGTTACGGATTTGCATTCCTTCATTAGTTTGTTAAATTAAATTTAATTAGTTTTCTGGGAATGTTTCAGAAACTGTTGGTTTAAGAGCCTTATAATGTAGTTTTCGAGGACCCTAGAGTTTTAATTCTGGCACCGAGGGGCTTTGTCTCGTCGTTGTACGCCATAATATAATACTACTACTAATAATATAATATAGGGATAGGAATATAATAGACCTGCCGTACCACACCCGGAGGTGTAAATCGCGTGAAAAAATTCTACTGTACCCCTTGACCCCCTTAAGCGCATTATACGTATTGATGAATTCTACAGCTTAATTTGGTTCCGTGATAACCTTCTAGCCGTTTGCAAACTTTCACACCAATGTAATTAATGGAATTGCATTGCGTCTTACAGCAATAGATGGACCTCTGAGAATCTGTTGCCATGGTTACAGGCTTGTATTCGTTCATTAGTTTATTAAATGAAATTACTTTTCTGGGAATATCTCAAAAACGGTTGGTTTTAGGGCCTTAAAATGTGGATTTCGAGGACCCTTAAGGGCCCCCGAGTTTTGTCTCTCACATCGAGGGGCTGAAAATGATATTTGTCACGTCCTTCTACTCCTATTTCAGCATGCATTTTAAGGGGGTAGGCCCCTTTTTATGAGAGGTACGGAGAAGGGTTACATCAATGATTAGTGTCGTGCCTCTGATGGATATCTGCACCAAATTTTTCGTTGATACACCCAGCCGTTCTCGAGTTATAAGGGAACAAATTTGTCCACAGACAATCAAACAAACAGACAGACCAAAGCATTATTTTCGCGCGCATCTATCATAAAACAGTCTGAAACGTGTAAATAACTCAAATTTCCGTAAAATTCAGAAAAAAACAGACAAATTTTCTATTTATATATAGAGAGATACACTGCACCGCTCGGTGTTGACAGTGTTTTATTGCACAAATTTAGGTTATACTCGCTAACCGTCGGAGATACACGAAAAGTGATAAGAACCTTTTGGATAGAAAATTAAATGCTAAAGCTCTTGTATACCATCAAAAGTTTGCTATTTCTTAGCGTTCTCTTTTTATTTGAAATGGAAATATGAAATTTTGAAACCAAAGGGTGTAGTGACGTCACAAAAGTAGGTTTTACTCACTAACCGTTGGAGATACACGAAAAGTGATAAGGACCTTTCGGATAGGAAATTAAATTTCAAAGCTCGTATGTCCCATCAAAAGTTTGCTATTTTCTACCGTTCTCTTTTTATTTGATATGGAAATATGAAATTTTAAAACCAAAGCGTGTAGTGACGTCACTAAAATGGTCGCCATTTCTTAATAGTGCAAAATATCGAAATTAAAAGTATCCCATATGTAAACCTGATATTTCAGCTACATCCATGCAAAATTTCATTTAAATCGGACCAGTGGTTCTTGCGTTATTAGGTAACAGACAGACAGACAGACAGAAAGACAGACACACACCATCTCATTTTTGTATATTAGTATGATAGTATAGTATAGATTAGGTCCCTTTTCAGTGGGTACATTATTATCAGATGTTGTTGTTGTTCTTAGATCGTATTAGGAGCTTGGGGGCATCCATGGTCATCAGCCCTAGAATGTGTGTGTGCAATTTGTCTGATGACCTGTGTTTCTGTGATGACTTTAGAAGTGAGTATAGCTGTAAGTGTTGGTGTCAAGGACAGGATTGGTACCACGAGACTTTGGATAAGGTACTACTCGGGCATTTGCCTAGAGAAAGTGTGGAAAACTGAGGAAAACCACAATGAGAATAGCCACTGTCAGCGCTGGGGTTCAAACCTCCCATATCCGGACATGCTACAGCTCCTTATCTCGGTAGTGATGAGCGATTTAACATGCATTTGTGTATGTAAATAATTTTCGAGAGAATGTGATAATATCGACATTTGATTTATCATACAGGGACTTTAACTCAAAGCGGGATCGGCCGCGCGGCGATAGGAGGGTCGGACGAGCGCATGGCAACTCGATGTGTTTGGGATCGAGAGAGCACCCGTACGAATCACATGTAAATGATAAGCACACAGAATAATTCATCGGACCAATGTAAGATCACTCCTCAACCTGTCACAGAATGTTAGAAATGTCCTCTACCTGCATCCACACATTTCTGGCATCGTCTAGGCAAATTTTCATTCACATGCATTGGTTCATCTACCGAAATAGCCTCAATCTCTCTCATTATGTTTTGTTTGAGTTCATCTAGAGTGTGAGAATTCCTTGCATAAACCTTATTGTTCAACTTTCCCTATCAATAAAAATTGAAGCAACAGGATTTAACACTTAACAATAACACTTTATAAATTTTTGAAACATAATAACAACAAAAAGCAAGAAGTTAAAGAGGCATTTTTTAATGTGTAACATCTTTCAGCTCGGTTGCTGGATAGTTTTGTGGGAGTGATTTTGAAAAATGGGGACGGAAGTGGATCGGAACGAACGAGCTGGCATTGGTGGATCGAACGGAAGTATGCCCTGCCCGCTCGATCGATCAAACGAAAGCGTACTAGCTGGCAGTGGTGGGCAACGGAAGTATGCACTGCCCGCACGATCGATCAAACGGAAGTGTACTAGCTGGCAGTGGTAGACAACGGAAGTATGCACTGACCGCTCGATCGATCGAATGGACGTGTGCCCTAGCTGGCAGTGGTGGATCGAACGGAAGTATAAGACGCACTGCCAACTCGATCGATCGATCCAGCTGGCACTGGTAAGAGAAACAATCAGCGCGCGGTGTCGAAAGTTGATATCATGACGCACTCTCGGCCATGTGGAATGTACATGACATACTGAACGGAAAACTCTCATGCGAACTCTGGTGTCAAGTGATTTAAACAAATGACATGGTACATGTTGGAAGTCTTCGTATCAGCATTTAAATGGTAAAATGCCTTAATATCAAACATTGTAAGTAGTCGTCATTGCATTGGCATAAGGCATTTTAAACTCAATGTCACTCAGGAAGATTATCGAAACAAGCAAAATAAAAATGAAACTTAATTCCGCAATGCAGTATTATTGGAACGTGGAAATAGTCACCATCTTGTGCACAATATTTGCGTAGTCGAAATAGCAGTGGGGTTATTGCGTATGACTGTGAATCTAGAGATCTTGGGTTCGAATCCTGGGTGGCGAAGATATTTTTGCTACCAGATTATCATTTTAAACGATATTTATCAATATGACTCATTTTAACAGAATCCATATGAAATTACGTGTTGGTCTGTGAATCAAGAGGACCTGTTTATAAGGAATTTAAAGTTATGAGCGGTGTCGCGTCTATTAATCTAGTTGATCCATATATTATTCTTTATTTAGGCTAGTGCTGGTGGAAGCTACAAATCATCTACTAAAATGAGTTCCGTATTATAAACTACAATATCTGTAAGACACTCCCTTTTACAATAGATTAATATTTGTGCCATTTTATTTTATTTCTTATGCTTCATCGACTTACAAAGCTGCTAATATACAAAGCTTAACAATCATAATTAGGTTAATGAAGAAATAAAAGAAGGTTAAAAAACTACGAGTATTGAGCTATGAAATGTATGACACACATATAAATTAGAATAAAAGACCTGAAGAGTGGGCAAACCGCAACTAAAAATACAGGTGTATCAACAATTTCACGTGAGGTTTCTTCTATGTCAGATGTTACACATCATATGCGACTGCTGTAAGGCTCGTAATTTTTTAAATTTAATATTCATGCCAATCTATATAGACCTATCTAGAATAATGACGAAATTAAGTTGGTAATATTGAAATTGTTGCCTCCGTAGCGTAGTGGTCAGCATGGTAAGCTGCCGCCCCGGAAGTCCTGGGTTCGATTCTCGGCTCTGCCACGAAATTTGAAAAGTGGTATGAGGACTGGAACGGGGTCTACTCAGCCTCGGGTGTTCCAAATGAGTAGAGGGGGTTCGATTCCCACCTCAGCCGTCCTCGAAGTGGTTTTCCGTGATTTCCCACTTCGTCTTCGAGCAAATGCCGGGATGGGACTGTACCCGATAATCCGGAAAGGATCCTGTTGGAATATCCATTATTATTGTATCGGTAGTTATTATTATTGTGATAATAACCACTTCTACGGTTGCCATTGCTATTATCGTTATTACTTCCTTGCTGTTGCTGGTATGGACGACCTCCACGGAATCTCCTGTATCTGGGTTCTGGTCTACGATCCCGGAAATAATTATTCCTTTCAGGACCAATATTTCCCTTTTCTGGTTCTTTCGGATTGTCTGTCTGTTGTGTTTGGTCAAGATATACGGTGTTAAAGTCTTTATACTCTTGCCTTTGGTTCTTCGCAACAACGTTTGGCATAGGGCTCGTGTAATCGAGTTTTCTGAGCAATTCGTCCATACTTGCTAGATCGTTGATCCCTGACGAGATAATTAGACGTCTGACTTCAACAGGGAGCATCCTGGCTATCGCGTCTATCAACTAAGCTGTAGATAACGGGGGTTGAAGGAATCTTAGTCTGGCTAACTGACTCGTGAAGAAGTCTGCGTAGCGTGTAGAAAGAGTTCCTGAATATTTCCGTGAGTATACATCTGCGCGTAGGGAGTTTTGTGCTTCAATAGACCAGAAAAGCTTTAATAGTGCTTCTGCGAATTCATCGAAGTTCATGAAGGTATATCTAAAGGACCTAAACCATTCAAGGGGCCCATCTGACAAATAGCGTTCCACGATCGTCATTTCCCTCTCTCTTGGAATATGCGCTTCGATAAAGTAATCTTTGAGATTTCTGATGTACTCTATCGGTGTGAAACTATCTAGGTTGCTGAACTTGCGCGGTTTGTCTTCAAAGTTCCTTATGATCGTCACGTTTCTCGGATATGAATCCTGAAGGTTTTGTCGAAAATCTCTATTGTAACTTTCGATCTCTTTACTCCTCTCTTCTAAACCTTCCGTAAACCTGAATAATCTTTCTCCCGGCCTGATTTCCCTTTCTTCCACTTCTAGGCTATTTCTTCCAGTCTGATTCCTCGAAACAACGAAATCTATCTTCTCCCATTCCTTTTATTCTATCTCAGCGATAAACTTCTTCGATCTTTAAATCTTCCTTATACGTCTCAAGCTTGGCAACATCTCCTAGATTAAGATTTTGTAATTTCTTGGATACGTATTCTTCTAGTTCATTAGTTTTCTCCTCACTCGAGGCATTAACGTTAGTGACAACCTTGTTTAATCGTTTCTCTATAGTTTCAATTTTACTCTCTAACGATTCTTTCAAAGCTAGCACATCCTGACTAGACTGAGTTCTATCTTCTACTTGCTTTTCAGTGAGCGTATCAATCCTTTTACCTAAATCCGTTCTTACTTCAATAACCTCTCTATTAATTTCTACTTGGGTACTGGCTAATTTCTTTTCTATGTTATCTTGGATTAGCATAACATATTCCCCACTGGATTTGTTCCACTCGTCTATCCATACAACTACATTAGCTTTTAATATTGCAGCTATGTCCTCCTCAATATCTGCCTTAAGAATGTTATTATGGTCAATAACCTACGTTCGTAAAGTTTCTACGTTAACTTTTAATTCGACCAGAGAAGCTGTAGTTTTTAACGCATCGTTACCAAAACGTGTCGTTAAAGCAGTTATATTCTGTGTACAAAATTGTTTAGACGCCTCTACCTCTTGTCTAATCTTATTAATGTCCTTCTGGACTTTTGTTACATCTACAAATACCGTATTGACTTCTGTCTGTATTTTACCTATGTCAGACTATACATCAGTGACATCTGACTGCATATTATTTATGTCAACCTGAACATTAGTGACACCGGCTTGGACTGTATCTACTTTAGATTGGACATTGGATACCTCTAACCTCACATTACCAATATCGGACTGTAGATTAGACACATCCGCTTGTACTGAGTCTACTTTGGATCGGACAGTGGATACATCTACTTGGACTGTATCTACTTTACTTTGAACATGGGATACATCTGACCTAACATTACTAACATCGGACTGTACTATGTCTACTTTGGATTGGACTGTACCGACCTCTGTTCGTACACCACTAACATCATCCTGAATCTGCTTTGAGCTGGCCTGTAATCGCGTGACATTTGCAACCATTTTAGAGGCACTAGTATGTAAACCCTCTAAAGAAGTCTGAACTTCCTGAATTTCAGTTTTGAAACTCTCTTTGACACTTTCAGCGACTATATCTGTAAGAGAATCAACATCTTTAACAATCACTGTGTTAAGGTCCTCCTTTCGTTCCCGCTTCAGTTGTTCTAGGTCCTGCTTGGCTTCCTGAAATTTATCTTCCAAATTTACTATATTCGCAGATAAATTCTCCTTTATCTCACCTTTGACAACATTTAAACTGCTCTGCAGTTGCTCCTTCAAATTCTGCTGCAGCTTCATCTGCATCTCCTCCAACATTCTCTTTACATGCTCACTTGCCATTGCAATAACCCTTTATATAATGCTGTAGAGACATAAACAACAACAGAGCAAAATAACAACATCTGAGCAACGTCCTATTCCATATATATTTTTGAGCACCTTAATGTCTAAAAGTAACTTAAAATTACCTTAGCGTTAACTTAAAGTACACCCTATGTTGAATAAACCTACTCATAATGTTCGTTCTCCTGTGATTCACTTTAAATATACTACCCCAAAGAAATTCTACCATTACAATCATCAAAACAAGTTAGCTTTAGTTTTACACATGACCTTAGCAATCGTCATGTACCGGTGAAATAAAATAGGTATTCAGATCGTAGGTCGTTTTTCGAAACTGTCTACCTACTACACCTCTCCCAGGTTTCTAAGATCTGATCTTTATCTGAGTGTAACCTTCCTAATATTAATTTAAATTAAGCCTATATAATTACACTCACATCCATCCGAAATTGGATAAGACATCCCACCAGTCTGGTAATTATTTCTTTCACTAGAAATGTTCAAACCAACTTTCTTTAGAGACACTACGAAGCTAATTTCGTAGCCCCAAAGTTCATAGGGCGCCATTCCTACTGTACCCGATAATCCGGAAAGGTTACCGTTGGAATATCCCTTGTCCCCGCCGGATTGCCTATTTCTAACTGCTCCGGCATATACTACATTATAAATCGCTTCCAACATGGCCTTTAGGGATTTACAGACAGCAGTTACCAGAATATTGTGGATCAACAACCAACGACACGGGGCACTCACCTTCACTTACCTCTCGGGGACTGGGAATTCAACTTCGCCTACACTACATCCACAATATTCTTCACCTTATATTTAAAATGAATCACACTCCAACAACAATGGAAAACAATCTGAATCAAATTTATGAACAATAGGGTAAACTAAGCTACTATAAACAAAATAACAATAAACGAATTTAACAATTGAAATTAAATTAAAAACACGCAATCATTCACACCTCCTTTCAACTCTACATCTTATTACAATGCTGTATTAAAATTATGAGCATAAATCTTGGCTTGTTCTAGACCTACACTGCGTAACAATAAAAACGTTTAATGAAGTCTCTTAATGGCATTCCAGACACCTGATTTCATTCACAAGCCTGCGTTGTAGAACGCACGTGCAGTAACTTTGTTTCATCAATGAAATACCGGCATCACGCCTTGCTCGAAACTGATTTATACAATTAATACAAGGTGGTGGGATTACACCTGCTTATATTATGTCATCGCTCTCCAATGCTAACGGTGAATCATTCTCGCTAGCCCACAGAGACTGCTTGTGTGTGCATTTATAAAAACACGTAAAATTAACATGTAGATCTTACAAAAGTTCACATAACTACTCTGTTTCTTAAACAATCATTCTAATTTTTATACACTCATTCATTCGCACCACGCAATTGTTCTAGACCAATTCGGATCCACATCTACTCTTAACAATGAACAATCATACACACCAAAAACATCCGCTCATAAAACACATTATTCCAAAACAATTGATTAATAAATCCTACTAAATTATTTAACTAATTAAATCATTTCCACAAATATTATTTATATGTAATATGTTTATAAAAATATCCATTATCTAGTGTTGCTAACGCGACACTTTCGAGATTCTAACTTCTCGGTTACAATATAATTCTTAACTAAATATATACACTGGTTTTTCACATAGCCATCCTTCACTAACGTTCTGTAGTTTTGATATACTGCTTAAACATCGTCTTATATAGGTTTCATTACACTGCCGGTATAATACAGTCGACTAATTAAGGTAAACTGTAAGTAATTACATAACTTCGGGTTTAATAAAATTTAATGATTGTATTATAGACATGAGTAGACAATCTTTCTCAAGTTGCATTTCCGCTGAAACCCTCCTGTTAACACAGCTAAATCGTTAATTCACAAAAACTGGACTACTTGTATAAAACGGCTCTTATCATGATACATGACTTTTTATCGAAGAACAACAATACTTTGACTTCTTTAAAATGCGGAATTCCCTCGCATGAGAACTCTTCATAGCTCTACAAATCCTCATATAATAGTATATATGGCATAAACAATTATCATCTACTATGTTAAACAATAACCAAAAAGGATTAATTGTTATTAACATATCTTATGTAGGAACTTCTCTCAAATAATGGCATGACCCTCGGTATCAATGCACATGACTACTGGACTACAATTATACATGCGTAAGTTCTTCAAACAAAACTTCCAATTGTAATGAACGATATTAGACAGTCGTGATTAACCACCTAAAGTTTACTCCACAACAAGATAATTAACTGTTAACTCGTCTGTCACAAATACATGTTATAAAAATAATACTCCTGACTCATCTCACTTGTCAAGCTTTAAATTGGTTATCGTTGTAATATCATGTCCACAAATGACGTGATGTTACACAAATAGGATAAAATAACACACATGTTATTTATAGAGTCAGATAGAATTCAATCCTGACCGGGATAAACTAGCTTTGAATTCCTAGCCAAAGATTTGAATAATCTTCTATCAAAAGGTATTTTCTCTAACATATTAAATGAACAAAGCTCTTAGCTTTACAGTAGTGGGGTAACACGGGAGCTGCTTACAAAAGCAAGTGGTGAGCCCCTGCGACCTTGGAATGGAAGGAGCCATGCTAGGAGGGCGTGCTTGGATTCGATTTTTTCGTCTCGTTGTGCTCTTTACGGGAATGTAGGTATCGAAAAGGTGAACTTAGGGTTTTGGGTCAAAAAATGCGTTTTTCACATTTTTGTCGATTTTCGGAAAACGGGCCATGCTAGGAGGGCGTGCTTGGATTCGTTTTTTTCGTTTCGTTATGCTCTTTACGGGAATGTAGGTATCGAATAGGTGAACTTAGGGTTTTGGGTCAAAAAATGCGTTTTTCACATTTTTGTCGATTTTCGGAAAACGGGCCATGCTAGGAGGGCGTGCTTGGATTCCTTTTTTTCGTATCATGGTGCTCTTTACGCGAATGTAGGTGTCGAAAAGGTGAACTTAGGGTTTTGGGTCAAAAAATGCGTTTTTCACATTTTTGTCGATTTTCGGAAAACGAGCCATGCTAGGAGGGCGTGCTTGGATTCCTTTTTTCGTCTCGTCGTGCTCTTTACGGGAATGTAGGTGTCGAAAAGGTGAACTTAGGGTTTTGGGTCGAAAAATGCGTTTTTCACATTTTTGTCGATTTTCGGAAAACGAGCCATGCTAGGAGGGCGTGCTTGGATTCCTTTTTTCGTCTCGTTGTGCTCTTTACGGGAATGTAGGTATCGAAAAGGTGAACTTAGGGTTTTGGGTCAAAAAATGCGTTTTTCACATTTTTGTCGATTTTCGGAAAACGAGCCATGCTAGGAGGGCGTGCTTGGATTCCTTTTTTCGTCTCGTCGTGCCCTTTACGGGAATGTAGGTGTCGAAAAGGTGAACTTAGGGTTTTGGGTCGAAAAATGCGTTTTTCACATTTTTGCCGATTTTTGGAAAACGGATAACGTGATAATGACGTGCGTGATAGTATGTTTTCGTCTCGTTGTGCTCTTTACGGGGATATAGATATGGAATAGGTTAAAAGCTGGAAACATGTTTTTTTTAGTCACAAATGGGTTTTGTGATTTTCCCTCATATTGTGAAAACCGAAAACGTGAGAATGACGTGTGTGATAGTATTTATTTCGTTTCATTGTCCTCTTTACGGGGATATAGATATGAAAAAGGAAAAAAGCTGGAAACATGGTTTTCTTATGGAAAAGGTGTTTTTTGTTCATTTTCGCGTTATTTGGAAAACGAATGAGGCGATTTTTATGATGGTCATGTCGATGTATTTGTGTCGTTGTTCTGTTTACGGGAAATGTAGGTATGGAAAACCTAAAATGATGGTTTCCGTTATTTTTTTCGAGATCGTTGAGGAACACGGGGAAAAAAGTAAGAAACCAGATTTGAAGTCACGTTATGTTATGCGCTATGATGTTAGTAAAACATTTATGCATTATTATTATTATTATTATTTGTCTTGACTGGTCAGGGCTCACACGCAGAGAGAGAACTTGTTTAATGCAATGAGAATTGAAAGCATTGAAGCTAGCCCACGGCGATCCAGACAGACACAGGTCTTATCATCGTACGTGCCTCGCAGCAGAGAGAGATAAGAGGCAGGTGTCATTATACAGTGTGCGGATTTTTACTGTGTATGTCATAGCCTAGGTTCATTATGGACTCATCATGCAACGCAAAGTTTGAAACAATGAGTGAGTGTATAACATCATGATAACAGATTGGCATGGGCTCGAACAAAGCGGTTATTGGACATGTAATAAACAAAAGGGTGGGAATAATGAAAGGTCATATGATACATTTTTTTTGAAATGTTTTCTTTTCAAAATAATTAAATAGGGTTTTATTACAAAAAAATATGTTTATTGACCCATGAATTATACGTGGAAGGAAAACCTAACCACTTTACAAAATATTTTGCACCTTTGACTTTAATTACTCGTTCAATGAGATAATCGTTGGGATATAATGTTTTTTGCACTTCTTCATAATAGAATCGTCCCTGAATGGGTTGACCGCTCTGATCTTCTAAGAGATACGTCACTGGTTGACCTAGCTTGACTTGGCGAATTTTAAAAATTTCTGTCGACCATTGTGGAGTATACGATTTTGAAAACACACTTCTATGTTTACTAATGCGAACAAAATCTCCAATTTTAAGGCGATGTCGCCTTGGGTCTACCCTTTTTATAGGGTTAAACAGTCTATTGAGTCTGGGTAGGTTCTTGGTGACGAGGCGAGGTTTCATGCCGATGGTGGAATGAATGGTGTTGTTGTAGCGGGACACAAGTTGAGGTAACCAGTCTATCCATCGATAGGAACCATGTATTGTAAACTCTTTCCACATATAACTTTTTAATGTTCGATTGAAGCGTTCAACTACACTAGCTTTGAGATTGCTATAGGTGGTATAATGGTGAATATCCTTAGATTTGAGAAAACTGGAGAAATCCTTGTTGAAAAATTCTTTCCCCTGGTCGGTTTGTAACAAGTGAGGTTGACGTTTTGATTGTTCAATAATATGTTGAAAGGCCTTTGTGACTAAGACACCAGTTTTATTTTTTACTGGTTGAACAAAAGCCATTTTGGAATAGACATCAATGACGGTCAACATATAGCGTACACCGTCGTTAACGTTAGAATAAGGTATCATTTCAACCAGGTCTGCCTGCCAAAGTTCATCGATTCCTTTGGAAATGACACGACGACGTTCATAAAAGCGTCGGGCTGGTTTATGCAATTCATGAGCAATGCCCACTTTGATGGGGGATGGCTTATATGATAATTTTAGCATCTCGGAGTTGTTGTTCAATGTGGGCGATTTCCGCCTCATGTCCAGTGTGACCAGCTTGTTTTGATGCATGAAGCAAGTATAAGCGCTCTACTAACTGATTGGGATTATTCCAAAAGGTTATATCTAGGTAGGGTTTTAATTTCTTAAACCTTACACCAGAGGCAGAGTGATGTTTTTGCTTACCAAAGATGTTTGCAATGATGGTCTTATATTTTTGGGATATATTGGCATTGACCTGCTGAGAGGATTTATAGTTTCTTTTGTGAGCGTTGGTGTCTAATAAAATGGATTTATATTTAGCAAGGTCCTCGGACGTAAGATCTTGTGTCGAGGGGGTGCGAGAAAATAGCAGCTTTAACAGACCTGGTGTTAATTTATAGTTGATCTTTTTAATGACAGCTTTCGTACGAGCAAATTTAATGGAAGAATCCCCAATTTTAAAACTATCATTCTCATAGCGAACACCATACGTGGTATCTGTCTTTCCAATAAATAAAAGGGTCAAATACGGTTCCAGGGTTGCCCCATAATGTTTGATTAAAATGTTTTTGAGTTGAGCTTTATTTTGAGGGGTTGCCAAGACTTGTGAAAACGGAGACGATGTGGAGGAAGACGGTGTTGGCGCTATGACGGAAGATTTTTGTTTTGTTTTTAGAAACTGTTGAAGGGGTGACGATTTCTTTTTTCTTTCAGGACTAAATACGCTTTCGCTGTCACTTTCACTTTGTTCATGTTGTTGTTCTTGTTTTTCTTCTTTTTCATGTTCTTGATGTTCTTGTTCACTAACATTGGAGGAGGAGGAGGAGGAGGAGGAGGAGGAGGAGGAGGAGGAGGAGGAGGATTTTACCTGTCGTGTGGAATCTGTTTGAGTAAATTTTGAACTTGTTATGGGTTTGGTTTGAGAGGTAGTAGCAGTAGAAGCATTAGGTTTAAATCTCATGGGATCAACCGATGATGGAGCATGTTTTATCATGGGTAAAGGATTGACGTTTTTTAAACGTTGCAATTCACGAAATGTATGTCGAATCGTATTTCGTGCCTCAATAATACGCTGCATGGTTTGAACATGTTTCTTGTACCCTATGGCGTTCGCCATGGTAAAGGTAAAGACACACTAACAGGAAATGTCCAACCCTAGGTCTTTTTAAACAGAAATAAAATGATCAAAACCCAAGCGATAACGTCCCTCACATCGTTCACTCTGTTTATTTATGACCAAACAGGCATGGGGATGATGGTTCCAACACGAAGCACACAATTGCGTGAAAGCTGTAAAGGACATATCTGGATTCACATGATCTTGAAAAATATGATAGAGATTTCTAGAGTCTTGGCGGAAGAGAACGATGAGATTGGCATTGTCACGAATCAACTGTTTGGGGATTTTGGAATAGGTCTGAGCCAGATAAAAACAATCCACTTGTTTATGGCGTCCCATACTAAAATACTCTTGAATAATGGCCTGTCGTTGAGTGGCAATATCATCAAAAATTATAATGGAATCTGGTTGAATGCGGTCTGGTTGAATGACATCTTGAGGTGAGGTGAATGTAAAATAGCCCATGGCTTCTTTATTTAACGAAGACATAATTTGTTCCAGATACACGTACAGAGGCTGGTACAAGGATTTGGCAAAAATATAAATATTTTGAAATCGTAGGCCATGAGGTGCGGTAATAATGTTCAGCAAAACATTGGTCTTTCCACAACCCGAAGGCCCTACCATAATACATCGAACGGTAGATGGGAATAGGGTGCCATGACGTTTAGGTTCGCACACGGACAGTGATAGCTCTGAAACCAAATCAGAGACGGGCAAAGCATGGGGTTGTTTCATTAATTCCATTGTGTCGATGACTGAGTTTTTTTCATGTGTGTATAAGGTTTATATATATATAGGCAAGCGGTGAGTAGGATAGGTTAGTTAACGTCTATCACCATGGACGTGTTTGGGAGAGCTCGTGTAACCATGGCCACGGCCGCCTCTTTGTCAAAACAGTCACGAGAGGTGGCAACAAAAAGCTATGTCGATCGCAAAGTGCAAAGTGTCTATCACATGGCCCCGAGACTAACCGCTGAAGGCTATTCAGCCAATCATCATCGTATTATTGATGTGCAAGATCCTCGAGACGAAAATGATGTCTGCACGAAACGTTATGTGACCTATCAAATGAAAAGGCTTTATAAATTTGTCCCATCTGTATTTTTAGTGTACCTGTCAAATCAAAAACTGGACAATGACAGAAACCATTCCCCACCACCACTACCACTGGTGAATGATGATCTTACCTATATGCTTGCTTCCGGTTTAAGTCGATATCGACTGCATTATGATGGTGTCATTCATATTAAATATGCCATGCCTGATGAGAAACATTTAAAAATACAACTAAACGGTGATAGAGTGTTGGCTCACAACCATCAAAGAGTAAATGTGGGAGAAGAATTATCCTTTCATCTTATGCTTACGTTTGAGGAAAAGGAAGCTGGGAAAACGGTGAATGATTTTCCGCTTTATATAGAATTGGCATATACTGCTATGAAATAAGGTTCTCTACGTTAGTTGTTATCGAATGTTTGCTGTGAAAGGTTCACCAAGTAGCAGCATGGTGAAAAAAAGATATGCTATGAACATGAAAAAACAAATCTCAAAAAGAGAAAAAAGCCAGGTCGGAAACCAAGTCGATCGGCCTCACACCCAGTGTTAAAACGTAAAAAAACAAAAAAAAATCTAAAAAGAGTGGCTATCGAAAAAGCTTTACAAGCGGTGCGATTGTCTACAGCTCCGAAATCGCAGCATCATGTATCGATAAAAAGAAAAGAAAGAAAGCAAAAACGTGGGCGAGTCATTTCTGTTGCTAAGCGTGGGTTTTTTTTGCCGGCTTTATTTGCAGGGTTGGCAGCTTTGGGGTCCCTTTTGGGTGGTGCCAGCGCTGTAGCGAAAACCATAAAAGCCGTCGAGCAAGGCAAGCAACAACTCAAAGAAAGCGAGCGACACAATAAAACGTTAGAAGCCATTGCGATGGGAGCTAGAAATGGCAATCCTTTAAAGCCAGTCTTTTATCCACAAGGTAGTGGCCTACCGTCTAAGAAAAAAAAATGTCCATCATCGATAAGCGCTTAAGCTAACTACCTCGTCATGCCATGACCCATGAAGAAGTGGAAAGCTATGCCAAACAACTAAAGATTTCTCATTTTCGAGGTGTATTTATGCGAAATGAATTACCTAAAGCACCGTGGAAAGAAGAACGAGCCATGATGAATTTAGATGATGATGCAGGCCCAGGAACCCATTTTGTAGCCTACGTGAAACAAGGTTCCACAGTATGGTACTTTGACAGTTATGGAAATTTACCACCCCCGATCGAGTTGCTACGTTATTTGGGAAACCGGGTAAAGATATTCTATAATGTGAATCGTCAACAAACCTTTGACAGTCAAGAGTGTGGCCGTTTGAGTTTACATTTTTTATATAAGAGGTCGCGTTAAGCCATCAGTTTCATCATTATGAATGTCAACGCCAAGACCTTTACCGTGCACAGTCGCGGGTCTGAAGTGTCCCTGGATTTTTCCCCCCCATTGAATTGCAACCAGAACAATCCTATGTGCTAGGATTAATTTCTTTGGAAAGTTACAACAGAATTTACAATATTCAAGTGGATATTAATGACAAATTTTATTATGATGATTATATGTTGACACTACCCCCTGGAGGTTATACCATAGACGATGTGCATAAGGCCATTAGCGTGTCGATGATAAAACAATTTGGTGTCAAACCATTTGCGGATGGGACACACACATTTGAACTTACAGCCAATACAATAACTCATCGCTGTCGTATTTTCTCTACGTTTAACATTGACTTTGAAACAGGAGTTCATTCTATTGGTCCTTTATTAGGATTTAAACCAAGAGTGTTGGCAGCTCACCATCCCCATGAATCAGATTATCCAGTGAAATTCATCGAGGACCATCACATTTCTGTAACTTGCAATATTATTAGAGACGTATTTACGAATCAAGAACAAAGCCATTCCCTGTATGATTTTATTGTCACCTCTCCTTGTGGCTATATTATTCGTGAAAACCCTTCTGTGGTTCTCTATCATCCTGTGTGTGTCAGTGATATTAGTAATATTACCTTACGCTTAGTGAATAGAAACCAACAACTGATTGCTTTGGACGCCAACACCCCTGTGACCTACAAGTTGGTTTTAAAGACGCTATGAAATTTATCTATAAAGCAACAACAACGTCTACGAGGTCGGTTAGTTGCCCGCCGTGTATGAAACGGTTGACACGAGTAAACCGACAACGCTTACAACGCCTTGGTTATACGCTACACCCCAATCATGAACAAAGAGCTGTTGCAAGTGTTAAATCCCATACAAGTGGAAGATGGCGTCGTGCGCATTGATATGCATTCCTATCAACCTCAAGCAACAGGACTGAATAACAATGACGAGATTCAATTCATCATTAACAATCAAGATATTTTTACTCTACCTCATGAAAGTGTCCTTCAAATTGAGGGTAAATTAATGAAAGCAGATGGCAGTACGCCCACAACGTCTGCGTTGGCGAATCATGGTTTGGCTTTTCTGTTTTCTGAAGTACGTTATGTGATAAATTATATTGTCATAGATATGACTCGAAATGTGGGCATGACTAGTCTTATGAAATTATATCCATCCTATAGCGAGGAGGAAAGTAAAACGCTTTCTATGGCAGGATGGTGTCCCAACAGTAGCAATAACTGGCTAGTTCATACCGATGGCACTTTTACAGGCTTTCTACCCTTAAAATTACTCCTTGGCTTTGCCGAAGATCACAAGCGTATTATTTTAAACGCAAGACAAAGTTTGTATCTGGTGAGAGACCGCAGTGATTATAATGCACTGAAAGGAGCCTCGGACCAAGTGATAGACTCAAAAATTCAACTGCTTCGATTACTATGGAAAGTGCCCCATGTGACGCTATCGGATCGTAAAAAGCTAAGCATGTTAAATTTGGTGCAAAAAGATAAAGCCTTTCCTATCGCCTTTCGAAGTTGGTGTCTGTATGAATACCCCTTGCTACCTACCACTGACACTCATAGTTGGAGTGTCAAATCGGCTCGCTCTACCGAGAGACCCCTCTATGTTATTATTGGTTTTCAAACCAATAGAAAATACCAACAAAGCAAAGATGTCACCTTGTTTGATCACATTCACTTGAGAAATATACGACTATTTTTAAATAATGTTTGCTTTCCCTATGAGGGGTTGGAACTCAATTTTTCTAAAAATAAGTTTGGTCCCCTTTATGACATGTTCGCTAAATTTCAATCGTCTTATTATGAAAAACAGGATTGTCCTATGTTGTCGCCAAAAGGGTTTAAAGCAAATGCACCACTGATTGTTTTCGACTGTTCGTATCTAGAAGAATCTATGAAAATCACCACCATTGATTTAAGGGTAGATTTTGAAACACAAGAAAATGTCCCAGACCATACCAGTGCCTACTGTTTGATAATTCATGCTAGACAAGTGAAATATCATCCTTTGTCCAATTATGTCACCAGCATGTAAGCCACCTGTGGTCGAATGAAAAAAAAAAGATCATCATTCATAGGATTGATAATAAGCGTCTGCATGCACAGTATCTGTTGCGCTCTGGCACTGTGCGCACATACGACAACAACAAACATCATGTGTCCCTCAATAAGCAACAGCAACAACAACAACAAAAACGTGACAGACAAACCATGGAATTTAAAATGTGAATTTAATCGTTTGAAAACTTTTGAAACATGGACAGTTCCCTTTATGGATTGTGGAGAATTGGCTGCGAGCGGATTTTATTACTTAAAACGTGGGGATGTGGTCAAGTGTATTTTTTGCAACATTGAAATTGGAAACTGGGAAATAGGGGATCGACCCTTTAGCGATCATCAGCGATGGAGTCCATCCTGCCCTTACCTCAATCGCTATGATGTGGGCAATATTCCATGGAGTTTGAATTATCCGGTTATTGTACCAGACACTACAAAACTAGGAGATACCTGTGGACCGTATGTGCAAACTATTCATTTGAATGCTGTTCCAAATTAAGCCAACAAACTTTTTGTAATAAAAGTGTAAGTTTTTTTTGTTATGAATAAAACCTCAAAAAATATTTAGCTGTTGTTCAATTCATTTGTTCCTTTTTTTCCCCTAAAGTCCTTTGACTTTGCCATGTTAAACCATGGCATGGGTTAGTTGTTGATTAGACGTCAATGAGGTAACAAGTAAAAATTAAAAAAAAAAGCATGATGCGTACACTCATTGTGGATTGTCAGGGGTTTAAAATTGCAGACAACAAATTTATATTTAAGGAAGTCGCTTTTATCGATTGTAGTACGTTTTGGGTGTCTAACCCTGTTCATTTGGTGTTTAAACCTCCCTATGCTTTCGAGTTGCTTAGTGAAAAAGATAAAAAACAGAGCCAATGGATTGAAAATCATTTGCAGTTAGCATGGAACAAGGGTGATATTTCTTACAAGTATCTTGACATTGTCATGAAAGCCCATTTGTCCTCGGCCAATGTCTTATTTGTTAAAGGGAGTGAAAAACGCCAGTGGCTTCAACCATTTCTACCCTCTCACTGTCAATGTATTGACCTTTTAGATCTGGGTTGTCCATCCCTGCAATCGCTCATGGACACTTGTCCTTGCGACAATATTCAGAATAAAGCCTTAGCGCATGCATGGCAATTGTTTCATTGGCTCACCACGAGTGCATGTTGGGAGTTGTTCAATAAAATTAAAACTGAAAGTGTATCGTCCAATGATAGCAGTGAGACGTGTACACGTGAAGTGATAACATCAACGTTATAGACATGGACGTCACTACAATCGACAAGGCTATTGGAAAATTCTTTGTGTGCAAGAAAAAACTGATTACCTTTACACAACATGAATTATTAGCACTACCTAAATCATTTCTTTTTTGTGTTGCTGCCAACGCTGTCAAAGAAATTTGGGAAAAGGCACCTGCCGAGTGGACTAACGACTCTGTATTGAGTGAACTACAACCATGCAGTCATTTTTCCCATCACAAGCAATTAACCATGGCAAAAATACCTTCCATTCGACAGTGTGCCACATGCCAATTAATGAAATTATATCATGGTCATAAAACTCAGTGTAAAGACATTGTTACATCATTCCATGGCTGTCATGCGGAAAACAACCACCACCTACCATGCTCGTCAGGAGCCGCCGACAAACAACAACAACAACAACAACAACAACAACAACAACAACAGCAAGAACAAGAACAAGAAGAAGAAGAAGAAGAAGAAGAACAAAAAAAGTGTTTTTCACCGATTGAAACCTCTATGTCCCAGGTGTACTGGCCGTGGAATTATTGATAACATTATTAAAAACTTACCATTCGAAGCTCACTTACCTGCTTACAGCTTTTGCGGCCCTGGTACTCGTCTTGAAGATCGCTTGAGGAGAGGGGATATGGGAATCAATGCTTTGGATCATGCATGCCTTAATCACGATAAAGCCTATGAAAACAGTGATCCCACACTAAGACGCATTGCCGACAAAGTCTTGTTAAGCATTGCCAAGCAACGATTAACAGCTTCAGATGCCAGTCTAGCATAACGAATGGCAGCATTTATAGTGATTGGTGCTATGAAGAGCAAATTACTTTTATATAGATATGGACTTTAACGTGATGAATTTATGTTTAAAAAATGTATAGTATCACTGTTATCATGACAAAAAATAAATAAAAAGACAAGAGTCCATGTTGTGTTTCTTTTTTCCATTATTATTATTCACTCTTAGTTTCATTATTATAATTATAAATGACAAACAATAAAAAAGGGACAGCAGTGCATCGTTAAAAAATATTACTAATTGTAGTAAATCTATTTTTTCAATCACAAACAATAAAAAAGGACAAAAGTCCATTATTTTAACTAATAGTTTCATCATTATTATTATTATAAAAAATTATATATACATGGTAATTGTACTAAACCTATTTTTTTTAAATCACAAACAATCAAAAAAAAAGGACAAAAGTCCATCATTATTCATCAGCTTCAAATGCCAGTCTAGCAGAACGAATGACAGCACGAAATCTTTTATTTACTCTAGAACCAGTTTTTTTTTGTTAAACGCTTATTATTATTGAATAAAATAACATGTTACTAGAATTTGATCATTATAAATTATAATAAAAATTGCTTAAAAATTGCTATAAATGCTATTTTAAATCACAAACAATAAAAAAGGACAAAAGTCCATCATTTTAACTAATAGTTTCATCATTATTATAAAAAATTATATACATGGTAATTGTACTAAACCTATAAACAAACAAAAAATCTACCATTAAGCATAAGTTTTGAAAATTTATTTTTATTATTATTATTTATCATGGTAAACGTTGAACAACAATTAATAAACGTTAAACTGTTGAGCACCAAAAAATAATAATTTTATTTTATTATAGTTATTGAAGAGTAGGGCATGAATAAACAAAAAGTTACTGCTAACGTACAATAATTATTCGTTTTCAATTTTTACAAAACGAACCATGCATCGATTATTTTTTTCACCCTCATAAATTAAATAGACAGGGTGAATACTGGAATTGACATCTTCCATGACATTATCAGGTAGGTTATTAAATCGTGTGGGAAGAAATGTCTCAAAGTCTTGACAAATGCAAAGAGCTCGTTCACCATATTTGGTTATCAGTTTTTGAATTTTATGTATGCGAAAGGGTGTTTGCGTAGGCAATTCACTCATTTTCTTGCGTGCAAAGCCACAATCTTGACCAATGGCGTTCAAGGCGTCCATGGCTGTCTATAACCAAAGAAAAGAGTGTTACTTTCTAACACTCTCGTTCTTATATTACAACAACAATAACTTTTGTACATTAAAGTGTGTTGTTGGTTTTTTTTATCCTGAGTGTTTAAGACCTGAAGTTGTAGATAGATAGTATTGGATAAAAATATAATAATAATGTTTATATCATTTTTTCAGTCAAAACATACATTTGGAAATTATTTAACAGGAAATGTTTTATCAAAATTAAGTGTGAATCTCTCTTGGAGGTAAATGCATGTCTCTGTTGTGAATGGGAATTAGCCTATCATTCCCTTGTCGAATGACTTGTATTCGTTTGCTCTGTTGTTGTGCAAATTCACACAACATTCTGTTAAATAAATAGTATCAACAAATACTAAGAGCAAACATGTGAATGCTTTTGGTAACCTATAAAAAGGCAAAGTTAACACGCTATGCATTTAATAACCATGTCTACATCCAACAAAACAAAATTCAAAACTACAAATTTAAACCAGTGTGTATGTGTTCATCAACGTGAATACACGATAAACTAAAACAAACAAACAAACAAAATAGCCAAATGTATTCTAAACGTCAAGTATGCACCTGAAAGCCGAATGTAAACAAAAAAAAGCGATAATCATGACATCATGTGGTTAGTTTCTAACAAATCTCATTCTATGAGGCGAATATTGATTCATAGGTAAGCTAAGACAAATTTGGCGAAATGCTTGTTCTCGATACGAAGTGATTCGTTCCTCAGCAGGAAATTTATAAAAATGAAATCAAAACATTTGAGAGGTTATTGGAAAATAAACATTAAACAGGGGTTTTGTACATATTGTACACCAGAAATCTGGAAAATGATCCTCGTCAGCTAATTTAACAATCACTTGATTCATGGTTAAACCGTACCATGCTTTATGAATCACTTGCGTGGATACATTATTTTCAAAGCCAAAATTTAGCATACAGGATTTACAAAAGTGATGCCCTGGGTCATGAAACAAATCATCATCATTATCATCACGATTCATGAAGCTGTCATAAAATGTGGTGTCAATGCGTACTTTCGTGTTTCTATATTCTGAAGGATAGGCCACACGTTGAGGATTATGAGACATCATCGTGGCATATTCATTGAACGTGGTGTGTTTTGTGATGATCAAACAATCTTCACCGTGGCTCATGATTGAATCTGAAAAGTAGTCGTTGCCGTTTACTAAGTGAATAAATAAAAATACTATGTACTATATACACTGTCTGTCCCCTAAGTCAATGGCAAAAAATAAAATAAAAAATAAGCAAAACACAAATAAATAACCATATGTCTGTTGACTTCTTTAGTTGTAGGCCTCAAGCATAACATGCAACAGATGAAAAGAAACAATTTCTGTTCAGATATTGGACTGGTGTTGTTTTCAAATATATCACCACTCATAACTCTAGCCATAAAGTGAGAGTTTTGTCTACAGTAAAAGCAGCAGATTATTATTATTCTTTTGTTCTTGCATGAGACCTACTAAGCCACACCCTAGTGTGGCCTATTAAACCGCATGCCTACTGAGGATGAATGGTCACTTTGCTGAAACATGAGGCCTACTAAGCGACAACAATAGTGAGGGTGGCTATTTGTTTTCTTTCCTAACCTAACCTAAAGAAGTCTACATGTTTTTAATCTAGCCTGTGCACAGTGAACCATGCAAACGTTGATGCATGGCTCTCTTTATGCGTTGACAGGCAAATAGCACAAGACATACAGTTTATGTACAACTATTTACAGGCTTTCACACTTCCATGCATACACACATGCACACTGGCTAAAAATAAAAATTATATGATACACTACAATTTTTTATTTTTATTCCGAGGCTCAGGATGGCATCTCGCATTTGATAGCAACCAAACCAAACACTTGCCGTGTTGTACAACAACAATAGCTACAACCACTACTGGTTGTAACCAAATGGGACGCTTGTCATCATATCCTGACACCACTGTCTCTTGTCGTCTAACAAAGCGAGTGTTTGTTTTCGCTGCTTCATTAAAAATAAATCATGATTTTTTGAGAGAATCCTAAACTGACTATGTGCCATGGCTGTGTGGGTCTGAAGAACATGTAAATAATCATCCACACAGAGACGTTTAACCACATGCTGGCTAATCCCTTTGGCTCGCATAGATTCGCATCGATCCACCTGTCGAAAACTATACATTTTCGGAGCGAGACCTACAAACTCACTCATCATGGTGTCTGAACACTCATCTTTCATTAAACCAATTTCTTTTTTGTTCAGATGGGGGATATCGAACACGTTCTTCTCACTAAACGAGGACGTGTCAAACCATTTTGGGTTTTGTTTCATAACGACATACGGATCACAGTCATGGATATGGTAAATAAAACTATCCGTGTCTGTATATAACAAGGAAATGGTACCAAATCGCTGTATTGCAAAACCATAATGGAATTTATACATGTGCAATTTTGAAAAATCTAAAATGACTTGGCCTAAATAGATAGGCTTATTCATGACCACTTTAGTTTTAGCAAGTTCAATAGTCAGTAGATCATGATCAATAATGTTTAAAGATTTGAAATTTGGTTTTGCAATATATTTTTGAGCCCCCCATCTGCCATGCCATGTATTGACCAACTTAATGTCCCTATACTGCCGTACATTTTCCAAACTCTTGCCATAAATACAATTATTCATCAGTTTAAAAAAATTGATTTGAAATGGCTGAGTGGCACTTTGTCTGTGACTGGTATTTAAATCCATGTATGGTTTCAACCACGGTTTCTGACAAAAAGAAATACCTCTATGGATTTTTCTCAGGGTTAAGCCCTGGGCTAAACATTCTACCAGCATGTCAATATGCAACACATAGTGATTTTTATCATACAAGGTACCCATTAATTTCTTATGATTGCCCTTACTCTCGGGCGGCACCATTTTCTCTATGCAAAAGGGGAAATCACCATGTCGCTGTCTGAGATGGGGGGGGGGGGATAAGCTAAGTCGACGTCAAGAACATACCCTACGTCCTGTTGCTTGCTGGCGCTATGCACATTAAAATCTTTAATTTCATCCTCAGACAGCCAGACAAAGTTTCTGTACGGCAGTGGTCGACTCATAGCGTGACCGTATAAATTGTTTACGTCGAAATACATTAGATAGGATTCTGGTTCTTCAGGACAGTAATCAGGCATGTAACGATTATTTGCCTTGGCATGTCGCTGATTGAGCGATACGAATCCCCCACGAATCCCTTTTTCCATCATGAGTACCATATCGGGATCCGTCAGTAAATCAAGCTCAATGTGGGTAAATTTGAGGGCGGCGTCCCAACTTAACCCTGGACTGGTATAGTAGTGGGCGGGGTCAAGGCCATAAATCGTGTGACATAGCTGACGAAACGTTTCAAAAACGTCGGTCAACAACAACACGTCTAATTTTAAGTAGTGCATAGCCTACTGGCCCATGGTTTCTATGCCAAACACTCGCCAAACATGCTGTGCGTGGGCATAGTCTTCTTCACTGACGGTGCTTTGTGTTAACTGAGAAAAGAATTTTTCTCTTGGCGGCAAAGTCGTTTCTTCAAGCACTTCGTAACTTTCCACATAATCGTATGGAAAATGGCCTTTACGAACACACAATTTAAATTGATTTGTATCCGTAAAGTGGGAATGGGTATGTTTCAACTCATCTTCGCTTAAGCCTTTCACAAGACTATCCAGCGAACTAGACATAAACTTGAATGAGTCGAGAAAGCGAATGCTCATGCTTCCTTTTCTCCATGAAAGTGAGGTAAAGCTCCCATGGTTCTTAGCCAAAATGCTGAATTTGCTCTTATCTACATGAGCAAATTGTTTTACAATGAAGTGGAGGTCATACCGGGAGAAATTGTGTAAGAAGACAGGGAGGAAGCGAGGTGTAGAGTACTTCAAATTGCATTCGTTATGGGCAGCACCTCTAAAATGCCCTGTCCTGTGGTTGTGGTCTCTTACTTTTTTTTCTCCGCCTAAGATTGGCTTTTCACATATGTGGCAGGTGGTGGCTTGATCATATTCTCTTTGCTGTACTTCATTCATCTTAATTGGTACAGGGTTGTTCAAAATAGTTTCTACTTTGCCTGCTAAAGCCGCCATTTGATCAACAAACCATCGCGCACAATCCTGACCTTTATGACTTACGTACTCACATTGTGAATTATCATAGTGACAGACAACATAATAGGCTACAGCAAAAGGCTCATGTTTCTGCACTGGATAGGTTGAGCTTGTATGGGGGCTTGGTTCACATCCCTGAATGGGAACAGTAAGGGCCTCAAAATCAGCGTAAACAGTAAATGGTACCATTTCTTGTTTATTAGTGGCCTTAAATTTTAAGACTGCATCATTTCCTTCGGGCAAGACTAGCTTTACTGCCGTCTGCCCTTCACAGTCTTCCGTATGTCGTTTCAAAAGTTCATCAGTTCCAAAATACTGAAGGCAGCGCTCGCAAATGTGTTTTGCACACTTATCTTTAGACATTTGACTGCTCACCAATTTACTTAAATTCTTTATCCAACAATAATGGCTTTTATCCCCATCAGACAGGAAAAGCAGGTGAATGTGATGTTGCTTTACCTGTTTGGTGGCATACAAGGGGCCCACAATATTGGACCCGTCGATGCCATACACCATGAAAGAGAAATTTGGATTATCTTTCTCAAATAAATGAATTTTATCTAGAGGCATGGGAAATGAAACACGCTCGAGATTGAGAGTTTGTTTCATGTGGTTAAACAATTCTTTGTACTGCCCTGGCAAATGACCATTTCTGTCTTGACAGGGTTGCAGACAGCTCACTATACTCCACAAAAAGCAGTAATCGTCTTTGTTGCGTATGTTGATCACTGCCTTTCTCGAAGCGATAAAGCTCGGCGTGGCAATATAGCTACTTCCTGCATTCAATGGATTGTATTTACAAATATTGATTTGCAAATAGGCAATGCTATCGAGGGCCAAGCCACTGGGACACTGTTGCAACTTATCAAATTTAGAGATAAGCGCTTGAATAGCTTTCTCCTGATACCACGTTTCCAAATTATCGGCTATCAGTACTTTCTCAATTTTTGTACAAATGTTGAAGGTGTGTTTCTCTTCAACATTATTTTTTATCAACGTAAATTCACATAGTAGTTCGAAGTTTATTTTTAAAGCGTGATGCAATCTTAAGCCTTGTTCACATTCACTCAAAAAAATGGGAAAACATAATTCCACAAAATCTTTAGGCGACAGACAGTGATTCGCATTGTAAATTCGACCTGAGCATACTCGCGTTTTGAAACATTTGGCCAACGGCTGCCACACTAACACTTCACTCTCCGATATAGACATGATTATAAAATGGACAAATAAACGTGCAACCCTTACCTTAAAATAGGTTAATCCAAAATCTGCAATTCCAAACGACCACACTTATCGATTTTTACTGACTGGCACACAATCTCGTTCACAGGTACACAATGGTTGTAGCAATTTGGGCCCCCAGCAGGAAATGATCACCAACAAGGTTGATATAGTTTTAATATCAACGACAAGGTTTATCTTGTTTTTAGTTTCCAATGATTTATCTGAAAAACAAACCAATACAATCCGTTATTAGTCATGGTTATATACATTAAACATGTGCATTCATTCATTCATTCATCCATTCATTCATTCATTCATCCATTCATTCATTCATTCATTCATTCATTCATTCATAAGACTTACTAAAAACAAAAGGTTTCAAGTGTGCACACATAAATAAGACACTCACTCGAAAATAACAAAGTCATTTACAAAGACTCACCTCTTTTTTTTAATATCGAAAGCGTCAAAGTAGTTAAAACCTATTCACTCCATATATATATCTTCATTCTGAAACAATAATAAATACACGCCATAAGTATATAAATTTCCGTGAAATAAATAACATACATTTAACAACAACAACAACAATAAAAGTAATGGAACAACATGTACTCACCATATAATGAATTATAATACTTTCAGCAAATGTGCTCTTTGCCGCCACTGTCACTGTCACTGTCACTGTCTCTCTCTGTCTGCTTTCCCAGACTTAATGATGTTGTTTTTAAAAATCTGCAACAAACGAAATCCCCCAAAAATACCATCATTCACTAACTTACTTTTCATGCATACACAAAATAACAATAAAACCAATCATGTCATAATTAACAATAATGAACCTACCTTAGTACAAGTATGGCCGCAGTTCACGTAATATTTCACAAAGAGCATAAGGCACTTGCATCCGTCACCTTCAAAGATGAACACGAGAATGATGAGTCTCTCTTACCCTCAGAACATATATGTCTCCTCAACAAGATGCAAAGTTAACACTTTACTTTTTTTTTGTTCCTACGAGTAGGATGTCATGGAGCGCACAAGTCAGAGCGATTCTCACAAGCTTTTGCAATCTCTGCATGAGTATGTGTGGGAATGCAATGATCAGCTTTTCGACAGAGCTGTATGTCCTTCATCGAGATATCGAGTAACACGTCTGGGTCAGATAACAGCCACCTGCATGCGAACAACAGGCTGTTATCTCTCTCTGCTGCGAGGCACGTACGATGATAAGACCTGTGTCTGTCTGGATCGCCGTGGGCTAGCTTCAATGCTTTCAATTCTCATTGCATTAAACAAGTTCTCTCTCTGCGTGTGAGCCCTGACCAGTCAAGACAAATAATAATAATAATAATAATAATAATGCATAAATGTTTTACTAACATCATAGCGCATAACATAACGTGACTTCAAATCTGGTTTCTTACTTTTTTCCCCGTTTTCCTCAACGATCTCGAAAAAAATAACGGAAACCATCATTTTAGGTTTTCCATACCTACATTTCCCGTAAACAGAACAACGACACAAATACATCGACATGACCATCATAAAAATCGCCTCATTCGTTTTCCAAATAACGCGAAAATGAACAAAAAACACCTTTTCCATAAGAAAACCATGTTTCCAGCTTTTTTCCTTTTTCATATCTATATCCCCGTAAAGAGGACAATGAAACGAAATAAATACTATCACACACGTCATTCTCACGTTTTCGGTTTTCACAATATGAGGGAAAATCACAAAACCCATTTGTGACTAAAAAGAACATGTTTCCAGCTTTTAACCTATTCCATATCTATATCCCCGTAAAGAGCACAACGAGACGAAAACATACTATCACGCACGTCATTATCACGTTATCCGTTTTCCAAAAATCGGCAAAAATGTGAAAAACGCATTTTTCGACCCAAAACCCTAAGTTCACCTTTTCGACACCTACATTCCCGTAAAGAGCACAACGAGACGAAAAAAACGAATCCAAGCACGCTCTCCCAGCATGGCCCGTTTTCCAAAAATCGGCAAAAATGTGAAAAACGCATTTTACGACCCAAAACCCTAAGTTCACCTTTTCGACACCTACATTCCCGTAAAGAGCACGACGAGACGAAAAAAAGGAATCCAAGCACGCCCTCCTAGCATGGCTCGTTTTCCGAAAATCGACAAAAATGTGAAAAACGCATTTTTTGACCCAAAACCCTAAGTTCACCTTTTCGACACCTACATTCGCGTAAAGAGCACCATGATACGAAACAAAGGAATCCAAGCACGCCCTCCTAGCATGGCCCGTTTTCCGAAAATCGACAAAAATGTGAAAAACGCATTTTTTGACCCAAAACCCTAAGTTCACCTTTTCGATACCTACATTCCCGTAAAGAGCATAACGAAACGAAAAAAACGAATCCAAGCACGCCCTCCTAGCATGGCCCGTTTTCCGAAAATCGACAAAAATGTGAAAAACGCATTTTTTGACCCAAAACCCTAAGTTCACCTTTTCGATACCTACATTCCCGTAAAGAGCACAACGAGACGAAAAAATCGAATCCAAGCACGCCCTCCTAGCATGGCTCCTTCCATTCCAAGGTCGCAGGGGCTCACCACTTGCTTTTGTAAGCAGCTCCCGTGTTACCCCACTACTCTTTACAAATAATAAGAAAGGTTTGTCAATGTCGTAATGTTTTTCCACTCTACACAAAGAATGTTCATAGGGATTAAGACTTCGGTCTTATCAAACGACTAGTATTTCTTAGATCGTCGATAGTTTATGTACAATAATGATATAACAATATCATTCGATGTTTCTTCTTTTCTTGAAGTTATACGTCGGTACATTAATGTGCTCAAATTAAATTTAATAAGAATTTAATTTGAAGCTATGACACAATGTCAGAATACTTGGTTTAAATAAAATTATTAAAATTCGAGAGTCGAAACGAATAGTCTCCTATGAGGCAATACAATTCCTCAAACAAAATCTCAATGTCAGTTCCACAACTGATCCATTGAATAAAATTGAAAAATAGATGAAATGCAATCATCTTATAAATAATCTTGAAGTATAAAAAACTCAACACACATCTGAAGTGTAAAATACGTAAAAGCACTGAAATACATGAAATGTGAAAATATAGAAATATGGAATAAGATCGCTGGAAATATGGAATAAGATCGCTGAAAATATGGAATAAGATCGACGAAAATATGGAATAAGATCGCTGAAAATATGGAATAAGATCGGTGACTCAGAATGTTACTAAACAAGCTCTATATAACAATTGAGATACACTAATACCTTATTTGGACGATAACTTGAAGATCTATGTAAGTATTACCACAATACATTAGATGTTTCCTCAGTACAAGACACTGAGATGGATCTGCATTCGAACCTCGGATATGCGACCTCAGAGATAAGAAACGTCCCTCTCTGGAATTCACCAACATTCACCTGAGCTCGAACGACATTCTTCTGGCAAATTCTTCTGTGTTGCTGGGCTACCATTCCCTAGCATCTTGACAAATCTCTTCTGTAAAGTCTTCATTCTCCGTCGTAAATATGTATCAGCTTCATCATTGGAATATAATTATGGAAATATTCATATAAATGGTGAATGAAATATTTCCATTGCTAATTGATGTGATATTAGTGTTCGTAGACTGACGGAAATGCACAAGATGGACCGTACACTACGTCTGTATTCAAGAATACGTTGTCTAACGAAGCTCCATCGTTGTATCTTAACTCCTGTTATCGAATATGTCTCTGGCGCATGATTATTTAGTTCATCATATCAACAATGTTAATTATGCTGAATGATAACGTTTCAAGAATAATAATAGTCATTCTGTTAATGTTTATGTGTTGCACCAATATTAACAATTCTCCGCCACTGTTCACTTGATCTGCGTTCGCCAACTTCACGTTGCAATTTATAATGATATTCAGCTTTATTTCAAACACATTTGGAAATCTAACTTGACAGGCTTATATTGTCGAAACGGTGAATTGTAAAACGCTCGACTTTTCACAATATATAGTAAGCGACCTGTTCTTTATATATATATTCGCTTATTTAACTTCAGATCTCAATTATATAAGAGATATAATCAATGCAATGTTCCTCGCAACTTCACGTAGAATGGAAGTGCGGTGACCTCCTACGTTCCGCCTAGCTATCCTCGCGTCTCCACATGTCGACAGTCGTCGCACTCGGACTAAGCTTTGGGATCTCCGTTAACCCAGTAAAAACACTTCCTCACTCTTCAATGTCTGCTGGAATAAGAACATCGATCCTTGGATCTCCCCCTCCAAGTCGAATTTTTGGCGGCCATATCAATCTCCCACCATAATTTTAGCGCGTAGATTACTAATGCTTATTACTGCGTAGATTAACCGATCTGCGGTTTTTAAAGTATCAGACATAATTTATTTTAATATTCTCTTCATTACCTAATAAGAAAATCTTCTTCTAAGGGCCTAAATGCATAATTTCATCATATTGTGTAATTAAAGTTGATCCCGTCTTCAATAAGACCTGTTCTCATTGGCTCTGGGCTGGGATCCAATAGCATAATTTATAACAATATTTATAATATTAATTTCCAAACTCGCTGTTGCTATGCTAAATATAGCCTTCTAGAAGCGTCCATTGTGCAATATATAACGTGATCGGGCTCTCCCACAGTCTCGAGCTTGTAACACTACACTCCTGTGTCACACTTCCAGAAATTATATTTGCTGGTTAAATTTTATCATGGGGACGGAAAATACTCTCATTTTGTCCCTAAATAATTCAATTTACGGGGGCAGTACCTTCTTCAAGGCCACGGCCGCCTCCTCCCCTCTTCCTTGCCTATCCATCCTGACCATCCCTTACCTTCCCCCATGAGGCCCCTGTTCGCTTTGCAGGTGAGGCCGCCTGGGCGAGGTGCCAATCACACCCCACCAGTTGTATCCACAACGATTAGATGTTCCCAGCTCTAGGACACTGCCCGTAGAGGCGGTAGTGGTGAGTTCCCTCGCTGAGTCCTTGGGTTCCACCAAACTTGAGGGTAAACGACTAAGAAAAGAGAAAGAAGAAAAAAATATTGAAATTTCTAATTAGTTCGAAATACAGTATTCCTGGCATAATATAGCCTAATAGAGCATTACAGTTGACAGCCCTGGTGACTGAATATATTGTTAGTTCCGTCTCTTAAGGTACAGAGTACAAAATTTGGTTGATGTCCAATGGATGGCATGGACGTTACATGCAGTTAGACATTGGATTTATCAGCGCGCGTATAATCATGTTGGCAAGCAACGCTGTCATGCCTGTGTTGGTCAGAAATAATCTGAAATATTATGATCTCCTGTTGTGCCAATTTTGGATTAAATCCATTTGTCAGTATAGAAGTTATATGTATTTTAAAATTGGACCTATCAGCAGGCATAGAGTCATGTTGGCAGCACTGACGTATATTAGTTTCTCCAAAGTAATCTAGAATGTTAGGTACTATACGTGTGCAAATTTTAAAGCTGTTGGCTTACATACTTTCTCATATATTAATATTAGGGTAAATATAGAGACAGCATTTATAAACAGTTGGCAGCCCTGGTTGCTCTTAAGAATAAGCATAGTCATATCTGTTATGGCACACATAGCAAATAAGACATTTGGTTGAAATACAATTGATAGTATAGAAGTTACATGTATTTTAAAATTGGACCTATCAGCAGGCTTAGAATAATGTTGGTAGCACTGACGTACAAAAGTTACTCCAAATAATCTAGAATGTCAGGTACTATACGTGTGCATTGTTTAAAGCTGTCGGCTTGCATACATTCTGATTTATTGGTATTTGGATAAGAATAAAATAGAGAACATTTATTGACAGTTGGCAGCCCTGGTGGCTTTTAATAATACCTCAGTCATATCTGTTTAAGTACACATAGTAGTCTGCATACGAAATTTTGTTGAAATCCAATTGATAGTGTAGAACTTATATGCATTTAAAAATTGGACCTATCGGCAGGCTTAGAATCATTTTGGCAACACTACCATGCATAGCCTCCAGGACATTAAACTGAATTATTATTATCTATATGTGAGCCAATTTTGAAGTAGCTCCCATGCATACGTTCCAAGATATCCAACATGGAGCTCAAATGTCAATAGCGGTTTTTCAGCAGTTGGTAGCACTGACATAATTTTCAAATATGGGCTTGAGATATTCAGGTATAGATCTTGACTCATACAAAATTTTGTTTCGATTGCTGCAGTCGTTTAGGAGTTGATAGGGGGGTACACACACACAGCCAGACAGCCAGACAGACATACATTTGCCCGTATCGATCTCATAAGTCTACTTTTTCTTAATTTTTGCAAAATGTGAAAAGTAGGCTAATAACCACGTACACACGTTATAAACTTATAACACTTGTAACTTAAAAATGGCTATAATCGAAGTAACTAAGTCTACTTTACTCGGCAAATCGTGCGTCGCAACTGTCCCAGAGCCGCAATGCCATGTGCTCGTCTGACCTTCGGTTCGGCCTTCTACCTGCAGCGCTGCGCAGGCCTTGCGGCCGGCCCCACTTTCAGTGAAAGACCCTCTATATTTTATTCGCTTATCCTTCCAGCTCCGGTTCGCCTATGGACTCTGCGAGGGTTCATTTCTCTACCATTTCAAGGACATTGTCTGTGAGCTGATGATACTTACTCAGCAGATACAACTGGGGATGGTAACAGGCATATCGTCCAAACGACCGCTGACTTGGGTCTAATTAAACAAGGGTCAGGGAAGGGATTTTGGAAGGAATTCGACCAGGAATCTCTTGGATGGAACCGTTCCGGCATTTTCCTGTTGGTGAAAATGGGAAATCACGAAAACTATTTTCAAGCCAGCCAAACTGGGATTGAAGCCCACGCTTGCACGTTAGCGCTCTTGGTCACTGTGGCCGATGGTTTACATTTATACGCCCCAAATATCCTCAACACTGTACAATCCATCTCTCTGGAAGATATAGCAATTTAACTGTTTTCACGCTATATACGGTACATTGTATCTCACAATATAAGCGTTGCCATCCATCTGGACTAATCCATTGGCAGCAGTCATCGATTCTGATTGTGGCATAGTTGAATAAATTATGTAGGCTACACACGTCGACATTTGAGTGGAACAGTGAATAATAGAATGATTATCCACGATACAACTGAGCTGTTTAATCTAATTTCATATCAAATGTCCATGTAGATGCCATCAGAAATTTCGGAATAATCACAGTTTTGTAGCATGACATCCATCAATGTTGTGCACTAATACGCGGCTGCAAATGAGAGTCATAAATTGCTCGTTGCGTAGTGGATAGCATTCCAGGCTGTCACCAGGGAGACTCGGGATCGATTCTTGGATCTGCCAAGAAATGTAATTCTGGTCTGAGGGGAGGAATGGGGTACATTCAGCCCCGTGAGGCAATACTAAAAAGATGCGGGTTTGATTCCTATATCAGTCATCCTCGAAGTGGTTTTCCGATGTTTCCCACTTCTACTCTAGGCAAATGCCGGGATGGTAGCTAACCTAAGGTTACGCCCGCTTTCTAGCGAAATTATAATTTCACACACTAGTACAGTACAGACATCACGGTGAGCAGGATACACTAACCAACATTGAAAATGCTAGTTTATTCAAGCATGGGAAATACGAATAGGCCTATGGCACTTAAAATGCTGAGTTAGCTCTATGTTCCGAGATAGAACGACATTTCATTATATGCTAGAGAATTTGAGGGACTTTCGAAAAACAATAAGATTTTTTTTTTTACTTAAACGAATCGTAGTTTGGCAATCCCTAGTACAGGTATCCAGAGACATTGTCAGCCATATTGTGTTTGTTGTTTGTGAATAACCTTTGTTTTCTTCTTCTTATGGGACAGCAGGGATAGGTTTTCACATTGCAACAGAAAGGTCTGGCCAGCTTGGGAAACTTTGTGCCCTGGGGTAAAATACGTAATTTACCTGTACATAGAGTAAATTAAAACAATCAATTGTTACTTCTGTCGTGTAAAGATATCATATTAATATAGTATTGGCTTTTACTACAGAAGTACATATATTACTAGTAGTGTATCTAAAAAACTAGAGCTAATAAACATATTCTAAGGTCATATTTGGATTTCCTGACACAAATTTAGTAAAAACTAGTATTTTTTATTAAAGAAGAAAATGGAATGTTGTCTTTTGTCGGCTAGTGTCATCAGACAAGTACTTCACACACCCAAGTACAGTACACGTGGCTACATATCCACGATGGTGCAAAGCCCCTAAATCGGTACTAATATAATGAAGCTGAAGAGTTTGTTTATTTGTGTGTTTAAACGCGCTAATCTTCGGAACTACCAGTCGGATTCTAAAAATTATTTTTGTATATGATAGCCTGATTCAAGAGGAATAGTGTAGGCTATGTTACATTAGGCTACACCTCTCAGATAACCTTAAAGTTTGATTTTTTTTCAGTAAGTCGGAAGAACAAGTGTTCCAGAACAGCTTCAATAATACCGAAGTCTATTGTTGCCTGGCAATGCGGGCTGCATCACGTCGCCCCTACGAGTGTTCTGGTGCAGAATTGCGAGCTGCTTATAAATTATTGCAGTCAGGGGGGTAATTAGTGCAAAAAAATCTTAGGCCCCTTAAAACGGTTATCATCATGACAATAGTATGCTTCTGTATAAGGGCGATGGTATTGGTGCAATAAGCGTTGGTGCTTTCAAATCTACTTTCATTTATTCCGATCCTTATCCTTGAGCGCTCCAGTTCTGTAGTAGTATTCATTATCATCCATAAAACAAATAAATACTCCGGGCGAAGCCGGGCACTAATGCTAGTAATCAATATAAACAACTCTCTGCCTTTATGTTTGTTATTTAAAAACTAGTTGGCCAGTATACTCCCAACCTTCACTCTTGTCAAATATAGTTGGTCTGAACACTAAATCCAATTATAGTGCAAAAATCATAAGTAATAAACATACTGGCTTATGTAAAAATGTAGACTTTCACGACCGGCGTTGAAATAGGAATCTCTGTTTCGCGGGCTTTTTGGTCGTGTTCCAAGGACATTTTGTCGTCCCGACGTTTCGCTGAATACTGCGTTCAGCATGTTCACAGGTTACATAAAGCGAGGTAAAACAAGTAAACAGAAGATATATAAATAGTCAACAACCCACACATAGAGGCTACCATAGCAACGGCGTACCACATAAAAGTAATGCATCAAGGACAGGGCTGCTCGTCTGTTGCATCTTCTCGTCTACGACGGTCAATAAGGGCAGGCTTGAGGGGATTAAGGACTGGAAGCCAAGCTCTGTTCACACGTTCTGCTTCCTCCTTAAGATTGAAGCTGTTAGTATGCTTCAGGATTTCAATGGCCTCCCTTTGTAGCCTGGCATGATAAGACACCGTGGTGGACAGAACTTCGGTGTCTCCATATCTTATATCGTGACCTGCAAGTAGCGAGTGTGCTGCTACAGTGGATTTATCTGTTTGTCCCAGCCGACTGTGTCGTTCGTGCTCCTTGAGGCGAGTGGCAATACTTCTTTTCGTTGTTCCAATATATACTTGGCCACAATCACACGGGATTTTATAAACCCCTGCCGCGGTATGAGGATGTCGCTTATCTTTAGCGGACCTAAACATGTCCTTAATTTTTCGTGTAGGCCTGTATATGGTCTTTATATCATGGGACTCGAGTAGCCTCCCTATTCTGTCCGTGACCTTTTTTATATATGGAAGAAAAGCTCTAGCCAGGGGCTGTTTGTCTCCAATTACCCTTGTAGTTGGACGTCTCGGATGGAGTGCTCGCTGGATATCTTTCTGGCTGTACCCATTCGCGCGTAAGGCCTCGTTGAGGTGTTCAATTTCTTGTTTTAGACACTGCTTTTCACAAATTCTTTTAGCGCGGTCAGCCAGTGTTTTTATAACTCCGTATTTCTGTCGTGGGTGGTGGTTGGACGTCTTATGTAGATATCGGTCAGTATGGGTCGGCTTACGGTAAACTGTATGTCCCAAAGTTAGATCAGCGGTCTTCGTTACCATAACGTCGAGAAACGCGATTTTCTGTTCATTTTCTAACTCCATGGTAAACTGAATGTTCGAGTTCTGGCTGTTAAGATGTTGTAAAAACAGATACCTTTGTAATATGGGGCCATGGTAAAGATCAATTAAATCTGTTTTTACAACATCTTAACAGCCAGAACTCGAACATTCAGTTTACCATGGAGTTAGAAAATGAACAGAAAATCGCGTTTCTCGACGTTATGGTAACGAAGACCGCTGATCTAACTTTGGGACATACAGTTTACCGTAAGCCGACCCATACTGACCGATATCTACATAAGACGTCCAACCACCACCCACGACAGAAATACGGAGTTATAAAAACACTGGCTGACCGCGCTAAAAGAATTTGTGAAAAGCAGTGTCTAAAACAAGAAATTGAACACCTCAACGAGGCCTTACGCGCGAATGGGTACAGCCAGAAAGATATCCAGCGAGCACTCCATCCGAGACGTCCAACTACAAGGGTAATTGGAGACAAACAGCCCCTGGCTAGAGCTTTTCTTCCATATATAAAAAAGGTCACGGACAGAATAGGGAGGCTACTCGAGTCCCATGATATAAAGACCATATACAGGCCTACACGAAAAATTAAGGACATGTTTAGGTCCGCTAAAGATAAGCGACATCCTCATACCGCGGCAGGGGTTTATAAAATCCCGTGTGATTGTGGCCAAGTATATATTGGAACAACGAAAAGAAGTATTGCCACTCGCCTCAAGGAGCACGAACGACACAGCCGGCTGGGACAAACAGATAAATCCACTGTAGCAGCACACTCGCTACTTGCAGGTCACGATATAAGATATGGAGACACCGAAGTTCTGTCCACCACGGTGTCTTATCATGCCAGGCTACAAAGGGAGGCCATTGAAATCCTGAAGCATACTAACAGCTTCAATCTTAAGGAGGAAGCAGAACGTGTGAACAGAGCTTGGCTTCCAGTCCTTAATCCCCTCAAGCCTGCCCTTATTGACCGTCGTAGACGAGAAGATGCAACAGACGAACAGCCCTGTCCTTGATGCATTACTTTTATGTGGTACGCCGTTGCTATGGTAGCCTCTATGTGTGGGTTGTTGACTATTTATATATCTTCTGTTTACTTGTTTTACCTCGCTTTATGTAACCTGTGAACATGCTGAACGCAGTATTCAGCGAAACGTCGGGACGACAAAATGTCCTTGGAACACGACCAAAAAGCCCGCGAAACAGAGATTCCTATACTGGCTTATAATGAACATTCCATATTGACTCACAATCCGAGTAAAACTGCCAGTCACTATTGTTTAATGTTCCAAAAACATTCGAATATATCGTTGGACATATATCGAACTAGATTAGTCTTTATAAGTAGTTATCAATTAATCAAATGAACCTTATAGGCTAATTGATGAGATAAAAAACAAAATAAATTAAATGTTACAGCTAATAAAAATAACTAGAAGATTATAAACAGGAATAGAATGAAAAAAAATACTCATACCATTCTGCCGTTAGCGGTGAAACTTGGGTGAAATATGGTGGACACTCCAAGGAAGGTTTCTGGCTCAGTAAATACATTTCACAGTAGGTAGTACACGAGTAGATTCGACAAATGAACGACGACATGCGGAGCGTTTCAATACAGTCCCCTATGTCTTCATATCCCATTAGTCCGATAGCGATGAAACTTGGGTGAGATGTTGTGGACACTTACGTGACTGTTTCTAACTTAGTAAATACATTTTACAGTAGGTAGTGCACGAGTAGATTCAACAAATGAGTGACGGAGCGCGAATCGTTTAAACAAAATCAGGTATGCGTTCATATACTATTCATCCGATTGCGATGAAACATTGATCAGTTATTGTGTACCCGCCAGGGAAGGGGACTTAGTAAATCCATTTCACAATAAGTAGCGCAAGAGTAGATGCAACAAATGGGTGACGACGCGCGAAGCGTTTCAACAAAATCCCCTATTGCGTTCATATAACATTCTTCGATTGCGATGAAACCTTGATGAGTTATTGTGTACACGCCAGGGAAGGGCTTCGACTTAGTAATACATTTCTCAATAGGTAGCGCACGAGTAGATTCAACAAATGAGTGACAGCACACGAATCGTTTAAACAAAACCCCGTATACGTGCATATACAATTCATCCGATTGCGATGAATCATTGATGAGTTATTGTGTACACGCCAGGGAAGGGTTTCGACTTAGTAAATCCATTTCACAACAGGTAGCGTACGAGTAGATTCAACAAATGAGTGACAGCGATGAAACTTTTGAAAGTTGTTGTGCACGCTTCCACGAATGGTTCTAAATTAGAAAATCCATTTTACGATAGCTTAGAGGCAGTTAACATGTTGTGTATCCAAAAGCACTTCAAGAAACAGAATTTCAACGCCAACACTTTCTTTGATTGGCATTGCAACGCATGCCGGGTACAGCTTGTACTCATATAAAATTTTCTGTCAAAAATGGGGGCGGGTTAAGCTAATACTATAATGGTATTAACAATTAACAGGGAGAACTAAAATCAATTATACAAAGACAATTTTACTTCTCCATGCTTCCAATATTTCTTCATCCTCTCAGATATCAAGATGCATTCTTCAGTGGATAACACCCTTCCTTCTGTCCTTTTATTTGATTATTTTGATTTGGAGTGTCCCTTGCGATTATTTTAGTATCTTAATTTTATCTGTTCTATTGCTTGCCACGATGGGTGAGTGGTTATAGTGTCGGACTACCAACCCCAAGATTGCAGGTTCGCCCCTGGCCATGATAAGTGATTTTTGAAAGCGACAAAAATCACTATACACATGTCATACGTTGTTGGCATGTTAAAGAACCCATTTGAATTCAGTAGGCCGTGTTCAATGGCAAAAATAATCTCGGGATTTTCCGCCAACACAAAGTTCCTCCCTTCTCTACTTGAAAGCGCTGTAGTGTCAAGGAGTTTATATATCTAACCTCCTTGACTTTCATAGCGTTCAAAGGAACGACGAAATTCGACACGCAAGCTACCCTCTGGGTGTCAATTAACAAAGCTTGCACCAGGCACCCGAGGCCATATGATATTAAAATTAAATCTGTTCTATTCTTCTAATGCTATTCGGAGTTATTTGATAGGGGCAGATTACCTCGCTGTTCCGCCTCTTAAAACGACAGTAACAATCTAACAGAGTTCTTTGATATCATACTTAATTTCTGAAATCCATTTAATCCTGGTGTTGGTATCCCATATTTTTAGCCTATTTTCAATTTTGAAAAAAAAAAAAAGGCTTATGAGATCACCTTTTATCCGTGTGTGTATGCGTGTGCGTGTGTGTGAGGTGTGTGTGTGTGTGTCCCTAATAAAATCTAAACGGCTGGAGCGATTTCAATGAAACTCGGTAAGTTCATAGCACTATTCCGGGCGACCCCAACCGTGCCCTTCAAATTTTGTTACGTCTCACCAATCCAACATGGCGGCTGTGCGAAATATTTCACCACCATTCAATATCTCCGAAACTATTCCCGATATCACCCTGGAATTTATTACGGTGATAAAGGGAACTACTAGAAGTTCACCTATGTAACTTTTGAAAAACTGGTAACTACAAAACCAACATGGCGGCACGCGAATTTGTAAGTTTTAAATAGACGTTTCTCGCGATTTAACCAACCAAACGTAATAAAACTTGGTACAGTACATGTTAATACACATAATGCACCGACATCTAACTTCGTTCAATTGTTTACATAACCACAAGATGGCGGATGTGCGAAATATTTAACCGGTATTCTATATCTCTGAAACTATTAGCGGTATCACCCTGAAATTTTGTACGGAGATAAAGGGCACTACTGGAAGTTCATCTATAAGACTTTCAAAAACCGGTTAACTACAAAACGAACATGGCGGCCAAGCGAATTTGAAAATTTTAGATAGACCTTTCTCGCGATTTAATATTCCAAACGCAATGAAATCTGGTACATGAAGTGTTTATACACATTATAATGCACTGGTATCTAATTTAGTTCAATTGTTTACATAACCTCAAGATGGCGGCTGTGCGAATTTCGAAAATTAAGTTTTTATTTCTTATGTCGTAATCATGCGATCGAAATGAAAGTATGAATAATAAACCTACGCAATAATTTTCCTTTAATGGTACATGACTCTACGGCCTATACATTTAACAATCCAGCCTGGCGACCATCCGAAAAATTTAGACGGCTCTGAATATCTACGAATCTATTATAGCAATCAAACTGAATTTTTTTATGTTCATAGGGGCTATGAACTTAAGTTCGCCTGGTGATCACAAACCCAACATGGCGGCGACGCGAAATATAAATATTCACATGAACGTTTCTCGCAATTTAACCATCCGGGTGCAGTGAAACTTGGTGCAGTAAATCCTTATACGAATGTTTATCAACTGGCATCTAATTTATTTCAATTGTTTCCATAACCACAAGATGGCAGCTGTGCGAAATTTTAAAACCTCGTTTTTACTTCTTGTGTCCTAATCATGCGATTGAAGTTTGAGTGCTACACGTACACAATAATCTTCATGTAACAGTACATAACTTGAGGACCTACATATATAAAATCCAACATGGCGACCATCCGAAATATTTAGTCGGTTCTCAATATCTACGAATCTATTACAACAATCAAACTGAAATTGTGTATGTTGATAGTGGCAGTTAACATTAGTAGGATATGAGAATAGGCTGTATACTTCTTCACGGAACTACTTGTTTATTATTCTTTTAATAAGGCTAGTTTCCGGTGTTCGAAGAAGATGTCCAAAAATGTGATACGTTTCTTTCTAATTGTCCACATTTATTAACAATATTACTCAACATCACCCCCTTTTTAACATTATACATTTTTTATGTAAGTTTAAATTTTATTTCATCCCTGTTTCTAAACTTTCTAGGTTTTTATTAGGTGTAACATTTAGTTTTTTCTATCTCATTAGTTACAAGGTTCATTTATGATTTAGTAATAATACATTTTTGCTGATGAAGACTAACCTAGAACGAATCACGTCCATAGGTAATTTCTAACAATTTTAGAACACTCAAAAATATTGACTGACTGATAATAATCTATTTACACAAATGCGATAAGCTTTGGAGAGTATATTAAGTAAACTAAACTTTCCCATTATACATGTATTTATTTATATTGGAAAGAAATAAAGTTATTTTCTAATAAATAAAACAAGATGTTCAGTAAAGAACATATAGCCTACTTTCTCCTAAATGCATGGGTATTGTTATAACTCTTTGTCATTTTTAAGGAGTATAATTGAATGTTGGTTGTAGTAGCTTGTTGAAGTACAACGTGCTATACGGATATTAAACATGAATATAAGGTGCCCCTTGCTAGTGCTACTTCTGTAAAACATTTCATTCAATTCGGTTTCACCGTGTTTGAATTGATATGAGGAATCGATTTGCACACATTCATGGCCGCTTTCTGCAAACTATTGGGCTGATGACCTTGTAGTTCAGTCAAACTATGCTTCCCACAAGGGGGTATGTTGTTGCAGAACTTGGTAGAGATCAAATGATTAGGTTGGTCGTAATTTGATTTAATCTTTTAACATTTGGGTGGCCGCCATTCTGTTCCCGTGAAGATGGCGGTGATATAAAACATGACAGTGAGGTACCCTTTTCTATTGCTACCTCTGTACCTAATTTTGTTCAATTCGGTTTTACCGCGTTTGAATTAATAGGGGGAATCGATTTGCACACATACATGGCCGCCATATACACACAATTGGACTGATTACCTTGTAGCTTGGCCAAACAATGCTTCTCACATAAGGGTACGTTGTTGCAAAATTTGGTAGAGACCAGATGATTAGGTTGGTCGTAATTTGATTCAAGATTTTTACATTTGGGTGGCCACCATTACGTTTCCGTCAAGATGGCGGTGATATAAAGCAAGACACTGAGGTGCCCCTTGCTAGTGCTACCTCTGTACCAAATTACATTCAATTCGGTTTCACCGTGTTTGAATTGATAGGGGGAATCTATTTGCTCACATACATGGCCGCCATCCGCAAACTATTGGGCTGATAATCTTGTAGCTTGGTCAAACAATGCTTCTCACATAAAGGTATGTCGTTGCAAAATTTGGTAGAGACCAGACGATTAGGTTAGTCGTTATTTGATTTAAGCTTTTTACATTTGGGTGGCCTCAATTACGTTTCCGTCAAGATGGCGGTGATATAAAACAAGACACTGATGTGCCCTTTGCTAGTGCTACCTCTGTACCAAATGTCATTCAATTCGGTTTCACCGTGTTTGAATTGATAGGGGGAATCTATTTGCACACATACATGGCCGCCATCCGCAAACTATTGGGCTGATAATCTTGTAGTTTAGTCAAAATATGCCTCCCACATAAAGGTATGTTGTTGCAAAATTTGGTAGAGATCAGATTATTTGGTTGGTCGTAATTAGATTAAAGCTTTTAACATTTGGGTGGCCGCCATTACGTTTCCGTCAAGATGGCGGCAATTGTAACATGACAATGAGGTGCCCTTTCCTATTTCTACCTCTGTACTAAATATTGTTCAATTCGGTTTCACCGTGTTTGAATTGATAGGGGGAATCTATTTGCACACATACATGGCTGCCATCCGCAAAGTATTGGTCTGATGACTTAGTAGTTTGGTCAAAAGATTCTTTATACATCAGGGTATAATGTTGCAAAATTTGGTAGAGATCAGATGATTAGGTTGGTCGTAATTTGATTTAAGCTTTTTACATTTGGTTGACCACTATTACGTTTTCGTGAAGATGGCGGCGATATAAAACATGTCATTGAGGTGCCCTTTGCTAGTTCTACCTCTGTACCAAGTTTCGTTCAATTCGGTTTCACCGTGTTCGAACTGATAGGGGGGGGGGGGGGGCTGACATTCAGAGTACACACACTCACACACACACTCTCTCACACACACACAGATAGACACACAATTTTTGGCCCTGTGTAGATCTCATAAGTCTACTTTCATTTTTTTGCAAAAATCGAAAGTAGGCTAATAACATTAAAATTAAATGGTTATTATGGTGATTATACTCTGCGATCACAATTATAACCTGCGGTATGCCATTCTTACTTAGCCTCATAGGCCGATGTTTCTAATTATATTGTTGTTAAAATATTTTAGGGGTTTTGAACATCTTGGTCATGAGCTTCTTTCTGTTTGTGAAATTAACCAAGCTGCTATGCACTTGTGATGGTGGCCGTGGCTATTGTTGCGATAATGGGCAGAACATCGATATCATAATGCACCTGAAATATGCAGATGTGAGTTAGAATCTGAAACCGGAAATAAATTCGAGTGTGAAATACTATCTTACAATATTATTTTTATCAGTCTACTATTATTATTATAATGTTTGCCACGGTGGGTGAGTGGTTAACGTGTCGGTCTACTAACCCCAAGTTTGCAGGTTCGCTCTTGGTCGTGGTAAGTGATTTTTGAAAGACGGCAAAAATTACGACACACATGTCATACGATGTTGGCATGTCAAAGAACCCATTTGCATTCAGTAGGCCGCGTTCATAATGGCAAAATTAATCTCGAGAGTTTCCGCCAACACAAAGTTCCTCATTTCTCTACTAGAAAGTGCTATAGTGTTCAAGGAGCTTAGATATCTAACCTCCTTGACTTCCATAGTGCTTCAAGGAACAACGAAATTTGGCATGCAAGCTACCCTCTGGGTGTCAAATAACAAAGCTTGCCCCCGGCCATACGATATTATTATTATTATTATTATTATTATTATTATTAATATTTCATATTATTATGTTGTTGTTTGAGTCTTCAGTCTTTTGACTGGTTTTATGCAGCCCTCCACGCCTCCCAATTCTGAGCTAATCGTTTTATCTCTACATAGCTACTACACCCTACATCAGAGGCAATCTGTTTAACATATTCTGTCCTTGGTCCTCCCCTACAGTTCTTGACCTCGACCCTTCCTTCCATATTTAAGCTCGCTATTCCTGGGTGTCTTAGTGTGTCTCTTACCAATCTATCTCTACTCTTCATTAGCAGTCGCCAGAAACATCTCTCCTCTGCCACTCGTCTTAATATCCCTCCGTTTGTAACCCTATCTAGCCATATGATCTTCATAATTTTCCTGTAACACCACATTTCAAACGCTTCTATTCTCCTCTTTTCTGCTGCACCAACAGTCCGGGTTTCACTTCCATAGAGTGCCACTCTCCAGACAAAGGCTTTCAAAAATGACTTCCTAATACCTCAATCTATATTCGATGTCAACAGATACCTTTTTTGAAGAAATGCTTTCCTTGCCCGAGCTAACCTACTGTTTATACCTACAGTATATAATTTTGAATAATTCCCTCTACTGTGTAGTATAATTATTCTAAATTAAACAAGATCAGATTTCCTATAGATTTATAACTATGTGCAGGTCTACATAGGGGCAGATAACCTACAGTAAATTTGGAATCTGAAAATAAAATCTTATGTCAATTAATATTATCTTACAATTATTAATTTTGTCTATTAGCCTATTAATATAACTATATAATTTTGAATAATTCCCTCTATTGTATAACATATTCTAAATTAAACAAGATCAGATTTGCTACAGATTTATAACTATGAGTTCAAACGATAGATAACCCACAGTAATTGTCTGCCCCTTATGGTAGCAAGGGAAGTTTCTAAGATAGACTATAATCTGTGCATCAATTGTGTAAGATTGTGGAAATGTTCCTTCAATTTTCTGCCGAGTGAAATCAAAACTTCTTCCCCCACAATAATGGCAAGTTGAGAAGAAGTGTGTCAGTCAGATCCCGGTCATGCGTGCCACTGTGCAGTTCTCGCCAATCAGTCAGTATTGACTCAAGTAATAATACGTTTGTTATCACATGCCTGGTAGCTAGGCCAACTGTGGCAGTAATCTTGGCTCTTAAAGTCAAATGACTGTCATTTGGTAGGGAAACTTGGCCAATAGCCTGAACGAACCGTGTAATTTAGAGCGAAACGACTAAGATAGGTCGTATAATAACAGCTGGCGAGAATATAATCCTTGTATGCACATCAATATTCTGTGGGTTGGGATTCATGACCACGGTGTTCCATGAAGGAATATGGCTTAAGAGTTTTATGAAGAAGGCTAATGTTGAAGATGCTATGGCCGGTAGTTTATGCCAACTTTACCAGGTGTACGTTATGGCTCTCCGCTTCACGACTCATAACTTCAAAGAGCACTAAATGAGACATTTATGAATCTTGTTATAATAAACTATTTACTACCTTAAGTCAATATTCAGTACATTGAATCTGTACCGGTGTTGGTCTCATCGTGACCTTCTTCAGCGTGGTATAGGATAAGTAACTGTGCAGTAACATACAACTTAATAACATTTTGTCATAATAGAGGATACTAGAAATATCTTTGTTCCAAAATCTCGCAGAGTAATATTTCAACAAACAGATATGTTACAAAATTTTCTTTCTGTTAATAAAGCATAAAAATGTCTTGATAAAACAGCGTTGAATTGACGAGATGTGTAAGTGAAAAAATTATGTTGAATAAGTTAGGTTATAAATGATGGTTGGTGTGTATTTGCCAGGTATAGATATTTTGTAGAGAGAAATTTGGAAATTGGTGTGACGAAGTTATTATGAAATAACTTCGACACACCTGGTTTTTGAAATTTTACTCTGTGAGCTTTTGGTACAAAAATATTTATAGTATCCACTATTATGACAAAAAAAAGTTGTATGTTACTGCACAGTTACTTATCCTATACCACGCTGAAGAAGGTCACAATATACTAAATATTGACTTAAGGTAATAAATAGTTTCATGTTCGACCCTGACTATAATATGTCAGAAAACTGTATCATAATGATGGTCATTATAACACTATTTTTCATTTTGAAACAGTTTCTCCCACCAATCACAGCTCAAGAAACAGTTGTTTGACCAATTAGGTGAGGATAGCAACGCATCCGTGCTAAGTTCCAAGGCCTTCTAATTTAAATTTCACTGCATGGCCTAGTGTCATAGTGGGGCAATCGAGGAGGCCATGGTCAAATAGAAGGTATTCTGTGCGTCCCATGCACTCTGTTCAGTACATAAAACTGGGGAAATCTCGACAGATATTTATGAATATTTATGTTCGAACATAAAATAGTTATAATAATTATCGTCGAACATAAACAGTCGTATGCAACTCGCCTCTAACGGTAATTAAGACACTCGTATGGAAATTATAAAACTCGCATACGCTCGTTTTATAAACATACTCGTGTCTTAATTATTGCCATTATAGGCTCGTTGCATGATGTACTATATTATAATTAATACGTCAAAAAAGGAATAGGGCTATGATGGTCATTTGAATCTTGTTGTCTAGTAATGCCATCTTAATGCGTTAATACGGCCTGTGAGTTCCGACGATAATATTCAAGGAAGTCATTTGACTATACAGTAGAGCTGGTAATAATCGATGATCGAGTAATCGATATATCGAATTATTTGAAATTAATCGAAAACGATTAATCGAAGAATCTACTCACCGTTCAATCGATTAATCGAATAATAGATTAAACGGCTAACCAAACATTTATTAATCGGCTAACCAAAGAATCGATTTTATTGATTATAGACACGATATAAGAAAAGTAGTTTAAATGAGAGGTCATCGCATAAGTTGAGTTTCGCTTATTTTCGGAATGATAAAAGTTACTTTTTGACTAAATATAAAAATAATAATAATGCTATTGGTTTTACTTCCCTTTCACATACTGCGGTTTTTAGAGACGCCGGTATGCCAGAATTTTGCACAGAAGGGGATCTTTAACGTGCCAGTAAAGCTACTACAGACATAGGCATTGTTCGAGCAGTTGAATAACTTCAGAGCCATTGGCATTTCTGAAAGTGGTAGTTTTGATTCTAAACTTCACTACCTAAGTGGAAAACAAACCCACTCTTTTTCAGTTAGGAGTCCAACGGGCCTACCAACTGAGCTACGCAGCCCCTCGTCCATCACTCCTGGCCGTATACAAGCTTTCATCTGCACTGAAAAGTGTCATATGCGTCATCGCAGCTTTACATTATACGACATATCTAATTAAACGGTTTAAAGGCTCGGCATGTAGAAATGAGCGAACATTGCCACATGACAAACAAATCTATTGTCACTGCTTCCATTATTATTCTAATAAGATGGACATTGTTAACATTCAAACGCAAATATTCAGTTAACAATTTTTCTCCTTGTTGACAACACAACTGGCTTATTATCACGTAAATAAATGCTCGCCTGGCATTACCCGCCTGTCCCACATTAAGTCACAGTAGACAATAGCCCACCCTAAGCGACAAGCTTTATGGCAGCAGGAACGATGAAAGCTGTCATATAAATTAGACAGGGTTCATAATTTGCCACGAAAAAGGAGGTTAGGCATAAAATTGCGATGACTATAATAATAATAATAATAATAATAATAATAATAATAATAATAATGTAGTGAGACCATTCAACACATTATATTAGGTTGTTCCCACCTTGCCAACATTGACTACAAACATGGACACGATCAAGTTGCCAATATTATCCACCAGAAACTGGCCTTGAAGTCAAAACTTCTTCAAAGCTCCGTCCCCTATTGGAAATTGGCCAACCGGCCAGATATCATTGCCATCAATGACGAACACCGAGCTACATTACTGATAGATATCGCATGTCGCAACACTCAAAACATCCAAACAACAGCTGCGACTAAAATATGCAAGTACACAAAGCTGGCAATTGAGGTAAAGCAGATGTGGAAACTTGAGTCGGTGACTACCATCCCAATAATTATTGTATCGAGTACTGGTGTTATACCCAAAACTCCCCACAGTAGTCTATCCATATTGAATCTGCATCCACAGATATATATTGAACTACAGAAGGCAGTTCTGTTAAAGACCTGCCATATTGTCAGGAAATTACTTGGTGGCAATACCCTCGGTGAATACTGAGCAAGGCTCGATGATTCAGATGAAAATTTAGCTCATCCTATAAATGAAGGAGTCTCATGAAAACTGCGGGCACGACATGGATGTACAGTAATGTGAAGTCTATGAACAGTGTATACAAAATTGTCTCATTACAGATGGTTCCTTGCTAAGGCCGAACCAGGCTGTAACATAAAATGTAGCCGGTATTTGCCGTGTAATGATTTCAAACAACAACAAATAATAATAATAATAATAACAATAATAATAAGAAGAATATGGACTACACTGAGCGCCACAATAATGTTGCTAAGATCATGCACATGGAGATGGCTAAGTCTACAGGACTAGATGACTCGTCGCTTCCGAATTATAAGTACGAACCGAAAGATGTTTCGGACAATGGAACCCATATATTATACTGAGACAGAGAAATCAGCACTGATAAAACTATCAAAGCCAGCCGACATGATATTCTTCTCCTTGATCGGTAGAAGAAAGAATCTTTGATAATCGATATGTCCGTACCACTCAACCCCAACCTTCAAACAGCCTATGCCCAAAAGTTCAACCAATACACCGAACTGGTCATTGAAGTTAAACAAATGTGGAAGCTAAAGCAGTGTACATCCGGCCTCTCATTCTGTCTGCAATTGGAATTGTACCTTCAAGACTGGTGGACCAACTACAGGCTCTCGGAATGGCTCACAAGCTGGGAAAGATCTAAAAGTCGGTGGCAAAGAGTGCGACGATTCCTAAAGAATGAACTCTAAAAGTGCTAGATATTAGTCCATATTTTTAGTCATTGTGCCATTATAAAATGAGGAATTTATGAATCTGTATATTAATAATAATAATAATAATAATAATAACAAATAAGATAACCAACACCATCCATAAAAGTAGGATTAACTTTTCACAACCACAGTTTGATGGGAATGTTCTGATATACTGTAGTTACAGTTATTGTACGGTATTTCACTTGCAATGTACTCTGCCACTTGGAACACACATTGTATTAGCAGAAAAAGAGAACTAAGGTATTTGATTCTCATAACTATTTATGTACACGAAGAGATTTTTTAATATTCATTTTATGGTACGGGACATCTTGGTCATCATTCCCATATACTTGGTGTGTGTTGAAGTTAAATGAGATAAACTGTGTGCCTAATGTGACTGTATAATTGTGTATTAGGGTCAGGGACAGGCTAGGTGCTTTGGGACTTGCAATTAAGTGCTATCCTGGCATTCGATTTGAGAGGGTAGGAAATAAACTGTTAAAACCACATTCAGGATTTCAGCACCGGGTTTCAACCCGCGTCCTCCGGCTTGAGCTATAGGGGGAGACATAAATATTATATTTTTGCCTGTTGTTTTGAATTATTGTTATAACCTTCACCCATAGTCTCACAACTTGTTGTTATTTGAGAGGATGGACATAGTAGTAATTTATCCCCATGTACTCGGGTGTGTATATAATTTGTCTGATAACCTGTGTTATTATGCTGTCTCTACTACTGTGTGTATTAATAATTCAGGTGAGATTATGAGTAGAAAATAAAAGCCACGGAAAACCAATTCCAGGATAGCCTATGTGAGAATTGGACCCATCTCTCTTCTCAGTTTTTTCTCACGAGGCTGACTGTATCCAATTGCAGCCCTCAAACCAGAAGTACATTTTTGGCAGATCGGGGAATCGAACCAGGATCTCCGGGATGACAGTCATGATAGCTGGCCACTACACCACGAGATAATGAAAACTACTTCTAATATGAGTGAGATGGGAATGGACTCGCCTCTTCTCAGGTATTCTCACGAGGTGAATAGCATATCTCGTTTCAGCCCTTGCACAAGAATGAAATTCCTTGGGTGAGCTGGAAATCAGACTCGTGAACTTAGTAAATGATTGTCAGTACTAATCCCGGGATCACAGAAAGAGTTTTTTCCAGTAGAGTGAGTTAGGTTTTAATACACCCTTATTATCTGGTATCTTTTGAAAACCAGAACTCATCGTTAGAAACTATACACTTAAAACACTGCTCAGTGCATGTCAGCTTTTGATTGGCTTTGTGGCGCAGAGTTAAAGGTTGTTTACTGCTGTGCGAAAGGAAATCTGATTGAATCCTGGCGCAGGCATCCAAAAATAATCAAATGTGAGAGACCCATGCCAGGAAACTTATTAACACGTTAAAGATGCTCTTCTGGGTAAAATCCGAATATTTTGGCGTCTGAATAGTCACTTTCCATCGCATTATAAAACTAGTAGGCCTAGTTCCGTGAAGAACTAAACTCTGTTTTCATATATCCTACTTATGTTAATTGCCTCTATCAACATACAAAATTTCCGTTTGATTTTTGTAATAGAATAGTAGATATTGAGAACCGTCTAAATGTTTCGGATGGTCGCCATGTTGCATTAAATTATCACATGAAAATTATTGTGCAGGAGTAGTATTCAAACTTCAATCGCATGATTAGGACACAAGAAATAAAATCGAGATTTTAGATTTCGCACAGCCGCCATCTTGAGGTTATGATAGCAATTTAACTAAATTAGATGACAGTGCATTACAATGTGTATAAACTTTTACTCTAGCGTATTTCACTGCGCTCAGATGGTTATATCGCGAGAAAAGTCTATTAAAGTATTTACAATTTGCTTGTCTGCCATGTTCGTTTGGTACTTTACAGGTTTTTGAAAAGTACTTAGGGAAACTTGCAGCAGTGCCCTTTATCACCGTACAAAATTTGAGGGTAATATCAGTCACAGTTTCGGAGATACAGAATGCCGGTGAAATATTTCGCACAGCCGCCATCTTGAGGTTATGTAAACAATTGAAATAAATTAGACGCCAGTACATTAAAATGTGTATAAACATTTGCTGTACCCAGTTTGATTGCGATTGGATGGTTAAATCACGAGAAAAATCTATTTTAAAGTTTCACATTCGCTTGGCCACCATGTTAGTTTTGTAGTTAACAGGGTTTTGAAAGTCTCATATGTGAACTTTTAGTAGTGAACCGTACAATATATCAGCGTGATATCCGTAGTAGTTTCGCAGATTTGGAATGCCGGTGAAATATTTCGCACAGCCGCCATGTTGGCTTGGTGAGACGTAATAACATTTGAAGGAAACGGTCGGGGTCGGCCAAAATGGTGCTATGACCTTACCGTGTTTCATTGAAATTGTCTAGCTGTTTAGAAGTTATTAGGGAGGCACACACAGACAGACACACACTCATACGCACGCACACAAGAAATCCCTATATCCCTATATCATACTAATATATAACAAGATGTTCAGTAAAGAACATATAGCCTACTTTCTCCTAAATGCATGGGTATTGTTATAACTCTTTGTCCTTTTCAAGGAGTATGATTGAATGTAGGTTGTAGTAGCTTGTTGAAATACAACGTGCTATAGGGATATTAAACATGAATATGAGGTGCCCTTTGCTAGTGCTACCTCTGTACCAAATTTCGTTCAATTCGGTTTCACCGTGTTTGAATTGATAGGGGGAATCGATTTGCACACATAATTGGCCACCATCTGCAAACTATTGGGCTGATGTTCTTGCAGTTTGGTCTGAATATGTTTCCTACATAAAGATATGGTATTGCAAAATTTGGTAGAGACTAGATTATAAGGTTGGTCGTAATTAAATTTTAGCTTTTAACATTTGGGTGGCCGCGATTACGTTTCCGTCAAGATAGGGGTGATATAAAACATGACACTGAGGTGCCCTTTGCTAGTGCTACCTCTGTACCAAATTTCGTTCAATTCGGTTTCACCGTGTTCGAATTGATAAGGGGAATCGATTTTTACACAAAGATGGCCGCCATCCGCAAAATATTAGGCTGATGACCTATTAGTTTGGTCAAAGGATGCTCCCTCCATAAAGGTATGTTGTTGCTAAATTTGCTAGAGATCGGATGATTAGACTAATCGTAATTTGATTTAAGCTTTGAACATTTGTGTGGCCGCCATTACGTTTCCGTCAAGATGGCGGCGATATAAAACATGACACTGGGGTGCCTCTTGCTAGTGCCACCTCTGTACCAAATTTCGTTAATTCGGTTCCACCGTGTTCGAATTAATAGGGGGAATCAATTTTTACTCAAAGATGGCCGCCATCCGCAAAATATTAGGCTAATGACCTATTAGATTGGTCCAAGGATGCTACCTCCATAAAGGTATGTTGTTGCAAAGTTTGGTAGAGATCAGATGGTTATGTTAGTCGTAATTTGATTTAAGCTTTAAACATTTGTGTGGCCGCCATTACGTTTCTGATAATATGGCGGCGATATAAATCATTACACTGAGATGCCCTTTGCTAGTGCTATCTCTGTACCAAATTTCGTTCCATTCGGTTTCACCGTGTTTGAATTAATAGGAGGAATCGATTTTGACACAAAGATGGCCGCCATCCGCAAACTATTAGGCGAATGACCTATTAGATTGGTCAAAGGATGCTCCCTCCATAAAGGTATGTAGTTGCAAAATTTGGTAGAGATCGGATGATTAGGTTAATCGTAATTTGATTTAAGCTTTGAACATTCGTGTGGCCGCCATTATGTTTCAGTCAAGATGGCGGCGATATAAAACATGACACTGAGGTGCCCTTTGCTAGTGCTACCTCTGTACCAAATTTCGTTCCATTCGGTTCCACCGTGTTCGAATTATTAGGGGGAATCAATTTTGACATAAAGATGGCCGCCATCCGCAAACTATTAGGCTAATAACCTATTAGATTGGTCAAAGGATGCTTCCTCCATAAGGGAATGTTGTTGCAAAGTTTGGTAGAGATCGGATGGTTATGTTAGTCGTAATTTAACTTAAGCTTTGAACATTTGTGTGGCCGCCATTACGTTTCTGTCAATATGGCGGCGATATAAAACATGACACTGAGGTTTCCTTTGCTAGTGCTACCTTTGTACCAAATTTCGTTCAATTCGCATTTACCGTGTTCGAATTGATAGGGGGGGGGGACAGACATTCAGAGTACACACACTCACACACACACCCACAGAAACACACACACACACAGACTCACACACACACAGACATACACACTTTTTTCGCCCTGTGTTGGTCTCATAAGTCTACTTTCATTTTTGCAAAAATCGAAAGTAGGCTAAAAATGAGATGGTGTGTGTCTGTCTTTCTATCTGTCTGTCTGTCTGTCTGTGTGTTACTCACTAACGCAAGAATCACTGGTGCGATATAAATTAAATTTTGCATGGATTAAGCTAATTTACCATGTTTACATATAGGATACTTTTAATTTCGATATTTTGCACTATTAAAAAATGGCGACCATTTTAGTGACGTCACTACACCCTTTGGTTTCAAAATTTTATATTTCCATATCAAATAAAAAGAGAACGCTGAGATATAGCAAACTTTTGATGGCACATACGAGCTTCAAAATTTAATTTGCTATCCGAAAGGTGCTTATCACTTTTCGTGTATCTCCAACGGTTAGCGACTAAAACCCACATATGTGACGTCACTACACCCTTTGGTTTCAAAATTTCATATTTCCATTTCAAATAAAAAGGGAACGCTAAGAAATAGCAAACTTTTGATGCATTCACGAGGTTTAGCATTTATTTTTCTATCCAAAAGGTCCTTATCACTTTTCGTGTATCTCCAACGGTTAGCGTGTAAAACCTAAATTTGTGCAATAAAACACGGTCAACACCGAGCTGTGCAGTATATCTCAACATACTTAAAAATTAACGTTTGTATGATTTTTTTCGCTATTTCTACGGAAATTTGAGTTATTTACGCGTTTCACACTGTTTTATTATGGATGCGTGCGAAAATAATTGTTTGGTCTGTCTGTCTGTTTGTTTGTCTGTGGACAAATTTGTTCCCATATAACTCGAGAACGGCTGGGTGTATCAACGTAAAATTTGGTAAAGATATCCACCAGAGGCACGACACTAATCATTGATGTAACCCTTCTCCGTACCTCTCATAAAAGAGGGCCTACCCCCTTAAAATACATGCTGAAATAGGAGTAGAAGGACGAGACGAAGATCATTTACAGCCCCTCAATGTGAGAGACAAAACTCGGGGGCCCTAAAGGGTCCCCGAAATCCACATTTTATGGCCCTAAAACCAAAAATTTTTGAGATATTCCCAGAAAACTAATTTCATTTAATAAACTAACTAGGGCGCCCGTACTGCTCCGCAGCATAATTTTTCAGTATTGGAATTAAAAAATTACGACATTAAGTAATAGTTTATAACCATTATTTTACAATACTTCCTTCGAGACAATGTTCGCTGTGCGTCGACTCTTAGTTTTAAATGATTTTTCTCGGGATATGGCAACATAGAACATTCCATGGCCTAAAACAGGATCAGGCAAGTAGATTCCAACTCGATGAAGCGTTTGACCCTGCACGTTGTTGATTGTAATACAAAACGCTAGTGTAATACGAAATTTCCGTCATTAGAACCAAAGATATGATTGCTACAATGAGAAAAATTTTGAAAAAATGAGATATAATATCGAATGTTCACTCATAACATTCCGAAGAATCAGCTGATTTTAATAGTTAACAGCTCAAATTAAAGGGCTTCAGTCACTGAGTGTTCATAGACTAAAACGACTTGAGTACCTCAAACAGAACCAAAGATATGATTGCTTCAAAGTTGGAAAAAGATGGAAAACGTTGAAAATAATTTGAGGAAGGCGGATGTGAAGTGATTTGTAATACTTGATAACAAATCTTTGCATGAATACCTTTCAATTAATAGTGATATGAAGGAAATCGACCGTATAATGGCCGGACGGACTCGGTTAAGTTTTCATAATTATTTCTAATATTCGCTTCGGCACTCATAACATTCCTCAGAATCAACCAATGTAAATATTTAATACCTCAAAAGATATAGCTTGATCCACTGAGTGCTCTTAGACCCAAACGAACAGTGTAACTCAATTATAACCAAAGATATGATTGCTACAATGAGAAAAACTTTTGAAAAAATGAGATGTAATATCGTATGTCCAAGCATAACTTTCCTCAGAATCAGCCGATTTGAATGGTTAAGAGCTCAAATGATAGCGCTTGATTCACTGAGTGTTCTTAGACTAAAACAACCTTCGTAACTCAATTAGAACCGAAGATATGCTTACATCAAAGTTGGAAAAAGTTGGAAAAAATTGAAAAAATCAAATAATTTGAGAAAGGCGTAATTTAAGTGATTTGTAATACTTGATGACAAATCTGTGCATGAATACCTTTCATTTAAAAAAGGATGAAGAAAATCGGCCGGATAGTATGGCCGGACGGCCTCGGATAAGTTTTCATCAATATTTTTAATAATATAGATAGCTCCAATGTGAAAAAAAGTAAAAAAGGTGCAAGAAATCAAATAATTTGAGGAAGGCAGAAGTTAAGTGATTTGTAATACTTGATATTAAATCCGTACAAGAATAACTTTCATTTAATAGAGGTATGAAGGAAATCGACCGGATAGAATGGCCGGACGGACTCGGTTAAGTTTTCATAATTATTTATAATATTCGCTTCGGCACTCATAACATTACTCAGAATCAACCAATGTAAATATTTAATACCTCAAAAGATAGAGCTTGATCCACTGAGTGCTCTTAGACCCAAACGAACAGTGTAACTCAATTATAACCAAAGATATGATTGTTACAATGAGAAAAACTTTTGAAAAATTGAGATGTAATATCGTATGTCCAAGCATAACTTTCCTCAGAATCAGCCGATTTGAATGGTTAAGAGCTCAAATTATAGCGTTTGATTCACTGAGTGCTCTTAGATTAACACAACCTTCGTAACTCAATTAGAACCGAAGATATGCTTACATCAAAGTTGGAAATAGTTGGAAAAAAGTGAAAAAATCAAATAATTTGAGAAAGGCGTAATTTAAGTGATTTGTAATACTTGATGACAAATCTGTGCATGAATACCTTTCATTTAAAAAAAGGATGAAGAAAATCGGCCGGATAGTATGGCCGGACGGACTCGGATAAGTTTTCATCAATATTTTTAATAATATAGATGAACGAATACAAACCGGTAACCATGGCAACAGATTCTCAGAGGTCCATCTATTGCTGTAAGACGCAATAATGATATTTATTGCAACCAATGGTCAAATACAATATTAATTAAAATTGCACACAATGAAGTCATGTACAGAATTCTGTTAATGTCACTGTTCTCTTGCTACAAACTTTTGCGTGATATCTTTCACACGACTTTCCACACAACTCACACCTACAGTTCTCGTCTGGGTTGTGGTATACCTTCTTGCAGCACAGCTTGAAATGAAAACCATGAACAGCGAAACGTGTCATGAAATGGCGAAGTTCATACATAGAATTCCTCCACTCTGAGGTCATCATGGCATCTGTTTGGTAGAAATCCCTCCAGATGTTGGCTTTCTTCTCTTGAAGTTCTTGCAGTATTAACTGATATTGCTTTGTAGAAGGCAGTAACATTCTTATACGTAACTCTTCTATGTAAAATGGTTGTCTCGTTAGTTCATAGGTCGTCCTTGACGGTGCATTTTGTCCTAGACACAGAATCTTTTTCATGTATATGGCCTTTACCCTTTCTATCTGAGCAAGATCGTTTTTCGAGAGATGCTCCCATATTAATCCTATTGCATATGTCATGATTGGAGAAATTTTTATGTGAAAAAGTTCTAATGCAGTCTGTATGGAGAGTTGTCTTATTAGTTTTATCTCATTCATGGCTATAACCGCGGTAGCAGCTCTATCTTTTACATGTTTGGAGAAATTCCGTCCAGTCGTTTGGAGTATCAGGCCAAGATACTTGTAGGAGTTTACCCTTGTTAGCTCCACATTGCCATACATGATATTCACTGATGCTGGTAACCTACCTCCATTCCTGAACGTCATGTGTACTGTCTTATGTGGATTAAGCTTGAGGTCATTACTGTCTGCCCATCTTACAAGTTTATCGAACGCCTCTTGTAACATTTGCTGCGAGATCGACGTTATTGCCATATCATCTGCGTACATATAAATGTTTACTCCTGGAGTTTCTATGGCATCGACAACATCTCGAACTGCGATATTGAACAGCAACGGACTTAATGGATCGCCCTGTAGGACTCCTGTTGTCTGAAGGATAGGCTCCGATCTTGTAAGATTGTTATCAATGATTACGTAATTTTTCATGAGTATTGTCGTTATTATCCTACTCAGATAATGGTCTCTTCCTATGATCGATTCCAACTTGCCTATTGTTTTTTCCCTGTCAACTGAATCAAACGCCTTAGCGTAGTCTATATATATCACATGTAGTTTACCTCTAGAAAATCTTAGCGCATCGCCAATATTATCTAATAGGCACTGAATAGCATGCAATGCAATTCCATTAATTACATTGGTGTGAAAGTTTGCAAACAGCTAGAAGGTTATCACGGAACCAAATTAAGCTGTAAAATTCATCAATACGTATAATGCGCTTAAGGGGGAGGGGGCAAGGGGTACACTAGAATTTTTTCACGCGATTTACACCTGCGGGTGTGGTACGGCAGGTCTATTATATTCCTATCCCCATATTATATTATTATTAGTAGTATTATATTATGGAGTACAACGAGGAGACAAAGTCCCTCGGTGCCAGAAACAGAACTTGGGGGCCTCGAAAACTACATTATAAGGCTCTAAAACCAACAGTATCTGAAATATTCCCAGAAAACTAATTTAATTTAATTTAACAAACTAATGAAGGAATGGAAATCGGTAACCATGACAACATTATCTCAAGGGTGGCATCCAACTTTCCATCTATTTCTGTAAGAAGCAATGTCACTCCATTTATACCTTGCCACGGTGGGTGAGTGGATAGCGTGTCGGTCTACTAACCCCAAGATTGCAGGTTCACTCCTGGCCGTGGTACAGGCCGGACGTTTGTTTTAGACGAGTGAAAAATCTTAATGGAAGCCTGGAGGCGAGTTACTACAGTACCTGTGTTGTTATCAGCTGCCCCAAGCGCTCCGATGATTGATAAAGCTGTTTCACACTATTGCTGAAGTATAGTCACTGGCAAATATAATGACGTTCTGTTCGTAACTACGTAATGTGTACTTCCGTGTCACACAATACTTCGACGTGGACTGTACTGTCTGCTCAAGTCTGGAATTCCATTAAATCAGATCGGTGGTGACAAACGTGAAGTGACAGGGTGATAGAGTGACTGTGTACAGGCTCACCCGCAGGCTTCAAGGTCAAGGGCAATCGTCTAAAACAAACGTCTGGCCTGTACGTGATTTTTGAAAGGCGGCAAAAATACGACTCGCATGTCATACGATGTTGGCATGTCAAAGAACCCATTTGAATTCAGTAGGCCGTGTTCATAATGGCAAAATTAACCTCAGGAGTTTCCGCCAACACAAAGTTCCTCATTTATCTACTTGAAAGCGCTATAGTGTTCAAGGAGCTTAGATATCTACCCTCCTTGACTTTCATAGTGATTCAAGAAACAACGAAATTTCGACTTGCAAGCTACCCTCTGGGTAAAAATTACGAAGCTTGCACCCGGCACCCGAGGCCATACGATATTATTATTAGGCTACTCCATTTATTACATTTCTGTGAAAGTTTGCAAATGGCTATAAGGTTATCACGGACCAACGTAGACTGTATAATTCGTCAATGCAATTAAGGGGGTCAAGGGGTCACCAAGAATGTTTTCATGCAATTTCACGTGCGACATATAGTACAGAAAGTCTATTATATCTACATACAGCAACTTTATTTTCAAAAATTCCTGAATTGAATCAGCATTTTTGCGGCTTTTAGGAATTTGGGCCATTTGAGGCTAAAGAACGTGAATGTTCATGCACCACAATCCTTTATAATTTATGAAAGAGGTCTTCCTGTGTATGAGGACCTAACACAACGTAGAGGGTCATTTTTTATGTGAGGTGTATTGCGTTTCGTCTACAAGGCTTTCAAATCTATTTCACGTCAGGAAGTACACGTTAGGTGAATTTAGTTTGAGAGCACATTTAACCAATCTTTTTTTTTTTTTTGTCGACATACGGGTTCATCGTAAGGATGATTTTGTTTGATACTGTATGGTAGATATTCCCATATTTGGATATCTGGGTGATATGTTGTAGACGATAGAATTGTCTGTCTGTCTTTCTGTGTATCTTTATGTACGCCTATAAATCGTGTTCGGATGCTTGGTGCATCGTAAAATTAGGTATGGTAAACATGAGTCAATACACCAATCATTTATAAAACTCCTCACCGTACTTTTCATACAGTAGAAGGGTGGATATAGGGAAAAACTTCTCAAAATACATGCTAAAATAGGCGAAATATAAAAATTATCCTACATTCGCGAGTCTATAAGGGGTCTCCGAAAACCACATTTTGAGGCCCTTAAATTAACAGTGTGTGTGATATTCCCAGAAAACTAACTTCGTTCTGATAAACTTATGAAAGAATGACAAACCGCTAACCATTGCAACAGTAGCTCAATTGATAATGTCTGGTGTTACTATATAACACCGTTCGAAGAACGGGTACTTCTGCTAGTTATATTATAATTGTGAAAGTCTGTCCGTCTGTCTGTGTGTTAGTTTGTTACCTCTTGACACTAAAACGGCTTGAAGGATTTGGATTAAATTTGAAATGGAGACAGCTTATACCCTGGGACAACATATAGGGTGCCTTTCATCCAGAAATTAATCATTGTTCCCGTGGAACGGGCAACATAACTGAAAAGACACCAAAAGTACTCAACCGGGACAAAATATCGAAGTTGTCGCATAAAGACCGGACAGAGCTCATTTTACGCCCCTCGATGCAATAAACAATACTCGGTACGTCCCTACGGGACTCCGAAAACCACATTTTAAGGCCCTAAAACCAACAGTTTCAAAGATATTCCCAGAAAACTACCTTCGCTCTGATTGATGAACTAATCGCAAGTCCGTTTCCATGGCAACACTACATCAAGGTATGACATCCGATTTTCTATATATCCCTGTAGGAGGCAATGCCAATCCATTTATTAGACTATCATTTTCAAGATATATATAATAAACACAATAATAACAGTGTAGCGCGCCTGCCTTTCATCCGGAGGCCCCGCGTTCGATTACCGGCTCCGTCAGAGATTTTAGACACTGCTGTGAGGGATGCAACGGAGTGCACTCAGCATCGTGAGGACAATTGAGTACCGGTAGCTGTCTGATAGTGAGGCAGCGCCCCAGTCACTAAGAACAAGATTAACGTCCGAGGGGACACGATGCACTGACCACGCGTCACCACAATATCTGCAGGCCAAATGGCTGGGAAGCGGTCGCATGATAGGCCTAGGCCCTTCATGGGCTGTTGTTCCAGGGGTAACAAATTAGGGAAAGCGCCTTCTAATACCACCTTTAATTTTTAAACACTACAGTAGCGGCTACTAAATAAAGGTAGCGATATAACTACGTTCAATTTCATAAACACTGGGCTCTCAAATCCCGTGTAGTTAAGTACAAATATCAGTCTGGTCGTTATTTCAGTAGCAACGAAGCTCTGTGGCGCCTATTGCCGTTTCCGTAACACTTAAGGCATCCTGCCGTCACATACCTCAATGTGCACTTACAAAATTGTGAACCAGTCTATTTTACTGAAAAGAATTTCTACGAGCGAGTATCCACTCTGGCAAAAACCACATTCACTACCTTTTCCAAAATTTACACAAGACATTATTTTTAAAGCAATCTTCTGTATGTTGAGGTATAGAGACATACCACATGGGAAGATGCAAAAAAATGTTGGCAAATCTGAGTTCAAGGAACTGCTGTTTAGAATAGGCCTTGTGTTAAATCTGCAGAAGCTTTCGGTAAAGGTTATGCGGCCCATGTTCGTAACATGGAATGATTTCCTTTGAAAATGCATCTACACCATGCGCGAGGGCGACGCATTTCAAAGATCTCTAAAAACACAATAATCAGGAAATTGGAGAAAAAAAATAAAGTGGGAACGAAGATCCAAGGAGAAATAATTTCATATTCATAATGTTGAATTTTGGGCTTATGCCGTGTTTTATTATATTAATATTCGACGCGTTTCGAAAGAAAACATGTCTTTCTTCGTCAGGAATAATCTGGAATACGACAATGTTGCTAAGAGAAAGCAACTAAGAACATATAGAAGGTGCCCAAAGATGGACGCCATTATAGCCCCATGTTAGGGACAACGGAAAGCAGCAGTGAATTACTTTCTCAGGGTTCTGATAATAGGTAGCCAGGTTTCACTGAGATTGTAGCCGGTGTCGCGGTTGAAATTATCTGGGTGTTTACGTATTTCAACCGCCTCCCTGATGATTCTGGGACGATATTGCTTTATACGGGCAAGAACATCCACTCCTTGGAACATGATATCATGGCCAGGTGTTAAAGCATGATCGGCAACAGCTGATTTATCAGGTTGAATGAGCCTGATACATCTATTATGTTCCTTAATGCGAGTGCATATTGTTCTCGAAGTCTGCCCGATGTAAACCTTGCCACAAGTACAGGGAACTCTGTAGATACCCGGTTGTTGCAATTTAGGCAAACTGTCCTTAGTTGGTCGCAGGAGTTGCCTAATCTTAACAGAAGTTCCAAATACAGTCCGTATGTTGTACCGGCGTAGGATTTTAGCAATACGATCCGTCGTGTTATGTATGTACGGAAGGTAAGCAGTTCCTCTTACATCTCTTTTCTCAACTGACGTCCTATTATTATTTGTTGGTTTCAGAACCGTAGAAATCAAAGCCTTGCTATAACCGTCTCTCTCAAAGGTGGTTCGCAGGGTGTTAATTTCTTCTTGTAAAGAAGACACTTCACAAATCCTCCTAGCCCTGGTAGTTAGAGTTGTAAGGATACCATGTTTCTGGGCAGGGTGATGGTGAGAACTTGCGTGGAGATATCGTATTGCTAAAATCCTACGCCGGTACAACATACGGACTGTATTTGGAACTTCTGTTAAGATTAGGCAACTCCTGTGACCAACTAAGGACAGTTTGCCTAAATTGCAACAACCGGGTATCTACAGATTTCCCTGTACTTGTGGCAAGGTTTACATCGGGCAGACTTCGAGAACAATATGCACTCGCATTAAGGAACATAATAGATGTATCAGGCTCATTCAACCTGATAAATCAGCTGTTGCCGATCATGCTTTAACACCTGGCCATGATGTCATGTTCCAAGGAGTGGATGTTCTTGCCCGTATAAAGCAATATCGTCCCAGAATCATCAGGGAGGCGGTTGAAATACGTAAACACCCAGATAATTTCAACCGCGACACCGGCTACAATCTCAGTGAAACCTGGCTACCTATTATCAGAACCCTGAGAAAGTAATTCACTGCTGCTTTCCGTTGTCCCTAACATGGGGCTATAATGGCGTCCATCTTTGGGCACCTTCTATATGTTCTTAGTTGCTTTCTCTTAGCAACATTGCCGTATTCCAGATTATTCCTGACGAAGAAAGACATGGTTTCTTTCGAAACGCGTCGAATATTAATATAATAAAACACGGCATAAGCCCAAAATTCAACATTATGAATAGTAACACGGGCCGTGAAATTCTAAATGACAATAAATAATTTCATCTTTGAGATTTGCTGATGACATTGTCATCTTGGCCGATACGCCAGAGGATTTGAACGAGTTTTTGAATGGTATGGACTCCGTCTTGAGAAAAGAATTCATGATGAAAATCAATAAATGTAAAACAAAATTATTGGAATGCTGCCGAAATAAATATGAAACATCTATGGACATCAAATTGGCAGGTGTAACGCTACGGGAAGTAGGAGACTTCTGTTACTTAGGAAGCAAAATATCCTGTGATGGACGAAGCAGAGAGTATATAAAAAGCAGGTTGCCTCAGGCAAGGAAAGCATTTCTACAGAAAAGGAATCTGTTGACATCGAATATACATTTAGGTATTGGGAAGTCATTTTTGAAAGCTTTTGTCTGGAGCGTTACACAATAAGGAAGTGAAACATGGACTAATGGTGCAGCAGATAAGAGGAGAATTGAAGTGTTTGCAATGTGGTGTTACAGGAGAATGATGAAGATCAGATGGGTAGATAGGGTAACAGATGAAGAGGTATTAAGACGATGTAATGGTTTTGTTTATATTGAATATTAATAATAAAAGGTTATTAATTAAATAGTCGCCCACTTTTGGGTGAACAATATGAAACATTTTATTGTGTTTTAATTTAATAGTGTATCTGTATTGTTGTCAGCATCACTAAAAAGTACATAATGTGTAGTATTATGTGTAGCCAGGGCGCCAGACCATTCATTTATCATGATCAAAATAATATATTAAACCTCGGTTAAACAGAGGTAGAGCAGCGAAATTCCTATCTCCAGCCGTAGTGAAACTTACGTAATCTAACCTTACGATAATTAGTTTAGGAGTGTGGTGTTGCCTTATAGTAATTACAAGCTACTAAAGGAAACCAGTCAAACATTTGAATTTAAAAACGAATTTAATATATAAAAACAACAAGTTCAAAAAAGAATAAAATACTAAATATAATAATAATAATAAATTTAAATTAAAAAATCTACTGAATTTACTTGTATTATGGGTCTTGATTGGAAATTGGAGTATACTGAGTTAATTGAATAAAATGTATTGAATTTAATAAGCATGAGAGCCTTCTGATTTGACTGGAGTAAAACTGTTTATATAGCTCACCGAATTGAAGATCATTGTAGATGTATTGTTGCGTATAGAATTCATGATGACCCTGATCTTCCTCAACGTAATGAATTTATATGTGGATGACGGAATAAATTCCATAAATCATCCCTGTGACAATAGCCTCGTACACAATCATGTCACAGTTTGATGAGACCGAATGTCTTATCAAATTCACATACTTAAATAGTCAACTGTATAATATAGCACTGCGTTACAGATGAATGTTAATTTCCAAATCCATCTCTCTACACGTTCCACTCTTCTGCTCCAAACAGCACCATTCCGTCCCCTCCAGCAATTCAATAATAGTAATCACCCCCCAGTTGGGCGTCCGTCATATATATAACGTTCCCAGGTAAGGCACGCGCCCACCCCCACTTCTGAAGTCACTAGGCAATTTGCACGCATTTCACATATCAATAATAACAATACTTCTTTGTAGCATTTCTCGGGAGGTCCTGCCCACCTTTTGTATAAAGTTGCAGAGGACTCCTCACCTACTGTATTCTCCACGTCCACCAGCCCCATTCATTACCTTGCCTGCCAGGTATTGATAATGGCGAGTCTTCAAAGAATCCTTTCCAAGTAAAATTTGTTTATTTGTATAATTTTTGAAGTGACAGACATTAGTGTCTATTCATGTCGTTACCAGGAACCAGTAGATAAGCCGGCCTTCCGCGAACGACCCTCTTCTTCTCTTGTTCGTATTTTCTTCAGAAATAGTATTCAGTCAAGCGTCTAACTTATTTCAAATATAATGTGTATAGCTCCAAGTCCTTTCAATTGCCATAATATTCTACATTACTGCATAATAATAGATATAAATATATTAGTTAACATAATAACTAATTAAAGGTAAAATGTAAACTTAAAAAAATATTGATAATAATAATAATAATAATAAAATATATAAAATTATTTCATTCTGGTCACAAATTAGGACCATCACAACGAGTGGGAGAGAAGAGATGATTCTGTCGACTGCTAGTGAAGAGAAGAGATAGTTTGGTAGGACACATATTAAGACACCCAGGAATAGCAAGCTTAGTTGTGGATGGGTGGGTCGAGGACAAGAACTGTAGGGGTAAACCAGGGTTAAACAGATTGCCTCGGATGTAGGGTGTGGTAGCTATGTAGAGTTGGAAAGATTATCTCATAAGTGGGAGGCATGGAGGGCTGCATCAAACCAGTCAAAAAACTGAATACTCAAACAACAACAATCAGGAATTTTAATTACATAGAGAGGCATGTGAGGGAAAAGGGTTGTTGGAGAATTTCAATCCCTGGGATGTAACACTGGAAGAGACTGCATAATGTACATCAGTGGAAGGTGAGAGATATTTTACTATAGGTCTATTAATAGCGACATGTTGACGTTCAAATCATCAATAAGTGTGCCAAAATTACACCCAGAATAGCTTAAGGAAAAATAATTTTAATTACTCATATTCCGATAGATTTGCCATTCCAGTGTGCAAGAGTGTAGTTCCCTCTTCAAACAATATCCGCAATTTCTATTAACAAAGCGCAATGCCTCACACTTAACAACAGCAGGTGTACATTTTGACAAAACCATTTTTTTCCCATGGGCAACTGTATGTGGCGTGCTCTCGAGTATCCGGACAACAAAATCGTTGTCCCAGAAGAAGATGGCAAAACCAAAAACGTAATTTTAAAATGTGTTCACATAATGTAACATTCTACCCTGCAGACTTTCACAACTCTATAACATTCCCACTTTGCTGCTCATATCAATATACTGTATGTACCAGAATTTTCAGAATTGGAATGGACCCACCTGTAGCCGCGATTGCTGTAATAGAATAGACCAATTATCAGCAATAATATATCGTCACCATTGTCTTGATCGCGAGCGAAGCAGCGGGTACCTGCTAGTTATAGATATTTATGAAATTAGAATGCCATTCGTCACTGCTATTGTCTATTCTCTTTCATTTGAATGCTCATTTGTCACGAAAAAAAAAGTGATCTCATAAGCCTATATTTACATAAATGAATATAGGCTAATGACTGAGATTAACTATGTGTCATATTAGTGTTACTTTCCTTACATTGGTTTCAAAGTTCATACTGTGTCTAGCATGATATTCTACTTGTTGGATCGTATACAACACAGAATCCCAAGGCACGTGTCTGTAGCAACACACAGTCTGTCAAGGGGAGTTTCTAACGTAGCAGTGCTTGGATCATATGGAGAAATGAGAGCCAGATAGCTTGCCTCAAGGGTTCTCGCCCCAATAGCCTTCAGGACTGGAGCTATATCCACACGAGAGCGTCAGGGCTTCGGGCTGACCTTTGACGTAGCCACCGGCAAGCTCTCTCTGTCGCTGCTCCTCTGGCCGACCATCTCATTTCCACATTGAAAGCTACACTTCGGACTGTATTTCACAGATTACATGCGATAATATTAATATGATACAACTCGCGGACCCATTCGAGAAGTCTCGCAGGTTTATAAACTACACTTTCCCCAATAGGTTTATAATGAGAGACTTAAGGAGAAAGTTTGTTATAATTTTATTTCAACCAAATGATTGTAAAACACTAGTTACATTTCAGTTAGAATTCCAAGTTCTACGTTCCCTAACATAAGAAGGCAATCACTGAAAATTGGATCATCATAACACTCACCGGTTATTCGATATTTATGAAATTATACGATTTGAGTACTCATTCCTTTGATTTACTGTTTCTGAAATCCATGCAAAATGATAAAGGAAATACCTCAGAATGATAAAAAATGACATAAAACAGGCGTCACAGTGGCCAAAATGTGAAGTGGACAGCAATTATGGAACGAATGTTCCTACAGCAACCGTATCTCAAATCGCAAATTTCGTCCATTTTTAAGTCTTTTTTTAAATATAGATATTTATGAAATTAGAATGCAATTCGTCACTGCTAATGTCTATTCTCTTTCATTTGAATGCTCATTTGTCACGATCGGTCGCTTGTGAGCGCCGCAGGAGGAATCTATACCACTGAAATAATATATATGATATTACGCTGTGATTGCATCGCGATTTCGGTGCCAAGTAATCTCCAATTATACACAACTTTCTGCACTTTGAAACGTATTATTTGAAACGTAAACTGAGGCGTTCAACCTGGAATGATATAATATCAAAACAAGTAGTTCCGTGAAGAACTATACAGCCTATTTTGATAAATGATAATGATAAATGCCTCTATCAACATAAAAAATTGATTGCTGTAATGGATTCGTAGATACTGAGGACCGTCTAATAATTTCGGATGGTCACCATGTTGGATTTTTATATAGGCCTATTTAGGGCATAGAGTTATGTACTATTAGATGACAATTTTTCCGTAGGATGATTATTCAAACATTCACTTCAATCCCATGATTAATACACAAGAAATAAGAAACAAATATCAAAATTGTGCACAGGCGCCATCTTTAGGTTATGTGAACAATTGATCTAAATTAGATGCCAGTGCATTAGAATGTGTATAAACATTTGCTGTATCAAGATTCATTGCGTTTGGATAGTTAAATCGGGGGAAACGTCTATTTAAATGTTTCAAATTCGCTTGGCCACCATGGTCGTTTTGTCGTTAACAAGTTTTTGAAAGTCTCATATATGAACTTCTAGTTGTGTCCTTTATCACCGTAGAACATTTCAGGGGGATATGAGTAATAGTTTCGGAGCTATAGAATGCCGGTGAAATACTTTGCACAGCCGCCATGTTTGATTGGTTAGACGCAATAAAATTTGAAGGCACGATAGGGGTCGGCCAAAACAGTACTTTGATCTTACCGAGTTTCGTTGGAATCGCTCCAGCCGTTTAGAAGTTATTACGGGGGAGGTGGGGAAGGAAGCACACACACGGACAAAAGGTGATCTCATAAGCCTATTTTATTTTCATAAATGAAAATAGACTCAGAATAACTCAAGATCCATTCTGAGATAATAATTTTGTTTTCTAAAATGCATGTGTACATAGATTACACATAAACTTCTAAATGGAATCAGAATTAAATTTGGTAAAAGTCAGTATTTTTGCAGTAATATTCGTATCAACGTTATATTTTAATCGAACTCCGTCTCTAGTGGTTACTGTCGTATCAGCTACTGACGGTCCCAAGACAGGACAATGGAGGAGGTTAATGGCTGATAATATAGCCTTTGGGGGTGTACTTATGTCGAACAGGTGCAGCTATAAAATCCTAAGAAATTCTTTATCTGTGAGATGGTCAGTGATACCGGCAAATTCTACCTCTACTAGGGGGTGGAGGTGAGTGCCTGGCGCCCTAAGACGAGACATTCTCGGCAAAGGTTTGATAATTGAAGAGTCCTTCATCCTCCAGGTTGGGGGCTTAACTCCCTTACCTCGCAAAAAGAGATATGATACGGATATTTCAAGATTGCGTTGGATAAAATCAGATAACTTTCAAGCGACTCGGCGAGAGATGCTGGTGAAGGAAATCTGAGTACCGAGATGAATGGAGTTAGTTGATCGATAAGGCCAAGGACCTAGTTGGTATGTAGCGCCAACAAGTAAGTAAGTAAGTAAGTAAGTAAGTAAGACAGTAAGTAAGTAAGTAGATAATAGTTTCAACTGCCAAGAACTTACGATTGAAATTTGAGCCCAATACTGAACATCAGAGAAGATAAACGAAAAAATAATTCTAGACTTGGTACGCTTATAGAATCTACAGTGAGATTCTTTTGCTGGAGCGGGACCGGCGGCCAACTGCCTGGTGCACGCGTCTTCCGCCAGCCAACCGAGATCGGGCCACAGGGTTGCGCGAGGCGGAGGCGTGCTAACCAGGGTCATTAAATTCATGTCACTAAACTTTCATCAACGAGGGTGTGTAGTGTCAGCGCACAGATAAGAAGGTATCATAAACAACAGCCGCAAGATTTAATTAAAGAAGTACATATGTTCTTTTTTATTTCTTGGGAATCTGGATGCCCTCACGTCACCAGTTAAAGGTTAGAACATATTTTCACAGAATATACTAAAAATGTTCTCCTTCAGCTGACAGACAGTAACTTTGGAAGTTACATCGTTACATTATGTAGCTTCTCCTGTACCGCCCTGCGTGTTTAATGTAATTAATCGAAGCACGGATCTAAGCCCGTTTGATGTTTTATTGAGGGGTAATTTAAAATACATAGTGTACAGTTCAATTACCCGTATTCTAGTGGAGCTGGAGAACAATATACGGTAGCAAATATCTCTCACAACAGAAGGGAATCACAATGTGTAAACGCTAATTTATTTACATGGTACAACGCCTGTCTGTCAGCTGAAGGAGAACATTTTCAGCATCTTCTATGGATAGGTAAGTTCTTTAATCATCAGGGGCCGATAACCTCGATGTTAGGCCCCTTAAAACAACAATTATTATCATCATCATCATCTTTAATCATGATTTGCTGGTGAATTTACCATTAATTAGGTACTTTGTTACGGTTACCACCTGCACGCTATCCGCGACCCGACCTCGGTTGGCCGGCGGAAGGCGCGAGCGCCCGGCAGCGGGCCCCGGTCCTGCTCCAGCAAAAGAATCACCCTGTATTAATCCTTTTTTGTTGCCTGGACTAGGAGTGGAAAACCACGGAAAACCACTTCTAGTTTGTCTGAGGTTGGAATCTAACCTCCTTCTATGTTCTTCCTCGCGTTTGTGCAGCCCGTTCCAGCCATCAAACCAGAATTAAAATACTTGGCAGAGTCGGGAATTGAAACCGGACCCCCGGGGCGACAGCTAAGAATGAAAGTCGCTACACCACTATATGGTCTGGTAATTTGCATTCCTTGCAATGTTATAAAAGCATGCGTCATAACACAAGAGTTCTTCACACATTACTCCCGTGCTACACAATGAAGAGTCACTTTTGTTCAAATATCGATGTTAGCAATCTTTTGCTTGTATTGCATCTCTGTTTTCCTTGCGTGAATTGGTTGATTTTCTTTCTCTTTGGAGAAAATAAAACGTGTAAGCCCTGAATGCCGTAAATACGAGCTAAGTAATAAAAATATGCTTCTTGAAAACCCTAGGATACAACATTACATCGTAATAATATTAAGCTTTAACAACGTCTATCCCAATCACTTGAAAGGTTGGCGTGAAGGGCTAGGAGGGTCAATGAAATTACGTTTGTGAGATAGATGTATAATTAATTCGATCACGGCAAGTTAAAACTAATAGTGGTCTACAAGATAATTGCAAAATATGAAAAAGTTCACAGATACAGTTCAGTCCACCATTTTCTACACGTGGGTTCTGGATGCGCATCGAGATACCGTACAGTCTCCGAGCCTCAAATTCTGGAGCATACGCATTGATACGTACATTTTCAGTCGCGCAGGGAGTTTGGCTGGTTCACAACCAAGAATAAACCACGAGCTGTGTGTTCCACTGTTGGACAGCAACGCCTAGACTATTACACTCGCTTCAATGCGCGAGTTCTCAAGAACACTGGAAGAAATACGTGGAGTAACCTGTATCTACAGTTTTGAAATACATATTTAGAATAATAATAATAATAATAATAATAATAATAATAATAATAAGGGTGTAAGCTTTGTTATTTGACACCCAGAGGGTTGCATGCATGTCGAATTTTGTTGTTCCTTGAAGCACTATGAAAGTCAAGGAGGTTAGATATCTGAGCTCCTTGACACTGTAGCGCTTTCTAGTAGAAATGAGGAACTTTGTGTTGGAGGAAAATCCCGAGATTAATTTTGCCATTATGAACACGGCCTACTGAATTCAAATGGATTCTTTAACATGCCAACATCGTATGACATGCGTGACGTAATTTTTGCCAACTTTCAAAAATCACTTACCACGTCCAGGAGCGAACCTGAAAGCTTGGCGTTAGTAATCCGACACGATAACCACTTACCCACCGTGGTAAGCGGAGTAACAATTGTGTTATGGGTTTTACGTCCTTTCAACTACTGCGGCTTTTAGCGACACTAGAATGCCAGAATTTTTCCCCGAAGGGGATTTTTAACGTGCCAGTAAATCTGCCTGCATGGCTCTCTCACATTTAAGAACCGTCAAATGCCATGATTCAGTCCCACTATCTTGGGATCAGCAGGCTAGAACGTTACCGCTGAGCCACGCAGCCAGTCACATATTTAGAAAGAACTATCGGAGTCTCCTTCGTATTAGATGAATAGATGGGTGCTACTGTTGAAGACAACAATGGTTTTCTTGTAATTCGTGCGTGGAGACGTAGCAAAATCATTGTACAGTCATGGTCAAATTATTAGAATATTGTTGTATATTTAGTTTCCAGATATAGAAATTAATTCTGAAGCAGTCTGTTAACGATTCATTTTCATACCAATGTATTATGAAGTAAATGTATTCCTTGAATTTTTGATTTGTATGTTTCGTATACATTTTAACAACAAAAGAAACGTCGGATATAAATTAAAACAAATACATTAAGAAGGTCTACTTCATTGTTCATAATGAATGCTATTGGATTATAAAAAATTATATATGGTCATATATACTGTAGTTATGGTCATATAGGCTATAGTTATTAAAACATCTTATGTATTTGCCTTTCGGTGGTAAGTAATTGGAGTTTTGAAGGGCAGAACAGCGTCGTCATCTGCCCCGATATATATTTGCCTTCTTTATGGATAGTGTGACATGAAAGTTTATTTCATGAATTAAAATATTTTTTCGTTTAAGAACGAAAATTCTGATAATTTTTCACAAAAAGGGGATAGAAATGCCTCCCAGCTCAATATAATTGCATAAAATATAATATAGTTCAAAATATAGAAATTCCACTCTCATCATTGAATAAAATAAAATTGATTACAACGCTATTTAATATCTTAATTAGGGATATAAATTGTTAACGAAGTGGAAACTTTTATTTTCATTCTAATATTTTGGTCACATCTGTAATACTTGAAAATTCATTTCTGAGAACATTGTGTGAAAATAATGGAGTGTCACAGTTAAAGGGCCTATGATAGAAATTCCTGAAAACGATGAGCCTGCGATATACAAGCCTTCACAAGTTAAGATATCTGACACAAACGACGTACCTCATGATGATGATGAATATAACAACTGTTGTAAAAGAGATTTCTATATCAGCTCGATAATATAGACCGAGCACAAGTTTTGTTTGCAAAACATTTTATCATAACTGATGATTGTCATTTTCTTGCGTTGAATAATCTTCAATGTTACAACGCTGTTCTTCAGTGTGTTAGTGTACAATGTGTAGTAAAGTCACACTGCTAGTGTGTTTTTAGCCTATTTTCATTCATGAAACAAAATGTTCAGTAAAGAACATATAGCCTACTTTCTCCTAAATGTATGAGTATAGTTATAACTCGTTGTTATTATCAAAGAGTATAATAGAATCATTTCTTGTTTGAAGACCTTAGAAACTATTTACCTCTACCAAACGCCACAATCTAGAAAAAACTACTACCATCATTGAAGAAAGATAGATAAGAAGTATCTCAAGAATGTTATGGATCTGGAGACATAATCGACCGGTCTGGCTGCGTGGCTCTGCGGTATCGTTCTCGCTTGCTGGGCCCTAGGTTGCAGGTTCGTATCCTGGCGCAGTCAGCTGGCATTTGAGGGTGCACAAATGCGAAGGAGCCGTGTCAGTAGATTTACTGGCACGTTAAAGATCCCCATCGGGACAAATTCCGGCACCCCGGCGTATCTAAAAGCAGCAGTAGTTAAAAGGGTCGTAAAACAAATAACATTATTATTATTGTTATTATTACATAATAGACCTGCCGTGGGCAACATCCAACTTTGAGTTGAGGCATGTCTTTACACGTCTGGTTGGGCATGGCTTTCACAAACCCTAATTGAATTAACAAATCTTTCCATGACCCTACAGAGACGTGTGTATACAAACTATGTGGATATTTTCGATTGCTATTTGCCTGAAATAAAAGTATTAATAACCTGAACTAGCACCAGCGGCTAGAATTCAGTACCTATGTGAAATCGTTTTGTTCTTTACTACAAATAACATTTTCAAATAACGCACAATAGGCTGTAACAAACCCTTTAAAATAAGAAGTAACAAGATGTTCAGTAAAGAACATATAGCCGACTTTCTCCGAAATGCATGGGTATTGTTATAACTCTTTGTCCTTTTCAAGGAGTATAATTGAAAGTTGGTTGTAGTAGCTTGTTGAAATACAACGAGCTATAGGGATATTAAACGTGAATATGAGGTGCCCTTTGCTAGTGCTACCTCTGTACCAAATTTCGTTCAATTCGGTTTCACCGTGTTTGAATTGATAGGGGGAATCGATTTGCACACATACTTGGCCACCATCTGCAAACTATTGGGCTGATGTTCTTGCAGTTTGGTCAGAATATGTTTCCCACATAAAGATATGGTGTTGCAAAATTTGGTAGAGACTAGATTATTAGGTTGGTCGTAATTACATTTTAGCTTTTAACATTTGGGTGGCCGCGATTACGTTTCTGTCAAGATAGCGGGGATATAAAACATGACACTGAGGTGCCCTTTGCTAGTGCTACCTCTGTACCAAATTTCGTTCATTCGGTTGTACCGTGTTCGAATTAATAGGGGGAATCGATTTTCACACAAAGATGACCGCCATCCGCAAACTATTAGGCTAATGACCTATTAGATTGGTCAAAGGATGCTCCCTCCATAAAGGTATGTTATTGCAAAATTTGGTAGAGATCGGATGGTTTTGTTATTCGTAATTTGATTTAAGCTTTACACATTTGTGTGGCCGCCATTACGTTTCTGTCAATATGGCGGCGATATTAATCATGACACTGAGATGCCCTTTGCTAGTGCTATCTCTGTACCAAATTTCGTTCCATTCGGTTTCACCGTGTTTGAATTAATAGGCGGAATCGATTCTGACACAAAGATGGCCGCCATCCCCAAACTATTAGACGAATGACCTATTAGATAGGTCAAAGGATGCTCCCTCCATAAAGGTATATAGTTGCAAAATTTGGTAGAGTTCGGATGATTAGGTTAATCTTAATTTCATTTAAGCTTTGAACATTCGTGTGGCCGCCATTACGTTTCAGTCAAGATGGCTGCGATATAAAACATGACACTGAGGTGCCCTTTACAAGAGCTACCTCTGTACCAAATTTCGTTCCATTCGGTTCCACCGTGTTCGAATTAATAGGGGGAATCAATTTTGACATAAAGATGGCCGCCATCCGCAAACTATTCGGCTAATAACCTATTAGATTGGTCACAGGATGCTCCCTCCATAAGGGTATGCTGTTGCAAAGTTTGGTAGAGATCGGATGGTTATGTAAGTCGTAATTTAACTTAAGCTTTGAACATTTGTATGGCCGCCATTACGTTTCTGTCAATATGGCGGCGATATAAAACATGACACTGAGATGCCCTTTGCTAGTGCTACCCCTGTACCAAATTTCGTTCCATTCGGTGTCACCGTGTTTGAATTAATAGGGGGAATTGATTTTCACACATAGATGGCCGCCATCTGCAGTCTATTAGGCTAATGACCTATTCATTTGGTCAAAGGATGCTTCCTCTATACGGGTATGTTGTTGCAAAATTTGGTAGAGATCGGATGATTAGGTTAATCGAAATTTGATTTTAGCTTTGAACATTTGTGTGGCCGCCATTACGTTTCCGTCAAGATGAAGGCGATATAAAATATGACACTGAGGTGCCTTTTGTTAGTACTATCTCTGTACCAAATTTCGTTCCATTCGGTTGCGCCGTGTTCGAATTAATAGGGGGAATCGATTTTCAAACAAAGATTGCCGCCATCCGCAAACTATTAGACGAATGACCTATTAGATAGGTCAAAGGATGCTCCCTTATAAAGGTATGTTGTTGCAAAATGTGGTAGAGATCGGATGATTAGGTTATTCGTAATTTGATTTAAGCTTTGGACATTTGTGTGGCCGCCATTACGTTTCCGTCAAGATGGCGGCGATATAAAACATGACACTGAGGTGCCATTTGTTAGTACTACCTCTGTACCAAATTTCGTTCCATTCGGTTGCACCGTGTTCGAATTAATAGGGGGAATCGATTTTCACAGAAAGATGGCCGCCATCCGCAAACTATATCGCTGATGACCTATTAGATTGGTCAAAGGATGCTCCCTCCATAAAGGTATGTAATTGCAAAATTTTGTAGAGATCGGATGATTAGGTTAATCGTAATTTGATTTAAGCTTTGAATATTCGTGTAGCCGCCATTACGTTTCAGTCAAGATGGCGGCGATATAAAACATGACACTGAGGTGCCCTTTGCAAGTGCTACCTCTGTACAAAATTTCGTTCCATTCGGTTCCACCGTGTTCGAATTAATAGGGGGAATCAATTTTGACATAAAGATGGCCGCCATCCGCAAACTATTCGGCTAATAACCTATTAGATTGGTCAAAGGATGCTCCCTCCATAAAGGTATGTTGTAGCAAAATTTGGTAGTGATCCGATGATTAGGTTATTCGTAATTTAACTTAAGCTTTGAACATTTGTGTGGCCGCCATTACGTTTCTGTCAACATGGCGGCGATATAAAACATGACACTGAGATGCCCTTTGCTAGTGCTACCTCTGTACCAAATTTCGTTCCATTCGGTTTCACCGTGTTTGAATTAATAGGGAAAAATGATTTTCACAGAAAGATGGCCGCCATTCGCAAACTATTAGGCTAATGACCTATTCATTTGGTCAAAGGATGCTTCCTCTATAAGGGTATGTTGTTGCAAAATTTGGTAGAGATCGGATGATTAGGTTAATCGTAATTTGATTTAAGCTTTGAACATTTGTGTGGCCGCCATTACGTTTTCGTCAGGATGGCGGCGATATAAAACATGACACTGAGGTGCCTTTTGTTAGTACTACCACTGTACCAAATTTCGTTCCATTCGGTTGCACCGTGTTCGAATTAATAGGGGGAATCGATTTTCACAGAAAGATGGCCGCCATCCGCAAACTATTACGCTGATGACCTATTGGTTTGGTCAAAGGATGCTCCCCCCATAAAGGTATGTTGTTGCAAAATTTGGTAGAGATCGGATGATTAGGTTAGTCGTAATTTGATTTAAGCTTTGAACATTTGTGTGGCCGCCATTACGTTTCCGTCAAAATGGCGGCGATATTAAACATGACACTGATGTGCCTTTTGTTATTACTACCACTGTACCAAATTTCGTTCCATTCGGTTGTACCGTGTTCGAATTAATAGGGGGAATCGATTTTCACACAAAGATGGCCGCCATCCGCAAACTATTACGCTGAAGACCTATTGGATTGGTCAAAGGATGCTCCCCCCATAAAGGTATGTTGTTGCAAAATTTGGTAGAGATCGGATGATTAGGTTAGTCGTTATTTGATTTAAGCTTTGAACATTTGTGTGGCCGCCATTACGTTTCCGTCAAGATGGCGGCGATATAAAACATGACACTGAGGTGTCCTTTGCTAGAGCTATCTTTGTACCAAATTTCGTTCAATTCGCATTCACCGTGTTAGATTTGATGGAGGGGGACAGACATTCAGAGTACACATACTCACACACACACAGACACACACATACACACACACACAGACACATACACACACATACACACACACAGACAGACGCACTTTTTTCGCCCTGTGTTGATCTCATAAGTCTACTTTCATTTTTTGCAAAAATCGAAAGTAGGCTAAAAATGTATCATAGTATCATCCTGTCTTTCTTCAAATTCGATGCGCATAGAATGCCAATGGTATACTATCAATGGAGTCCCATGTAGACCAGTCGTGAAATCTAGTGGAGAAATATCGAATAATATAATCCTAACAGGGCGAGTGTATTCTAGCGGCCATAAGGAGAAACTTTTCAATAAAATCTGGAAGTTAATAAGTAGGCCGGCGTGCAGTTACCTTTTTGGCTGCTAGATGTCTCGAGCAAATCTGCTGGCGAATTATGTTTTAATTAAATATCTGTTTTGCACCGTAATATGCACAATATAAGGCTTAATTTTAAAATGTCTGAGTCATTACAAAGCAACAAATATGTAAAATTTCAAGCAAAAAACCAAACTCTGATGGGGTTTGAACCATAGGCATATGAATGACAGACTAACGCTTTATATATATATAAAATGAATTACATAGAACTTGTTAGAAAATAATGATTTAGACCTAACGATTTCATCAGTGGAGTATATTATTTATGTATAAAGCATTTCATACTAAGTTTATTTATTTTGTATCAGTGCGCTATATTCCATGCAATACTCAAATTAGTGAAATATAAGTCAGGCACAAGATATCCGCTGCCACTATAGTATTACAAAATAAACTTTTAATTTCGAACGTGCCTCTTCCTTTAGAACAGTTAAATCGATTCTCGGCTCGATAATCGGAACTGGTGGGTCCCATGATATGGATTAAAAAGTTTGCATAATTCGCACGGCCGCCATCCTGAAATGGTACGGCGGATGACCTTGTAGTTTGGTCACAAGACGCATCCTATATAAAGGTATGTTATTACCAAATTTGGTAGAGATCGGATAATTGGGTTAGTCGCTATTTGATTTTACGTTTTGAACGTTTGTGTGGCCGCCATTCAGATTTGGTAAAGATGGCGGCGATATAAAACATGACACTGAGGTGCCCTTTGCTTGTTCTACCTCTGTACCAAATTTCGTTCACTTCGGTTTCACCGTGTTCGAATTGATAGGGGGGGGGGGGCAGACATTCAGAGTACACACACTCACACACACACACACACAATTTTTGGCCCTGTAGTGATCTCATAAGTCTACTTTCATTTTTTGCAAAAATCGAAAGTAGGCTAAACAAGATGTTCAGTAAAGAACATATAGCCTACTTTCTCCTAAATGCATGGGTATTGTTATAACTCTTTGTCCTTTTCAAGGAGTATGATTGAATGTTGGTTGTAGGAGCTTGTTGAAATACAACGTGCTATAGGGATATTAAACATGAATATGAGGTGCCCTTTGCTAGTGCTACCTCTGTACCAAATTTCGTTCAATTCGGTTTCACCGTGTTTGAATTGATAGGGGGAATCGATTTGCACACATACTTGGCCACCATCTGCAAACTATTGGGCTGATGTTCATGCAGTTTGGTCAAAATATGTTTCCCACATAAAGATATGGTGTTGCAAAATTAGGTAGAGACTAGATTATTAGGTTGGTCGTAATTACATTTTAGCTTTTAACATTTGGGTGGCCGCGATTACGTTTCCATCAAGATAGCGGTGATATAAAACATGACACTGAGGTGCCCTTTGCTAGTGCTACCTCTGTACCAAATTTCGTTCATTCGGTACCACCGTGTTCGAAATAATAGGGGGAATCAATTTTGACATAAAGATGGCCGCCATCCGAAAACTATTTGGCTAATGACTTATTAGATTGGTCAAAGGATGCTCCCTCCATAAAGGTATGTTGTTGCAAAGTTTGGTAGAGTTCGGATGGTTAAGTTAGTCGTAATTTGATTTAAGCTTTAAACATTCGTGTGGCCGCCATTACGTTTCTGTCAATATGGTGGCAATATTAATCATGACACTGAGATGCTCTTTGCCAGTGCTATCTCTGTACCTAATTTCGTTCCATTCGGTTTCAGCGTGTTTGAATTAATAGGGGGAATCAATTCTGACACAAAGATGGCCACCATCCGCAAACTATTAGGCGAATGACCTATTAGATTGGTCAAAGGATGCTCCCTCCATAAAGGTATGTAGTTGCAAAATTTGGTAGAGATCGGATGATTAGGTTAATCGTAATTTGATTTAAGCTTTGAACATTCGTGTGGCCGCCATTACGTTTCAGTCAAGATGGCGGCGATATAAAACATGACACTGAGGTGCCCTTTGCTAGTGCTACCTCTGTACCAAATTTCGTTCCATTCGGTTCCACCGTGTTCGAATTAATAGGGGGAATCAATTTTGACATAAAAGATGGCCGCCATCCGCAAACTATCAGGTGAATGACCTATTAGATTGGTCAAAGGATGCTCCCTCCATAAAGGTATGTAGTTGCAAAATTTGGTAGAGATCGGATTATTAGGTTAATCGTAATTTGATTTAAGCTTTGAACATTCGTGTGGCCGCCATTACGTTTCAGTCAAGATGGCGGCGATATAAAACATGACACTGAGGTGCCCTTTGCTAGTACTACCTCAGTACCAAATTTCGTTCCATTCGGTTCCACCGTGTCCGAATTAATAGGGGGAATCAATTTTGACATAAAGATGGCCTCCATAGGCAAACTATTAGGTGAATGACCTATTAGATTGGTCAAAGGATGCTCCCTCCATAAAGGTATGTAGTTGCAAAATTTGGTAGAGATCGGATGATTAGGTTAATCGTAATTTGATTTAAGCTTTGAACATTCGTGTGGCCGCCATTACGTTTCAGTCAAGATGGCGGCGATATAAAACATGACACTGAGGTGCCCTTTGCTAGTGCTACCTCTGTAGCAAATTTCGTTCCATTCGGTTCCACCGTGTTCGAATTAATAGGGGGAATCAATTTTGACATAAAAGATGGCCGCCATCCGCAAACTATCAGGTGAATGGCCTATTAGATTGGTCAAAGGATGCTCCCTCCATAAAGGTATGTAGTTGCAAAATTTGGTAGAGATCGGATGATTAGGTTAATCGTAATTTGATTTAAGCTTTGAACATTTGTGTGGCTGCCATTACGTTTCCGTCAAGATGGCGGTGATATAAAACATGACACTGAGGTGCCTTTTGTTAGTACTACCTCTGTACCAAATTTCGTTCCATTCGGTTTCACCGTGTTCGAATTAATGGGGGGAATCGATTTTCACACAAAGATGGCCGCCATCCGCAAACTGTTACGCTGATGACCTATTGGTTTGGTCAAAGGATGCTCCCCCCATAAAGGTATGTTGTTGCAAAATTTGGTAGAGATCGGATGATTAGGTTGGTCGTAATTTGATTTAAGCTTTGAACATTTGTGTGGCCACCATTACGTTTCCGTCAAGATGGCGGCGATATAAAACATGACACTGAGGTGCCTTTTGTTGGTACTACCTCTGTACCAAATTTCGTTCCATTCGGTTGCACCGTGTTCGAATTAATGGGGGGAATCGATTTTCACACAAAGATGGCCGCCATCCGCAAACTATTACACTGATGACCTGTTGGTTTGGTCAAAGGATGCTCCCCCCATAAAGGTATGTCGTTGCAAAATTTGGTAGAGATCGGATGATTAGGTTAGTCGTAATTTGATTTAAGCTTTGAACATTTGTGTGGCCGCCATTACGTTTCCGTCAAGATGGCGGCGATATAAAACATGACACTGAGGTGTCCTTTGCTAGTGCTACCTTTGTACCAAATTTCGTTCAATTCGCATTCACCGTTTTCGAATTGATAGGGGGGGACAGACATTCAGAGTACACACACTCACACTCCCACACACATACACACAGACACACACACACACAGACTCACACACACACATACACACAGACAGACACACTTTTTTTCGCCCTGTGTTGATCTCATAAGTCTACTTTCATTTTTTGCAAAAATCGAAAGTAGGCTAAAAATAGGCTTATGAGATCACCTTTTGTCCTTGTGTCTGTCTGAGTGTGCGTGTGTGAGATGGTGTGTGTTCCCCCCTAATAACTTCTAACCGGCTCGAGCGATTCCAATGAAACTCGGTAAGTTCATAGCACTATTCCGAACGACCCCGACCGTGCCCTTCAAATTTAGTTACGTCGCACCAATCCAACATGGCGGCTGTGCGAAATATATCACCAGCATTCAATATCTCCGAAACTATTACCGATATCACCCTGGAATATTTTACGGCGATAAAGGAAACTGCTAGAAGTTCACCTATGTGACTTTTGAAAACCTGGTAACTACAAAACCAACATGGCGGTCAAGCGAATTTGCGATTTTTAAATAGACGTTTCTCGCGATTTAACCAACCAAACGCAATACGACTTGGTACAGTATATGTTTAAATACAGTGTAATGCACCGACATATAATTTCGTTCAATTGTTTACATAACCTCAAGATGGCGGACTTGCGAAATATTTCAACGGCATTCTATATCTCTGAAACTAATAGAGGCATCACCCTGACATTTTCTACAGAGATAAAGGGCACTACTGGAAGTTTATGTATAAGACATTCAGAAACGGGTTAACTACAAAACGAACATGGCGGTCGTGCGAATTTGAAAATTTTAAATAGACCATTCTCGCGATTTAATGATCCAAACGCAGTGAAACTTGGTATAGGAAATGTTCATACACATTGTAATGCACTGGTATCTAATTTTGTTCAATTGTTTACATAACCTCACGATGGCGGCTGTGCGAATTTTAAAATTAAGTTTTTATTTCTTGTGTCGTTATCATGCGATCGAGGTGAAAGTTTAAATAATGAACCTACGCAATAATTTTCCTTTAATGGTACATGACTCTATGGCCTATACACATAACAATCCAACATGGCGACCATCTGAAATATTTAGATGGATCTCAATATCTACGAATCTATTGCAGCAATCAAACTGAATTTTTTAATGTTCTTAGGGGCTATGAACATAAATTCACCTATCGGACTTTCAATAACCTGGTGATCACAAATCCAACATGGCGGCGATCCGAAATATAATTATTCACATGGTCGTTTCTCGCAATTTAACCATCCGAGTGCAGTGACACTAGGTACAGTAAATCCTTATACAAATGTTAATTCACTGGCATCTAATTTTTTTCAATTGTTTCCATAACCAATGTGGCGGGGAAAATGCCAATATTTAAGAGAATGGATGGTCCCAAAGGAAGAGCTTCCCCCTGGACATTCAGAAAAGTGGACAACATGGAAGGCTCTTAATCGGCTACGCTCCAGTACCACGAGATGCAAGACTAACCAGCAGAAATGGGGCCTTCCTGTGGAATCAGTTTACTGCGAGTGTGGTACTGAGCAGACCAATGATAATCTTCTACTGTGTCCTTCTTCTCCAGACACTTGCACCATTAAAGACTTAATGGGAGCTACTTCAAATGCACTCGTCGTGGCAAATTATTGGTCAACCAGTGTTTAATATTTCTATTGTTTCATTTTTCTATGTTTACTTTGTACTTCTGACACGATAAATAAATAAATACCAGAATATGGCAGCTGTGCGAAGTTTTAAAATCTCGTTTTTATTTCTTGTGTCCTAATCATGCGATTGAAGTTTGAATACTACACGTACACAATACTCTTCATGTAACAGTACATAACTCTCAGACCTACATATATAAAAGTCCAACATGGCGACCATCCGCAATATTTAGTCGGTTCTCAATATCTACGAATCTATGACAGCAATCAAACTGAAATTTTTTAGGTTGATAGAGGAAAATAACATAAGTAGGATATATGAAAATAGGCTGTATGGTTCTTCACGGAACTACTTGTTTAGTTTAGAATTAATTTTCTTCAAAGTTAGTTATTTGGAACCACTTTCCGCCAACCCTTCAGTTAATGGGTTGAAATAATGACCGAATGCAAAGTGAGAAAATGGAAAAATTACTGTCAGACCATTTTGCAACAAATCAATTAAGTTAGAAACTTAAAGCACATTGGTGAAATGATTGGACGAGCAAATAGGCTGATGCATAACACTGCATGCGATTTTCTTGTAATGCATTCAGCTTCCGGCCTGTTACAGTCTATGTGACATAGTCGGGGAGGTGACATGTGTGTTTGAGGAACGCACACACCGAATTAGTGTTTCAACACTCGAGTACTGCCTGAGTGCATTTTAATGACGAGCATATGCTCCCTAACCACCTCAACAGCTGAGCACGCTAAGATCCGTACCATGAAGGGAATGGTTATCTGCTGTTTCCGAAAATACAATATTAGGGCCCTGACGTTGTCAAAAGCCTTAGTGTAATTTTTCAAAGTTTTACCACGCTCGTATCGTTCATTTCTAATGTTATTTTCAATGAGTCTCTTCCTTCTGACTAGGTCGTGTGGCCACTGGGGTTTCAACTGCTTCTGTCTCGTGTCCTTCTCCACCAACTCCTTCATCTTCTCCTTCTCCCATCCATTTACATTCTCATGTTCTTCTTTCTAACATATTCATCTTATCTTCACATTACATACTCGTACTATTAAATCTATCCTCTTTGAGCTCCTCGTGCGAATGAATCACCTTTACTCTCCCTCTGGTCTGGCCACTATAATTAGTTTTACTTTCTTATCTAATCGGTATGACCTACTTTCTACAAAGTCATTATTGGACATAACTTAGATGTTAGGCCCCTTTAAAAAACAATCATCATCATCATCATCATCATTATTGGACATAAACTGAAAAATTAAGAGATTGCACAATATATAAAATGTCGGGAAACCTACATCAATCCGTTAGTCTTATCAAGTAAGAAACACTAAAATGAAGCAATAATTGCATAGATATCAGACAGATTTACGCACACAAAACCACACATGTCCCACAGGAAAAATGTGCTTCTAAGAATGACGGCAAATTTTCTCCTTTATTTCATTTTGAATTTTCTGATTCTACGGATGGCTTTCCTGTAATGAATGAGTACACAGGCATTCATTATGAACAACAATCTCGTGTACGTGTGCGTGTAGAATATGATAACATGTGTTATTAAAATGTAGAAAAAGAGAAGAGGGCTTTTAGATGTACATGATCGTCAGTTTCGCAATATTGATGAAGAGGTGCTACGTTGCGGCTGTCGGAGCGACGTGGAGATAATATCTTTGATCGCATAGATGACACACACACAGAGCCACCTGTGTGCCAAGGTTTGAACCTAATTTGAAATTTTTGACGAGTTGACGAAAATATCCAAATTGTATTCTTGTGAAGGAATTCAACATAATAGGAACAACGACCGTTGGCCAATTCTTGATTATTGTAAATGATAGTTAACTAGTTTCGTTGTATAAAGAGACGGAACAGTGTGGTCATCTGCCCCTTAAGGATGTACCAAGGCTTTTGATCCCAATTTGAATAGCCACATACAACTGCACTTGATTACAGAACGCTTCTAGTAAATATCTGCAACAGAATCTACGAACTATTCATTTTCTAGAGAGCCTGAAACATTTGGCCATTTTTTCTATTGTATAATTCTCATTTGCTATAAATTCAATGTTTTTAGGTTTCAATGCAGTCGTTATTTAGCAATTACAGGTCGCACAATGCAAAATTACATGTTGCTTCTGTTTCTATCATTCTATTCTTTATTGCTTTTACTCCCAGCTCGGCTTCACCCACGGTATCTGCGAGGGATCATTCCTCTACCGTTGCATGGAGGGTGTCTGGGAGCTCAACACACTTTTCAGCAGATACCACTGGGGATGGTGACAGGCCGATCGGCTGACCGCTAACTTTGGTCTAAATAAGGAAGGGTTAGGGAAGGGATTTTGCTATGGACAAACAGCATTCCATGCCAATATTCCTGGTGGACGAGCCATTTGAAGAAGTTGAACAACTTACTCTTATTCTTACTAAATTGAAAAGAATGCGTTTACAACATGAGTTAAGGAGCATGCCATCCGTACGTAAGACCACCTCGTGGCACAGTGGCTAGCATTGTTGGCTGTCACCCCCGAGGTACTGCGTTCGATCCCTGGCTTTGCCAACAATTTGAAAGTTTTGGTATAGTCTCGTGCGGGGTCTCCTAGCCTCGTGATGCAAAATGGAAACCTGCCGGATGCTATGGAGGAGTGGAAAGGAACTGTCCACCCTACCACTTGCAAACTCCGGCTCGGGATGCCTGGTTAATGATTTCTTAATCCATACGTAAGTACATGACCAAATGATGCACTGGCTAGGTTTTGCTCTCTTTAATGAACGTACCGAATCTTATAGTCCTACTTACCTCCGGGAGTAACTATGCGCGCTGAGGGCTAGGCCATGAGTCAAAAGTTATCTCTGAACTTGGAAGACGAGTGCGTTCAAAACTCGGCACCGACTAACCTTGAAATATGGTACCTTCTAATAGATCTACCTCTTCCTTCCAACTCCTTGCCCATACTCATTCTTCATTCGTTCCATCTCTCACTTCTTCCTTTCATGAGGTGGACATCAAGACGGGGTATCCAGACGTATAAACCGGAGTGGCAAGCTCATGGTTTGTACTCTCCTGGGGCCGATGACCTAGATGTTAGGCCCCTTAAAACAACAATTATCATCATCATTGTACTCTCCTGAAAATGATTCCTCTCTATGGCCATAGTGTAAACGTCTACCGTCCTGAAAGGTCACTTGCGTTTTCATTGTGCAGAGCCAAACAACATCAGACTGCATGCATTGCCTAACCTTTGATGGATGATCTAATAACTACGGAACCAATATTAATTGAAGTGTGTAATTGCCATTCGGTAGACCACTGCCAGTATACTGTATATTCTCATTTATAATCTGAAGCCACTTTAGTAACCAGGGCAAATGTGTGAACCGTTTCACCAGCATGTGCTACCTCATCATTTGTGGTAATTATATAAGGGTATATTACCGGCTGAGTTAGCCGTGTTGTTACGGCGTGGCTGCAGGCAGTTGCTCACATCCGCTAGGCGAGGAGGTTCGAATCCCCCCGCCGGCAACCTTGAAGATGGTTTTCTGAGGTTTCCCATCTTCCTTCCAAGCAAATGCCGGGGTTGGTCCCTAACGATAGGCCACAGCCGCTACCTTCCAATTCCTCGTCCTTATACGCACACTTTTCTCCCCAGACAAAACTCCTTACGCGACAGTATTTGTAGTTCACGCCATGGGTGTCCACATAGAAGCAGCTACAAACTCTGGCGAGCCGAACATGTCCTCGGATAATCCCGGCACTAAAAGCCATACGCTAAAAAAGGGTATATTGTTACCACTGCAAGGTATTTACAAACTATACTGCGTAGCTCAAGATGGAATGCCCATGACAGTTATTGAGGTAACATCTGCGACAACCATAGAGAAGATCATCCTAAGTCATATTAATGTAAATATATCTCAACAATAACCCCACAATTCAGTGTTACTTCGTGGTATATTTATGGTAGGAAGTATGCTAAACGTAGATTTTCAACTCTGTCATAGCTACTGGAAAACTGAGGATCGGTAAGATTCGATTTCTACTCCGTCTTTCATTTCTTTCCCACTTACTTTTAAAGGGGATACTTTCCATGATTGCAAAATATCATTCATGAACTAATCCGTCATGTTTGTAGAAATAAAGCATCTATGTACTGAACCCAACGGTGTTAGGCTGACTGGTGTCGAACGTGGATCTCTGAGATAAATGTGTAAAGACTAGAGATACCAACAAGGAACGAACACAAGAACTTTTGAGGGATTTTAAGCTATAAAAACCCCTAGAGACAATACACATTAAATCACTGTTGTGATATGAACAAATTATGACATAATTTGTTAATATAATGCAGGGAAAAGTAGCATAATACTGCAGTATTGGGCTGTAGTGTGCATACAATTCTGGACTTAGCGCAGAAAGTTTGAGCGCTTGACAGTTGGTAAATGACTCTGGAATCTAAGCGTGGTTTCATGGAGCCATGTCGATCACTGTGACCTACTTACGTCGTCTGGAGCAGGTCAGAACGGTAATATATGGGCCAGTTATTCCCCGTTACAGAATGAGAAGGCCAAGGGGATGGGAAGATACCAGAGTAATTTAATGCTTACTCGTGATTGGAGTAATTCAGAGACATGAGGATTGCACCTATGTGGATGTATAGCCGGGAGGCTAATTATCAAGCCGTTAAACATTGAAATAAAGGCAGATTTAATGGAACGCGCATTAACACAGTAAAACTGCGGTTAGCGAGAGGATCTGACCATGTCTTCGGGGATGTACTGTGCCCGTTTAGACTGGAGTCCGCACGACCACATATGCATTTTACCAATAACCAGTCAGCACGAGAGTCAAAATATCCCGGAGCGCCAGATGGGTTAAAGCTAATCGCAAAAACGACATCAAATAAAAAAAATGCTTTACTGATTTTTGGCTCAATGCAACAATAAGGATAGAAGGAGATTCAACTGGGGATAACACGTCAAGTAAAATTATCTCAGTTTATTTTGAATTTAAAATTGACTGCAAAAATGCTCAAAGCAGCATCATTCACGTGTGGCGACCCACACTCTTATTTACACAATATACAGAAATTTTCCAAACACATTTGACAATTATTTTTTGGAAACACAAGTTTGATTAATAGTCCTGTAGACTGTGTTCCAAAATTATTTATGATTAAATCCAGTACAAATTTAAATTGTCTCTACTGGAAATATCGTAGTTCACTGTTTGAATTTTTACATAACATTAACACTCGTAGAATAAATGTTCATAGAATTTTTAACTTTCACTTATTTTTCCAGTTTCAAAAATATATTGTCGAAAAATATTATTATTCTGAATCAACACAAATTATTTACACATATTAATAACATCTGAAAAGTATTTGACCTTGAGCATAGCATCGAAGAACTGTGCGAAGCACAACAAAGTTAATTGTTCTTCTGACATTAAACATTTCGAGAAGTGACTCGATTATGAACTTCAAGTTCCTATATGATTTCTGAATCATCAACTTGATCAATAAATTGTTGAACCATTCAACTATTCAATTTTCCACTTGGAATCATTATTATGAAAAATATTTATATTTATGGCCATTTTTAGTAATTTTCACAACTTGCAATTCTTCGACAGAATGCGGAAATAAGAATTGTAGCTTCATAATAAATTCATTTAGTTCATGGCACTAGGATTGAAAATATCCTTCAAATTATTCGTGGTTATAGAATTATTTTTTATTGGCAGTGGCCCATTCTATTATTTGTGTAAGAACACAATATTACAACAACAACGGCAAAGGTCTTCCTCTGAAGAAGAATAAACTACTATCATGTCAAATCCGGGTTCTAGCAAAATCAAAGTATTAAATGGAATTCGTAAACAAGGTTGAAATAAGAACTGATGGTTTCAAAGAAATAACCTTCGGGTCATTCATACGACGAAATGTGTAGCTCCAATAATCCTTCTATAAACCTGAGCCATCGAACCTGCTATTTGATTGATGCTCGAAAAAACCTCTTCATTCCTGCGACTTAAACATGCGCACCTGGGAATGGCATTTCAACTACTCCACACATATAAATTTTCTTCCCAAAATGTATACAATAAATCAAGCCTCTGCTTGTTATCAACACTGGAAGATTAATAAACTTACAAGTTTACTTTATTTTACCATTCAGTTCAACCCGTGAATATACCATACTTATGAAAATCTTTATTTCACTTTCGAGTGTATTTACGTCATGATTTTATATAAATACAAAAATATCCTATTTGATACAAATATCATTTGCTTCCCGTTTCATGCCTCTCCGTGTTATATGAAAAATATACTTTACTCATTGCAAATATCAACTGTTCAACCAGAACTGAAATGTTGGTTGAATGCGGGCTTGCGCTAACCACTCTCCTTCGGAAAATCTCCTGTTCCAGACTAGAAATGATTAAACTACTTCATAGGCTCTCTCTCAATACATATGATTATTATAAAATATAATATCCAAGAATTATTTAGAAAAATTATAAAAATTATTATTATTATTATTATTAGTGGATTATTATTATTATTATTATTTATATCATTTTAAATATGTTTAATTATCATCTCATTATGTGAGAATCCACATGTTCGAACCTTCGAATATGGAAAAAATATCCATTCCTCAACAAAAAAAATAACTCAACCTTTACATCGACGGTTTTCCGTGGTATCCCTAAAATATGAAATATTCAAATAAATGCTCGAAATGCTCGGTCATCGATCCTAAACTGTTCTGAGTGCTGAAAATACTCAGAATAACTCTAATATGTCTTGCGTAAATCATTGCAAGATTTAAATACGAAGAAAAAAAATGTGTTGGTCATCTGCAGAAAAATAGTTTGTTCCAATTAGCTAGGCATAATATAATTCAAATGTGGCTTACATTTCTTGATGGTCTTGAAGCGTAGTGAACCTGGTCTATACCAGATTTATCCATAGACATGCCCTATCGGACAAGCATGTATAATCCTTGTATCGGCCACCATTATATACCCACAATCCGTCTAACAAGACATAGTGGTAGTATCTATTGACGTTTGAAGTAACTGTTGTTCCATTTTAATATGGGCTTCTATCAAAGCCATAACAGTTTGCTTAAATGGGGTCAGATCTAAGTGATCTATTCTTAGATATGTCAGTTGTAACGTAACTCACGGTAATCTTTTCAGTACAAGAAAACACTGACAGTCTAAACCAATCAACGGCTGTTCTGAAGATCGTTCCCTGGGCATGGCTTCACACCATCTACCATGCGCGAAGCAACATGTAGTTTCCCTTGCGTAGACTAATGAACACCACCGTGATAGACTGGTCTTCAGTGTACTGATAGATCGGAGTGGTTATTAAGTTACAAAAATGAAAACTGACTAAAATGGACTTAAATATCCAAGTATTAGGTTATTACTGGTCTGTGACAAAGTACTAATTCTAGACAAAGTCTAGCATATGTCCATGTAGAAATAAAAATATTTCTCCAGTGTCTGTAGAAAAATTTCAATCACCTCAGTGATTCTCCTTGCTGGAATCTTACTAAGTTCCACTCATCGCGCAGCACTTTTGTGACTATCACAACTTTGAAAATAACTTCTGCGTAGATCCGGCAACCATGTGCCTTGGCTCAGCGTAGTGGCACCTTGCTAGGCAAGTGCTTGTGTTGAAGTGAGCTAATGATGCCTGTGCCAGCCGGCTTTTATTCAAAACGGTCAGGGTCACGCTGCATCAGCTGATATCTGGAAATCCTCATATCTGTGGTATCCCTGGTCCGATTTACTTGATACTAATTGCATTCTCTTTCATTTGGCCGTGCCAGTAATCTGATTCAAGTCTCAAGTCTCTACTCCATGGTTAACTATTTAATCAATAAATAGCCTCGACCTCTGCTATTACTCGCTACGTCACTTGACATTCTCTTAGCGGTATATTCTTTTTAATTCCTTCTCGAAGCAATGTAGCGCGATATTCAAATATCTCAACTTTCAAAAGTGGCTGTAGCCTTTCCCTTGATATCTAGGTGTCTGAATCTTGGAATACCCATTCCTAGAGTTGGGCATAGTACCAATGACGCCACGCGGGGAAGCGCTGGCAAAAACAATTAATATTAATTAATTGGCCGATCGATCCTCAAGCACACAGACAGATCTGTGATCAGCGAGGAAATTTGAACCATAAAAACGTTATTTCAAGGCCAGAAACATACTGAGAGAGAAGATGACGCTGCAGGGAAATTTTCGGTCTACTTTTTCTCTCCAAACGGATATAAGGGCTGCGGGAAGAACAGTCGGAGGCAGTTGAACCGTACTTGAGTGCAGAGAGCACGTCACCCGAGCTCAGAAAGGGGGCGCGCGGACTTTAACAGTTTAAGTGCAGCAACAGAATAATCATGCATTAAGACATTAATTAATAATGATTAATGTAGTCAGTTGAACCGCAGTCTAGTGCGAAGCGCACGTTACCGGGGTCCAGAAAGGGACGCTCGGACATCAGTATGTTAAGTGCATCAACATAAGAGCCATGCAGTAAGGCATTAAGTAATAACGATTAATAAGGACAGTCGTGCCATACTTTAATAGTCGGCATTACGAGGGACTACTATCGAGTACGCAGGAAATGTACCGAGTGATATACAAGGTAGGACAATTGTAAGTGGTAATTTTGCAAGTACAAGGTACAATGGACGAGCGCAGTATCTAAGTTATTGGTTAGACATATAATAGGATGTCGAATTGCGCAGATATAAACTTTGTTATGCAAGTGATGAAATTTCGCAGGGATACCACTGTAATTAATGATCAGGACGATGTGCAAGCATATTTATGCGATATCAGGAAATTTATCTAAGGATAGAAATTGATAGACAGATTGGGGGACCGCTAGGAATCCTTAGGCAGAGAATCGAGACTTTCGGACGAGATGCGGAAGAGAAGCGGAGAACAGATCTTCAACGCCTGCATTTCTGATATTCTGCAAGGAAAGGTCAACCATTAAGAAATGTACATAGTGATCGTGTGATTTTAGTGATGGTCATTTAAATATATGTAAAATTAATAGTGTAATAAGTGATATAACGTGTTGTGTGAATAAGGAAGCAACAGCTTCGACATGAAGAAGCAAAGTGCAGAGTGTTTAGTAAGGCAAAAGTTATGTAAAATGTGTGTGGAAAGTGTAAGAATGCCTTGCTAATTTGCAAATGATGGCGGGCATTACTGGAGGAAATGCGTGGTTGGAGCCACCAGATTAACCAATGTGAGTACCCAAAAACCATGATTTTGTAGTAATTATAGTCCACTGTATGTCGAGTGATTTCAAAATTTATAAAATATGCCAATAAGAGTCAATTTTAGGAGGTTGAACCTAGAGATATTAATGTTGTGTTGATTTTAGTCAAGTTGAGATGTCTTTGTACATCATTGAGTGGATAAATCGTTACCACTAATGTAAAAATGGCAATTGAGTTATATAAAAAGTTAACGTAACGAACACGGATGTTCGGTTATTGAATACGGTTACGTTGTGTCGGTATGGAAATGTATGTCAGTAATAATAATAATAATAATAATAAGAATAAATGAATACACATCAGGGAAAAATGGTTGTAAGCAAAATATATATACTAATGGGAATAATTTTGTATCCAAGCAATAGTATTATACGTGATGGGCGATGTAAAAGAATTTAATATTAGAGTATATGATAATGGAAATGAGTATGCAAGAATCTAGGAACTGGAAGGGTTTAATAGAGAATTGAATTCGCAGCTTGATGAATAAGCTTGTAAGAGTAATTGATAGATTTTATCTTACTAATTAAAGGACGGGATCATATCACCACGGCCACGGGAGCCAGGTAATCTATTCGACGTGTGAAATCTCGTATTGCCAAGGGTGTACAGAGATATTTATTATTTGCCAGAGCGTATTTAGTGATGTACCCTAGCTCTGAGGATTGTTATGGAATGTTCCGGTTTCGAATCCAGTGGTGTATGGGAGGATAACATGGACACCTCAGCATGACACCTGATATCGACCGAGAACTAGCTATGGAATAAATTCAGCTCCTGGGAGTGAATTTTTGACGGCAGAATGTGCCTGACCGTATTATTTAATAAGATGCCGGCTAACCCAATTCGACAGGTGTTTGATGAATCTCGTTCCTTCATATAATGTAAATGGACCTGTTGAGGCCAGCTATTAATATCCTAAGGTTAGGAATAAATGCTTAAACAATTCCATACCCTATCTTGCATACAGTTTAGTAGATCATATGTGTTGCGCAGATCAGTAAGACTGAACTATTGTATTTAAAGCCACATACTACTGCTCGGAGGTAAAGAAAGAGGGAACATAGCGGGGGACGAAGCAAGTGTTTTGTTACCGCCCGACTCAGTCCCATTGTATACCGGAAGAACCGAGGGAGAGATTTTAAACGACCCTTGGAGGATGACATTTAGAGAGGACAGACTTTGAAACCCTGTTGTAATAAAATAATCATTGTTGTATTGTATAATGTATTTGTGTGGTTTGAAACACGTGGATAATTAAGGACCATTCTGATAACTTAATATTTGGCAAACTTATGAGTTGTTGAAAGTTGCATTTTATACTGACATCGTCACCTCTTTCTGAAGGTCGACACTAGATGCCATAAGCTATGCCCACGTAAGGGTAGCATAATATACCATCCGACACAGCGGTAACGGAATCTTTGAAATTGAACTCAGGGCGACATACAGTGGAATTGTAGAAAGTGGAACTACATAAAGGGGAACTGCATAACAGTGGAAATGCAGAAAGGGGTATAATTATGAGTAACAGTGGAGTTTCAAGTAAATATGAGGTGCAACCCATAAATTGGTTAATGCATGGTAGAGTATTTTGGTGGGAAGAGAGATACAGAACACAATTGTACACATAATGTAAATTAGGACGTGTTGAGAATAAACAATTAGTTTGTGAATTTAAAGAGGTCACAATAGGTGACATAAGATTGTAAGTACAGTTTATGTGTAATTTACCAGTGCATCAGCGCACTTGAGAATGAATTTTATGTTAATCTCATGATAAATGAATGAATAATCATTTGGATTTGCAAGGAGAAAGTGCGAATATTAGTGGATTGAAGGAATAATTTTGCATTGTTTTGTGTCATATTGTTGGGATTGTGTTTTTTTGTGTGAAGCCATGATTTAGAGCTCAATTAAAGTCTTTAGAATAGAGTTGTTCTTTATTATTGTAGAGTTGATACCTTTTAGTCTCAGATCAAAAATATGCAACTGCTCAGTGGGTGAACGGTACACGCCTGAGGACTGATTCTGGCTGGAGGCAGAAGCATGTTTTCCATGGGAATTATTCACATGGGTACAGTACAGGACTTGGTCGTCAGAATATATTGCAGTGAGGGGCCTGTACACGTAAGTGGAACCTTTGGTTGGCTCAGCTGTGACTCCACGATTGTTGACACATGTAATCGTAATTCATATCATCGTTTCAAGAGATATTAGATTTTTAATTTTTGCAAAACTCTCTTATTTTTCACCCTAAAATCGGTAGAAAGAATTGAGATAGAAGGCCATGCTACAAAGGGCGTAGATTCAGAGGCCACACTTGAAGCTATCCGTACGCCCTTTTCAGCGGAGCTCCAGAAGGTCAAACCGACGAGCAAGTACAGAATTACTGTTTCTTCGTTCGAAACTACACGATGTTCACAAACGGTTCCACCTACGCATTCGTGCAGCTGTCGAGAATGTTACGCCTTCAGTTATGCGAAACACATAGAGAGAGAGATCAAATACAGGCTCGGCATCTGTCGCTGCATTAATGGCACGCATGCAATAATGAGCTGGGTATGTAAATGAAAACATTTTGAATAAATTTATTCTACTTGTATAATTCAATTACAAGTAATATCTTAAAAATTATTCCTCACGTTATTAAATATTTTGTATTATAAGCTGTAGAATTACTTGTCATACAATATTTCGGCTGTTAATTCTTAAAGCTACTTAATAATGATGTAGTATTAACAAGGATATATTTTAGAGCTGGAGCCCTCTTTGATTAGCGTGGCCAAATTTCTGACAGACGGTTACCGCGGCCACGAGTGTTCGTCATCTAGGCCTCCTATACGGAATCCTCGGCAACGAGTGTTCTTTGTCTGGGCCTCCTACATGATTACAACGGCAACGAGTGTTCGTCATCTAGGCCTCCTATATGGTTACCAAGGCATCGAGTGTTCGTCATCTAGGCCCTCTATATGGTTACCACGGTCAGGAGTGTTCTTCATCTAAGCCTCCTACTACTATAGCCCACGGTTACCAACTCGACAAGTGTTCGTCATCTATGCTACCTATATGGTTACCAAGGCCACAAACATTCATCATCTAGGCCTCCTGTATGGTTACCAAGGCAAAAAAGTGTTCGTCATATTTGCCTCCTATATTGTTACCAAGGCAATACGTATTCATCATCTATGCCTAAATAAAAACATATACAAATGATTCGATGATTCTCAATGTAGAGGAGGATTTTAGCGTCTTTTTTTCTTCCAATGTCTTTCCTTTTCTCTACTGTACTTTTCAAAACTAACTTTTGTAAAGGAATACAATAAATGTTAGGAAAAATGTATAAACGTTTCAACTTAATGAACACTTATATTAATAACACTAACTCAAATAATAGAGGGGCATGATTTACGTATTAATTATATCCCTTAACAGCCATTACGGTTTTATTTTACGTACAATTCTTAACCGATTCTCATATACGAGGGTGGATCGAAACGTTTTGCTCCTATTTTTTGTCAAAGAAAAATACATACAGTTAGTTACAAGCATTCGTACTGTTCTACGTACCTTACACTATTTTCCACATAGTCTCAACATCTGTTCAGACATTTATCCCATCGTAGCACTAAATTTGAGATGCCCCTGTGGTAGAATTCAACCGGCTGACTGTGGAACCATCGTCAGACTACTGTCTTGGTATCATCGTTGCACATGAATCACTGTCCTGCCAGGAACGTCTTCGGCGGACCATGACAATGCGAGACTACACGCGGCAACCAACACCACAAACAAGCTCCGGTCATTTCACTGGGAGAGTCTGGATCACCCACCAACAGTCCAGACCTCGTCCCTAGTGATTCCCATGTCCGCTGAAGAAGTTCCTGTCAGGACGGCGATTCACGTGCAACGATGACGCCAAGTCAGCAGTCCGACGATGGTTCCATAGTCAGCCGGCTGAATTCTACCATAGAGGTATCTCTAATTTAGTGCTGCGGTGAGACAAATGTCTGAACAAATGTGGAGAAACAGTGTAAGGTACTGTGCCCGTTTTTCCAATGGTGCAAGCGATGGCCCGGCTCACATCCCGGCCCCATTAGAACAAACGGCCTGAGAGCGATAAAAAAAATAGTGTGTGGATCTTAGTTCGTAATTTAAACAAGATGTTCAGTAAAGAACATATAGCCTACTTTCTCCTAAATGCATGGGTATTGTTATAACTCTTTGTCCTTTTCAAGGAGTATGATTGAATGTTGGTTGTAGGAGCTTGTTGAAATACAACGTGCTATAGGGATATTAAACATGAATATGAGGTGCCCTTTGCTAGTGCTACCTCTGTACCAAATTTCGTTCAATTCGGTTTCACCGTGTTTGAATTGATAGGGGGAATCGATTTGCACACATACTTGGCCACCATCTGCAAACTATTGGGCTGATGTTCTTGCAGTTTGGTCAGAAAATGTTTCCCACATAAAGATATGGTGTTGCAAAATTAGGTAGAGACTAGATTATTAGGTTGGTCGTAATTACATTTTAGCTTTTAACATTTGGGTGGCCGCGATTACGTTTCCATCAAGATAGCGGTGATATAAAACATGACACTGAGGTGCCCTTTGCTAGTGCTACCTCTATACCAAATTTCGTTCCATTTGGTTTCAGCGTGTTTGAATTAATAGGGGGAATCGATTCTGACACAAAGATGGCCGCCATCCGCAAACTAGTAGGCGAATGACCTATTAGATTGGTCAAAGGATGCTCCCTCCATAAAGGTATGTAGTTGCAAAATTTGGTAGAGATCGGATGATTAGGTTAATCGTAATTTGATTTAAGCTTTGAACATTCGTGTGGCCGCCATTACGTTTCAGTCAAGATGGCGGCGATATAAAACATGACACTGTGGTGCCCTTTGCTAGTGCTACCTCTGTACCAAATTTCGTTCCATTCGGTTCCACCGTGTTCGAATTAATAGGGGGAATCAATTTTGACATAAAGATGGCCTCCATCCGCAAACTATTAGGTGAATGACCTATTAGATTGGTCAAAGGATGCTCCCTCCATAAAGGTATGTAGTTGCAAAATTTGGTAGAGATCGGATGATTAGGTTAATCGTAATTTGATTTAAGCTTTGAACATTCGTGTGGCCGCCATTACGTTTCAGTCAAGATGGCGGCGATATATAACATGACACTGAGGTGCCCTTTGCTAGTGCTACGTCTGTACCAAATTTCGTTCCATTCGGTTCCACCGTGTTCGAATTAATAGGGGGAATCATTTTTGACATAAAGATGGCCGCCATCCGCAAACTATCAGGTGAATGACCTTAGATTGGTCAAAGGATGCTCACTCCATAAAGGTATGTAGTTGCAAAATTTGGTAGAGATCGGATGATTAGGTTAATCGTAATTTGATTTAAGCTTTGAACATTTGTGTGGCCGCCATTACGTTTTCGTCAAGATGGCGGCGATATAAAACATGACACTGAGGTGCCTTTTGTTAGTTCTACCTCTGTACCAAATTTCGTTCCATTCGGTTGCACCGTGTTCGAATTAATAGGGGGAATCGATTTTCACACAAAGATGGCCGCCATCCGCAAACTATTACGCTGATGACCTATTGGTTTGGTCAAAGGATGCTCCCCCAATATAGGTATGTCGTTCCAAAATTTGGTAGAGATCGGATGATTAGGTTAGTCGTAATTTGATTTAAGCTTTTAACATTTGTGTGGCCGCCATTACGTTTCCGTCAAGATGGCGGCGATATAAAACATGACACTGAGGTGTCCTTTGCTAGTGCTACCTTTGTACCAAATTTCGTTCAATTCGCATTCACCGTGTTCGAATTGATAGGGGGGGACAGACATTCAGAGTACACACACTCACACACTCACACACACACAGACACACACACACACAGACTCACACACACACATACACACAGACAGACACACTTTTTTCGCCCTGTGTTGATCTCATAAGTCTACTTTAATTTTTTGCAAAAATCGAAAGTAGGCTAAAAACAATCAATTGCTCGGGAGGCAGAGTCCAAAGTTTCTCAGGTCGTTTAATGGGTGGGGGTGGAAAGGGCTCGACGAACCAAACACCAAAACAAAACAAAACTAATTGGAATAACCAGAAAGCAAGAAAATAAGAATCCAAAGTAAGATAAAACACACTGATTCTTTATTCTCCTTCTTCTTCTTCCTATTCTTTTCCTTCGTCATTTCCCACTCAAGAAGGGTCAACGTTCCTGGCAATTCTTCTCCATTTCCCTCGGTCCCATACGTCCTCTTCCCTTTGATGTTTCTCCCTCAAGTCATCTCGTATACAGTCCCTCCATCATCTTCTTCTTGGTCTTCCCCTTCTTCTATCACCTTCCACTACCATTACTGTCACTCTCTTGCCAAGATAAGTGTCGTCCCTTCACATGACATGTCAATACCACAGTAGTCTTCACTCTTGAACCTTCTTTGATATCTTCCTCACTTTAACACTGCCTCTTAGTCTCTCATTTCTAATCCTATCGGCTCTGGTGACGCCACAAATTCTTCTTAACATTTTCATTCAGCCAAACCCATTGCCTTACAATGTGGCTTAGTTGGTGCCCATGTCACTGCTCCAGAAATCTTTGCAGATCTCGCTACTGACTTATACACCATTCCTTTATTGGCTCATGTTTTTAGCCTATTTTCATTTTATGAAAACAAATAGGCTTATGAGATCACCTTTTGCCGTGTGTCTGTGTGTGCGTGTGTGGGATGGTGTGTCTCCCCCCGCCCCCCTAATAAATTCTAAACGGATGGAGCGATTTAAATGAAACTCGGTAAGATCATAGCAACATTTTTGCCAACCACGACCTTGCCCTTCAAATTTTATTTTGTATCACCAATCCAACATGGCGGCTGTGCGAAATATTTCACCAGCATTCCGTATCTCCGAAACTATTACAGATATCATCCTGAAATTATGTACGATGATAAATGGCACTACTAGATGTTCACCTATGAGACTTTCAAAAACCTGGTAACCATAAAACCAAGATGGCGGCCAAGCGAATTTGAGACTTTTAAATAGACTTTTTTCGCGGTTTAACCACCCAATCGCAATGAAACTTGGTACAGGAAATGTTGATTCACACTGTAATGCACTGGCATCTATTTTTAGCCTACTTTCGATTTTTGCAAATAATGAAAGTAGACTTATGAGATCAACACACGGCGAAAAAAAGTGTGTCTGTCTGTGTGTGTATGTGTGTGTGTGAATGTGTGTACTCTGAATATCTGCCCCCCCCCCCCCCCTATCAATTCGAACACGGTGAACTCGAATTGAACGAAATTCGGTACAAAGGTAGCACTAGCAAGGACACCTCAGTGTCATGTTTTATATCACCGCCATCTTGTCGGAAACGCAATGGTGGTCACACAAATGTTCAAAGCTTAAATCAAATTACGACTAACTTGATCATCCGATCTCTACCAAATTTAGCAACAACATACCTTAATGGGGGAGCATCCTTTGACCAAACTAATAGGTCATCAGCCTAATAGTTGGCAGATAGCGGCCATCTTTGTGTGAAAATTGATTCCCCCTATCAATTCGAACACGGTGAAACCGAATGGAATGAAATTTGGTACAGAGGTAGCACTAGCAAAGGGCACCTCAGTGCCATGTTTTATATCGCCGCCATCTTGACGGAAACGTAATGGCGGTCACACAAATGTTCAAAGCTTAAATCAAATTACGACTAACCTAATCATCCGATCTCTACCAAATTTAGCAACAACATACCTTTATGGAGGGAGCATCCTTTGACCATTCTAATAGGTCATTAGCCTAATAGTTTGCGGATGGCGGCCATCTTTGTGTGAAAATCGATTCCCCCTATTAATTCGAACACGGTGAAACCGAATGGAACGAAATTTGGTACAGAGGTAGCACTAGCAAAGGGCACCTCAGTGTCATGTTTTATATCACCGCCATCTTGACGGAAACGTAATCGCGGCCACCCAAATGTTAAAGGCTAAAATGTAATTACGACCAACCTAATAATCTAGTCTCTACCAAATTTTGCAACAACAAATCTTTATGTGGGAAGCATATTCTGACCAAACTGCTAGATCATCAGCCCAATAGTTTGCAGATGGTGGCCAAGTATGTGTGCAAATCGATTCCCCCTAATCAATTCAAACACGGTGAAACCGAATTGAATGAAATTCTTTAGAGAGGTAGCACTAGCAAAGGGCACCTCATATTCATGTTTAATATCCCTATAGCACGTTGTATTTCAATAAGCTACTACAACCAACATTCAATATTATACTCCTTGAAAAGGACAAAGAGTTATAACAATACCCATGCATTTAGGAGAAAGTAGGCTATGTGTTCTTTATTGAACATCTTGTTTTCAATTGGTTTCATAACCACAAGATGGCAGCTCTGCGAAATTTTAAAATCTCGTTTTTACTTCTTGTGTCCTAATCATGCCATTGGAGACTGAATGCCACACGTACACAATAATCTTCATGTAATAGTGCATAAATAAAAATCCAACCTGGCGACCATCTGAAATATTTAGACGGTTCTCAATATCTACGAATCTATCAGAACAATCAAGCTGCAGTGTTGTATGTTGATAGAGGCAATTAACATGGATAGGATATATGAAAATAGGCTGTATAGTTCTTCACGGAACTACTTGTTGTTTTTTTTTTTCAGGATTAGGGAATAAGCTACCACAAATGGGTACAATCGTGTTGGCCGACTGAATAATATCAAATTTCAATTTAGTTACGCTTTCTTATAGGCCAAAGATCTCGACGTATCATCAATTAAAAATAATCATCCCCACCATAAGCATAAACGTGAAATAACGGGGTATAATAAGTACCTGCGATTAATTCAATGGCCAAAGTATAATTACACTTGGAGCCACAGGGAGCATTGCGGTTCACTCGGGTAGCCGCCTCCTCCATAATAGATAAATTAACCCTCCCACTGGGTCATAACTCTTCAGTCGGTGCATAAAAGCTAACTGCGGTTTATTGAGCAAGTGATACATTTGTAATCTATTTTACTGCCACCACAATAATTGGATCACCCAAGAACTAACGAATTGAATTGATATTATGAGAGGATGAGATAATTGTGTTGAGCTTTCCAGTTTGAATTTCGAAAGTTCATTTCCTTTTGGCATACGAAGAGGAATCTTAGGTTATTAGTAATAGATAACCGGGTGAGTTAGCCGTGGTCTTTACGGAATGACTGCTGGCAGTCGCTCACATCCGGGAGGCGAGGAGGTTCGAATCCCCCCGCCGGCAACCTTGAAGATAATATTCTGTGGTTTCCCATCTTCCTTCCAGGCAAATGCCGGGGTTGGTCCCTAACTATAGGCCACAGCCGCTACCTTCCAACTCCCCGTCCTTACATTCCAACTTTCCTCCCCAACGGTAATTGTAGCTCACCCATTGGGTGTCAGTCTCGAAGCTGCTACAAAACTGGCGAGCCGAACATGTCCTCGGACACTCCAGGCACTGAAAGCCATAGGCTAAAAAAAAGTTATAGATAGTTGGTTGGTTCCTCAGTTTAGGGGCTGCGACAACGCGGTCATGTAGCCCCGTGTACTTTGGGTGTGTGTAGAATCTGTCTGTTAACCGGTGTTAATTGTGATGGCTGTATTAGTGTGTGTATCTGTTTTTTAATTTAAGTACAGACTGCAATTTAGAATTTTTCAAATAGTTCCTACTTTTGCCGCCAAACGCCACCGTCAACGACTACTAGGCCTAATTCAGAAATTAGCTACTAGACGCCACCGTAGTCGGCTCTTGGAAACGAACGTAGAAACCTAAGAGCGTTGTTTACATTCTTAACCTATCCAATTTAGCTTCACACAGGTGTAATTAGTTGAAGGTTCTTTAACATACCATAAATCTATGATATGGGACCGCCGGCTTTACTTCCCCTCCGAAGGAAGACATACTGAGGGATGTTAACGCTCTTAGAAAATCAGACGGCTTCGGCGGGTTTGAACCCACTATCTTGGGCATAGAAGCTCAGCATGCTACCAACTACGCCACCGAAGCCGCTTTTTGGTAATAGGGATAATACTGTTGTTGATTAATTAAGGGCTTTGCAACATCATGATCACGTTGCCCCGTGGCCTTGGAATTATGTACAATTTGAGTAATAACCTGTGTTAATGTGATGGCTGTACTAGTGTGAATTTGTTATGACATCTGGGGTTTGGGTAGAAGGCAGCCGTGACCTTGGGTTAGGAATCATCTCGACATTTGCTTTGAGTGAAATTGTTAAAAACATTGAATTTCAGTAAAGTGCGATGAATGCTCGCAATTTTTATTGATTTATAACTGATGAAGACTACAGCGGCTTATACAGTAGATACGCCGGGGTGCCGGAAATTTGCCCCGAATAGGATCTTTAACTTGACACTAATTCTATTTACACGGCTCCCTCGCATTTGCTTACTCTCAAATGCCAGCTGACTGCACCATGACTCGATCCTACAACCTGGGGAACAGCAGGCGAGAACGTTACCGCTGTGCCACGCAGACAGTCTTAGAGAGGACTGGAACGGCGTACTATCAGGGTCGTGAGACAAAAGTGAAAAAAGATTATGTACGATTCCCACCCAAACATTCTAGATCAATAATATCCCAGGGTATTATAAATCTTTTAGAGGTCAAAGAGATATTATTGCCAACTCCCAATTATAAAGAAATTGTTTACTGGAAGAAACAAAGCTTATTATCTACTAGCTGTACCCGGCATGCGTTGCAATGCCAATCAAAGAATGTGTTGGCGTTGTAACGTTGTATGTTGAAGTGCTTTTGGATACAATATTTTGTTTTGTTTTACCGTTAACTCCCTCTAAACTATTGTAAAATGGATTTACTATCTCAGAAACATTCGTGGGAGCGTGCTCAACAACTCACCAAAATTTCATCGCAATCTGTTGAATGGTATATGAACGCATACGGGACTTTGTTTATACGATTCGCACGCCGTCATCCATTTGTTGAATGAACTCGTGCTCTACCTATTGTAACATGGATTAACTAAGTCAGCTTTATTTGCAGGAGTGTAAACAACAACTCACCAAAGTTTAACCGCAATCGTATGAATGGTTCATGAACGCATACTGGACGTTGTAAAAAGAAATCGCGCGCTGTCACTTATTTATTGAATCAACTTGTGTGCTACCTATTGTAATATGGATTTACTAATCAGGAACCTTCGCAGGAGTGTACACAACAACTCATCAAAGTTTCATCGTAAACGGATGAATGGTACAGTATATGAACGCATACGGTAGTTCGTTGAAACGAATCACGCACCGTAAAACGTTAGTCGAATCTATCCGCGAGCTACCTATTGTAAAATGGATTTGCTAAGTCATAATCCTTCGCAGAAGTGTACACAACAACTCACCAAAGTTTCATCGCAATCGGATGAATGGTATATGAACGCATACGGCTCTTTGTTGAAACGAATCGCACGCTGTCACTCATTTGTTGAATCTACTCGTGCGATACCTATTTCAAATGGATTTACTAAGTCAGAAAACTTTGCTAGAGTGTACACAATAACTCACCAAAGTTTCATTGCAATCGTATGAATGGTTTATGAACGCATACCGGATTTTGTTCAGTCGATTCACGCGCTGTCACACTTTTATTGAATCTACTCTTGCGCTACCTATTGTAAAATAGATTTACTAAGTCAGAATCCTTTGCAGGAGAGTACACAACAACTCACTAACATTTCATCGGAATCGAATGAATGGCTTATGAACGCATATTGGACTTTCTTGAAACAAATCGTACGCCATTTTGTTGAAGCTATTCGCGTACTATCTATTGTAAATTGGATTTACTATGCCTATAACCATCCCGGTAGTGTGAACAACAACTCACCAAAATTCTCGCAATCGAATGAATGGTATATGAAAGTATCGCTAACACCCATTTGTTGAAACTGCTCGCACGCTATCTCTTGTAAATATGATTTATTTTGTCTATAACCATCCCGGGAATGTGGTCAACGACTTACCTAAATTTGATCACAATCGGATGAATGGTATATGTACGCATAAGGGACGAACAAACAAGCATTCATATTTCTGTATTTAGTAGATTTGTAGACTCTTAATGGCTACGCTAGGCAAAATTCATGTGGTGATTCACCTCGGCACCACTTATCATATGAGCTGCTCCGTCCTGTCTGGATCATTCCTCCATTAAGACGGAGCGTAGGCCTTTGCTACGTATGTATGGTTGAATTGCCAGACCTCCGCACGTGTGCAAGGGTTCTTTCCACAAGCAATTATCGTGCCCGACTCAATTCCAGATTATCGGCTTCCTACAGCAAGGCTTAGGCCTACATGGTTACAGTATCGACCCGAATAGTAGACCGCACATTAACCTGGAAGGAGATCTTTGTTTATTCACTAGCGATATAATGCTACGACATGTTTCCCGGAATGTTGGTGACACATCCATTTCTCATCAATACACTGCGAATACAAGGGCTGACAGAAACCTGAACTCCTGACATAATTCACGTTTCACATTTCGTATGTCTCCACAGGGACAACTTAATACACATCTTTGACGGGACACTTCCGACGGACGGAATTTCAAGCGACACAAGATGACATCCTATTTCCTGGCGCCATGTGGCATTCCAGTAGCGGTAGAAGAAAACAAATTGGACATTCTCACATGTATCTGTGAGCTTCTTGATCAATACACCCCTTTGAATAGGTGGGAATGTTATTCCCGTGTGTCAGTAGATGCACTAATAGCAATCCAAATGAACTGATGAAAGTCATTTTGAAATATAGCGTAACACCACTCCAGTTGTCTTCTGATCTGAAGCTTAATCTCCCTTCTCATAAAAAAAACAAGAAGTTCCGTGACGAACTAAAGAGCCTACTTTTCTTAAAATTTAAGATCTATGCCAATGATTAATCTATATGGATCTATCTGGAATAATGCCGAAATTAAGTTGGTAATATCGAAATTTCTAATTAGTTCGAAATACTGCATACCTGGCATAATGTAGCCTAATAGAGAACTACAGTTGGCAGCCCTGGTGACTGAATATATTCTTAGTTCCATCTCTTAAGGTACAGAATACAAAATTTGGTTGAAGTCCAATGGATAGCATGGACGTTGCATGCAGTTAAACATTGGATCTAACAGCGCGAATAAAATTATGTTGGCAACAATGACATACATGTATTGGTCAGAAATAATCTGAAATAATATGATCTATTGTTGTGTCAATTTTGAATGAAATCCATTGGTTAGTATAGAAGTTACATGCATTTTAAAATTGGATTTATCAGCAGGCTTAGAATCATGTTGGCAGCACTGACGTATATTAGTTACTCCAAATTAATCTAGAATGCCAGGTACTATACGTGTGCAAAGTTTAGAGCTATTGGCTTGCATACTTTCTGATATATTGATATTAGAGTAACAAAAATAGAGACAGTATTTATTAACAGTTGGCAGCCCTGGTTACTCTTAAGAATCGGCATATACATATCTGTTACGGTACACAAAGCACACACGAAATTTGGTTGAAATCCAAATGATAGTATAGAAGTTACATGTATTTAAAGTTGGACCTCTCAGCAGGCTTAGAATCATGTTGGTAGCACTGACGTATATAAGTTACTCCAAAATAATATAGAATGTCAGGTACTATACGCGTGCATAGTTTAAAGCTGTCGGCTTGCATACTTTCTGACATATTGGTATTTGGATAAAATAAATTGAGAACATTTATTAGCAGTTGGTAGCCCTGTTGGATCTTAAGAATACGCTCAGTCATATCTGTTTATGTACACATAGCACATACGAAATTTGGTTGAAATCCAATTGATTGTGTAGATGTTATATGCATTTAAAATTTGGACCTATCAGCAGGCGTATATTCATTTTGGCAACACTGCGATGTATGGCCTCCTGGAAATTAAACTGCAACATTATTATCTATACGTGTGCCAATTTTGAAATAGCTCCTATTCATACTTTCCAAGATATCCAACATGGAGCTCAAATTTCAATTGCGATTTTTCAGCAGTTAGTAGCACTGACATCATTTTCAAATATGACCGTGAGATATTCAGGTATAGATCTTTACTCCTACCAAATTTTGTTTCGATTTCTGCAGCCGTTTAGGAGTTGATAGGGGGGGACACACACACAGCCAGCCAGACAGACAGAAGGACAGACAGACAGACAGACAGACAGACAGACAGACAGAAGGACAGACAGACACACATTTGCCCGATCTCATAAGTCTACTTTTTCATCATTTTTGCAAAATGTGAAAAGTAGGCTAACAAGAAGTTCCGTGAAGAACTATACAGCCTACATTTCATGCCAATGATTATTCTACAGTATATGAACCTATCTAGAATAATGACGAAATTAAGTTGGTAATATCGAATAATCTAATTTGTTCAAAATATACCTGGTATAATGTAGCCTAATAGAGAACTACAGTTGGCAGCCCTGGTGACTGAATATATTCTTAGTTCCACCTCTTAAGGTACAGAATACAAAATTTGGTTGAAGTCCAATGGACGTTACATGCAGTTACACACTGGACCTATCAGCACGCGTAAAAGCATGTTGCCAACAATACCATGTGTGTGCAGGTCAGAAATAATCTGAATTATTATGATATCTTGTTGTGCCAATTTTGGATGAAATCCATTTGTTAGTATAGAAGTTACCGACAGTAGTGGCTACGCGGGCTAAAGCGCTGCGTTAGGTCAAGGGGCCAAGCTCTCTGCTGACTCGGTAGACGCGTGGGTTCGAGTCCCACTGTATGCTGTCCTTGAAATGGTTTTCCGTGGTTTCCCATTTTCAACACCAGGCAAATGCTGGGACAGTACCTTCTGACAGGCCACGGCCGCTTCCTTCCACATCCTTGCCCAGTTTCATTCATCTTCATCCATTCCATCTCTCATCCCGACGCGCAGGTCGCCCACGGTGTCGATAGAAAGACCTGCACTCAGCCTCTCAGGAGGCTACACGACAAAAAAAAGTATAGAAGTTACATGTATTTTAAAATTGGACATATCAGCAGGCATAGAATCATGTTGGCAGCACAGCCTTGTATTAATTACTAAATTAATCTAGAATTTCAGGTGCTATACGAGTGCAAAGTATAGAGCTGTTGGCTTGCATACTTTCTGATATATTGATATTAGGTTAAAAAGAATATAGACAGCATTTATAAACAGTTGGCAGTCCTGATTGCTCTTAACAATACTTATAGTCATATCTGTTATGGTACACATAGCACATACGAAATTTGGTTGAAATACAACTGATAGTATAGAAGTTACATGTATTTAAAAATTGGTACTATCAGCAGGCTTATAATCATGTTGGTAGAACTGACGTATATAAGTTACTCCAAATTACTCTAAAATGTCAGAATATACGTGTGCATAGTTGAAAGCTGTTGGCTTGCATACTTTCTGATATATTGGTATTTGGATAAAAAAAAATAGAGAGAGCAAATATTAACAGTTGGCAGCCCTGTTGGCTCTTAAGAATACGCTCAGTCATATCTGTTTATGTACAGATATTACATACAAAATTTAGTTGAAATCCAATTGATAGTGTAGAAGTTATATGCATTTAAACATTGGACCTATCAGAAGGCTTAAAATTATTTTGGCAACACTGTCATGGTTGACCTCCTGGAAATTAAACTGAAACAGTATTATCTACATGTGTGCCAATTTTGGAATAGCTGCCGTGCATACCTTGCAAGATATCCCACATGGAGCTCAAATTTCTAGTGCGTTTTTTCAGCAGTTGGTAGCACTGACATCATTTTCAAATATGGACGTGAGCTATTCTGGTGCACATCTTTACTCATACTAAATTTGGTTTTGATTGCTGCAGCCGTTTAGGAGTTGATAGGGGGAGGGGGACACACACACAGCCAGACAGACAAAAGGACAGACAGACAGACACACATTTTCCCGGATCGATCTCATATGTCTACTTTTTCCTCATTTTTGCAAAATGTGAAAAGTAGGCTCAAAAACGTTAAATTCAAGTAACGACTGCAGACGATAGTTTCAAGTACAGTAGTTCCTACTTTCCCCACCAAATGTTACCGTCCACGACACCTAGCTATGAACTTACCTACTACTAGATGTCATCGCAACCAGCGCCTGGTGATGTACGTTGGAACTTAAAAGCATTAATCAAACCTAACCTACTAATTTTGCTTCTCACAAGTTTAGTTAGTGGAAGTACTTTAACATGCCATAAATCTATATCATGGGCCCCCCGGCTTTACTTACCCTCCAAAGGAAGGCATAATGAGGGAATTTTAACGCTTTAAAAAATCCGACGACTTCTTCTGGGTTTGAACCCGTGACCTTGTGCATAGAAGCTCAGCATGCTACCAACTACGCCACCGAAGCCTCTGGTGTGGTGTGATATGGTATGATATGGTGTGGTATGATATGGTATATCATATGTTATGGTCGATATGATGTGATATGGTATGATATGGTGTGGTATGATATGGTATGAACCACGTTAAACAGAAATTCTGTTTCGAATAGACACATCGACGTAGCCTTGCGCGTTATATCGCACACTACAGCCGCGATTGGGAGCTGCACCAAGTTCGTACTTTGGATGTTCGAATCCCGGCGCTGATACCGGCTACCCTGATTGTGTCTTTTACCTGGGCTTCCTGCACTCACCCCTGGAAAATGCTAAGATAGTATCTTACTTCAGGTCCTGGTGCACCTATCCATTCCCCGACTGTAATACAGTAATGTGCAACCCATGGCCAATGGATTTGCGTGTTAGGTTTTGACCCGAGGGTACATGGTTCGATTATAGGCTGGAACCTAGGGTTTTTAATTTTCCGTGATTAATTCCCATAGCTTTGGGATCGGGTGTTAGTGACGATTTTATTGATGATGATAATTGTTGTTTTAAAGGGCCTAACATCTAGGTTCATGGAAAAACGACCAAAATAAGTAAAATAATAACAATGTAGTCCCGTTAGGAGCTAAATAGCCTATTTTCATATATCCTACTGGTCTTTTCCATTAAACCTCTCTTGCCTATTAATTATTAGCCTACTTTTCACATTTTGCAAAAATGAGGAAAAAGTAGACTTATGAGATCGGGCAAATGTGTGTGTGTCTGTCTGTCTGTCCTTCTGTCTATCTGTCTGTCTGGCTGTGTGTGTGTCCCCCCCCCTATCAACTCCTAAACGGCTGCAGCAAACGAAACAAAATTTGGTAGGAGTAAAGACCTGTACCTGAATATCTCACGGCCATATTTGAAAATGATGTCAGTGCTACCAACTGCTGAACAATCGCATTTGAAATTTGAGCTCCATGTTGGATATCATGGAAGGTATGAATCGGAGCTATTTCAAAATTGGCACACGTATAGATAATAATATTGCAGTTTAATTTCCAGGAGGCCATAAATGGCAATGTTGCCAAAATGATTATAAGCCTGCTGATAGGTCCAAATTTTAAATGCATATAACTTCTACACTATCAATTGTATATCAACCAAATTTCGTATGAGCTATGTGTGCATAAACAGATATGACTGAACGTATTCTTAAGACCCACCAGGGCTGCCAACTGTAAATAAATGCTCTCAATTTGTTTTAATCCAAATATCCATATATCATAAAGTATGCAAGCCGACAGATTTAAACTATACACACGTATAGTACCTGACATTCTGTATTAATTTGGAGTAACTTATATACGTCAGTGCTACGAACATGATTCTAAGCCTGCTGAGACGTCCAAATTTAAATTCATGTAACTTCTATGCTAACTAATGGATTTCATTCAAAATTGGCACAACAATAGACCATATTATTTCAGATTATTTCTGACCAATACATGCATGGCATTGTTGCCAACATGATTTTACGCGCTGTTAGATCCAATGTTTAACTGCATGTAACGTCCATGCTATCCATTGGACTTCAACCAAATTTTGTATTCTGTACCCATAGAAATGGATCTAAGAATATATTCAGTCACCAGGGCTGCCAACTGTAGTGCTTTATTAGGCTGCATTATGCCAGGTATACAGTATTTCGAACTAATTAGAAATTTCGATATTACCAACTTAATTTCGTCATTAATCATTGGCATGAATGTTACATTTTAAGAAAAGTAGGCTCTTTAGTTCGTCACGGAACTTCTTGTTTTTTCATGTAATATACTAAATAGCTTTTGGTTCACGACCTATATCTTCATTAACACCATTACAATGACATTACAATATGCTTTCTATATCGGTGAATAAGACTCCTCCTGCAAGAAGGCATCATTCTGTAACGAAACACGGGAATTATATTTTAGATAAGTCAAATTCAATGCTTCTCTGATTTACGAGAAGTAATCTACAGAATTTAGTGCCAATATATAGTGATTGTTATCATAGCCCAGCATACGAATCATTTGTCAATCGCCTCAATAAGATATGACAAATAAAAAGTAAGGTTTAAAATATTTCACACATCTTGATCTTGAATTCTCGAAAACATCATTAGATGTCTCTACACTAAACTCTGAGTGAAGTTTTTCTGTGCCAACTTCCATTGCACTCGGCTGTTTAGATCGGAAGAAACGTTATTTGAAATATTTGAAAATCACTCGGCCGCATGATGTTTTTGTGTTTCTCAGGATTTGAAAAGTACATATTTGTCCTAACGTAACAGTCCTCTAATGCCATTAAAATGTCAGTTTGATTGCTTAAATAGTTTTGAAGATATTGATAATCGGTGAAATGTATCGTATGGATGCCAAGTTGGAATGGTTTATGCTATAGAATTAGGCTATATGCCAGCAGATGAATATTATAATCATTATACTGTGCCCAATCGGTCACGGCAGAATGGCATCGAACTCGGGTACATGATTCTGCCTAGAGTCGAACCATTGATCTCTGAGGGGGAACAGTGATAGGGAACCCGAAGAGCAATGCGTAAAATAATGACATATAATAATATAGCATGATTTCACGGCCAGTATGTGAATATCATAGCAGTTTAAGGTGAAGAATTGTAAGCAAATGTAAGCAAATATACGTTTTCGAAGCATACAAGAACGAAAGCAGGCCAGTTTGACATTTTAATAATTGCTCCCGGCGAGTGGGAGGATATATAAGGCGCCGAGGGAACTTCTTTCGTCTGGACCGAGGTGACAGCTCAAAATTAATGACTCGGCTATTCACCGCTTGACAACGATGGAGGCTGTAGTGGGGAGGATTGCCCACGGAAATTAATTGATTACAGCCAAGTGGAGCATTGAAATGGAGTGAAATGTACACCCAGGTGAATATATTCAAGGAGAGATAATTTAGGAGTGATTTTACACCTAAATTAAAGCCTATATCCCCAAATGAGCGTGTTAACACCGAGCCTACGCTCGAGAGGAGTGATTTGGTGACCAGCCAGAGGGGAATCACCATGGTGGCGTCCTAAGGCTATGGAATAAGGCAATTTATTGTAATTAATTGGCCGAAGCGATCGCCAGCACGCGAACGTTTATGAAACCTCCACGCCTAGATAAACGAGGTGTATATGTCATTTCGGCTGAAAATGTATTATTTCAAGAAAAGAGTCGCACCCGTATGTCCTGTGGACTACTTTTTACGAGAAACCTTTATAAGGAGGAGCAGTGCAGACCAAGCCAGTTGTCTTTAGTCTTTTCTCCAGTTTTTCTCCAGTCTACACGTAACTAATACGCTGCCAGTAAGCGCGCGAAATGTTACAGTATCGACGCTCAGCAGTTGAAGAACAATGAAAGCACATCATACAGCTCCATAAGTATAATCATGAAGTGCGTCAGAGTTAATCTAATACAGATATTTATCCATTATCTGACGCAAATATAAATTCGCTACAGCGAAAGAGTAATTTTTAATGTTTTTGGACATTACATATACCAGGAGGTATTGTCAGAGTTGTATATGACATTATCATCAGGATCACTACAATTATGGGGGCATGGGAGGCATCGCCAATTAATCTTGACAGTGAATTGAACGGTATTGAAGGTGACGAGGATCGAACGCACGTAAACGCAGTTAGACTTTCACGGAGACCAGCGGTTGGCGTAATTGCATCGCATCTCTGAGGTCAGGCGTTAGGAGGAGTCCGATTAAGGATCAACCTGTGAAATAGTGAAAAAGTGTACATACATTTTGTTATAGTGATTTAAAAAGTGTTTATGTGTATTGTGATTAATATGTATAGTGTAAAAGTGAGAGAAGCCACTGATAAGAGTGTGATTATCATGTGGGAAATATGTGAAATTAAGTGTCGTGTGAGATATAGCATGATGGCTTAAATCAAGCGTCATGGTAGGAACGGAGCTGGGATGCTGGTATCATCCAGCAAAAATGAAAAAGTGAGTACCAATTTACAATGTTATTCTAACTAAATAGTTCACCATACAACGATGCATCACTTTGAGACTAAGATGTAACAGTCACTTATTGAACGAGTTTTCACCACTCGTCTTGAATAGAATATGTCTTGGAAGGTGATTTGTTTAGGGCCATTCAGGCCGAAAATAGTGATGAATGTAACGGTAACGTTAAATGATAAATAATAATAATAATCTGGGGTCGGTAACAATAAAGTAAAGTAATAGGCATTTTTGGCCTAAATAACGTTCAAAGTGTGTCATGTCTAATACAAAGATACTGTATTTTGGTAAACAGTAAGAAAGTAACGTGGAATATAGCGAGATACGGGAGTTTTTCAGTGTCAATGAAGTGTTGAATGAATATTTGATATGGTCAATTCTTAGGATTGTTTTTGAGAACCATTAAAGTAATGTAAGCCAGCTATTTAAAGCTTTGGCTTAAGTGTAATTGCAGAGAGAACGCGGGTGCCTTAATAATTGAGTCATCTATGAGAAGTATTGTTTGAGCCGCATATAGCGTGCAGAAGTAACGTAGAATCCAGTGATTTGCGTAATTGAAGTCGAGGGGACCAAACTAGCATAGCTTGCGCGTTAGGTGAAAAGTTGGCTAATCTACGAGTTAGTATCGCCGTTGTGCATACTTTTATTATTCTCAGCGAATTGGACAGAGCCTGTCTGTATCCATCGCTCGCATGAATAATTGCCACGAGGGATGTCCTTCGAGACTCCGTGAGCATATGTATAAAATGATCTGCCCTGAGAGGTAAGAATCATGTTCGTCGTTTAGGAAACGCAGATTTCCTTATTGTGTTATTATTGAGACAGCTGCTGGTGAGAATCTTGTATTCCCATTATGATGCGCGTCCAAAGCCACTAGTATTCACCATAGAACGGCAAGGCTATTACAGAATCCATCCCCAGCCATGAATGTTAATAGGAGCCGAGTTGAGCCCAATACACTATAAATATAGGTGTTAAATAATTAGAATGATTCAATTACTTGAGAACAACACTTAGCGTAACTCTATTGTACTGCAATTGTAAACAAAGTTGACCTTGCCAGCAGATGAGAGGGAGTGGGGGTAGCCCACTGAGACGAGCGGCCATCTTGCGCGCCAGCTGGAACGAATTTTATTGCCTGCTAGGGAAAGGGAAGGTCGGTCGGCCAGTCTTTTTAAATTAAAGCAGAGTGGGACACTGAAGAATCTCGATATTTCGATATGTAATTAAGATATGATTGTTCTGATGATGCCAATTGAATTAAATGATGTGTTTCAACACACATACATTGTCGGATCAATGAAATCGGATAATATTTGGCCCAGTTATTCTCTGAGGAGGAACACTGAACAAAATAACTTGTTAGGCATCTTTTTGGAGTGCATTTTTGCCAGTTCACGCTAATTTATGCAGACGGGTATGTGATTTCTAAGAACTTGACACGTTTGTAACGATAATAATTTTGACAAGACCCAGAAAATTGTTGTATGGTGAAACTATAAATATTTCTATCCATGTGTATTTTGGAAGGGAAACGTACCACTTTTTAAGCGTTTCATATTGATGGAAAGGAAGGAAGATGATCCACACGACACAACAACAATATTTGTTAATTAAGGCATAAAATAATGAATTTATGCTAATGAATGTAAATGCCCGTAGGAAACGGAGTAATGTTTTATTATTACAGTATTAATGTCATTTTAAGTGATATGTGATTTTTGTGTTGTGATACTCCTGTTATGTAAAATTGTGTCACATAAAGAACACTATGGAGAATCGTAGAAGTCTGAAAGTATCAATGATAGGATGCTAGAAATATATTTGAGTGCAGTGTAGCACTAATTAAGAAGAGACTCACAAAATAACCCTGATTTTAATTGTGGGAATTAAATGTAAATTATCCTTTTGTTTGTATTTGTTGTATAGCCATGATTTTATATCAGTAATTTTTTTATTTTAGGAATATGTTGTTTCTTTCATGTAGAGTAGTTACCTGGTAGACTCAAATCCTGAGCATGTGGTCGTATGGTGGGCAGGAACGTCCCATACCTCGAAAGACCGTGAGTTAGCTGGGATACGAACACATGTTCCACATGATGACAATTGGGTACATACTAACCTACATTTCTATCGCCTGCTCAGGACACGAAACATATAAACGAGATTTAAAAAATTTGGCACAGCCGCCATTTTGAAGTTTTAGAAATTGAAGTAAATTAGGCGCCAATATATATTTAGCCACGTACGAAGATATTTTATCGTGCTAAGTTTCACTGAGCTTGTATAATTAAGAAATATCTCTGTACGAGAGATAAAATTGCGTGTCGTCACCATGTTCGATTTGTGTTCATCAGTTTATTGAAGGTACCATAGGTGAACTTGTGTTAATAGTCTGTATCAACATACAAAATTTCAGTTTGATTGCTGTAAAAGATACGTATATATTGAAAACCATCTAAATATTTCCGAATATTGCCATGTTGGGTTATTCTATACGTAGGCCATAATTAGTGCATAGATGCATTATTCGAACAATCAAACGATCACATTCATCACATGGTTAGGTAAAAAAACATAAAAACATAATTTTAAACTTTCACACAGCCGCCATCTTGATTTTATTAGAACAAAATAAATTGTGTAAGATGCCAGTAGCTCAATTGATAACGTCTGGTTATTAATATCGATGACCGTTCGAAGAGCAGATACTTCTGCTATTATTAAATAAAAGACGTTCTCCGAGAATTATGCTGAATTATAATACGTCAAAACATGAAATTACTTTCCTGATTTAATGGGTCATTCCTAGAAAAAAATATAAATGTGTTTTGAAAAAAATAATATTATATGGATATTCCTTTACTTAAGTGTGTGTGGTGTTAGTTCATATTAAAAGTTCTTTAATACTCCTAAGAAGACAGACTTCCACTTAATAAACAAGTAAATGAGCATTCCTTTCAAATGAATTCATTAAGTTAGTTATACCCCCGGGGTCTTAGGGAATGTTTGCACCAGTTTACCAACTATATTAATAAAATGTTCGTCGACTTAAAATGCTCTCCAAGAAATATTTAATCTCACTGATGCCACTCTAATAAAGGAATTTCTCATCATAATTTATAGTTTTAATCTCACCAGCTCTAATAATTAGAGATTTACAGTGTGGGGTGGGGAATATCTTGAACATACTTTTTTAAGTTTTAAGAGCTATTTGTGTTTGCCATCAACTAACTTTCTTCCACAGACAATTGGTATTAAGGGTACATCCTTCTAATCACTGTATTTACTGGGTCGTTCTAATTTAATTGGAGAGATGAATCTTTCACCCTCATTGAAATTTCTGTATAATCCTCACTCAATAAGCCTAGCAAAAGTATGATGCGTACCGTATATAGTTTTTCTTCTCAGTCAAGCGCTGAATGGTCGAATCCAGTGATTGTATGACTTCATAGCCCTACAATACTAACATACATAAAATTTACGTGTATGAATAATTTAACTGCTTAAAATTCCCTCTATATCTATCCCAACCTACCATCTTCCAGCAGTGCTTCTACTGGTCTACGGTGGTGATGTCAATGCGTTTGTTATGAATGCCAATCAGTTCTAGAGGCATAATCATGGGGCAAAGGATTGCCTGGAAACTATCCTTGAATTTAACAACATATTGGTTTCACCATGGCAATAACAAAGAGGTGGGGAATTTGATGAAGTTATGTCACATCACTTAAGAGGGATTATAAAAACAACCTCATAAAAACCGGAGACAGTATAAGAGAAATAGGAATCTCTGTTTCGCGGGCTTATAGGCCGTGTTCTAAGGACATTTTCTCGTCCTGACGTTTCGCTGAAGACTGCGTTCAGCATCTTCACAGGTTACATAAAGCGAGGTAAAACATGTAAACAGAAGATATATAAATAGTCAACAACCCACACATAGAGGCTACCATAGCAACGGCGTGCCACATAAAAGTAATGCATCAAGGACAGGGATGCTCTTCTGTTGCATCTTCTCGTCTACGACTGTCAATGAGGGCAGGATTGAGGGGATTAAGGACTGGAAGTCAAGCTCTGATCACACGTTCTGCTTTCTCCTTAAGATTGAAGCTGTTAGTATGCTTCAGGATTTCAATGGCCTCCCTTTGTAGCCTGGTGTGATAAGACACCGTGGTGGACAGAACTTCGGTGTCTCCATATCTTATGCCGTGACCTGCGAGTAGCGAGTGTGCTGCAACAGTGGATTTATCTGTTTGTCCCAGCCGGCTGTGTCGTTCGTGCTCCTTCAGTCGAGTGGCAATACTTCTTTTCGTTGTTCAAAATATACTTGGCCGCAATCACACGGGATTTTATAAACCCCTGCCGCGGTATGAGGATGTCGCTTATCTTTAGTGGACCTAAACATGTCCTTAATTTTTCGTGTGGGCCTGTATATGGTCTTTATATCATGGGACTCAAGTAGCCTCCCTATTCCGTCCGTGACCTTTTTTATATATGGAAAGAAAGCTCTAGCCAGGGGCTGCTTGTCTCAAATTACCCTTGTAGTTGGACGTCTTGGATGGAGTGCTCGCTGGATATCTTTCTGGCTGTACCCATTGGTGCGTAGGGGCTCGTTGAGGTGTTTAATTTCTTGGTATAGGCACTGCTTTTCACAAATTCTTTTCGCGCGGTCAGCCAGTGTTTTTATCACTCCGTATTTCTGTCGTGGGTGGTGGTTGGACGTCTTATGTAAATGACGGTCAGTATGGGTCGGCTTACGGTAAACTGTATGTCCCAAGGTTAGATCCGCGGTCTTCGTTACCATAACGTCGAGAAAAGCGGTTTTCTGTTCATTCTCTAACTCCATGACAACTGAATGTTAGAGTTCAGGCTGTTAAGATGTAGTAAAAACAGATTTAATTGATCTTTACCATGGCCCCATATTACAAAAGTATTGTCTACGTATCTTAGCCACACCTTAATTTTCAAAGGTGCGGTCTCGAGTGCCATTTGTTCAAATTTTTCCATGAAGAAATTCGCGATCACCGGACTCAGGGGTCGTGAAAGTCTTAATTTTTACAGTATAAGAGGTTGGAGAGATTACGTACTGATATTTACGTCAAAGTTAACAACTTCTGTATTTGTCGTATTTAAGATGGAACTTAGCGTATTAAACTTCAAAGACTACAGATGATTCAGTGTATATACAGTAAATAGTGCTACATATGAAATATATATTAATTTTAACCATTTAACTAATTGATGCTTTAGCAAAAAGTTCGTAATGTACGTAAATTTAACGTGTTATTGGTATTAAGTATCATTTGAATAATGCTAGTATTCTAGGGATAATCATCAAGTTCAGAGAGCTTCGAAGTCATTTTCCAGTGTTGCCTTATTGATAACTTTCATATTGTGGAGACTGACTGAAAAGTTGAAATATCAATAACCATCACCTGGCTGCGGGGTCTTAGTTCGTAAACAGTGTTATCTGATTAGTATCGCATGGAGGTGAGATGACGCACGCATTATGAACTGCCAGCCCGTCCACAATAGACGACGAACCATGCGATCAGACCATTTATCCGCAGTACGTCACATGTGTTCATAGGCACACCCGAAGGTCACAGTAGGAGCTTCCACGTGTCCTATAGTATGGCACGTTCTAACTTCATTGCTCACGTACTAAATTCCCGCAGTTTGATCATCAGGCACGAACAGGTTGACAAAAACTCCCGGTGATCGCATGGATGGAGTTCTTCGGTGTATTTTTATTTTCCACGTAGCCTCCCTGATCTTCCAGTGACATATTCCTTGCATCTTTAATGGAGTTCGTCCATCTCAGTGGCAGCGTCTCTATGATCTTTACATTTTTCCAAACATATAATTTATCAAGATCGTTTCATAGTAATGGAAAAATTATGTCAACCGTAATCTTGTAATAAACGCATCAAGATTCAGAACTGGGCTGATTTTCTAAATTTCCCCTTGTTTGCTTTCCGGGCTGTCCAAATTATAGTAGGCTATATATATGCAAGATTATTTGCCAGCACCTTAGCTTGAATGCGTCAATATGTTTCCTATCTCGCTTTTTATAGTCCAACCGTGTGTTTCTCTGATAAAGCAGATTATAGGTAATTTTAAGATGGTGCTGCATTCTATAGTGTACAACACTTAAGGTTCATCACAAGAACATTCAACAATACTGTTTGATGAGGAGAAATTGTTATAACTATACACATACATTTAAGAGAGTACTGATAAAGTTCTTTACTGGAACTCAACAATTCTTCTGGGTTTGCTCCGTGTCTTGTGTGGGGTTTCACCTAGGACACCAAGCTGGCTCATCAGTGGGTTCTTGGTGTCCCCGTCCGGACCCCCACAGGAGTAGCGAACTGCACGCTACCTCCCTTTTTATGAAGCGTACCTGCGCTTCTTTACTGCGAGAACTAAAATTTCAAGCAGACATAACCTCCCTATGAAGGCTTCCAGAAAAGATGGTATATTAGCTTTCACGGCCAGTGAATTAAAACTCAGCAATTCTGCTAGGTTCGTGCCGTGTCTTGTGTGGGGTGAGTCCGCCGATAAGCCAGCTTGGTGTCCTAGGCGAACACCCACACAAGACACGGCTCAAACCTAGAAGAATTGCTGAGTTTTAATTCACTGGCCGTGAAAGCCAATATACTATCTTCTTTACTGAACGTCTTGTTACTGTTTATACAAGACAAATGTTGAAAATTCAGTTACTTTTTACTCCTGTTCAGTCTTGAAGACTCCCACATGTCATTCCAACTGAGAAGTTATCAATCTATAGTACAATATTGGCTTCATGTGTGCGCTATCCATCGTGGTATGCTGTTCGGTAACAATGTATAGCAGCGATTATTAATAGAATATTGGGAATCCTCATAATGAATGTTTTATATCATTAATACTCAAGACCAGAATATCCTGGAAGATTGATGGTCCAAACTAGGCGAAATGAATAACTAAACACATGAATAAATAAATAAATAAGTAAATAAATAAATAAATTGATTTCTTCTTTCCTCGTCATGCCCGACTAAGGAGCGCGATTGAACTTATTTAGCTGATGGCATTGCCTTTCTCTTCTCCCAAAATCTCTTTATCTTCTCGCTGTGGCTTCTCTTGCGATCTACTTCTGACCAGGTTTTGTTGGTGATAGTGCTTCGATGGTCTGCAAAGCGATGATTATCGACTAATTGTCTGAACTTAGGTCTGTCTAGTTCAATGTCATCTGTGATACCTATTTCCTTAAGATCTATTTCAACTTCAAGCAGCCAGGTGATTTTAACTTTCAATGACAGGGCAAGGTTATGAATCCGTTTGGTCAGTCTCTGATTGCCCATCCTGAGGATATACCCTTAAAATTTCAATCGTCTTTTCCTAAGGGTGTGTGAGATTTTCTCCGAGTGCTGGTATAAGTCTTGGGAATTTTCTTTTCATCCTGATTCCCCCTCTACAGACTGGTCCAAAAATGTTTCTTAGGATTTCCTTTCTTGCTTTTCCACATAATCAGCGTTTTAGAAGCATATAGTGCTTCAGGCTGGATTACAGTGTTGTAATGCCGTAATTTTGCATTTCTAGATATTGATTTTTTATTATATCTGTTCCAAGTGAGTCTGTAAGCTTTTTTCAGTTTAGAGATTCTGTCTTTGTTTGCTTCACGATTCAGTCCAGAACAAATGAATGACAAATACATTATTAAAAGAATACATAAATAAATAAATTATTAATAACTAAATTATAAGCAATTCAATTATTAAATAAATATGCAAAGAAATGAATAACAAATAAATAAATTATGTTAAAGGTATTTATTATTAAACAAATAGTAAATCATATTGCGCAAAATATGCATTAAATGTAAGGCACTATTGGTCGACACTCAACTGTTTATTATAGGTAGATAGTTGCCTCTGTTCACACCACATTGCGTGGTATCGATCACGCTTCTTTCCGCACCACGAGTATACACATTCTGGAGTTGGTTCGCGACCCACGGATTCCTCTACAAAGTTTGCATGGACAGGAAATTAATAAATTAATAATTAATTAAATAAATGATGAAACTTTACCTCAATGTATTTTGAACTTGTACCCTTATTGCTCCCGTTTCTACGGATTCGGGTATAACATAATATGAGTGTGTAGGTGCTAATTACTGTGACGGCCGCGTACACTTCCTGAAATTATATCATGAGAGGAATTAACCCTTAGCTACACGCATCTCTTTCACTAACATTCGTACACGCTAGTGGCATTCCATGCCGCAATATATTTTTTCATTCTTTTTCGTAATTTAGTGACTTGCTAAACGGCTAAAATTGATTTGTATGGAGAATTATACCGAACCCATGAGAATACATTGAAAAAATCTTATCAGTATGTATGAAATTCTTATTAAAAATATATTATTGTGAGGGATGGGATAAGGACATATTTACTAATGTAATAAAAAATTCTTATCAACATTTATTGGACAACGGAGAAAAGATAATAATTTTCGCACTCAAAAGAGTTATTGAGAATTATTGAATTGAGATTGCCCTTTTTTTCAGGCTCATATTACAAGACATTATATCTGATGCTCAACAAGCTCAAGAAATACACTAGAGTAAAAGAAAAACTGTTTGTCGGAATCATGTAGGCCTATACACTTAGATTCTTGGCTTGGAAAAGGACACTTTCCGCTAATTTACAGGACGAAATAATATACAGTGCCTAAATACACAAAATAACTCTGCTCTAGGACTTAAAAATCGAATAGATCCTCTTCATCCAGTGACCTTTCTTGCTCATCTAGTTCTGGGAGCAACTTCTCAATCTCCAGTTTTTGACAGCCATGTCGAGACCTATAAACAGAAGGCAAGCGTGCAGACTATGTGCTGACATCGATAATAATGATAGAAGCATAGAAAGAAACAACAAAGGTAAAATAAGTTAAATACTTACATTATTTCACAACGCCGATTCCGGCCAGTTGTTACACGCTAGCGGTACGGAATGCCGCATTCGCGCACGTCGCAACTTTGACAACCTGTCTCAGACTAACTGGGAACCAGACAGGCTCCGAACCTACCCCCTCCCCTGCAGCACATGTCGAACAAAGGATATAGCGGGCGATCTCACAGAACTCGTAAGTGTTTACCACGTCAAACAAAATTTTGCAAAAAAGCGGCACTCAGTGCCGCTTAGCGTGTATCTATGGGTTAATACGAAATGAAATAAATGAAGTCGAATGAAATCGGGCAAGGACTAGGAATGCTGTGGTTGTAATCCATAGGTAATATATAAAAAGTCCACTCGGCACGCCGGCAGGCGGAGGTAGATTTCACCGGGCAAACTTGGGGATAGGCGAAAATAGGCAGAATATGCAGGTTTTCGCAGAAAGATCAGACCTCATTTATTGCGAGAAAGTATTTTATAATTGGAGCTCAATTAACTTTGATTTTCATCATTTTATGCATATTTTAAACATTTAATTGTCTTATGGGGACGGTAACCTTCTTATCATTTGGGGTCCATTTTTAGCCTACTTTCGATTTTTGCAAAAAATGAAAGTAGACTTTTGAGATCAACACAGGGCGAAAAATTGTGTGTCTGTCTGTGAGTGTGTGTGTGTATGTGTGTGTGAGTCTGTGTGTGTGTGAGTGTGTGTACTCTGAATGTCCCCCTCCCCCTCATCAATTCGAACACGGTGAAACAGAATTGAACGAAATTTGGTACAGAGGTAACACTAGCAAAGGGCACCTCAGTGTTATACTTTATATCGCCTCCATCTTTACCAACACTGAATGGCGGCCACTCAAACGTTCAAAACGTAAAATCAAATTACGGCTGAACTAATCATCCGATCTCTACCAAATTTGGTGACAACATACCTTTATATAGGACGCGTCTTTAACCCGAACTTCAAGGTCATCAGCCGTGGCATTTCAGGATGGCGGCCGTGTGAATTATGCAACCACTATAATCAATAGCTTAAGACCCACCAATTCCGATTATCGAGCCTAGGGTGGTTTAAGCTATCCTGAAGGTCGTGATCCGTTATTTAATGTAATTTAATATTATAATATTATACTGTATGAGTGGCTTAAAAGAGCTGAGCCGTCTCTGACACACGGCAAGATGGCAGTTGTCCTCATGTGCCTGTCTTATATTTCAGTAGGTTTAGTATGTTGTATGTAATATACCCTACTGATAGAATAATATAAACTTTGTATGAAATTATCTATAATGAAGATGCACTGCAGTGAAGAAATAGTTTATTTCAAGTAATTATTTACCAACAGGTTTTATCTAATATGTCAGTTAAGAACACCATGATGTTAAAAATATCGTTAACTCTGGGCTAGCGTGTTCGTCTGTCACGCAGTAGACTGGGGGTCGAATACTGCTACAGTTCACTTTTTTTTCTTCAATTATTTTACAAATGATGTGCACGAGCTCTTTCCACAGATACTGAATAAAATGTCTTTTAGCTCAAATGAGAGGCTAATGTATACACTCGTTTATTAATAAAATCACAGCCCCAGCATCGCACTTAAACTAAAGACATTAGGAAAAGGGGAATAGATGAACAAGATCAGATACACGTTGTCATCAACCACAGCCTTCTTAATGCCTCTGTACGGTGCTGTCCTCTTGTGGGTTATGTGGGTAATATTGTTCCAAACATACCGCTGTGTAAATACCTGGCCTCCTGAAGTATGGCAATTTTGTAATACTGGTAGTTCAACTATTAGCCACGATCGCACTCCGATTACCTTTAAATACTGCCAGCTGGATCGCCTCCCTCTTGGCTACTTTAAACTGCCCGCTCATTCAACACCCATAGGCGTACAAGATAATTATTAATTCACTGCTAGGTCGAAGCACCAACCTACTGTGATCGGCGCGGATTTTTAAAGGGGAAGATACCCAAAACAAAAGATTCTTAAGTTTGCAGGCTGGCTTAATATAAAGATTATCGGACGTGAATGCATTACAATAAGTTAGTAGTTTTGTTATTCAATCATCATAAAGTACATAATATTAGCCCAAAAACATGAATTATTTATATAATCCGGGCCGTGAAAACCTTAATCTTTATATATATAATTCTTCGACACGTGTGTATGTGACTGAACTCCTCCTAAACGACTGAACCGATTTTTATGGAATTTGGTATGTATATTAGGGTGGGTCCATGTATGGTTTAGATTCACAATCTGACCCGGTAGGTGGAATGAACACAATTTTAAATCCACAATTTACACACAATTTTAGAACCACAATATACAGTCAAAACCAGTCGTCATGGAAACCACCAGCCTTGGCCTTCGTGAAAGCTGATGTCTTTGGACGGTTGGTCTCTGCACGTTAGAGCCACCTGGTCGCAACCTGTGCAACTACCGCATTACATACACTCCGCTCGTGGCGAAAAGTTGTGTTTTATATCAAAGGTGGCAGTGATGTCGAATTCTACTGTTGGTCTCTGCACGTTAGAGCGTTTCAAAGTCCCGTAGCGTTCATATACCATTCATCCGATTGCCATGAAACTTGGGTGATATGTTGAGTGAGCTCCAGGGAAGGTGTTTGGCTTAGCAAATTCATTTTACAATAGATAGCGCACGAATAGATTCAACAAATGAGCGACGACGCGCGAAGCGTGTCAAAAAGGTCCCGTATGCGTTCAAATACCATTCGTCCGATAGCGATGAAACTTGGGTGAGATGTTGTGTACACTCCAGGGAAGGCTTCTGGCTTAGTAAATCAATTTCACATTAAGTAGCGCACGACTAGATTCAACAAATGAGTGACGACGCGCAAAGTGTTTCAACAAAATCCCGTATAAGTTTATATTCCATTCATAGATTGAGATAAAACTTTGATGAGTTGTTGTGTACACTTAAGTGAAGGCTTCTAACTTAGTAATCCATTTCACAGGAGGTTGCGCACGAGTAGATTCAACAAATGAGCGGCGACGTGCGAAGCGTTTCAACCTTAGACCGTGAATTCAATAGATGGCTGATGACGTCACATTGTTGAAACCAACATCTCGATCAGCTGACTGAAGGGAACTGCGGATAGTGATGATAGAATTATCCAATAGGGAGCTCCTTTTGTATTCCTTGACGTTGCTTAGCATTCGCCATTAGCCAATTGTAGTCGGTCTTGAGCCATTACCCTTCAGTCAGCTGATCGAGATGTTGGTTTCACGTCACAGTACAGGCGCAGTGTGGCAATGCGCCCTCTATTGTATTTATGCTCTAAGGTTTCAACAAAGTCCCGTATGCGTTCAAATACCATTCGTCCGATAGCGATGGAACTTGGGTGAGATGTTGTGTACACTTACGTGAGGGTTTCTAACTTTGTAAATCCATTTTACAATAGGTAGCTCACGAGTAAATTCAACAAATGAGCAACGACGCGCGAACTTTTAATCAAAGTCCCGTATGCGTTCATATACCATTCATCCGATTGCAATGCAACTTGGGTGAGATGTTGTGTACACTAACTTGAGGGTTTCTTACTTAGTAAATCCATTTCACAGGAGGTTGCGCACGAGTAGATTCAACAAATGAGCGACGACGCGCGAAGCGTTTCAATAAGGTCACGTATGCATTCAAATACCATTCGTCCGATTACGATGAAACTTGGGTGAGATGTTGTGTACACTTACGTGAGGGTTTCTAACTTAGTAAATCCATTTTACAATAGGTAGTGCACGAGTAGATTCAACAAATGTGCGATGGCGCGCGAATCGTTTCAACATAGTCCTGTATGCGTTCATATACCATTTATCCGATTACGATGAAACTTTGGTGAATTGTTGTGTACACTCCAGGAAAGGTTTCTGGATTAGTAAATCCATTTAACAATAGGTAGCGCACGAGTAGATTCTACAAATGAGCGACGATGTGCGAACGTTTAAACTAAGTCCCGTTTGCGTTCATATACCAATCATCCGATTGCAATGCAACTTGGGTGAGATGTTGTGTACACTAACGTGAGGGTTTCTTACTTAGTAAATCCATTTCACAGGAGGTTGCGCACGAGTAGATTCAACAAATGAGCGACGACGCGCGGAGCGTTTCAATAAGGTCACGTATGCATTCAAATAACATTCGTTCGATTACGATGAAACTTGGGTGAGATGTTGTGTACACCCTACGGAAGGTTTCTGGCTTAATAAATCATTTTTATAAATAGTAGCGCACGAGTAGATTAAACAAATGAGTGACGGCACGCGAATCATTTCAACAAAGTACCATAAGCGTCCATATACCATTTATCCGATTGCGATGAAACTTTGGTGAATTGTTGTGTACACTTCAATAAAGGTTTCTGGCTCAGTAAATTAATATTACAATAGGTAGCGCACGAGTAGATTCAACAAATGTGCGATGGCGCGCGAATCGTTTCAACATAGTCCTGTATGCGTTCATATACCATTTATCCGATTACGATGAAACTTTGGTGAATTGTTGTGTACACTCCAGGAAAGGTTTCTGGATTAGTAAATCCAGTTTTTAATAAGTAGCGCACGAGTATATTCAACAAATGAGAGACGGCGCGTGAATCGTTTCCACAATGTCGCGTATGCGGACATATATCATTCATCCGATTGCGATGAAACCTTGGTGAATGATTGAGTACACTCCAGAGAAGGTTTCAGGCTTAATAAATCTATTTTACAATTGGTAGCGCATGAGTAGATTCAACAAATGAGTGACGGCACGCGAATCGTTTAAAAAAAATCCCGTATACGTTCATATGCAATTCATCCGATTCTGATGAAACTTTGATGAGTTGTTGTGTATACTTACGTGAAGCTTTCTAACTTAGTAAATCAATTTCACAGTTGGTAGAGCACGAGTAGATTCAACAAATGAGCGACAGGGCACGAATCATTTAAACAAAATCCCGTAAGCGTTTTATGCCATTTATCCAATTGCTATGAAACGTTGGACAGTTGTTGTGCACGCTCCCACAAATGTTTCTAGATTAGTTAATTCATTTCACGATAGTTTAGACGCAGTTAACAGAAATTAAAGAAAATATTGTTTATCCAAAAGTACTTCAAGAAACAAAGTTACAACACATTCTTTGATTGGCAGGACAACGTCTGCCGGGTCAGCTAGTATACATATATAATATTGATTTTGACACTTACTGGCTAATTATCAATATAAAAGAAAACAAACAATACATAGTGGTAGAGGTGATTGTTTTAGGGATGATGACAAAGAGTTATAAATATACCCATACATTTAGGAGAAAGTAGGCTATATGTTCTTTGCTGAACATCTTGTTATACTTGTGGTCACTCTGTCCTGATACAAGGTTTCGACACTGATGTGTAACTATCTAACGGTCTGTTACTTCTTCACGGATTTTTTTTTCTCCCGCAGAGAATTTGGTTGGTTCCTCAGTTTCGGGGCTGCGACAACGCGGTCATGTAACCCCGTGTACTTTGGGTGAGTATAGAATCTGTCTGATAAACGGTGTGAATTGTGATGGCTGTATTAGTCTGTAATTCAGGTAAGGACTGCAAACGGTCAATTTCAAGCAGCAGTTCCTAATGTTGCTACCAAATACTACCGTCAACGATACCTAGCTGTGAACTTGGCTATTAGATGCCACCGCAACCAGCAACTCGCAACGAACGTTGGAAAATCCTCCCCAAAGGAAAGCATGCTGAGGGATTTTTAGCGCTCTTAGAAAATCCGACGATTTCGGTCGGCTTGAACCCGCGACCTTGGGCATAGAAGTTCAGCATGCTACCAGTTACGTCACCGAAGCCGTTTACACTTAGTCAGATGGAAAACTGAAAGCGATGTCGTGCAAGTGCGTTGTCATGGCAACGTCTGATGGCACATCCCTCATCAATATAGTAGTGTTGTCATGGCAACATCTGATAGCTCCTGGCATTTTCTTGTAATTCCGAAATGATTTTTTTCAACCCTTGGCGTAATGGTGGGTCATATCAAAAATTCTTTCAGATAAAAGTTTTAGGTAATTATTAGGGGAATATTGTCAATTTTGTACGGTTTTGATATTGTGCCTATTAAGAGAGATATGATTAATGATTCCCGAAAAACCCACTTTTTCTCACCCCTTTGGCCAAAGGTTGGTGCTATGAAAAATCTTTTCAAACATAAAATTTTGGACCTTATCCGACACATAGTATGAACTTTGAATGGATTAGATATTTCAAATATTAAGAGAGTTATAGTGATATTTCACTTTTTCGAAAAAAAGCCCCCCATTTTCACCCCCTTCGACCGATTTAGCCCAGTAACGAACTAGACCGAGAATTTATAGGGATACATATTATGTAAAAATTTCAAAGTGACTGGTGCAAAATTGCAGTAGTTATCGTGTCCACAAGAAACTGATATATATATACAGTATATACATATATGCATAAATTATATATAAACTTTTGAACTGACGGTGGTTTGGGGGTCTAGGGGAGGTGAAACGAGAAGATATGTCGAAATTTTCCGGAAGTCGAAACATGGGACCCATTGCAATAGTTAGCTTTCTAATGAAATCTACCTAAAAGGCCTCTCGGCACGCCGGAAGGCGGAGGTAGATTTCACCGGACAAACTTGGGGATAGGCGAAAATAGGCAGAATATGCAGGTTTTCGTAGAAGGATCAGACCTCATTTATTGCGAGAAAGTATTTCATAATTGGAAATTAATTAACTTTGTTTTTCGTCATTTTATGCATATTTTAAACATTTTATTGTCTTATGATGACGGTAACCTTCTTGTCATTTGGAATCCAATTTTTATACTTGTGGTCACACTGTACTTATGCAAGGTTTCGACACTGATGTGTAACTATGTAACGGTCTGTTACTTCTTCACGCAAAATTATATCTCTCGCAGAGATTTTGGTTGGTTCCTCAGTTTAGGGGCTGCGACAACGCGGTCATGTAACCCCGTGTACTTTGGGTGAGTGTAGAATCTGTCTGATAAACGGTGTGAATTGTGAAGGCTGTATTAGTGTGTAATTCAAGCAAGGACTGCAAACGGTCAATTTCAAGCAGTAGTTCCTAATGTTACTACCAGATACTACCGTCAACGACACCTAGCTGTGAACATGGCTACTAGATACCACCGCAACCAGCAACTCGCAACGAACGTTGGAACTTCCCCTCCAAAAGGAAAGCATACTGGGGGATTTTTAGCGCTCTTAGGAAATCCGACGACTTTGGCCGGCTTTGAACCCGCGACCTTGGGCATAGTAGTTCAGCATGCTACCAGTTACGTCATCGAAGCCGCTTCACACTTAGTCAGATGGAAATCTGAATCTGATCTCGTGCAAGTGCGTTGTCACGGCAACGTCTGATGGCTCATCCCTCATCAATTTAGAAGTGTTGCCATGGCAACCACTGATAGCTCTTGGCATTTTCTTTTAATTCCGAAATCATTTCTCTCATCCCTTGGCGTAATGGTGCGTCATATCAAAAATTCTTTGAGACAAACGTTTTAGGTAATTATTAGGGGAATATTGGCCATTTTGTACGGTTTTGAGATTGTGCCTATTAAGAGAGATATGATTAATGTTTCCCGAAAAACCCAATTTTTCCCACCCCTTTGGTCAATGGTTGGTGCTATAAAAAACTCTTCAAACATAAATTTTTGGGCTTTATCCGACACATAGTATGAACTTTGAACGGATTCGATATTTCACATATTAAGAGAGTTATAGTAATATTTCACTTTTTCGAAAAAAAAGCCCCCCATTTTCACCCCCTTCGACCGATTTAGCCCAGTAACGAACTCGACCGAGATTTTATAGGTATACATCTTCGGTAAAAAATTCAAAGTGATTGGTGCAAAATTACGGCAGGTATCGTGTCCACAAGAAACTGATGTACATATATATATATACATACATAAATTATATATAAACTTTTGAACTGACGGTGGTTTTGGGGTCTGGGAGATGTGAAACGCGAAGATATGTCGAAAATTTCCGCAAGTCGAAACATGGTACCCATTGCAATAGTTAGCTTTCTAATGAAATCTACCTAAAATGAGATGGTGTGTGTCTGTGCGTGTGTGTGTCTGTATGTTACTAAATCACGAATGAACCACTGGTCCCATTAAAAGAAATTTTCCATGGATGTAGCTGATTTACCTGGTTAACATTGAACCGTTTTTCTTTTCCACCTGTAGTGTTTCCCTTTTCTCATTTCTTCGGCGTGTCAATTATCGGAATTGTTTTCTTTTCTTCTTGATTATTACTGGCCAGAATAACCAAGCAGATCAGTGGACATTTCTATAATTACTGATCAAGGGTCGTTATAGTGACTTGTTGCTATGCCGAATCGTGATTAGTGACGCTTCTTCCCTTTTATCTTATTTTCCGTCAACTGCAGCAACTCTTTGTTACCCTCTCAAGCAGTCTTCTTTTTAGGTAGATTTCATTAGAAAGCTAACTATTGCAATGGGTACCATGTTTCGACTTCCGGAAAATTTCGACATATCTTCGCGTTTCACATCCCCCAGACCCCAAAACCACCGTCAGTTCAAAAGTTTATATATAATTTATGTATATATGTATCTATCTATATATATATATATATATATATATATATATCAGTTTCTTGTGGACACGATAACTGCCGTAATTTTGCACCAATCACTTTGAAATTTTTACATAATATGTATCCCTATAAAATCTCGGTCGAGTTCGTTAATGGGCAAAATTGGTCCAAGGGGGTGAAAATGGGAGGCTTTTTTCGAAAAAGTGAAATTTCGCTTTAACTCTCTTAATACGTGAAATATCGAATCCATTCAAAGTTCATAATATGTGTCGGATAAGTGCCAAAAATGTATGTCAAATAAGTTTTTTGATAGCACCAACCATTGACCAAAGGGGTGTAAAAAAGTGGGTTTTTCGGGAAACATTAATCATATCTCTCTTAATAGGCACAATATCAAAACCGTAGAAAGTGGAAAATATTCCCCTAATAATTACCTAAAACTTTTGTCTGAAAGAATTTTTGATATGACCCACCACTACGCCAAGGGATGAGAAAAATGATTTTGGAATATTAAAAAATGCCAAGTGCCATCAGAGGTTACCATAACAACGCTTTTAAATTGATAAGGGATGATCTATCAGAGGTTGCCAAGACAACGCCATTGACGAGATCACATTCATTTTTAGCCTACTTTTCACACTTTTCAAAAATGAGGAAAAAGTAGACTTATAAGATATATCCGGGAAAATGTGTCTGTCCTTCTGTCTGTCTGTCTGTCCTTCTGTCTGTCTGGCTGTGTATGTGTGTCCCCCCCTATCAACTCCTAAACGGCTGCAGCAAACGAAACCAAATTTAGTATGAGTAAAGATGTATACCGGAATATCTCAGGCCCATATTTGAAAAAGATGCCAGTGCTACCAACTGCTAAAAAAACGCACTAGAAAATTGAGCTCCATGTTGGATATCTTGGAAGGTATACATGGGAGCTATTCTAAAATTGGCACACATGTAGATAATACTATTTCAGTTTAATTTCCAGGTGGCCATACATGACAGCGTTGCCAAAATAATTATAATCCTTCTGATAAGTCCAATTTTTAAATGCATATAACTTCGACACTATCAATTGGATTTCAACCAAATTTTGTATGTAATATGTGTACATAAACATATATGACAGAGTGTATTCTTAAGAGCCACCAGGGCTGCCAACTGTTAGTAATCGCTCTCTATTTTGTACCCAAATATATCAGAAAGTATGCAAGCCGACAGCTTTAAACTATGAACACGTAAATTAACCGTCATTTTACATTAATTTGGAGTAGCCTATATACGTCAGTTCTACCAACATGATTCTAAGCCTGCTGATAGGACCAATTTTTAAATACATGTAACTTCTATACCAACAAATGGATTTCATCCAAAATTGGCACAAAAATATATAATATTTCAGATTATTTCTGACCAGCACTTGCATGACATTGTTGCCAACATGCTTTTACGTGTACTAATAGATCCAATGTCTAAATCCATGTAACGTCCTTTGGACTTCAACCACATTTTGTATTCTGTACCTTAGGAGATGGAAGTAAGAATATATTCAGTCACCAGAGCTGCCAACTGTATTGCTCTATTAGGCTACATTATGCCTAGTATACCTTATTTCGAACTAATTAAGACATTTCGATATTACCCACTTAATTTCGTCATTATTCTAGATAGGTTCATATACTGTAGATTAATCTATGGCATGAATCTTAATTTTAATAAAAGTAGGCTCTTTAGTTCGTCACGGAGCTTCTTGTTCCATCTGACTATGAGGGAAGCGGCTAACTGGTAGCATGCTGAACTTCTATGCCCAAAGTGCTGGGTTCAAAGCCGGCCAAAGTCGCCGGATTTTCTAAGAGCGCTAAAAATCCGTCAGCATGCTTTCCTTCGGAGGGGAAGTTACAACGTTCGTTGCAAGTTGCTGGTTGCGGTGGCATCTAGCAGCCAAGTTCACAGCTAGGTGTCGTTGACGTTAGTATTTGGTACAAAATTAGGTACTACTACTTAAAATTGACCGTCTGCAGACCTTACCTGAATTACAGACTAATACAGTCATCACAAATAACACTGTTTATCAGATAGATTCTACACACACCCAATGTACACGGGGTTACATGACCACCTTGTCGCAGCCCCTAAACTGAGGAACCAACCAACATCTCTGCGGGAGATAAAATTTTGCGTGAAGAAGTAACAGACTGTTAGATAGTTACACATTAGTTCCAAACCTTGCATAAGGACAGTGTGATCACAAGTATAAAAATTAACCCCAAATGACAAGAAGGTTACCATCCCCATAAGACAGTAAAATGTTAAAAGTATGCATAGAAAGACGAAATAATGTTAACTAACCTCCAATTGTAAAATACTTTCTCGCAATAAATGAGGTCTGATCCTCCTACGAAAACCTGCATATTTTGCCTATTATAGCCTATCCCCTAGTTTGCCCGGTGAAATCTACCTCCGCCTTCCGGCGTGCCGAGAGGAATTTTTTTATTTCCTGGTAGGTCCTTTTTGTTTGTGTTCCCGTTCTCGTATTCGAGATGCCTTTCTTTATTTCAGTTTTCTCCCCTTTTTATATTTATTTATTTAAAGGTGCGCGTAGAGACGTGTGTTTAGTTTATTTTTGATCTATTTCGTGATGTCGAATAAGCTGGATACATCAAGGTGAGTCACGGATTAATTTTCCTTGTGTGTGAGTGTGGATATGTGGCTTTTGTATGGAATACTAGGGCATTTAGCCTTTTCTAGTATGTCCATTGTATGCCTCTATCGTTCCTTTATCGTTTGTCTCTTTATCGTCGTCCCCTTTTATATTGGTTATAGCTCGGTTTACTGGATGGTACGTACATCACAGTAAGACCAGCACCTTACCTTTTTATCTTTGTCGGTCTACCTTATCTTAGGATTGTGTTTTCATACGCAAGTCCATGAGTTTGATTTACCTTTTTACGGAACTTATCTTGAAGGATATCTTTGCAATGTGTAACGTTAACTTCCCTTTATATATTTCATTTCGGTTTCTTGCGCCTCAGTTTTGTGTTTGTTTTGTACACGTCATGTCTACGCGTGCTTTTATTTATTCACCGACCTTTCTGAGATTTCCTCACCTCATGCTTTCTTCGGGGCTATCAGAGCTGCCGATCCCTCTTTGAAGGCAGATTCACGTTTCCTGACTTCTTGTCTAGCCCTCATTATCTGTCTCCCTTCACAATGTAATTTAACTCATTACGAGTATATCTTCCCCATTTACTTTCCCTCCCCTTCCTTTACTGCATATTCCCACATAACCTTAATGTTACGGTTCCCAGTTCGGTTAGGTTATGTCTTGTGTTGTGTTAGACGAGCATATCACAATCATTACCATACCATGTATACGCTTCCTCGTCACTTCTCAAGACCATTTGCTATGAGAATACATACATTATCGTTCCTCATTTAAGTGTGGCATTTGCGTACCTTATTTACTAGTTGTTTAGATCTTTATTTCTTATGCAATTAGGCTAGGCTAAGCTAGGCCCATGATTCTTATGATTAGCGCATTCGAATAGAACATGCATTCACATCGCAGTGAATGTACTGTTCCGTATATTTTCATAAGGTTATGCCCAGATACTGTAGTGAAGACGACGAGAGACGCGATGCTGTCGAGCTCGTGAGTCAAGTCATGAAATATCACGCTGTTAATATGAGAAGTGTCATTCGGTTTGAGATCGGAAAGTAACGAGCATTCCCGAGTGGGTGGATTCTCAGATAGACCGATCAATAAACGTATACGTGACGTCATGTCATATATCGATCCACGCTACAGGATTATCTTTATTGTTTCGAAGCGAATTAGAGTATTAGAAGACGTTTCAAAGGACATATAACGCAGATTGCCATAGCAGAAAGCTATTTCATATGAGGAATATAATATAACAGGCGACGGGCAAGAATAACATCTATAATGATCAAGCCATAAGCGAGTTATTGACACATCGAGATATCGATGAAGGAAGGCAGTAGTGGGGGTTGCTTGCTGTGGCGTTTGGCTGCAAGCAAGGCGATTTCACTCGGACGTGGACTGTTGTATTCGGAGTGGCATTGTGGTTACGCAACTCGGCTAGCAAGCGAGATCGCAGGTGCAAGGCAGGCTGTGATAACGTCGCCTGGAGACGGCCCGCGTTTGTACTCAGCGAAGCCGAACAGTTCTTTTTCAAAGTGCGTTAGAAACGTGCTGAGGTTTTCGTGTCTCGACAAGCGGACGTGTACCGTGCTCAAGTATTTATTAAAGCTACCAGTTTATAACGGATCTGAGATATTATCAGAACAGTTGTAAATTTATACTGCCATCTTGGTCAAGAGGAATTGTGTCGAAACGGAACGCGGACTGACTGTATGTCTCTGTCCATCGGTGTCCACTACAAAGGCAGCCATTTCGAAACATTGTGATGTCTTCATCACGAGTAATAGTAACGTGTATGATTGTGCTGATACATGCTTACTTCAGGACTTGTTAAGCTGTACTTTATGCAGACACTAGAACGCATATTATCGTGTGAGATGTCAGTGGGGAAGGTCAATGTTATAGTTATGACTTCCAGAATGGCAGGCTAGATTTAAATGGGGTAGCTTCATGATAAATGCATCAGCAAAATGACGGCCAGCCACAACTGCATTCTCCTTGTTGGAGAGGAGTATATTTTCTCCGCACTCCAGTTGTTGTTCGCGAGTGCTTTCATGAGCGGCGACATGCAGGACAGTGCTTTTTCTCAGGCGGATGATAGTATTTCTGGCATGAAGGGAGTAGGCTCGTATGGTCGTCTGACCAGTATGCGTGTGCGCTGCACACCCGGGTTCGATTCCCAGATCCATAGAAGAAGAAGAGTGTATTATCTGGTGATACCATGGATTTTCATCAGATATTTATATATCCCGCTTAAGACGCTTCAAGATGCAACAAAAGGTACTGGACCAGCAGACTCTATTAACGTAGCTTAGTGGAGGCACTTGTTATCAATTGCAATTGTCATTTCCTTTTGTAGATTAAATGGGTATTCACAAGTTTATGTTCGATGTTTCTGTCGAATCTGACTTGCTGTGTTCCCGGGATTTTGTATTCGCTTAACGAATTCATCCCTTGTGAATTACTAGTTTGGATCATTTAACCAGTAGAATCAGTAATTTCTTAGTAGTGCGTATTTTTATTTGCCGAGAAGAGAATTAGGGGAAGATCTCCAATATTTTGTCGAAGCATAGTTTTAATCGCGTTTCTTTATCAGTGTTTGGAACACTGATTTATTTGAGGCCAGTACATGTTTTTCATGTACTACTGTTCTGTTAGGAACTTCGCTTTCTCGCAGCGATTTGAATCTTGGAAAGTTTATCTTGGTGTTCGTTGCATTTATATTTTTAATCCCCCTGTTGGATTATATTTATGGAAAGCCATTCGCTTTTGTGAGTGCAGATTTATTAGTGGATTTACTTAATGATTGGCATTGGATTAACCTGATTAGTTAACTTCATTTCATGGTGTAAGTTTTATCCACTGATACTTCGAAGCCCACCGAAGTTGGAGGCTATCCTGATTCAGGAAAAGATCAGTTTTACCTTCTATTAGGTATTGATTGGAGATTAAATTAATTTAGGATGTCATTTTGAAGCATGTATTTTCCACAGTATTAACGTAAATAATTGCATTTAAAGCAATTGTGTAAGTGAAATATAGTATAGCGGTATACACCATTTACAAAGTTGATTAAATCATTCCAGGAAAGCTTGACTTGGAGTCAAGAAAAATGAACAAGTATTATTAATATACTTTATCGGGAGGCAAGATAGGTGAATTTGCTTGTGGAATGTTTCAGTATCTCGACTTTGAACAACGTGCTTAAGGTTAGTGTGTGAGTTATGCATGTTTGTAGCTCTTGCGTGAGTATTGAGATTAAATATAATAGTAGCGATGTGAAGGTTCGTATAACCTTGTTGTGTTGTGTTTTGGATGCACATCTAAGATGATGCATATTTGTGAGATTTCATGCTTATTGAAGTATTAGGCCTATTTTAGATTGAGCCGGTAAGTGCTTTTTCAGCCGGTAAGTGCCAATCTGTTTGTGACTTCGAGTAGTCAACACCCGTGTTTGGTGTCACGTTAATATAGATGAGTTTTTCTGGTATTTTAATGTCTGTTGGAGACATTGGCGTCGTCATTCTTATAGAGCGATCCTACATGCTATTTCTTCACCTAATAAAAGGTATCGCTTGGATAATCTGTTCGAGCTACTTAAGACATTTCCACAGCATATAATCGCTAAAATCTCTAAAATTTTGTACAAGTTTACTTGAAATTTGAATCATGAACATAGTCGATAGATACACTATTTAGCTTAATTGCTTGATAAAAATTGGTAACCCGATATATTGAATGTGAAGTGCACATCACGATGCGAATGTTATGGCCAAGATCAGCTGTTTAGGCTGAATCATGTAAATGTCTGAGGACATTTCTGTATATATTCTTATAAATACTTGTATAAAATCTTGATATTGCTACACTTTTGGAATATCGTTTAAGACGATACACGTGTATTAATTTTGATAATTCTTCTTTATTCATCGTCTAATATTTCATCCAGTCCTCCTAATATCATTAGGAGATTGATGCCTAATTTCCTTATTACATAGTGAGAGATAATTTTTTTGAATCACCCAGCGTGTAGGTGATGAGCGTAATCCATTTCTGGAATCATGTAGGATTTTCTTACTACAGTTGTGTTCAGCTGTGATTTTGATTCCTTGACGACAGCGTATTAATATTTTTTTATTTTCTTGTCTGTTACCTTGTTCTCTTGGAATAAATTGTTTTCCCAATTTTAAATCATGGTGTGATATTTTAACGAAGAGATTGGAGGTCGTTTTAAGATGGCCTTCGCTTGGATTTTCTTTTTCCAGGGTTTTCCACCCTTGAGATAGTTCTTTTTAGAGTCGTTTTTCGTGTTCTTGAGCTAGTTTCTTGTACGTTCGTTGTAGCCATGGTCATTCTTAAAACAGCCTGATAGGATGACTAGTACCCCATTCATTCCTCTACTTGGTGGTAGGACCTGGGAGAGTTTTTCGCCGGGCATTTTTCAGGTTCTACGATCCAGTGACCATCGAGGGATTTCACCAGGTTTTGGTAAGTGTTTCGGGTACAGTACGTTCAATCCACCACCTCTGAAGCCTTCATAACCTTAGTCCGGTTTAATGGGCCCAGCGCCAGGCTAATAAGAACACACTCTTCCAGTGCGACAACATCTGCGAAAGGCCGGACGGCTCAACATACAGGCTACTTTTGATTTCGATATTTTGTACTATTTAAATATGGCGACCAATTTAGTGACGTCACTACACCCTTTGGTTTCAAAATGTCATATTTCCATTTCAAATTTAAAGAAAACGATACGAAATAGCCACTATTGATGGCATATACGAGGTTTAAAATTTAATGTTCTATCCATAAGGTCCTTATCACTTTTCGTGTATCTCCAACGGTTAGCGAGTAAAACCTAGATTTGTGCTATAAAACACGGTCGACGCCGAGCGATGTTAGTCTATAATACTGTACTGGGTACAGTATATACCTCAATGTTGGTTTGTCTGTCTGTTATTTATCCTAATCTACATCGTTTCACCGATCTGAACCAAAATTTGTATAATTACCCTTTGGGACCTGTGAGTAACACTGTCGACATGAAATTTCGGGCAGACCACTCCATTCCCTGCATTTAGGCCCTTTGGCACAAATCCACACCGTTTCAACGATCTGAACCAAAATGTGTATAATTACACTTTGGAACCCTGTGAGTAACACTGTCTACATGACATTTCATACAGACCACTCCATTCCATGCATTAAGGACCTTTGACACAAATCTACACCGTTTAACCTAATTGCACCAAATTGTACATACTTACCCCTTGAAACCCTGCTGGTAACACTGCCCACTTGATAGTTTGGAGAAACCTCTCCATTCCCTACATTTAGAAAAAAAGACAAAATTATCTTGAAAGCCTCGTTTTAAGGCCCTAGGACGTGTCCGTAGTAGTGTACCTGTATGAATAGTTTAATAAGTCTATTGTTAGCTGGCAATTCTGGCTGCATCACATCGCCCCTGCCAGTGTTCTGGCGCAGAATTGCAAAAATAGTTATATCTTGCGCTGCTTATAAATTGCAGTCACGGGGAGAAATTATTGCAAAAAGATTTCTTAGGCTCTTTAAAACTGTTATTATTATGAAAATATTATGCCTCTGTATAAGTGCGATGGTGTTGGTGCAATACATTGAAGTTATCACCTGCAATAAGCGTTGGTGCTTTCAAATTTACTTTCATTTATTCCGATCCTTATACTTGTTCGCTCTGTGGCGATAAATGACACTATTGCTGCCTCAGGAGCTTGGGACAGTGTTCTGATTATTTTCCTACGGCGCTATGCGACAAAAGACGGCAATATTGGTGTCTATTTTTCTAACAGCCAATGAGATATAGGCCCTAGGCAGTGCCTTTTATTTCACTTCCTCCTCTTTCCAATCATATTTTTCAATTCGTTTGTAAACTACATGTGTCAGTACTGTAGTTAGTTAATAGCCGCTTTCCAATTCATTAGTATCATTATCATTACAGAAAAGGGACATGAATGTCACTTCAATTATACTGTAGACTACTACTTATAACCCCCACTACTTCCACCACCACCACCACCACCACCAGAAAAAGTTGTATATTTCTTTTTCTGTTAGCTTTAAGTAGTATTCATCATCATCCATTAAACAAATAAATCCACCGGGCGAAGCCGGGCACTACTGCTAGTTTATTATAAGGAATGATCAGGGGCTTTTCCTCCAGGAAATGGTAAACCATGGAAAACCAGTTCATGAACGACCTACCGTGGGACTCGAACCAACACGTATTCAATGTCCAGAAGGAACATGGCCCCAAGGTCTTGCACGTTAACGCGCACAGTTACATCTGTCTGGGAAACTCTCCTGTAATGTGCAGTAAGCACTTATTCGGATGCATAAGAGACGGCATATGCTACACAAAAGGAAATAGAAACATATCGTCCTAAGCAAGCTACCATTCAGTAACAACTCTTCACCACTCGATCCGCTAAAATACCAGGAAATATGGCTGTGATACAAACCACATTCCAACAATGCAGCGTAAAATTGAATTCCACAAGTGGTGGAAGGAGCCAGCTGCTATCAGGATCTTACTTTAGCCAACAGCTGGCTTAGACACCACGACGACTCTTCAAGAGCCTACAGGAGAGACGTTCTCAATATGATGAGCTTCATAGCCTGTTTCCTGCAATTTTTCCAGGACAGTAGTTTTCAATATTACTCGTGTTGCCGAGTTCGTTGGTTCCTTAGTTTGGGGCCTGCGACAACGTGGTCATGTACCCCCGTGTACTTCGGGTGTGTGTTGAATCAATCTGATAACCGGTGTTAATTGTGTTGGCTATATTAATGTGTGTTATCTGTTTTAATTCAAGGAAGGACTGCAGACAGTAATTTCAAGTAGTTCCTACTTTTGCTATCAAATGCTACCGTCAAAAACACCTAGCTTGCAGACTTGCCTACTAGATGGCATCGCTGTAAGCACCTGGCGGCGAACGTTGGAACTAATAGAGCTTTATCAATTCTAAGTCACACATTTTTGCTTCACACAAGTGTAGTTAGTGGAAGCTTCTTTTTAATGCCGTAAATCTATGTCATGGGTCCGCTGGCTTTACTTTCCCTCCGAAGGAAGGCATACTGAGGGATTTTGAACGCTCTTAAATCATCCGACGACTTCGGCCGGGTTTAAACAGGCGATTTTGGACATAGAAGCTCAGCATGCCCGAAGCCGTAAAATTTGTTGGAGAGTGTAGAGTCACTCAAAGTATATTATTTTATTTATTCAAGAGACCCCCTCGTGGTGCAGCCGCTAACCTTCTTGGCTGTCGCCCCTGAGGTCCGGATTTGATTCCTAGCTCTGCCAGCTCCCATACATCATCCTTTTAATTTTGGTCTGAGAGCTGAAACGGGGTATACTCAGCCTCGTGAGGCGAAACTTAAAAGATAAAGGTTCAATTTCCACCTCAGTGGTCTTAGAAGTGGCTCTCCATGGTTTCCCATATCTACTCCAGTCGAATGCCGGAATATTTCTTTTTAACAGGTCCACGGTTGACTTTCTTCCCACTCCCTTCCCTTACCTTTCCTTCGTTAGACACAAGTTAGAGGTCACCTGGACGATCGGCCTGTCACCATCCCCAGCTGTATCTGCTGTGCGTTCATCTCTATGACACCGTCCTTGCGTCGGTAGAGGAATGATTCCGTTTAGAGACCGTGAATGAAGCCGAGCGGGCAGGATTAGCGATTGCCTCCTTACAAATTCTAGTATTAAATACACACAGTATTGCCTACCGGTACATCACATTGACTCAGGCTAACATACAGATGTCACCCACACGCAAGCACAAGGTGTTCGATGACCACATGTCCCGTATTCTCATGTGCTGTTGAATTAATAGGGTTAACAATGATGGGTACTACATCTGCCCGTTTCCATCTACGAGTATTGTTCTCCTTTCGAAGATTTTTAGCCTATTTTCAATTTTGAAAAAAATAGGCTTATGAGATCACCTTTTGTCCGTGTGTGTGTGTGTGTGTGTGTGTGTGTGAGGTGTGTGTGTGTGTGTACCCCTAATAAAATCTAAACGGCTGGAGCGATTTCAATGAAACTCGGTAAATTTATAGCACTATTCCCGGCGACCTCGACCGTGCCCTTCAAATTTTGTTACGTTTCACCAATCCAACATGGCGGCTGTGCGAAATATTTCACTAGCATTCAATATCTCCGAAACTATAACCGATATCGCCCTGAAATTGTGTATGGTGATAAAGGGCACTACTAGAAGTTCACCTACGAGACTTTCAAAAGCCTGGTGACTACAAAACCAACATGGCGGTCAAGCGAATTTGAGAATTTTAAATAGACTTTTCTCGCGATTTAACTATCCAAGCGTAATGAAACTTGGTACAGCAAATGTCTATAAACATTGTAATCCACTGGAGTCTAATTTAGTTCAATTGTTTACATAACCTCAAAATGGCGGCTGTGCGAAATATTTCACTGACATTCTATATCTCCGAAACTATTACAGATATCACCCTGCAATTTTGTACGGTGATAAAGGGTACTGATGCAAGTTTACCTATGTATATATCATAAACCTGTAAAGTACAAAACGAACATGGCGACCAAGGGAATTTTAAATGTTTTAATAGACTTTTCTCGTGATTTAACTCTCTGAGCGCAGTGAAATGAAGTACAGTAAATGATTTTGCAGATTGTAATGCACTGCCATCTAATTTAATTCAATTGTTTACATAACCTCAAGATGGCGGTTGTGCGAAATTTTAAAATTAAGTTTTTATTTCTTGTGTCGTAATCATGCGAACGAAGGGAAAGTTTGAATAATGAACCTAGGCAATAATTGTCCTTGAATGGTACATAATTCTATGGCCTATACATATAACATTCCTAAATGGCGAGCTTCCGAAATATTTAGACGGTTCTCAATATCTGTGAATCTTTTACAGCAACCTAACTGAATTTTTTATGTTCATAGAGGCTATGAACGTATGTTCACCTAAAGGACTTTCAGTAAGCTGGTGAGCACAAATCCAACATGGCGGCGACGCGAAGTATAAATATTTAAATGGACGTTTCTCGCGAATTAACTATCAGAGTGCCGTCAAACGTTGCACGTTAAATGGTTATACAAATGTTGATCCACTGGCATCTAATTTATTTCAATTGTTTGCATAATCACAAGATGGCTGCTGTGCGTAATTTTAAAATCTCGTTTTTACTTCTTCTGTTCTAATCATGCGACTGAAGTTTGTATACCACACGTACACAATAATCTTAATGTAATAGTACAAAAATAAAAATCCAACCTGGCGACCATCTGAAATAGGCTATTTAGACGGTTCTCAATATCTACGAATTTGTTACAGCAATTAAACTGAAATTTTGTATGTTGATAGAGGCAATTAACATTAGCAGGATATATGAAAATAGGCTGTATAGTTCTTCACGGAACTACTTGTTTTAGCTGTGCTGCTAATGTTTCAAAGTAATTTTAACAGTGCGTAGAAGAGAATTAACGACAATCTCCTATATAGCGGCTTCGGTGGCGTAGTTGGTAGCACGCTGAGCTTCTATGCCCAAGATCGCGGGTTCAAATCCGGCCGAAGTCGTAGGATTTTTTAAGAGCGTTAAAAATCCCTCAGTATGCCTTCCTTCGGAGGGGAAGTAAAGCCGGCGCGGCGGTCCCGTATCATAGATTTATGGCATGTAAAAGATCCTTCCACAGACTAAACTTGTGTGAAGCTAAATTTCTAGGTTCCAACGATCGCCACTAGGTATGCAGTAGTGGCTACGCTGTCTAAAGCGCGGCGTTAGGACATGGGGCCAAGCTCTCTGCTGACTGGGAAGACGCGTGGGTTCGAGCCCCACCGTCGGCCGTCCTTGAAATGGTTTTCCGTGGTTTCCCATTTTCAACACCAGGCAAATGCTGGGACAGTACCTTCTGACAGGCCACGGCCGCTTCCTTCCACATCATTGCCCACTTTCATCCATTCATCTCATCTCTCATCCCGACGCGCAGGTCGCCCACGGGCGTCGACTAGAATGACCTGCACTTGGCCTCTCAGGAGGCTACACGAAAAAAAAAAGCCACTAGGTATCATTGATATCTGGGAGAGAAGGTTGGAACTACTTGAAATTGAACGGAACTTGTAGCTCACCGTATGTGTGTCCGCTTGAAGCAGCCACAGCCTCTGGCGAGCCGACCATGTACTCGGACAGCCCCGGCACTAACAGCCATACGATAAATAAATAAATAAATAAATAAATAAAATGAATTCATTATTGTATGCATTCATTTCAGCCGAAAGAGCTTCGGTAGCCTATATATCCATAATTAAATATTTTCATGGTATGTTATGGCTATATTGTTTTTCACGTAAATCATTGAACCCATACCGGGTGAGTTAGCCGAGGTCGTTACGGCATGACTGCTGGCAGTCGCTTACATCCAGGAGGCGAGGAGGATCGAATCCCCCCGCCGGCAACCTTGAAGATGGTCTTCTGTGGTTTCCCATCTTCTTTCCAGGCAAATGCCGGGGTTGGTCCCTAACTATAGGCCACAGCCGCTACCTTCCAACTCCTCGACCTTTCTTTTCCACTTTCCTCCCCAACGGTACTTGTAGCCCACCCATTGGGTGTCCGTCTCGAAGCAGCTACAAAACTGGCGAGCCGAACATGTCCTCGGACACTCCCGGCACTAAAAGCCATACGCTTAAAAAAAATTGAACCCATGGCATACTCTTAGGCAATCAACCACTCTTCATGATCGTGATGGGGGGGGGGCTCGAGCAAGCATGAATATCGGAGCTTCGAATCCCGTCGCTGACAACGGGTGTCCTAAATGTGGTATTTTCCCGGGTTTTCGCATATTCCCTCTAGGGAAATGCCAGGGTAGTAAGTTATTTGAAGTCTCTGGGCGCGTAACCCACCCCGACCTTAATAGTTTCTGCTACATACACAATTCTATAGTCACCACGGACAGACTATCAGACACATTCAACACACACCCAAGAACATGGGGCAGATGGCCAAGATGTCTCAGGCTCCTTAAATGAATTGATATCGATAGCGTAAATCTTTGTATAATTTTCGAATATTTTGGAAATAAATAATTGGTTATAAGTAAGTATGCTGATGAGTTGTTGTCGTGGATTCTTTAGGGGATTTGCGACATCGTGGTCATGTAGCCCCGTTTTCTTGGGTGTGTGTAGAATAATGTGTCTTATAACCTGTGTCGCTCTGATGTCTGTATTAGTGTGTGTATTTATAAATGAGGTAGGATTGGGTAGGAAACTGCCATGGCCTTAAGTTAGGTACCATTGGGGCATTTTCCTGGATTAGAAGTGGGAAACCATGGAAAACCACTTTCAGGATGGTCGAGGTAGGAATTGAACCTACCTATTATCTTTTTCGCCTCAAGAGGCTGAGTGTACCACGTTCCAGCCATCGATCCAGAATTAAATTTCTTGGCAGAGCAGGGAAACAAACCCGGGCCTCCGCAGTGATAACCAAGAGTATGATGATGAAGATGATTGTTGTTTTAAGGAGAAGAACAGGGAGGTCATATGCCCCAAGTAACATATTTTAATCGGGCCCTTGATCTTATTCTCTGGTTAAATAGTTTAGTTCCTAGCTACTTGATGAGTGGACTGTATTTGGCGTATTGAATAAATAGCAATTCTTAATCTTACTAATATATAAAAATGAGATGGTGTGTGTCTGTCTTTCTGTCTGTCTGTCTGTCTGTCTGTCTGTTACTCAATAACGCAAGAACCACTGGTCCGATTTAAATGAAATTTTGCATGGATGTAGCTGATTTACCAGGTTTACATATAGGATATTTTTGATTACGATATTTTGCACTATTGAAAAATGGCGACTATTTTCATATTTCCATTTCAAATAAAAACAGAACGCTAAGATATAGCAACTTTTTGATGGCACTACGAGATTTAAAATTTAATTTTCCATCCGAAATGTCCTCACCACTTTTCGTGTATCTCCAACGGTTAGCGAGTTAAGCCTACATTTGTGACGTCACTACACCCTTTGGTTTAAAAATTTCATATTTCCATCATCTTACTAATATATAATAATAAAAATGAGATGGTGTGTGTCTGTCTTTCTGTCTGTCTGTCTGTCTGTCTGTTACTCAATAACACAAGAACCACTGGTCCGATTTAAATGAAATTTTGCATGGATGTAGCTGATTTACCAGGTTTACATATAGGATACTTTTGATTACGATATTTTGCACTATTGAAAAATGGCGACTATTTTCATATTTCCATTTCAAATAAAAACAGAACGCTAAGATATAGCAACCTTTTGATGGCACTACGAGCTTTAAAATTTAATTTTCTATCCGAATTGTCCTTACCACTTTTCGTGTATCTCCAACGGTTAGCCAGTTAAACCTACATTTGTGACGTCACTACACCCTTTGGTTTAAAAATTTCATATTTTCATCATCTTACTAATATATCAAAATGAGATTGTGTGTGTCTGTCTTTCTGTCTGTCGGTCTGTCTGTCTGTTGCTCAATAACACAAGAACCACTGGTCCGATTTAAATGAAATTTTGCATGGATGTAGCTGATTTACCAGGTTTACATATAGGATACTTTTGATTACGATATTTTGCACTATTGAAAAATGGCGACTATTTTCATATTTCCACTTCAAATAAAAACAGAACGCTAAGATATAGCAACCGTTTGATGGCACTACGAGCTTTAAAATTTAATTTTCTATCCGAAATGTCCTTACCACTTTTCGTGAATCTCCAACGGTTAGCGAGTTAAACCTACATTTCTGACGTCACTACACCCTTTGGTTTAAAAATTTCATATTTCCATCATCTTACTAATATATAAAAATGCGATGGTGTGTGTCTGTCTTTCTGTCTGTCTGTCTGTCTGTCTGTTACTCAATAACGCAAGAACCACTGGTCCGATTTAAATGAAATTTTGCATGGATGTAGCTGATTTACCAGGTTTACATATAGGATACTTTTGATTACGATATTTTGCACTATTGAAAAATGGCGACTATTTTCATATTTCCATTTCAAATAAAAACAGAACGCTAAGATATAGCAACCTTTTGATGGCACTACGAGCTTTAAAATTTAATTTTCTATCCGAATTGTCCTTACCACTTTTCGTGTATCTCCAACGGTTAGCCAGTTAAACCTACATTTGTGACGTCACTACACCCTTTGGTTTAAAAATTTCATATTTTCATCATCTTACTAATATATAAAAATGAGATGGTGTGTGTCTGTCTTTCTGTCTGTCTGTCTGTCTGTCTGTTACTCAATAACACAAGAACCACTGGTCCGATTTAAATGAAATTTTGCATGGATGTAGCTGATTTACCAGGTTTACATATAGGATACTTTTGATTACGATATTTTGCACTATTGAAAGATGGCGACTATTTTCATATTTCCATTTCAAATAAAAACAGAACGCTAAGATATAGCAACCTTTTGATGGCACTACGAGCTTTAAAATTTAATTTTCTATCCGAAATGTCCTTACCACTTTTCGTGTATCTCCAACGGTTAGACAGTTAAACCTACATTTGTGACGTCACTACACCCTTTGGTTTAAAAATTTCATATTTTCATCATCTTACTAATATATAAAAATTAGATGGTGTGTGTCTGTCTTTCTGTCTGTCTGTTACTCAATAACACAAGAACCACTGGTCCGATTTAAATGAAATTTTGCATGGATGTAGCTGATTTACCAGGTTTACATATAGGATACTTTTGATTACGATATTTTGCACTATTGAAAAATGGCGACTATTTTCATATTTCCATTTCAAATAAAAACAGAACGCTAAGATATAGCAACCTTTTGATGGCACTACGAGCTTTAAAATTTAATTTTCTATCCGAATTGTCCTTACCACTTTTCGTGTATCTCCAACGGTTAGCCAGTTAAACCTACATTTGTGACGTCACTACACCCTTTGGTTTAAAAATTTCATATTTTCATCATCTTACTAATATATAAAAATGAGATGGTGTGTGTCTGTCTTTCTGTCTGTCTGTCTGTCTGTCTGTTACTCAATAACGCGAGAACCACTGGTCCGATTTAAATGAAATTTTGCATGGATGTAGCTGATTTACCAGGTTTACATATAGGATACTTTTGATTACGATATTTTGCACTATTGAAAAATGGCGACTATTTTCATATTTCCATTTCAAATAAATACAGAACGCTAATATATAGCAACCTTTTGATGGCACTACGAGCTTTAAAATGTAATTTTCTATCCGAAATGTCCTTACCACTTTTCGTGTATCTCCAACGGTTAGCCAGTTAAACCTACATTTGTGACGTCACTACACCCTTTGGTTTAAAAATTTCATATTTTCATCATCTTACTAATATATCAAAATGAGATTGTGTGTGTCTGTCTTTCTGTCTGTCGGTCTGTCTGTCTGTTGCTCAATAACACAAGAACCACTGGTCCGATTTAAATGAAATTTTGCATGGATGTAGCTGATTTACCAGGTTTACATATAGGATACTTTTGATTACGATATTTTGCACTATTGAAAAATGGCGACTATTTTCATATTTCCACTTCAAATAAAAACAGAACGCTAAGATATAGCAACCGTTTGATGGCACTACGAGCTTTAAAATTTAATTTTCTATCCGAAATGTCCTTACCACTTTTCGTGAATCTCCAACGGTTAGCGAGTTAAACCTACATTTCTGACGTCACTACACCCTTTGGTTTAAAAATTTCATATTTCCATCATCTTACTAATATATAAAAATGCGATGGTGTGTGTCTGTCTTTCTGTCTGTCTGTCTGTCTGTCTGTTACTCAATAACACAAGAACCACTGGTCCGATTTAAATGAAATTTTGCATGGATGTAGCTGATTTACCAGGTTTACATATAGGATACTTTTGATTACGATATTTTGCACTATTGAAAAATGGCGACTATTTTCATATTTCCATTTCAAATAAACACAGAACGCTAAGATATAGCAACCTTTTGATGGCACTACGAGCTTTAAAATTTAATTTTCTATCCGAATTGTCCTTACCACTTTTCGTGTATCTCCAACGGTTAGCCAGTTAAACCTACATTTGTGACGTCACTACACCCTTTGGTTTAAAAATTTCATATTTTCATCATCTTACTAATATATAAAAATGAGATGGTGTGTGTCTGTCTTTCTGTCTGTCTGTCTGTCTGTCTGTTACTCAATAACACAAGAACCACTGGTCCGATTTAAATGAAATTTTGCATGGATGTAGCTGATTTACCAGGTTTACATATAGGATACTTTTGATTACGATATTTTGCACTATTGAAAAATGGCGACTATTTTCATATTTCCATTTCAAATAAACACAGAACGCTAAGATATAGCAACCTTTTGATGGCACTACGAGCTTTAAAATTTAATTTTCTATCCGAATTGTCCTTACCACTTTTCGTGTATCTCCAACGGTTAGCCAGTTAAACCTACATTTGTGACGTCACTACACCCTTTGGTTTAAAAATTTCATATTTTCATCATCTTACTAATATATAAAAATGAGATGGTGTGTGTCTGTCTTTCTGTCTGTCTGTCTGTCTGTCTGTCTGTTACTCAATAACACAAGAACCATTGGTCCGATTTAAATGAAATTTTGCATGGATGTAGCTGATTTACCAGGTTTACATATAGGATACTTTTGATTACGATATTTTGCACTATTGAAAAATGGCGACTATTTTCATATTTCCATTTCAAATAAAAACAGAACGCTAAGATATAGCAACCTCTTGATGGCACTACGAGCTTTAAAATTTAATTTTCTATCCGAAATGTCCTTACCACTTTTCGTGTATCTCCAACGGTTAGCCAGTTAAACCTACATTTGTGACGTCACTACACCCTTTGGTTTAAAAATTTCATATTTTCATCATCTTACTAATATATCAAAATGAGATTGTGTGTGTCTGTCTTTCTGTCTGTCGGTCTGTCTGTCTGTTGCTCAATAACACAAGAACCACTGGTCCGATTTAAATGAAATTTTGCATGGATGTAGCTGATTTACCAGGTTTACATATAGGATACTTTTGATTACGATATTTTGCACTATTGAAAAATGGCGACTATTTTCATATTTCCACTTCAAATAAAAACAGAACGCTAAGATATAGCAACCGTTTGATGGCACTACGAGCTTTAAAATTTAATTTTCTATCCGAAATGTCCTTACCACTTTTCGTGAATCTCCAACGGTTAGCGAGTTAAACCTACATTTCTGACGTCACTACACCCTTTGGTTTAAAAATTTCATATTTCCATCATCTTACTAATATATAAAAATGCGATGGTGTGTGTCTGTCTTTCTGTCTGTCTGTCTGTCTGTCTGTTACTCAATAACGCAAGAACCACTGGTCCGATTTAAATGAAATTTTGCATGGATGTAGCTGATTTACCAGGTTTACATATAGGATACTTTTGATTACGATATTTTGCACTATTGAAAAATGGCGACTATTTTCATATTTCCATTTCAAATAAAAACAGAACGCTAAGATATAGCAACCTTTTGATGGCACTAAGAGCTTTAAAATTTAATTTTCTATCCGAATTGTCCTTACCACTTTTCGTGTATCTCCAACGGTTAGCCAGTTAAACCTACATTTGTGACGTCACTACACCCTTTGGTTTAAAAATTTCATATTTTCATCATCTTACTAATATATAAAAATGAGATGGTGTGTGTCTGTCTTTCTGTCTGTCTGTCTGTCTGTCTGTTACTCAATAACACAAGAACCACTGGTCCGATTTAAATGAAATTTTGCATGGATGTAGCTGATTTACCAGGTTTACATATAGGATACTTTTGATTACGATATTTTGCACTATTGAAAGATGGCGACTATTTTCATATTTCCATTTCAAATAAAAACAGAACGCTAAGATATAGCAACCTTTTGATGGCACTACGAGCTTTAAAATTTAATTTTCTATCCGAAATGTCCTTACCACTTTTCGTGTATCTCCAACGGTTAGACAGTTAAACCTACATTTGTGACGTCACTACACCCTTTGGTTTAAAAATTTCATATTTTCATCATCTTACTAATATATAAAAATTAGATGGTGTGTGTCTGTCTTTCTGTCTGTCTGTCTGTCTGTCTGTCTGTTACTCAATAACACAAGAACCACTGGTCCGATTTAAATGAAATTTTGCATGGATGTAGCTGATTTACCAGGTTTACATATAGGATACTTTTGATTACGATATTTTGCACTATTGAAAAATGGCGACTATTTTCATATTTCCATTTCAAATAAAAACAGAACGCTAAGATATAGCAACCTTTTGATGGCACTACGAGCTTTAAAATTTAATTTTCTATCCGAATTGTCCTTACCACTTTTCGTGTATCTCCAACGGTTAGCCAGTTAAACCTACATTTTTGACGTCACTACACCCTTTGGTTTAAAAATTTCATATTTTCATCATCTTACTAATATATAAAAATGAGATGGTGTGTGTCTGTCTTTCTGTCTGTCTGTCTGTCTGTCTGTTACTCAATAACGCGAGAACCACTGGTCCGATTTAAATGAAATTTTGCATGGATGTAGCTGATTTACCAGGTTTACATATAGGATACTTTTGATTACGATATTTTGCACTATTGAAAAATGGCGACTATTTTCATATTTCCATTTCAAATAAATACAGAACGCTAATATATAGCAACCTTTTGATGGCACTACGAGCTTTAAAATGTAATTTTCTATCCGAAATGTCCTTACCACTTTTCGTGTATCTCCAACGGTTAGCCAGTTAAACCTACATTTGTGACGTCACTACACCCTTTGGTTTAAAAATTTCATATTTTCATCATCTTACTAATATATCAAAATGAGATTGTGTGTGTCTGTCTTTCTGTCTGTCGGTCTGTCTGTCTGTTGCTCAATAACACAAGAACCACTGGTCCGATTTAAATGAAATTTTGCATGGATGTAGCTGATTTACCAGGTTTACATATAGGATACTTTTGATTACGATATTTTGCACTATTGAAAAATGGCGACTATTTTCATATTTCCACTTCAAATAAAAACAGAACGCTAAGATATAGCAACCGTTTGATGGCACTACGAGCTTTAAAATTTAATTTTCTATCCGAAATGTCCTTACCACTTTTCGTGAATCTCCAACGGTTAGCGAGTTAAACCTACATTTCTGACGTCACTACACCCTTTGGTTTAAAAATTTCATATTTCCATCATCTTACTAATATATAAAAATGCGATGGTGTGTGTCTGTCTTTCTGTCTGTCTGTCTGTCTGTTACTCAATAACACAAGAACCACTGGTCCGATTTAAATGAAATTTTGCATGGATGTAGCTGATTTACCAGGTTTACATATAGGATACTTTTGATTACGATATTTTGCACTATTGAAAAATGGCGACTATTTTCATATTTCCATTTCAAATAAACACAGAACGCTAAGATATAGCAACCTTTTGATGGCACTACGAGCTTTAAAATTTAATTTTCTATCCGAATTGTCCTTACCACTTTTCGTGTATCTCCAACGGTTAGCCAGTTAAACCTACATTTGTGACGTCACTACACCCTTTGGTTTAAAAATTTCATATTTTCATCATCTTACTAATATATAAAAATGAGATGGTGTGTGTCTGTCTTTCTGTCTGTCTGTCTGTCTGTCTGTTACTCAATAACACAAGAACCACTGGTCCGATTTAAATGAAATTTTGCATGGATGTAGCTGATTTACCAGGTTTACATATAGGATACTTTTGATTACGATATTTTGCACTATTGAAAAATGGCGACTATTTTCATATTTCCATTTCAAATAAACACAGAACGCTAAGATATAGCAACCTTTTGATGGCACTACGAGCTTTAAAATTTAATTTTCTATCCGAATTGTCCTTACCACTTTTCGTGTATCTCCAACGGTTAGCCAGTTAAACCTACATTTGTGACGTCACTACACCCTTTGGTTTAAAAATTTCATATTTTCATCATCTTACTAATATATAAAAATGAGATGGTGTGTGTCTGTCTTTCTGTCTGTCTGTCTGTCTGTCTGTCTGTTACTCAATAACACAAGAACCATTGGTCCGATTTAAATGAAATTTTGCATGGATGTAGCTGATTTACCAGGTTTACATATAGGATACTTTTGATTACGATATTTTGCACTATTGAAAAATGGCGACTATTTTCATATTTCCATTTCAAATAAAAACAGAACGCTAAGATATAGCAACCGTTTGATGGCACTACGAGCTTTAAAATTTAATTTTCTATCCGAAATGTCCTTACCACTTTTCGTGAATCTCCAACGGTTAGCGAGTTAAACCTACATTTCTGACGTCACTACACCCTTTGGTTTAAAAATTTCATATTTCCATCATCTTACTAATATATAAAAATGCGATGGTGTGTGTCTGTCTTTCTGTCTGTCTGTCTGTCTGTCTGTTACTCAATAACGCAAGAACCACTGGTCCGATTTAAATGAAATTTTGCATGGATGTAGCTGATTTACCAGGTTTACATATAGGATACTTTTGATTACGATATTTTGCACTATTGAAAAATGGCGACTATTTTCATATTTCCATTTCAAATAAAAACAGAACGCTAAGATATAGCAACCTCTTGATGGCACTACGAGCTTTAAAATTTAATTTTCTATCCGAAATGTCCTTACCACTTTTCGTGTATCTCCAACGGTTAGCCAGTTAAACCTACATTTGTGACGTCACTACACCCTTTGGTTTAAAAATTTCATATTTTCATCATCTTACTAATATATAAAAATGAGATGGTGTGTGTCTGTCTTTCTGTCTGTCTGTCTGTCTGTCTGTTACTCAATAACACAAGAACCACTGGTCCGATTTAAATGAAATTTTGCATGGATGTAGCTGATTTACCAGGTTTACATATAGGATACTTTTGATTACGATATTTTGCACTATTGAAAAATGGCGACTATTTTCATATTTCCATTTCAAATAAAAACAGAACGCTAATATATAGCAACCTTTTGATGGCACTACGAGCTTTAAAATTTAATTTTCTATCCGAAATGTCCTTACCACTTTTCGTGTATCTCCAACGGTTAGCGAGTTAAACCTACATTTCTGACGTCACTACACCCTTTGGTTTAAAAATTTCATATTTCCATCATCTTACTAATATATAAAAATGCGATGGTGTGTGTCTGTCTTTCTGTCTGTCTGTCTGTCTGTCTGTCTGTTACTCAATAACACAAGAACCACTGGTCCGATTTAAATGAAATTTTGCATGGATGTAGCTGATTTACCAGGTTTACATATAGGATACTTTTGATTACGATATTTTGCACTATTGAAAAATGGCGACTATTTTCATATTTCCATTTCAAATAAAAACAGAACGCTAAGATATAGCAACCTTTTGATGGCACTACGAGCTTTAAAATTTAATTTTCTATCCGAATTGTCCTTACCACTTTTCGTGTATCTCCAACGGTTAGCCAGTTAAACCTACATTTGTGACGTCACTACACCCTTTGGTTTAAAAATTTCATATTTTCATCATCTTACTAATATATAAAAATGAGATGGTGTGTGTCTGTCTTTCTGTCTGTCTGTCTGTCTGTCTGTTACTCAATAACACAAGAACCACTGGTCCGATTTAAATGAAATTTTGCATGGATGTAGCTGATTTACCAGGTTTACATATAGGATACTTTTGATTACGATATTTTGCACTATTGAAAGATGGCGACTATTTTCATATTTCCATTTCAAATAAAAACAGAACGCTAAGATATAGCAACCTTTTGATGGCACTACGAGCTTTAAAATTTAATTTTCTATCCGAAATGTCCTTACCACTTTTCGTGTATCTCCAACGGTTAGACAGTTAAACCTACATTTGTGACGTCACTACACCCTTTGGTTTAAAAATTTCATATTTTCATCATCTTACTAATATATAAAAATTAGATGGTGTGTGTCTGTCTTTCTGTCTGTCTGTCTGTCTGTCTGTCTGTCTGTTACTCAATAACACAAGAACCACTGGTCCGATTTAAATGAAATTTTGCATGGATGTAGCTGATTTACCAGGTTTACATATAGGATACTTTTGATTACGATATTTTGCACTATTGAAAAATGGCGACTATTTTCATATTTCCATTTCAAATAAAAACAGAACGCTAAGATATAGCAACCTTTTGATGGCACTACGAGCTTTAAAATTTAATTTTCTATCCGAATTGTCCTTACCACTTTTCGTGTATCTCCAACGGTTAGCCAGTTAAACCTACATTTGTGACGTCACTACACCCTTTGGTTTAAAAATTTCATATTTTCATCATCTTACTAATATATAAAAATGAGATGGTGTGTGTCTGTCTTTCTGTCTGTCTGTCTGTCTGTCTGTTACTCAATAACGCGAGAACCACTGGTCCGATTTAAATGAAATTTTGCATGGATGTAGCTGATTTACCAGGTTTACATATAGGATACTTTTGATTACGATATTTTGCACTATTGAAAAATGGCGACTATTTTCATATTTCCATTTCAAATAAATACAGAACGCTAATATATAGCAACCTTTTGATGGCACTACGAGCTTTAAAATGTAATTTTCTATCCGAAATGTCCTTACCACTTTTCGTGTATCTCCAACGGTTAGCCAGTTAAACCTACATTTGTGACGTCACTACACCCTTTGGTTTAAAAATTTCATATTTTCATCATCTTACTAATATATCAAAATGAGATGGTGTGTGTCTGTCTTTCTGTCTGTCGGTCTGTCTGTCTGTTGCTCAATAACACAAGAACCACTGGTCCGATTTAAATGAAATTTTGCATGGATGTAGCTGATTTACCAGGTTTACATATAGGATACTTTTGATTACGATATTTTGCACTATTGAAAAATGGCGACTATTTTCATATTTCCATTTCAAATAAACACAGAACGCTAAGATATAGCAACCTTTTGATGGCACTACGAGCTTTAAAATTTAATTTTCTATCCGAATTGTCCTTACCACTTTTCGTGTATCTCCAACGGTTAGCCAGTTAAACCTACATTTGTGACGTCACTACACCCTTTGGTTTAAAAATTTCATATTTTCATCATCTTACTAATATATAAAAATGAGATGGTGTGTGTCTGTCTTTCTGTCTGTCTGTCTGTCTGTCTGTTACTCAATAACACAAGAACCACTGGTCCGATTTAAATGAAATTTTGCATGGATGTAGCTGATTTACCAGGTTTACATATAGGATACTTTTGATTACGATATTTTGCACTATTGAAAAATGGCGACTATTTTCATATTTCCATTTCAAATAAACACAGAACGCTAAGATATAGCAACCTTTTGATGGCACTACGAGCTTTAAAATTTAATTTTCTATCCGAATTGTCCTTACCACTTTTCGTGTATCTCCAACGGTTAGCCAGTTAAACCTACATTTGTGACGTCACTACACCCTTTGGTTTAAAAATTTCATATTTTCATCATCTTACTAATATATAAAAATGAGATGGTGTGTGTCTGTCTTTCTGTCTGTCTGTCTGTCTGTCTGTCTGTTACTCAATAACACAAGAACCATTGGTCCGATTTAAATGAAATTTTGCATGGATGTAGCTGATTTACCAGGTTTACATATAGGATACTTTTGATTACGATATTTTGCACTATTGAAAAATGGCGACTATTTTCATATTTCCATTTCAAATAAAAACAGAACGCTAAGATATAGCAACCGTTTGATGGCACTACGAGCTTTAAAATTTAATTTTCTATCCGAAATGTCCTTACCACTTTTCGTGAATCTCCAACGGTTAGCGAGTTAAACCTACATTTCTGACGTCACTACACCCTTTGGTTTAAAAATTTCATATTTCCATCATCTTACTAATATATAAAAATGCGATGGTGTGTGTCTGTCTTTCTGTCTGTCTGTCTGTCTGTCTGTTACTCAATAACGCAAGAACCACTGGTCCGATTTAAATGAAATTTTGCATGGATGTAGCTGATTTACCAGGTTTACATATAGGATACTTTTGATTACGATATTTTGCACTATTGAAAAATGGCGACTATTTTCATATTTCCATTTCAAATAAAAACAGAACGCTAAGATATAGCAACCTCTTGATGGCACTACGAGCTTTAAAATTTAATTTTCTATCCGAAATGTCCTTACCACTTTTCGTGTATCTCCAACGGTTAGCCAGTTAAACCTACATTTGTGACGTCACTACACCCTTTGGTTTAAAAATTTCATATTTTCATCATCTTACTAATATATAAAAATGAGATGGTGTGTGTCTGTCTTTCTGTCTGTCTGTCTGTCTGTCTGTTACTCAATAACACAAGAACCACTGGTCCGATTTAAATGAAATTTTGCATGGATGTAGCTGATTTACCAGGTTTACATATAGGATACTTTTGATTACGATATTTTGCACTATTGAAAGATGGCGACTATTTTCATATTTCCATTTCAAATAAAAACAGAACGCTAAGATATAGCAACCTTTTGATGGCACTACGAGCTTTAAAATTTAATTTTCTATCCGAAATGTCCTTACCACTTTTCGTGTATCTCCAACGGTTAGACAGTTAAACCTACATTTGTGACGTCACTACACCCTTTGGTTTAAAAATTTCATATTTTCATCATCTTACTAATATATAAAAATTAGATGGTGTGTGTCTGTCTTTCTGTCTGTCTGTCTGTCTGTCTGTCTGTCTGTTACTCAATAACACAAGAACCACTGGTCCGATTTAAATGAAATTTTGCATGGATGTAGCTGATTTACCAGGTTTACATATAGGATACTTTTGATTACGATATTTTGCACTATTGAAAAATGGCGACTATTTTCATATTTCCATTTCAAATAAACACAGAACGCTAAGATATAGCAACCTTTTGATGGCACTACGAGCTTTAAAATTTAATTTTCTATCCGAATTGTCCTTACCACTTTTCGTGTATCTCCAACGGTTAGCCAGTTAAACCTACATTTGTGACGTCACTACACCCTTTGGTTTAAAAATTTCATATTTTCATCATCTTACTAATATATAAAAATGAGATGGTGTGTGTCTGTCTTTCTGTCTGTCTGTCTGTCTGTCTGTCTGTTACTCAATAACACAAGAACCATTGGTCCGATTTAAATGAAATTTTGCATGGATGTAGCTGATTTACCAGGTTTACATATAGGATACTTTTGATTACGATATTTTGCACTATTGAAAAATGGCGACTATTTTCATATTTCCATTTCAAATAAAAACAGAACGCTAAGATATAGCAACCGTTTGATGGCACTACGAGCTTTAAAATTTAATTTTCTATCCGAAATGTCCTTACCACTTTTCGTGAATCTCCAACGGTTAGCGAGTTAAACCTACATTTCTGACGTCACTACACCCTTTGGTTTAAAAATTTCATATTTCCATCATCTTACTAATATATAAAAATGCGATGGTGTGTGTCTGTCTTTCTGTCTGTCTGTCTGTCTGTCTGTTACTCAATAACGCAAGAACCACTGGTCCGATTTAAATGAAATTTTGCATGGATGTAGCTGATTTACCAGGTTTACATATAGGATACTTTTGATTACGATATTTTGCACTATTGAAAAATGGCGACTATTTTCATATTTCCATTTCAAATAAAAACAGAACGCTAAGATATAGCAACCTCTTGATGGCACTACGAGCTTTAAAATTTAATTTTCTATCCGAAATGTCCTTACCACTTTTCGTGTATCTCCAACGGTTAGCCAGTTAAACCTACATTTGTGACGTCACTACACCCTTTGGTTTAAAAATTTCATATTTTCATCATCTTACTAATATATAAAAATGAGATGGTGTGTGTCTGTCTTTCTGTCTGTCTGTCTGTCTGTCTGTTACTCAATAACACAAGAACCACTGGTCCGATTTAAATGAAATTTTGCATGGATGTAGCTGATTTACCAGGTTTACATATAGGATACTTTTGATTACGATATTTTGCACTATTGAAAGATGGCGACTATTTTCATATTTCCATTTCAAATAAAAACAGAACGCTAAGATATAGCAACCTTTTGATGGCACTACGAGCTTTAAAATTTAATTTTCTATCCGAAATGTCCTTACCACTTTTCGTGTATCTCCAACGGTTAGACAGTTAAACCTACATTTGTGACGTCACTACACCCTTTGGTTTAAAAATTTCATATTTTCATCATCTTACTAATATATAAAAATTAGATGGTGTGTGTCTGTCTTTCTGTCTGTCTGTCTGTCTGTCTGTCTGTCTGTTACTCAATAACACAAGAACCACTGGTCCGATTTAAATGAAATTTTGCATGGATGTAGCTGATTTACCAGGTTTACATATAGGATACTTTTGATTACGATATTTTGCACTATTGAAAAATGGCGACTATTTTCATATTTCCATTTCAAATAAAAACAGAACGCTAAGATATAGCAACCTTTTGATGGCACTACGAGCTTTAAAATTTAATTTTCTATCCGAATTGTCCTTACCACTTTTCGTGTATCTCCAACGGTTAGCCAGTTAAACCTACATTTGTGACGTCACTACACCCTTTGGTTTAAAAATTTCATATTTTCATCATCTTACTAATATATAAAAATGAGATGGTGTGTGTCTGTCTTTCTGTCTGTCTGTCTGTCTGTCTGTTACTCAATAACGCGAGAACCACTGGTCCGATTTAAATGAAATTTTGCATGGATGTAGCTGATTTACCAGGTTTACATATAGGATACTTTTGATTACGATATTTTGCACTATTGAAAAATGGCGACTATTTTCATATTTCCATTTCAAATAAATACAGAACGCTAATATATAGCAACCTTTTGATGGCACTACGAGCTTTAAAATGTAATTTTCTATCCGAAATGTCCTTACCACTTTTCGTGTATCTCCAACGGTTAGCCAGTTAAACCTACATTTGTGACGTCACTACACCCTTTGGTTTAAAAATTTCATATTTTCATCATCTTACTAATATATCAAAATGAGATTGTGTGTGTCTGTCTTTCTGTCTGTCGGTCTGTCTGTCTGTTGCTCAATAACACAAGAACCACTGGTCCGATTTAAATGAAATTTTGCATGGATGTAGCTGATTTACCAGGTTTACATATAGGATACTTTTGATTACGATATTTTGCACTATTGAAAAATGGCGACTATTTTCATATTTCCACTTCAAATAAAAACAGAACGCTAAGATATAGCAACCGTTTGATGGCACTACGAGCTTTAAAATTTAATTTTCTATCCGAAATGTCCTTACCACTTTTCGTGAATCTCCAACGGTTAGCGAGTTAAACCTACATTTCTGACGTCACTACACCCTTTGGTTTAAAAATTTCATATTTTCATCATCTTACTAATATATAAAAATGAGATGGTGTGTGTCTGTCTTTCTGTCTGTCTGTCTGTCTGTCTGTTACTCAATAACACAAGAACCACTGGTCCGATTTAAATGAAATTTTGCATGGATGTAGCTGATTTACCAGGTTTACATATAGGATACTTTTGATTACGATATTTTGCACTATTGAAAGATGGCGACTATTTTCATATTTCCATTTCAAATAAAAACAGAACGCTAAGATATAGCAACCTTTTGATGGCACTACGAGCTTTAAAATTTAATTTTCTATCCGAAATGTCCTTACCACTTTTCGTGTATCTCCAACGGTTAGACAGTTAAACCTACATTTGTGACGTCACTACACCCTTTGGTTTAAAAATTTCATATTTTCATCATCTTACTAATATATAAAAATTAGATGGTGTGTGTCTGTCTTTCTGTCTGTCTGTCTGTCTGTCTGTCTGTCTGTTACTCAATAACACAAGAACCACTGGTCCGATTTAAATGAAATTTTGCATGGATGTAGCTGATTTACCAGGTTTACATATAGGATACTTTTGATTACGATATTTTGCACTATTGAAAAATGGCGACTATTTTCATATTTCCATTTCAAATAAAAACAGAACGCTAAGATATAGCAACCTTTTGATGGCACTACGAGCTTTAAAATTTAATTTTCTATCCGAATTGTCCTTACCACTTTTCGTGTATCTCCAACGGTTAGCCAGTTAAACCTACATTTGTGACGTCACTACACCCTTTGGTTTAAAAATTTCATATTTTCATCATCTTACTAATATATAAAAATGAGATGGTGTGTGTCTGTCTTTCTGTCTGTCTGTCTGTCTGTCTGTTACTCAATAACGCGAGAACCACTGGTCCGATTTAAATGAAATTTTGCATGGATGTAGCTGATTTACCAGGTTTACATATAGGATACTTTTGATTACGATATTTTGCACTATTGAAAAATGGCGACTATTTTCATATTTCCATTTCAAATAAATACAGAACGCTAATATATAGCAACCTTTTGATGGCACTACGAGCTTTAAAATGTAATTTTCTATCCGAAATGTCCTTACCACTTTTCGTGTATCTCCAACGGTTAGCCAGTTAAACCTACATTTGTGACGTCACTACACCCTTTGGTTTAAAAATTTCATATTTTCATCATCTTACTAATATATCAAAATGAGATTGTGTGTGTCTGTCTTTCTGTCTGTCGGTCTGTCTGTCTGTTGCTCAATAACACAAGAACCACTGGTCCGATTTAAATGAAATTTTGCATGGATGTAGCTGATTTACCAGGTTTACATATAGGATACTTTTGATTACGATATTTTGCACTATTGAAAAATGGCGACTATTTTCATATTTCCACTTCAAATAAAAACAGAACGCTAAGATATAGCAACCGTTTGATGGCACTACGAGCTTTAAAATTTAATTTTCTATCCGAAATGTCCTTACCACTTTTCGTGAATCTCCAACGGTTAGCGAGTTAAACCTACATTTCTGACGTCACTACACCCTTTGGTTTAAAAATTTCATATTTCCATCATCTTACTAATATATAAAAATGCGATGGTGTGTGTCTGTCTTTCTGTCTGTCTGTCTGTCTGTCTGTTACTCAATAACGCAAGAACCACTGGTCCGATTTAAATGAAATTTTGCATGGATGTAGCTGATTTACCAGGTTTACATATAGGATACTTTTGATTACGATATTTTGCACTATTGAAAAATGGCGACTATTTTCATATTTCCATTTCAAATAAAAACAGAACGCTAAGATATAGCAACCGTTTGATGGCACTACGAGCTTTAAAATTTAATTTTCTATCCGAAATGTCCTTACCACTTTTCGTGTATCTCCAACGGTTAGCGAGTTAAACCTACATTTCTGACGTCACTACACTCTTTGGTTTAAAAATTTCATATTTCCATCATCTTACTAATATATAAAAATGCGATGGTGTGTGTCTGTCTTTCTGTCTGTCTGTCTGTCTGTCTGTTACTCAATAACACAAGAACCACTGGTCCGATTTAAATGAAATTTTGCATGGATGTAGCTGATTTACCAGGTTTACATATAGGATACTTTTGATTACGATATTTTGCACTATTGAAAAATGGCGACTATTTTCATATTTCCATTTCAAATAAACACAGAACGCTAAGATATAGCAACCTTTTGATGGCACTACGAGCTTTAAAATTTAATTTTCTATCCGAATTGTCCTTACCACTTTTCGTGTATCTCCAACGGTTAGCCAGTTAAACCTACATTTGTGACGTCACTACACCCTTTGGTTTAAAAATTTCATATTTTCATCATCTTACTAATATATAAAAATGAGATGGTGTGTGTCTGTCTTTCTGTCTGTCTGTCTGTCTGTCTGTTACTCAATAACACAAGAACCACTGGTCCGATTTAAATGAAATTTTGCATGGATGTAGCTGATTTACCAGGTTTACATATAGGATACTTTTGATTACGATATTTTGCACTATTGAAAAATGGCGACTATTTTCATATTTCCATTTCAAATAAACACAGAACGCTAAGATATAGCAACCTTTTGATGGCACTACGAGCTTTAAAATTTAATTTTCTATCCGAATTGTCCTTACCACTTTTCGTGTATCTCCAACGGTTAGCCAGTTAAACCTACATTTGTGACGTCACTACACCCTTTGGTTTAAAAATTTCATATTTCCATCATCTTACTAATATATAAAAATGCGATGGTGTGTGTCTGTCTTTCTGTCTGTCTGTCTGTCTGTCTGTCTGTTACTCAATAACACAAGAACCACTGGTCCGATTTAAATGAAATTTTGCATGGATGTAGCTGATTTACCAGGTTTACATATAGGATACTTTTGATTACGATATTTTGCACTATTGAAAAATGGCGACTATTTTCATATTTCCATTTCAAATAAAAACAGAACGCTAAGATATAGCAACCTTTTGATGGCACTACGAGCTTTAAAATTTAATTTTCTATCCGAATTGTCCTTACCACTTTTCGTGTATCTCCAACGGTTAGCCAGTTAAACCTACATTTGTGACGTCACTACACCCTTTGGTTTAAAAATTTCATATTTTCATCATCTTACTAATATATAAAAATGAGATGGTGTGTGTCTGTCTTTCTGTCTGTCTGTCTGTCTGTCTGTTACTCAATAACACAAGAACCACTGGTCCGATTTAAATGAAATTTTGCATGGATGTAGCTGATTTACCAGGTTTACATATAGGATACTTTTGATTACGATATTTTGCACTATTGAAAGATGGCGACTATTTTCATATTTCCATTTCAAATAAAAACAGAACGCTAAGATATAGCAACCTTTTGATGGCACTACGAGCTTTAAAATTTAATTTTCTATCCGAAATGTCCTTACCACTTTTCGTGTATCTCCAACGGTTAGACAGTTAAACCTACATTTGTGACGTCACTACACCCTTTGGTTTAAAAATTTCATATTTTCATCATCTTACTAATATATAAAAATTAGATGGTGTGTGTCTGTCTTTCTGTCTGTCTGTCTGTCTGTCTGTCTGTCTGTTACTCAATAACACAAGAACCACTGGTCCGATTTAAATGAAATTTTGCATGGATGTAGCTGATTTACCAGGTTTACATATAGGATACTTTTGATTACGATATTTTGCACTATTGAAAAATGGCGACTATTTTCATATTTCCATTTCAAATAAAAACAGAACGCTAAGATATAGCAACCTTTTGATGGCACTACGAGCTTTAAAATTTAATTTTCTATACGAATTGTCCTTACCACTTTTCGTGTATCTCCAACGGTTAGCCAGTTAAACCTACATTTGTGACGTCACTACACCCTTTGGTTTAAAAATTTCATATTTTCATCATCTTACTAATATATAAAAATGAGATGGTGTGTGTCTGTCTTTCTGTCTGTCTGTCTGTCTGTCTGTTACTCAATAACGCGAGAACCACTGGTCCGATTTAAATGAAATTTTGCATGGATGTAGCTGATTTACCAGGTTTACATATAGGATACTTTTGATTACGATATTTTGCACTATTGAAAAATGGCGACTATTTTCATATTTCCATTTCAAATAAATACAGAACGCTAATATATAGCAACCTTTTGATGGCACTACGAGCTTTAAAATGTAATTTTCTATCCGAAATGTCCTTACCACTTTTCGTGTATCTCCAACGGTTAGCCAGTTAAACCTACATTTGTGACGTCACTACACCCTTTGGTTTAAAAATTTCATATTTTCATCATCTTACTAATATATCAAAATGAGATTGTGTGTGTCTGTCTTTCTGTCTGTCGGTCTGTCTGTCTGTTGCTCAATAACACAAGAACCACTGGTCCGATTTAAATGAAATTTTGCATGGATGTAGCTGATTTACCAGGTTTACATATAGGATACTTTTGATTACGATATTTTGCACTATTGAAAAATGGCGACTATTTTCATATTTCCACTTCAAATAAAAACAGAACGCTAAGATATAGCAACCGTTTGATGGCACTACGAGCTTATAATTTAATTTTCTATCCGAAATGTCCTTACCACTTTTCGTGAATCTCCAACGGTTAGCGAGTTAAACCTACATTTCTGACGTCACTACACCCTTTGGTTTAAAAATTTCATATTTCCATCATCTTACTAATATATAAAAATGCGATGGTGTGTGTCTGTCTTTCTGTCTGTCTGTCTGTCTGTCTGTTACTCAATAACGCAAGAACCACTGGTCCGATTTAAATGAAATTTTGCATGGATGTAGCTGATTTACCAGGTTTACATATAGGATACTTTTGATTACGATATTTTGCACTATTGAAAAATGGCGACTATTTTCATATTTCCATTTCAAATAAAAACAGAACGCTAAGATATAGCAACCTTTTGATGGCACTACGAGCTTTAAAATTTAATTTTCTATCCGAATTGTCCTTACCACTTTTCGTGTATCTCCAACGGTTAGCCAGTTAAACCTACATTTGTGACGTCACTACACCCTTTGGTTTAAAAATTTCATATTTTCATCATCTTACTAATATATAAAAATGAGATGGTGTGTGTCTGTCTTTCTGTCTGTCTGTCTGTCTGTCTGTTACTCAATAACGCGAGAACCACTGGTCCGATTTAAATGAAATTTTGCATGGATGTAGCTGATTTACCAGGTTTACATATAGGATACTTTTGATTACGATATTTTGCACTATTGAAAAATGGCGACTATTTTCATATTTCCATTTCAAATAAATACAGAACGCTAATATATAGCAACCTTTTGATGGCACTACGAGCTTTAAAATGTAATTTTCTATCCGAAATGTCCTTACCACTTTTCGTGTATCTCCAACGGTTAGCCAGTTAAACCTACATTTGTGACGTCACTACACCCTTTGGTTTAAAAATTTCATATTTCCATCATCTTACTAATATATAAAAATGCGATGGTGTGTGTCTGTCTTTCTGTCTGTCTGTTACTCAATAACGCAAGAACCACTGGTCCGATTTAAATGAAATTTTGCATGGATGTAGCTGATTTACCAGGTTTACATATAGGATACTTTTGATTACGATATTTTGCACTATTGAAAAATGGCGACTATTTTCATATTTCCATTTCAAATAAACACAGAACGCTAAGATATAGCAACCTTTTGATGGCACTACGAGCTTTAAAATTTAATTTTCTATCCGAATTGTCCTTACCACTTTTCGTGTATCTCCAACGGTTAGCCAGTTAAACCTACATTTGTGACGTCACTACACCCTTTGGTTTAAAAATTTCATATTTCCATCATCTTACTAATATATAAAAATGCGATGGTGTGTGTCTGTCTTTCTGTCTGTCTGTCTGTCTGTCTGTTACTCAATAACACAAGAACCACTGGTCCGATTTAAATGAAATTTTGCATGGATGTAGCTGATTTACCAGGTTTACATATAGGATACTTTTGATTACGATATTTTGCACTATTGAAAAATGGCGACTATTTTCATATTTCCATTTCAAATAAAAACAGAACGCTAAGATATAGCAACCTTTTGATGGCACTACGAGCTTTAAAATTTAATTTTCTATCCGAATTGTCCTTACCACTTTTCGTGTATCTCCAACGGTTAGCCAGTTAAACCTACATTTGTGACGTCACTACACCCTTTGGTTTAAAAATTTCATATTTTCATCATCTTACTAATATATAAAAATGAGATGGTGTGTGTCTGTCTTTCTGTCTGTCTGTCTGTCTGTCTGTTACTCAATAACACAAGAACCACTGGTCCGATTTAAATGAAATTTTGCATGGATGTAGCTGATTTACCAGGTTTACATATAGGATACTTTTGATTACGATATTTTGCACTATTGAAAGATGGCGACTATTTTCATATTTCCATTTCAAATAAAAACAGAACGCTAAGATATAGCAACCTTTTGATGGCACTACGAGCTTTAAAATTTAATTTTCTATCCGAAATGTCCTTACCACTTTTCGTGTATCTCCAACGGTTAGACAGTTAAACCTACATTTGTGACGTCACTACACCCTTTGGTTTAAAAATTTCATATTTTCATCATCTTACTAATATATAAAAATTAGATGGTGTGTGTCTGTCTTTCTGTCTGTCTGTCTGTCTGTCTGTCTGTCTGTTACTCAATAACACAAGAACCACTGGTCCGATTTAAATGAAATTTTGCATGGATGTAGCTGATTTACCAGGTTTACATATAGGATACTTTTGATTACGATATTTTGCACTATTGAAAAATGGCGACTATTTTCATATTTCCATTTCAAATAAAAACAGAACGCTAAGATATAGCAACCTTTTGATGGCACTACGAGCTTTAAAATTTAATTTTCTATCCGAATTGTCCTTACCACTTTTCGTGTATCTCCAACGGTTAGCCAGTTAAACCTACATTTGTGACGTCACTACACCCTTTGGTTTAAAAATTTCATATTTTCATCATCTTACTAATATATAAAAATGAGATGGTGTGTGTCTGTCTTTCTGTCTGTCTGTCTGTCTGTCTGTTACTCAATAACGCGAGAACCACTGGTCCGATTTAAATGAAATTTTGCATGGATGTAGCTGATTTACCAGGTTTACATATAGGATACTTTTGATTACGATATTTTGCACTATTGAAAAATGGCGACTATTTTCATATTTCCATTTCAAATAAATACAGAACGCTAATATATAGCAACCTTTTGATGGCACTACGAGCTTTAAAATGTAATTTTCTATCCGAAATGTCCTTACCACTTTTCGTGTATCTCCAACGGTTAGCCAGTTAAACCTACATTTGTGACGTCACTACACCCTTTGGTTTAAAAATTTCATATTTTCATCATCTTACTAATATATCAAAATGAGATTGTGTGTGTCTGTCTTTCTGTCTGTCGGTCTGTCTGTCTGTTGCTCAATAACACAAGAACCACTGGTCCGATTTAAATGAAATTTTGCATGGATGTAGCTGATTTACCAGGTTTACATATAGGATACTTTTGATTACGATATTTTGCACTATTGAAAAATGGCGACTATTTTCATATTTCCACTTCAAATAAAAACAGAACGCTAAGATATAGCAACCGTTTGATGGCACTACGAGCTTATAATTTAATTTTCTATCCGAAATGTCCTTACCACTTTTCGTGAATCTCCAACGGTTAGCGAGTTAAACCTACATTTCTGACGTCACTACACCCTTTGGTTTAAAAATTTCATATTTCCATCATCTTACTAATATATAAAAATGCGATGGTGTGTGTCTGTCTTTCTGTCTGTCTGTCTGTCTGTCTGTTACTCAATAACGCAAGAACCACTGGTCCGATTTAAATGAAATTTTGCATGGATGTAGCTGATTTACCAGGTTTACATATAGGATACTTTTGATTACGATATTTTGCACTATTGAAAAATGGCGACTATTTTCATATTTCCATTTCAAATAAAAACAGAACGCTAAGATATAGCAACCTCTTGATGGCACTACGAGCTTTAAAATTTAATTTTCTATCCGAAATGTCCTTACCACTTTTCGTGAATCTCCAACGGTTAGCGAGTTAAACCTACATTTCTGACGTCACTACACCCTTTGGTTTAAAAATTTCATATTTCCATCATCTTACTAATATATAAAAATGCGATGGTGTGTGTCTGTCTTTCTGTCTGTCTGTCTGTCTGTCTGTTACTCAATAACGCAAGAACCACTGGTCCGATTTAAATGAAATTTTGCATGGATGTAGCTGATTTACCAGGTTTACATATAGGATACTTTTGATTACGATATTTTGCACTATTGAAAAATGGCGACTATTTTCATATTTCCATTTCAAATAAAAACAGAACGCTAAGATATAGCAACCTCTTGATGGCTCTACGAGCTTAAAAATTTAATTTTCTATCCGAAATGTCCTTACCACTTTTCGTGTATCTCCAACGGTTAGCGAGTTAAACCTACATTTGTGACGTCACTACACCCTTTGGTTTAAAAATTTCATATTTCCATCATCTTACTAATATATAATAATAAAAATGAGATGGTGTGTGTCTGTCTTTCTGTCTGTCTGTCTGTCTGTCTGTTACTCAATAACACAAGAACCACTGTTCCGATTTAAATGAAATTTTGCATGGATGTAGCTGATTTACCAGGTTTACATATAGGATACTTTTGATTACGATATTTTGCACTATTGAAAAATGGCGACTATTTTCATATTTCCATTTCAAATAAAAACAGAACGCTAAGATATAGCAACCTTTTGATGGCACTACGAGCTTTAAAATTTAATGTTCTATCCGAAATGTCCTTACCACTTTTCGTGTATCTCCAACGGTTAGCCAGTTAAACCTACATTTGTGACGTCACTACACCCTTTGGTTTAAAAATTTCATATTTTCATCATCTTACTAATATATAAAAATTAGATGGTGTGTGTCTGTCTTTCTGTCTGTCTGTCTGTCTGTCTGTTACTCAATAACACAAGAACCACTGGTCCGATTTAAATGAAATTTTGCATGGATGTAGCTGATTTACCAGGTTTACATATAGGATACTTTTGATTACGATATTTTGCACTATTGAAAAATGGCGACTATTTTCATATTTCCATTTCAAATAAAAACAGAACGCTAAGATATAGCAACCTTTTGATGGCACTACGAGCTTTAAAATTTAATTTTCTATCCGAATTGTCCTTACCACTTTTCGTGTATCTCCAACTGTTAGCCAGTTAAACCTACATTTGTGACGTCACTACACCCTTTGGTTTAAAAATTTCATATTTTCATCATCTTACTAATATATAAAAATGAGATGGTGTGTGTCTGTCTTTCTGTCTGTCTGTCTGTCTGTCTGTCTGTCTGTTACTCAATAACACAAGAACCACTGGTCCGATTTAAATGAAATTTTGCATGGATGTAGCTGATTTACCAGGTTTACATATAGGATACTTTTGATTACGATATTTTGCACTATTGACCAAATGGCGACTATTTTCATATTTCCATTTCAAATAAAAACAGAACGCTAAGATATAGCAACTTTTTGATGGCACTACGAGCTTTAAAATTTAATTTTCTATCCGAAATGCCCTTACCACTTTTCGTGTATCTCCAACGGTTAGCCAGTTAAACCTACATTTGTGACGTCACTACACCCTTTGGTTTAAAAATTTCATATTTTCATCATCTTACTAATATATAAAAATGAGATGGTGTGTGTCTGTCTTTCTGTCTGTCTGTCTGTCTGTCTGTCTGTTACTCAATAACACAAGAACCACTGGTCTGATTTAAATGAAATTTTGCATGGATGTAGCTGATTTACCAGGTTTACATATAGGATACTTTTGATTACGATATTTTGCACTATTGAAAAATGGCGACTATTTTCATATTTCCATTTCAAATAAAAACAGAACGCTAAGATATAGCAACCTCTTGATGGCACTACGAGCTTTAAAATTTAATTTTCTATCCGAAATGTCCTTACCACTTTTCGTGTATCTCCAACGGTTAGCGAGTTAAACCTACATTTGTGACGTCACTACACCCTTTGGTTTAAAAATTTCATATTTCCATCATCTTACTAATATATAATAATAAAAATGAGATGGTGTGTGTCTGTCTTTCTGTCTGTCTGTCTGTCTGTCTGTTACTCAATAACACAAGAACCACTGTTCCGATTTAAATGAAATTTTGCATGGATGTAGCTGATTTACCAGGTTTACATATAGGATACTTTTGATTACGATATTTTGCACTATTGAAAAATGGCGACTATTTTCATATTTCCATTTCAAATAAAAACAGAACGCTAAGATATAGCAACCTTCTGATGGCACTACGAGCTTTAAAATTTAATTGTCTATCCGAAATGTCCTTACCACTTTTCGTGTATCTCCAACGGTTAGCCAGTTAAACCTACATTTGTGACGTCACTACACCCTTTGGTTTAAAAATTTCATATTTTCATCATCTTACTAATATATAAAAATTAGATGGTGTGTGTCTGTCTTTCTGTCTGTCTGTCTGTCTGTCTGTTACTCAATAACACAAGAACCACTGGTCCGATTTAAATGAAATTTTGCATGGATGTAGCTGATTTACCAGGTTTACATATAGGATACTTTTGATTACGATATTTTGCACTATTGAAAAATGGCGACTATTTTCATATTTCCATTTCAAATAAACACAGAACGCTAAGATATAGCAACCTTTTGATGGCACTACGAGCTTTAAAATTTAATTTTCTATCCGAATTGTCCTTACCACTTTTCGTGTATCTCCAACGGTTAGCCAGTTAAACCTACATTTGTGACGTCACTACACCCTTTGGTTTAAAAATTTCATATTTTCATCATCTTACTAATATATAAAAATGAGATGGTGTGTGTCTGTCTTTCTGTCTGTCTGTCTGTCTGTCTGTTACTCAATAACACAAGAACCACTGGTCCGATTTAAATGAAATTTTGCATGGATGTAGCTGATTTACCAGGTTTACATATAGGATACTTTTGATTACGATATTTTGCACTATTGAAAAATGGCGACTATTTTCATATTTACATTTCAAATAAAAACAGAACGCTAATATATAGCAACCTTTTGATGGCACTACGAGCTTTAAAATTTAATTTTCTATCCGAAATGTCCTTACCACTTTTCGTGTATCTCCAACGGTTAGCCAGTTAAACCTACATTTGTGACGTCACTACACCCTTTGGTTTAAAAATTTCATATTTTCATCATCTTACTAATATATAAAAATGAGATTGTGTGTGTCTGTCTTTCTGTCTGTCGGTTTGTCTGTCTGTTGCTCAATAACACAAGAACCACTGGTCCGATTTAAATGAAATTTTGCATGGATGTAGCTGATTTACCAGGTTTACATATAGGATACTTTTGATTACGATATTTTGCACTTTTGAAAAATGGCGACTATTTTCATATTTCCATTTCAAATAAATACAGAACGCTAATATATAGCAACCTTTTGATGGCACTACGAGCTTTAAAATGTAATTTTCTATCCGAAATGTCCTTACCACTTTTCGTGTATCTCCAACGGTTAGCCAGTTAAACCTACATTTGTGACGTCACTACACCCTTTGGTTTAAAAATTTCATATTTTCATCATCTTACTAATATATCAAAATGAGATTGTGTGTGTCTGTCTTTCTGTCTGTCGGTCTGTCTGTCTGTTGCTCAATAACACAAGAACCACTGGTCCGATTTAAATGAAATTTTGCATGGATGTAGCTGATTTACCAGGTTTACATATAGGATACTTTTGATTACGATATTTTGCACTATTGAAAAATGGCGACTATTTTCATATTTCCACTTCAAATAAAAACAGAACGCTAAGATATAGCAACCGTTTGATGGCACTACGAGCTTATAATTTAATTTTCTATCCGAAATGTCCTTACCACTTTTCGTGAATCTCCAACGGTTAGCGAGTTAAACCTACATTTCTGACGTCACTACACCCTTTGGTTTAAAAATTTCATATTTCCATCATCTTACTAATATATAAAAATGCGATGGTGTGTGTCTGTCTTTCTGTCTGTCTGTCTGTCTGTCTGTTACTCAATAACGCAAGAACCACTGGTCCGATTTAAATGAAATTTTGCATGGATGTAGCTGATTTACCAGGTTTACATATAGGATACTTTTGATTACGATATTTTGCACTATTGAAAAATGGCGACTATTTTCATATTTCCATTTCAAATAAAAACAGAACGCTAAGATATAGCAACCTTTTGATGGCACTACGAGCTTTAAAATTTAATTTTCTATCCGAATTGTCCTTACCACTTTTCGTGTATCTCCAACGGTTAGCCAGTTAAACCTACATTTGTGACGTCACTACACCCTTTGGTTTAAAAATTTCATATTTTCATCATCTTACTAATATATAAAAATGAGATGGTGTGTGTCTGTCTTTCTGTCTGTCTGTCTGTCTGTCTGTTACTCAATAACGCGAGAACCACTGGTCCGATTTAAATGAAATTTTGCATGGATGTAGCTGATTTACCAGGTTTACATATAGGATACTTTTGATTACGATATTTTGCACTATTGAAAAATGGCGACTATTTTCATATTTCCATTTCAAATAAATACAGAACGCTAATATATAGCAACCTTTTGATGGCACTACGAGCTTTAAAATGTAATTTTCTATCCGAAATGTCCTTACCACTTTTCGTGTATCTCCAACGGTTAGCCAGTTAAACCTACATTTGTGACGTCACTACACCCTTTGGTTTAAAAATTTCATATTTCCATCATCTTACTAATATATAAAAATGCGATGGTGTGTGTCTGTCTTTCTGTCTGTCTGTTACTCAATAACGCAAGAACCACTGGTCCGATTTAAATGAAATTTTGCATGGATGTAGCTGATTTACCAGGTTTACATATAGGATACTTTTGATTACGATATTTTGCACTATTGAAAAATGGCGACTATTTTCATATTTCCATTTCAAATAAACACAGAACGCTAAGATATAGCAACCTTTTGATGGCACTACGAGCTTTAAAATTTAATTTTCTATCCGAATTGTCCTTACCACTTTTCGTGTATCTCCAACGGTTAGCCAGTTAAACCTACATTTGTGACGTCACTACACCCTTTGGTTTAAAAATTTCATATTTCCATCATCTTACTAATATATAAAAATGCGATGGTGTGTGTCTGTCTTTCTGTCTGTCTGTCTGTCTGTCTGTTACTCAATAACACAAGAACCACTGGTCCGATTTAAATGAAATTTTGCATGGATGTAGCTGATTTACCAGGTTTACATATAGGATACTTTTGATTACGATATTTTGCACTATTGAAAAATGGCGACTATTTTCATATTTCCATTTCAAATAAAAACAGAACGCTAAGATATAGCAACCTTTTGATGGCACTACGAGCTTTAAAATTTAATTTTCTATCCGAATTGTCCTTACCACTTTTCGTGTATCTCCAACGGTTAGCCAGTTAAACCTACATTTGTGACGTCACTACACCCTTTGGTTTAAAAATTTCATATTTTCATCATCTTACTAATATATAAAAATGAGATGGTGTGTGTCTGTCTTTCTGTCTGTCTGTCTGTCTGTCTGTTACTCAATAACACAAGAACCACTGGTCCGATTTAAATGAAATTTTGCATGGATGTAGCTGATTTACCAGGTTTACATATAGGATACTTTTGATTACGATATTTTGCACTATTGAAAGATGGCGACTATTTTCATATTTCCATTTCAAATAAAAACAGAACGCTAAGATATAGCAACCTTTTGATGGCACTACGAGCTTTAAAATTTAATTTTCTATCCGAAATGTCCTTACCACTTTTCGTGTATCTCCAACGGTTAGACAGTTAAACCTACATTTGTGACGTCACTACACCCTTTGGTTTAAAAATTTCATATTTTCATCATCTTACTAATATATAAAAATTAGATGGTGTGTGTCTGTCTTTCTGTCTGTCTGTCTGTCTGTCTGTCTGTCTGTTACTCAATAACACAAGAACCACTGGTCCGATTTAAATGAAATTTTGCATGGATGTAGCTGATTTACCAGGTTTACATATAGGATACTTTTGATTACGATATTTTGCACTATTGAAAAATGGCGACTATTTTCATATTTCCATTTCAAATAAAAACAGAACGCTAAGATATAGCAACCTTTTGATGGCACTACGAGCTTTAAAATTTAATTTTCTATCCGAATTGTCCTTACCACTTTTCGTGTATCTCCAACGGTTAGCCAGTTAAACCTACATTTGTGACGTCACTACACCCTTTGGTTTAAAAATTTCATATTTTCATCATCTTACTAATATATAAAAATGAGATGGTGTGTGTCTGTCTTTCTGTCTGTCTGTCTGTCTGTCTGTTACTCAATAACGCGAGAACCACTGGTCCGATTTAAATGAAATTTTGCATGGATGTAGCTGATTTACCAGGTTTACATATAGGATACTTTTGATTACGATATTTTGCACTATTGAAAAATGGCGACTATTTTCATATTTCCATTTCAAATAAATACAGAACGCTAATATATAGCAACCTTTTGATGGCACTACGAGCTTTAAAATGTAATTTTCTATCCGAAATGTCCTTACCACTTTTCGTGTATCTCCAACGGTTAGCCAGTTAAACCTACATTTGTGACGTCACTACACCCTTTGGTTTAAAAATTTCATATTTTCATCATCTTACTAATATATCAAAATGAGATTGTGTGTGTCTGTCTTTCTGTCTGTCGGTCTGTCTGTCTGTTGCTCAATAACACAAGAACCACTGGTCCGATTTAAATGAAATTTTGCATGGATGTAGCTGATTTACCAGGTTTACATATAGGATACTTTTGATTACGATATTTTGCACTATTGAAAAATGGCGACTATTTTCATATTTCCACTTCAAATAAAAACAGAACGCTAAGATATAGCAACCGTTTGATGGCACTACGAGCTTATAATTTAATTTTCTATCCGAAATGTCCTTACCACTTTTCGTGAATCTCCAACGGTTAGCGAGTTAAACCTACATTTCTGACGTCACTACACCCTTTGGTTTAAAAATTTCATATTTCCATCATCTTACTAATATATAAAAATGCGATGGTGTGTGTCTGTCTTTCTGTCTGTCTGTCTGTCTGTCTGTTACTCAATAACGCAAGAACCACTGGTCCGATTTAAATGAAATTTTGCATGGATGTAGCTGATTTACCAGGTTTACATATAGGATACTTTTGATTACGATATTTTGCACTATTGAAAAATGGCGACTATTTTCATATTTCCATTTCAAATAAAAACAGAACGCTAAGATATAGCAACCTCTTGATGGCACTACGAGCTTTAAAATTTAATTTTCTATCCGAAATGTCCTTACCACTTTTCGTGAATCTCCAACGGTTAGCGAGTTAAACCTACATTTCTGACGTCACTACACCCTTTGGTTTAAAAATTTCATATTTCCATCATCTTACTAATATATAAAAATGCGATGGTGTGTGTCTGTCTTTCTGTCTGTCTGTCTGTCTGTCTGTTACTCAATAACGCAAGAACCACTGGTCCGATTTAAATGAAATTTTGCATGGATGTAGCTGATTTACCAGGTTTACATATAGGATACTTTTGATTACGATATTTTGCACTATTGAAAAATGGCGACTATTTTCATATTTCCATTTCAAATAAAAACAGAACGCTAAGATATAGCAACCTCTTGATGGCTCTACGAGCTTAAAAATTTAATTTTCTATCCGAAATGTCCTTACCACTTTTCGTGTATCTCCAACGGTTAGCGAGTTAAACCTACATTTGTGACGTCACTACACCCTTTGGTTTAAAAATTTCATATTTCCATCATCTTACTAATATATAATAATAAAAATGAGATGGTGTGTGTCTGTCTTTCTGTCTGTCTGTCTGTCTGTCTGTTACTCAATAACACAAGAACCACTGTTCCGATTTAAATGAAATTTTGCATGGATGTAGCTGATTTACCAGGTTTACATATAGGATACTTTTGATTACGATATTTTGCACTATTGAAAAATGGCGACTATTTTCATATTTCCATTTCAAATAAAAACAGAACGCTAAGATATAGCAACCTTTTGATGGCACTACGAGCTTTAAAATTTAATGTTCTATCCGAAATGTCCTTACCACTTTTCGTGTATCTCCAACGGTTAGCCAGTTAAACCTACATTTGTGACGTCACTACACCCTTTGGTTTAAAAATTTCATATTTTCATCATCTTACTAATATATAAAAATTAGATGGTGTGTGTCTGTCTTTCTGTCTGTCTGTCTGTCTGTCTGTTACTCAATAACACAAGAACCACTGGTCCGATTTAAATGAAATTTTGCATGGATGTAGCTGATTTACCAGGTTTACATATAGGATACTTTTGATTACGATATTTTGCACTATTGAAAAATGGCGACTATTTTCATATTTCCATTTCAAATAAAAACAGAACGCTAAGATATAGCAACCTTTTGATGGCACTACGAGCTTTAAAATTTAATTTTCTATCCGAATTGTCCTTACCACTTTTCGTGTATCTCCAACTGTTAGCCAGTTAAACCTACATTTGTGACGTCACTACACCCTTTGGTTTAAAAATTTCATATTTTCATCATCTTACTAATATATAAAAATGAGATGGTGTGTGTCTGTCTTTCTGTCTGTCTGTCTGTCTGTCTGTCTGTCTGTTACTCAATAACACAAGAACCACTGGTCCGATTTAAATGAAATTTTGCATGGATGTAGCTGATTTACCAGGTTTACATATAGGATACTTTTGATTACGATATTTTGCACTATTGACCAAATGGCGACTATTTTCATATTTCCATTTCAAATAAAAACAGAACGCTAAGATATAGCAACTTTTTGATGGCACTACGAGCTTTAAAATTTAATTTTCTATCCGAAATGCCCTTACCACTTTTCGTGTATCTCCAACGGTTAGCCAGTTAAACCTACATTTGTGACGTCACTACACCCTTTGGTTTAAAAATTTCATATTTTCATCATCTTACTAATATATAAAAATGAGATGGTGTGTGTCTGTCTTTCTGTCTGTCTGTCTGTCTGTCTGTCTGTTACTCAATAACACAAGAACCACTGGTCTGATTTAAATGAAATTTTGCATGGATGTAGCTGATTTACCAGGTTTACATATAGGATACTTTTGATTACGATATTTTGCACTATTGAAAAATGGCGACTATTTTCATATTTCCATTTCAAATAAAAACAGAACGCTAAGATATAGCAACCTCTTGATGGCACTACGAGCTTTAAAATTTAATTTTCTATCCGAAATGTCCTTACCACTTTTCGTGTATCTCCAACGGTTAGCGAGTTAAACCTACATTTGTGACGTCACTACACCCTTTGGTTTAAAAATTTCATATTTCCATCATCTTACTAATATATAATAATAAAAATGAGATGGTGTGTGTCTGTCTTTCTGTCTGTCTGTCTGTCTGTCTGTTACTCAATAACACAAGAACCACTGTTCCGATTTAAATGAAATTTTGCATGGATGTAGCTGATTTACCAGGTTTACATATAGGATACTTTTGATTACGATATTTTGCACTATTGAAAAATGGCGACTATTTTCATATTTCCATTTCAAATAAAAACAGAACGCTAAGATATAGCAACCTTCTGATGGCACTACGAGCTTTAAAATTTAATTGTCTATCCGAAATGTCCTTACCACTTTTCGTGTATCTCCAACGGTTAGCCAGTTAAACCTACATTTGTGACGTCACTACACCCTTTGGTTTAAAAATTTCATATTTTCATCATCTTACTAATATATAAAAATTAGATGGTGTGTGTCTGTCTTTCTGTCTGTCTGTCTGTCTGTCTGTTACTCAATAACACAAGAACCACTGGTCCGATTTAAATGAAATTTTGCATGGATGTAGCTGATTTACCAGGTTTACATATAGGATACTTTTGATTACGATATTTTGCACTATTGAAAAATGGCGACTATTTTCATATTTCCATTTCAAATAAACACAGAACGCTAAGATATAGCAACCTTTTGATGGCACTACGAGCTTTAAAATTTAATTTTCTATCCGAATTGTCCTTACCACTTTTCGTGTATCTCCAACGGTTAGCCAGTTAAACCTACATTTGTGACGTCACTACACCCTTTGGTTTAAAAATTTCATATTTTCATCATCTTACTAATATATAAAAATGAGATGGTGTGTGTCTGTCTTTCTGTCTGTCTGTCTGTCTGTCTGTTACTCAATAACACAAGAACCACTGGTCCGATTTAAATGAAATTTTGCATGGATGTAGCTGATTTACCAGGTTTACATATAGGATACTTTTGATTACGATATTTTGCACTATTGAAAAATGGCGACTATTTTCATATTTCCATTTCAAATAAACACAGAACGCTAAGATATAGCAACCTTTTGATGGCACTACGAGCTTTAAAATTTAATTTTCTATCCGAATTGTCCTTACCACTTTTCGTGTATCTCCAACGGTTAGCCAGTTAAACCTACATTTGTGACGTCACTACACCCTTTGGTTTAAAAATTTCATATTTTCATCATCTTACTAATATATAAAAATGAGATGGTGTGTGTCTGTCTTTCTGTCTGTCTGTCTGTCTGTCTGTCTGTTACTCAATAACACAAGAACCACTGGTCCGATTTAAATGAAATTTTGCATGGATGTAGCTGATTTACCAGGTTTACATATAGGATACTTTTGATTACGATATTTTGCACTATTGAAAAATGGCGACTATTTTCATATTTCCATTTCAAATAAAAACAGAACGCTAAGATATAGCAACCGTTTGATGGCACTACGAGCTTTAAAATTTAATTTTCTATCCGAAATGTCCTTACCACTTTTCGTGAATCTCCAACGGTTAGCGAGTTAAACCTACATTTCTGACGTCACTACACCCTTTGGTTTAAAAATTTCATATTTCCATCATCTTACTAATATATAAAAATGCGATGGTGTGTGTCTGTCTTTCTGTCTGTCTGTCTGTCTGTCTGTTACTCAATAACGCAAGAACCACTGGTCCGATTTAAATGAAATTTTGCATGGATGTAGCTGATTTACCAGGTTTACATATAGGATACTTTTGATTACGATATTTTGCACTATTGAAAAATGGCGACTATTTTCATATTTCCATTTCAAATAAAAACAGAACGCTAAGATATAGCAACCTCTTGATGGCACTACGAGCTTTAAAATTTAATTTTCTATCCGAAATGTCCTTACCACTTTTCGTGAATCTCCAACGGTTAGCGAGTTAAACCTACATTTCTGACGTCACTACACCCTTTGGTTTAAAAATTTCATATTTCCATCATCTTACTAATATATAAAAATGCGATGGTGTGTGTCTGTCTTTCTGTCTGTCTGTCTGTCTGTCTGTTACTCAATAACGCAAGAACCACTGGTCCGATTTAAATGAAATTTTGCATGGATGTAGCTGATTTACCAGGTTTACATATAGGATACTTTTGATTACGATATTTTGCACTATTGAAAAATGGCGACTATTTTCATATTTCCATTTCAAATAAAAACAGAACGCTAAGATATAGCAACCTCTTGATGGCTCTACGAGCTTAAAAATTTAATTTTCTATCCGAAATGTCCTTACCACTTTTCGTGTATCTCCAACGGTTAGCGAGTTAAACCTACATTTGTGACGTCACTACACCCTTTGGTTTAAAAATTTCATATTTCCATCATCTTACTAATATATAATAATAAAAATGAGATGGTGTGTGTCTGTCTTTCTGTCTGTCTGTCTGTCTGTCTGTTACTCAATAACACAAGAACCACTGTTCCGATTTAAATGAAATTTTGCATGGATGTAGCTGATTTACCAGGTTTACATATAGGATACTTTTGATTACGATATTTTGCACTATTGAAAAATGGCGACTATTTTCATATTTCCATTTCAAATAAAAACAGAACGCTAAGATATAGCAACCTTTTGATGGCACTACGAGCTTTAAAATTTAATGTTCTATCCGAAATGTCCTTACCACTTTTCGTGTATCTCCAACGGTTAGCCAGTTAAACCTACATTTGTGACGTCACTACACCCTTTGGTTTAAAAATTTCATATTTTCATCATCTTACTAATATATAAAAATTAGATGGTGTGTGTCTGTCTTTCTGTCTGTCTGTCTGTCTGTCTGTTACTCAATAACACAAGAACCACTGGTCCGATTTAAATGAAATTTTGCATGGATGTAGCTGATTTACCAGGTTTACATATAGGATACTTTTGATTACGATATTTTGCACTATTGAAAAATGGCGACTATTTTCATATTTCCATTTCAAATAAAAACAGAACGCTAAGATATAGCAACCTTTTGATGGCACTACGAGCTTTAAAATTTAATTTTCTATCCGAATTGTCCTTACCACTTTTCGTGTATCTCCAACGGTTAGCCAGTTAAACCTACATTTGTGACGTCACTACACCCTTTGGTTTAAAAATTTCATATTTTCATCATCTTACTAATATATAAAAATGAGATGGTGTGTGTCTGTCTTTCTGTCTGTCTGTCTGTCTGTCTGTTACTCAATAACACAAGAACCACTGGTCCGATTTAAATGAAATTTTGCATGGATGTAGCTGATTTACCAGGTTTACATATAGGATACTTTTGATTACGATATTTTGCACTATTGACCAAATGGCGACTATTTTCATATTTCCATTTCAAATAAAAACAGAACGCTAAGATATAGCAACTTTTTGATGGCACTACGAGCTTTAAAATTTAATTTTCTATCCGAAATGCCCTTACCACTTTTCGTGTATCTCCAACGGTTAGCCAGTTAAACCTACATTTGTGACGTCACTACACCCTTTGGTTTAAAAATTTCATATTTTCATCATCTTACTAATATATAAAAATGAGATGGTGTGTGTCTGTCTTTCTGTCTGTCTGTCTGTCTGTCTGTCTGTCTGTTACTCAATAACACAAGAACCACTGGTCCGATTTAAATGAAATTTTGCATGGATGTAGCTGATTTACCAGGTTTACATATAGGATACTTTTGATTACGATATTTTGCACTATTGAAAAATGGCGACTATTTTCATATTTCCATTTCAAATAAAAACAGAACGCTAAGATATAGCAACCTCTTGATGGCACTACGAGCTTTAAAATTTAATTTTCTATCCGAAATGTCCTTACCACTTTTCGTGTATCTCCAACGGTTAGCGAGTTAAACCTACATTTGTGACGTCACTACACCCTTTGGTTTAAAAATTTCATATTTCCATCATCTTACTAATATATAATAATAAAAATGAGATGGTGTGTGTCTGTCTGTCTGTCTGTCTGTCTGTTACTCAATAACACAAGAACCACTGTTCCGATTTAAATGAAATTTTGCATGGATGTAGCTGATTTACCAGGTTTACATATAGGATACTTTTGATTACGATATTTTGCACTATTGAAAAATGGCGACTATTTTCATATTTCCATTTCAAATAAAAACAGAACGCTAAGATATAGCAACCTTCTGATGGCACTACGAGCTTTAAAATTTAATTGTCTATCCGAAATGTCCTTACCACTTTTCGTGTATCTCCAACGGTTAGCCAGTTAAACCTACATTTGTGACGTCACTACACCCTTTGGTTTAAAAATTTCATATTTTCATCATCTTACTAATATATAAAAATTAGATGGTGTGTGTCTGTCTTTCTGTCTGTCTGTCTGTCTGTCTGTCTGTCTGTTACTCAATAACACAAGAACCACTGGTCCGATTTAAATGAAATTTTGCATGGATGTAGCTGATTTACCAGGTTTACATATAGGATACTTTTGATTACGATATTTTGCACTATTGAAAAATGGCGACTATTTTCATATTTCCATTTCAAATAAAAACAGAACGCTAATATATACCAACCTTTTGATGGCACTACGAGCTTTAAAATTTAATTTTCTATCCGAAATGTCCTTACCACTTTTCGTGTATCTCCAACGGTTAGCGAGTTAAACCTACATTTCTGACGTCACTACACCCTTTGGTTTAAAAATTTCATATTTCCATCATCTTACTAATATATAAAAATGAGATGGTGTGTGTCTGTCTTTCTGTCTGTCTGTCTGTCTGTCTGTTACTCAATAACACAAGAACCACTGGTCCGATTTAAATGAAATTTTGCATGGATGTAGCTGATTTACCAGGTTTACATATAGGATACTTTTGATTACGATATTTTGCACTATTGAAAGATGGCGACTATTTTCATATTTCCATTTCAAATAAAAACAGAACGCTAAGATATAGCAACCTTTTGATGGCACTACGAGCTTTAAAATTTAATTTTCTATCCGAAATGTCCTTACCACTTTTCGTGTATCTCCAACGGTTAGACAGTTAAACCTACATTTGTGACGTCACTACACCCTTTGGTTTAAAAATTTCATATTTTCATCATCTTACTAATATATAAAAATTAGATGGTGTGTGTCTGTCTTTCTGTCTGTCTGTCTGTCTGTCTGTCTGTCTGTTACTCAATAACACAAGAACCACTGGTCCGATTTAAATGAAATTTTGCATGGATGTAGCTGATTTACCAGGTTTACATATAGGATACTTTTGATTACGATATTTTGCACTATTGAAAAATGGCGACTATTTTCATATTTCCATTTCAAATAAAAACAGAACGCTAAGATATAGCAACCTTTTGATGGCACTACGAGCTTTAAAATTTAATTTTCTATCCGAATTGTCCTTACCACTTTTCGTGTATCTCCAACGGTTAGCCAGTTAAACCTACATTTGTGACGTCACTACACCCTTTGGTTTAAAAATTTCATATTTTCATCATCTTACTAATATATAAAAATGAGATGGTGTGTGTCTGTCTTTCTGTCTGTCTGTCTGTCTGTCTGTTACTCAATAACGCGAGAACCACTGGTCCGATTTAAATGAAATTTTGCATGGATGTAGCTGATTTACCAGGTTTACATATAGGATACTTTTGATTACGATATTTTGCACTATTGAAAAATGGCGACTATTTTCATATTTCCATTTCAAATAAATACAGAACGCTAATATATAGCAACCTTTTGATGGCACTACGAGCTTTAAAATTTAATTTTCTATCCGAAATGTCCTTACCACTTTTCGTGTATCTCCAACGGTTAGCGAGTTAAACCTACATTTCTGACGTCACTACACTCTTTGGTTTAAAAATTTCATATTTCCATCATCTTACTAATATATAAAAATGCGATGGTGTGTGTCTGTCTTTCTGTCTGTCTGTCTGTCTGTCTGTTACTCAATAACACAAGAACCACTGGTCCGATTTAAATGAAATTTTGCATGGATGTAGCTGATTTACCAGGTTTACATATAGGATACTTTTGATTACGATATTTTGCACTATTGAAAAATGGCGACTATTTTCATATTTCCATTTCAAATAAACACAGAACGCTAAGATATAGCAACCTTTTGATGGCACTACGAGCTTTAAAATTTAATTTTCTATCCGAATTGTCCTTACCACTTTTCGTGTATCTCCAACGGTTAGCCAGTTAAACCTACATTTGTGACGTCACTACACCCTTTGGTTTAAAAATTTCATATTTTCATCATCTTACTAATATATAAAAATGAGATGGTGTGTGTCTGTCTTTCTGTCTGTCTGTCTGTCTGTCTGTTACTCAATAACACAAGAACCACTGGTCCGATTTAAATGAAATTTTGCATGGATGTAGCTGATTTACCAGGTTTACATATAGGATACTTTTGATTACGATATTTTGCACTATTGAAAAATGGCGACTATTTTCATATTTCCATTTCAAATAAAAACAGAACGCTAAGATATAGCAACCTCTTGATGGCACTACGAGCTTTAAAATTTAATTTTCTATCCGAAATGTCCTTACCACTTTTCGTGAATCTCCAACGGTTAGCGAGTTAAACCTACATTTCTGACGTCACTACACCCTTTGGTTTAAAAATTTCATATTTCCATCATCTTACTAATATATAAAAATGCGATGGTGTGTGTCTGTCTTTCTGTCTGTCTGTCTGTCTGTCTGTTACTCAATAACGCAAGAACCACTGGTCCGATTTAAATGAAATTTTGCATGGATGTAGCTGATTTACCAGGTTTACATATAGGATACTTTTGATTACGATATTTTGCACTATTGAAAAATGGCGACTATTTTCATATTTCCATTTCAAATAAAAACAGAACGCTAAGATATAGCAACCTCTTGATGGCTCTACGAGCTTAAAAATTTAATTTTCTATCCGAAATGTCCTTACCACTTTTCGTGTATCTCCAACGGTTAGCGAGTTAAACCTACATTTGTGACGTCACTACACCCTTTGGTTTAAAAATTTCATATTTCCATCATCTTACTAATATATAATAATAAAAATGAGATGGTGTGTGTCTGTCTTTCTGTCTGTCTGTCTGTCTGTCTGTCTGTTACTCAATAACACAAGAACCACTGGTCCGATTTAAATGAAATTTTGCATGGATGTAGCTGATTTACCAGGTTTACATATAGGATACTTTTGATTACGATATTTTGCACTATTGAAAAATGGCGACTATTTTCATATTTCCATTTCAAATAAAAACAGAACGCTAAGATATAGCAACCGTTTGATGGCACTACGAGCTTTAAAATTTAATTTTCTATCCGAAATGTCCTTACCACTTTTCGTGAATCTCCAACGGTTAGCGAGTTAAACCTACATTTCTGACGTCACTACACCCTTTGGTTTAAAAATTTCATATTTCCATCATCTTACTAATATATAAAAATGCGATGGTGTGTGTCTGTCTTTCTGTCTGTCTGTCTGTCTGTCTGTTACTCAATAACGCAAGAACCACTGGTCCGATTTAAATGAAATTTTGCATGGATGTAGCTGATTTACCAGGTTTACATATAGGATACTTTTGATTACGATATTTTGCACTATTGAAAAATGGCGACTATTTTCATATTTCCATTTCAAATAAAAACAGAACGCTAAGATATAGCAACCTCTTGATGGCACTACGAGCTTTAAAATTTAATTTTCTATCCGAAATGTCCTTACCACTTTTCGTGAATCTCCAACGGTTAGCGAGTTAAACCTACATTTCTGACGTCACTACACCCTTTGGTTTAAAAATTTCATATTTCCATCATCTTACTAATATATAAAAATGCGATGGTGTGTGTCTGTCTTTCTGTCTGTCTGTCTGTCTGTCTGTTACTCAATAACGCAAGAACCACTGGTCCGATTTAAATGAAATTTTGCATGGATGTAGCTGATTTACCAGGTTTACATATAGGATACTTTTGATTACGATATTTTGCACTATTGAAAAATGGCGACTATTTTCATATTTCCATTTCAAATAAAAACAGAACGCTAAGATATAGCAACCTCTTGATGGCTCTACGAGCTTAAAAATTTAATTTTCTATCCGAAATGTCCTTACCACTTTTCGTGTATCTCCAACGGTTAGCGAGTTAAACCTACATTTGTGACGTCACTACACCCTTTGGTTTAAAAATTTCATATTTCCATCATCTTACTAATATATAATAATAAAAATGAGATGGTGTGTGTCTGTCTTTCTGTCTGTCTGTCTGTCTGTCTGTTACTCAATAACACAAGAACCACTGTTCCGATTTAAATGAAATTTTGCATGGATGTAGCTGATTTACCAGGTTTACATATAGGATACTTTTGATTACGATATTTTGCACTATTGAAAAATGGCGACTATTTTCATATTTCCATTTCAAATAAAAACAGAACGCTAAGATATAGCAACCTTTTGATGGCACTACGAGCTTTAAAATTTAATGTTCTATCCGAAATGTCCTTACCACTTTTCGTGTATCTCCAACGGTTAGCCAGTTAAACCTACATTTGTGACGTCACTACACCCTTTGGTTTAAAAATTTCATATTTTCATCATCTTACTAATATATAAAAATTAGATGGTGTGTGTCTGTCTTTCTGTCTGTCTGTCTGTCTGTCTGTTACTCAATAACACAAGAACCACTGGTCCGATTTAAATGAAATTTTGCATGGATGTAGCTGATTTACCAGGTTTACATATAGGATACTTTTGATTACGATATTTTGCACTATTGAAAAATGGCGACTATTTTCATATTTCCATTTCAAATAAAAACAGAACGCTAAGATATAGCAACCTTTTGATGGCACTACGAGCTTTAAAATTTAATTTTCTATCCGAATTGTCCTTACCACTTTTCGTGTATCTCCAACGGTTAGCCAGTTAAACCTACATTTGTGACGTCACTACACCCTTTGGTTTAAAAATTTCATATTTTCATCATCTTACTAATATATAAAAATGAGATGGTGTGTGTCTGTCTTTCTGTCTGTCTGTCTGTCTGTCTGTTACTCAATAACACAAGAACCACTGGTCCGATTTAAATGAAATTTTGCATGGATGTAGCTGATTTACCAGGTTTACATATAGGATACTTTTGATTACGATATTTTGCACTATTGACCAAATGGCGACTATTTTCATATTTCCATTTCAAATAAAAACAGAACGCTAAGATATAGCAACTTTTTGATGGCACTACGAGCTTTAAAATTTAATTTTCTATCCGAAATGCCCTTACCACTTTTCGTGTATCTCCAACGGTTAGCCAGTTAAACCTACATTTGTGACGTCACTACACCCTTTGGTTTAAAAATTTCATATTTTCATCATCTTACTAATATATAAAAATGAGATGGTGTGTGTCTGTCTTTCTGTCTGTCTGTCTGTCTGTCTGTCTGTTACTCAATAACACAAGAACCACTGGTCCGATTTAAATGAAATTTTGCATGGATGTAGCTGATTTACCAGGTTTACATATAGGATACTTTTGATTACGATATTTTGCACTATTGAAAAATGGCGACTATTTTCATATTTCCATTTCAAATAAAAACAGAACGCTAAGATATAGCAACCTCTTGATGGCACTACGAGCTTTAAAATTTAATTTTCTATCCGAAATGTCCTTACCACTTTTCGTGTATCTCCAACGGTTAGCGAGTTAAACCTACATTTGTGACGTCACTACACCCTTTGGTTTAAAAATTTCATATTTCCATCATCTTACTAATATATAATAATAAAAATGAGATGGTGTGTGTCTGTCTTTCTGTCTGTCTGTCTGTCTGTCTGTTACTCAATAACACAAGAACCACTGTTCCGATTTAAATGAAATTTTGCATGGATGTAGCTGATTTACCAGGTTTACATATAGGATACTTTTGATTACGATATTTTGCACTATTGAAAAATGGCGACTATTTTCATATTTCCATTTCAAATAAAAACAGAACGCTAAGATATAGCAACCTTCTGATGGCACTACGAGCTTTAAAATTTAATTGTCTATCCGAAATGTCCTTACCACTTTTCGTGTATCTCCAACGGTTAGCCAGTTAAACCTACATTTGTGACGTCACTACACCCTTTGGTTTAAAAATTTCATATTTTCATCATCTTACTAATATATAAAAATTAGATGGTGTGTGTCTGTCTTTCTGTCTGTCTGTCTGTCTGTCTGTCTGTCTGTTACTCAATAACACAAGAACCACTGGTCCGATTTAAATGAAATTTTGCATGGATGTAGCTGATTTACCAGGTTTACATATAGGATACTTTTGATTACGATATTTTGCACTATTGAAAAATGGCGACTATTTTCATATTTCCATTTCAAATAAAAACAGAACGCTAATATATACCAACCTTTTGATGGCACTACGAGCTTTAAAATTTAATTTTCTATCCGAAATGTCCTTACCACTTTTCGTGTATCTCCAACGGTTAGCGAGTTAAACCTACATTTCTGACGTCACTACACCCTTTGGTTTAAAAATTTCATATTTCCATCATCTTACTAATATATAAAAATGAGATGGTGTGTGTCTGTCTTTCTGTCTGTCTGTCTGTCTGTCTGTTACTCAATAACACAAGAACCACTGGTCCGATTTAAATGAAATTTTGCATGGATGTAGCTGATTTACCAGGTTTACATATAGGATACTTTTGATTACGATATTTTGCACTATTGAAAGATGGCGACTATTTTCATATTTCCATTTCAAATAAAAACAGAACGCTAAGATATAGCAACCTTTTGATGGCACTACGAGCTTTAAAATTTAATTTTCTATCCGAAATGTCCTTACCACTTTTCGTGTATCTCCAACGGTTAGACAGTTAAACCTACATTTGTGACGTCACTACACCCTTTGGTTTAAAAATTTCATATTTTCATCATCTTACTAATATATAAAAATGAGATGGTGTGTGTCTGTCTTTCTGTCTGTCTGTCTGTCTGTCTGTTACTCAATAACGCGAGAACCACTGGTCCGATTTAAATGAAATTTTGCATGGATGTAGCTGATTTACCAGGTTTACATATAGGATACTTTTGATTACGATATTTTGCACTATTGAAAAATGGCGACTATTTTCATATTTCCATTTCAAATAAATACAGAACGCTAATATATAGCAACCTTTTGATGGCACTACGAGCTTTAAAATGTAATTTTCTATCCGAAATGTCCTTACCACTTTTCGTGTATCTCCAACGGTTAGCCAGTTAAACCTACATTTGTGACGTCACTACACCCTTTGGTTTAATAATTTCATATTTTCATCATCTTACTAATATATCAAAATGAGATTGTGTGTGTCTGTCTTTCTGTCTGTCGGTCTGTCTGTCTGTTGCTCAATAACACAAGAACCACTGGTCCGATTTAAATGAAATTTTGCATGGATGTAGCTGATTTACCAGGTTTACATATAGGATACTTTTGATTACGATATTTTGCACTATTGAAAAATGGCGACTATTTTCATATTTCCACTTCAAATAAAAACAGAACGCTAAGATATAGCAACCGTTTGATGGCACTACGAGCTTTAAAATTTAATTTTCTATCCGAAATGTCCTTACCACTTTTCGTGAATCTCCAACGGTTAGCGAGTTAAACCTACATTTCTGACGTCACTACACCCTTTGGTTTAAAAATTTCATATTTCCATCATCTTACTAATATATAAAAATGCGATGGTGTGTGTCTGTCTTTCTGTCTGTCTGTCTGTCTGTCTGTTACTCAATAACGCAAGAACCACTGGTCCGATTTAAATGAAATTTTGCATGGATGTAGCTGATTTACCAGGTTTACATATAGGATACTTTTGATTACGATATTTTGCACTATTGAAAAATGGCGACTATTTTCATATTTCCATTTCAAATAAAAACAGAACGCTAAGATATAGCAACCGTTTGATGGCACTACGAGCTTTAAAATTTAATTTTCTATCCGAAATGTCCTTACCACTTTTCGTGTATCTCCAACGGTTAGCGAGTTAAACCTACATTTCTGACGTCACTACACTCTTTGGTTTAAAAATTTCATATTTCCATCATCTTACTAATATATAAAAATGCGATGGTGTGTGTCTGTCTTTCTGTCTGTCTGTCTGTCTGTCTGTTACTCAATAACACAAGAACCACTGGTCCGATTTAAATGAAATTTTGCATGGATGTAGCTGATTTACCAGGTTTACATATAGGATACTTTTGATTACGATATTTTGCACTATTGAAAAATGGCGACTATTTTCATATTTCCATTTCAAATAAACACAGAACGCTAAGATATAGCAACCTTTTGATGGCACTACGAGCTTTAAAATTTAATTTTCTATCCGAATTGTCCTTACCACTTTTCGTGTATCTCCAACGGTTAGCCAGTTAAACCTACATTTGTGACGTCACTACACCCTTTGGTTTAAAAATTTCATATTTTCATCATCTTACTAATATATAAAAATGAGATGGTGTGTGTCTGTCTTTCTGTCTGTCTGTCTGTCTGTCTGTTACTCAATAACACAAGAACCACTGGTCCGATTTAAATGAAATTTTGCATGGATGTAGCTGATTTACCAGGTTTACATATAGGATACTTTTGATTACGATATTTTGCACTATTGAAAAATGGCGACTATTTTCATATTTCCATTTCAAATAAAAACAGAACGCTAAGATATAGCAACCTCTTGATGGCACTACGAGCTTTAAAATTTAATTTTCTATCCGAAATGTCCTTACCACTTTTCGTGAATCTCCAACGGTTAGCGAGTTAAACCTACATTTCTGACGTCACTACACCCTTTGGTTTAAAAATTTCATATTTCCATCATCTTACTAATATATAAAAATGCGATGGTGTGTGTCTGTCTTTCTGTCTGTCTGTCTGTCTGTCTGTTACTCAATAACGCAAGAACCACTGGTCCGATTTAAATGAAATTTTGCATGGATGTAGCTGATTTACCAGGTTTACATATAGGATACTTTTGATTACGATATTTTGCACTATTGAAAAATGGCGACTATTTTCATATTTCCATTTCAAATAAAAACAGAACGCTAAGATATAGCAACCTCTTGATGGCTCTACGAGCTTAAAAATTTAATTTTCTATCCGAAATGTCCTTACCACTTTTCGTGTATCTCCAACGGTTAGCGAGTTAAACCTACATTTGTGACGTCACTACACCCTTTGGTTTAAAAATTTCATATTTCCATCATCTTACTAATATATAATAATAAAAATGAGATGGTGTGTGTCTGTCTTTCTGTCTGTCTGTCTGTCTGTCTGTTACTCAATAACACAAGAACCACTGTTCCGATTTAAATGAAATTTTGCATGGATGTAGCTGATTTACCAGGTTTACATATAGGATACTCTTGATTACGATATTTTGCACTATTGAAAAATGGCGACTATTTTCATATTTCCATTTCAAATAAAAACAGAACGCTAAGATATAGCAACCTTTTGATGGCACTACGAGCTTTAAAATTTAATGTTCTATCCGAAATGTCCTTACCACTTTTCGTGTATCTCCAACGGTTAGCCAGTTAAACCTACATTTGTGACGTCACTACACCCTTTGGTTTAAAAATTTCATATTTTCATCATCTTACTAATATATAAAAATTAGATGGTGTGTGTCTGTCTTTCTGTCTGTCTGTCTGTCTGTCTGTTACTCAATAACACAAGAACCACTGGTCCGATTTAAATGAAATTTTGCATGGATGTAGCTGATTTACCAGGTTTACATATAGGATACTTTTGATTACGATATTTTGCACTATTGAAAAATGGCGACTATTTTCATATTTCCATTTCAAATAAAAACAGAACGCTAAGATATAGCAACCTTTTGATGGCACTACGAGCTTTAAAATTTAATTTTCTATCCGAATTGTCCTTACCACTTTTCGTGTATCTCCAACGGTTAGCCAGTTAAACCTACATTTGTGACGTCACTACACCCTTTGGTTTAAAAATTTCATATTTTCATCATCTTACTAATATATAAAAATGAGATGGTGTGTGTCTGTCTTTCTGTCTGTCTGTCTGTCTGTCTGTTACTCAATAACACAAGAACCACTGGTCCGATTTAAATGAAATTTTGCATGGATGTAGCTGATTTACCAGGTTTACATATAGGATACTTTTGATTACGATATTTTGCACTATTGACCAAATGGCGACTATTTTCATATTTCCATTTCAAATAAAAACAGAACGCTAAGATATAGCAACTTTTTGATGGCACTACGAGCTTTAAAATTTAATTTTCTATCCGAAATGCCCTTACCACTTTTCGTGTATCTCCAACGGTTAGCCAGTTAAACCTACATTTGTGACGTCACTACACCCTTTGGTTTAAAAATTTCATATTTTCATCATCTTACTAATATATAAAAATGAGATGGTGTGTGTCTGTCTTTCTGTCTGTCTGTCTGTCTGTCTGTCTGTTACTCAATAACACAAGAACCACTGGTCCGATTTAAATGAAATTTTGCATGGATGTAGCTGATTTACCAGGTTTACATATAGGATACTTTTGATTACGATATTTTGCACTATTGAAAAATGGCGACTATTTTCATATTTCCATTTCAAATAAAAACAGAACGCTAAGATATAGCAACCTTTTGATGGCACTACGAGCTTTAAAATTTAATTTTCTATCCGAAATGTCCTTACCACTTTTCGTGTATCTCCAACGGTTAGCGAGTTAAACCTACATTTGTGACGTCACTACACCCTTTGGTTTAAAAATTTCATATTTCCATCATCTTACTAATATATAATAATAAAAATGAGATGGTGTGTGTCTGTCTTTCTGTCTGTCTGTCTGTCTGTCTGTTACTCAATAACACAAGAACCACTGTTCCGATTTAAATGAAATTTTGCATGGATGTAATTGATTTACCAGGTTTACATATAGGATACTTTTGATTACGATATTTTGCACTATTGAAAAATGGCGACTATTTTCATATTTCCACTTCAAATAAAAACAGAACGCTAAGATATAGCAACCGTTTGATGGCACTACGAGCTTTAAAATTTAATTTTCTATCCGAAATGTCCTTACCACTTTTCGTGAATCTCCAACGGTTAGCGAGTAAAACCTACATTTCTGACGTCACTACACCCTTTGGTTTAAAAATTTCATATTTCCATCATCTTACTAATATATAAAAATGCGATGGTGTGTGTCTGTCTTTCTGTCTGTCTGTCTGTCTGTCTGTTACTCAATAATACAAGAACCACTGGTCCGATTTAAATGAAATTTTGCATGGATGTAGCTGATTTACCAGGTTTACATATAGGATACTTTTGATTACGATATTTTGCACTATTGAAAAATGGCGACTATTTTCATATTTCCATTTCAAATAAACACAGAACGCTAAGATATAGCAACCTTTTGATGGCACTACGAGCTTTAAAATTTAATTTTCTATCCGAATTGTCCTTACCACTTTTCGTGTATCTCCAACGGTTAGCCAGTTAAACCTACATTTGTGACGTCACTACACCCTTTGGTTTAAAAATTTCATATTTTCATCATCTTACTAATATATAAAAATGAGATGGTGTGTGTCTGTCTTTCTGTCTGTCTGTCTGTCTGTCTGTTACTCAATAACACAAGAACCACTGGTCCGATTTAAATGAAATTTTGCATGGATGTAGCTGATTTACCAGGTTTACATATAGGATACTTTTGATTACGATATTTTGCACTATTGAAAAATGGCGACTATTTTCATATTTCCATTTCAAATAAAAACAGAACGCTAAGATATAGCAACCTTTTGATGGCACTACGAGCTTTAAAATTTAATTTTCTATCCGAAATGTCCTTACCACTTTTCGTGTATCTCCAACGGTTAGCCAGTTAAACCTACATTTGTGACGTCACTACACCCTTTGGTTTAAAAATTTCATATTTTCATCATCTTACTAATATATAAAAATTAGATGGTGTGTGTCTGTCTTTCTGTCTGTCTGTCTGTCTGTCTGTTACTCAATAACACAAGAACCACTGGTCCGATTTAAATGAAATTTTGCATGGATGTAGCTGATTTACCAGGTTTACATATAGGATACTTTTGATTACGATATTTTGCACTTTTGAAAAATGGCGACTATTTTCATATTTCCACTTCAAATAAAAACAGAACGCTAAGATATAGCAACCGTTTGATGGCACTACGAGCTTTAAAATTTAATTTTCTATCCGAAATGTCCTTACCACTTTTCGTGAATCTCCAACGGTTAGCGAGTTAAACCTACATTTCTGACGTCACTACACCCTTTGGTTTAAAAATTTCATATTTCCATCATCTTACTAATATATAAAAATGCGATGGTGTGTGTCTGTCTTTCTGTCTGTCTGTCTGTCTGTCTGTTACTCAATAACGCAAGAACCACTGGTCCGATTTAAATGAAATTTTGCATGGATGTAGCTGATTTACCAGGTTTACATATAGGATACTTTTGATTACGATATTTTGCACTATTGAAAAATGGCGACTATTTTCATATTTCCACTTCAAATAAAAACAGAACGCTAAGATATAGCAACCGTTTGATGGCACTACGAGCTTTAAAATTTAATTTTCTATCCGAAATGTCCTTACCACTTTTCGTGAATCTCCAACGGTTAGCGAGTTAAACCTACATTTCTGACGTCACTACACCCTTTGGTTTAAAAATTTCATATTTCCATCATCTTACTAATATATAAAAATGCGATGGTGTGTGTCTGTCTTTCTGTCTGTCTGTCTGTCTGTCTGTTACTCAATAACGCAAGAACCACTGGTCCGATTTAAATGAAATTTTGCATGGATGTAGCTGATTTACCAGGTTTACATATAGGATACTTTTGATTACGATATTTTGCACTATTGAAAAATGGCGACTATTTTCATATTTCCATTTCAAATAAACACAGAACGCTAAGATATAGCAACCTTTTGATGGCACTACGAGCTTTAAAATTTAATTTTCTATCCGAATTGTCCTTACCACTTTTCGTGTATCTCCAACGGTTAGCCAGTTAAACCTACATTTGTGACGTCACTACACCCTTTGGTTTAAAAATTTCATATTTTCATCATCTTACTAATATATAAAAATGAGATGGTGTGTGTCTGTCTTTCTGTCTGTCTGTCTGTCTGTCTGTTACTCAATAACACAAGAACCACTGGTCCGATTTAAATGAAATTTTGCATGGATGTAGCTGATTTACCAGGTTTACATATAGGATACTTTTGATTACGATATTTTGCACTATTGAAAAATTGCGACTATTTTCATATTTCCATTTCAAATAAAAACAGAACGCTAAGATATAGCAACCTTTTGATGGCACTACGAGCTTTAAAATTTAATTTTCTATCCGAAATGTCCTTACCACTTTTCGGGTATCTCCAACGGTTAGCGAGTTAAACCTACATTTCTGACGTCACTACACCCTTTGGTTTAAAAATTTCATATTTCCATCATCTTACTAATATATCAAAATGAGATTGTGTGTGTCTGTCTTTCTGTCTGTCGGTTTGTCTGTCTGTTGCTCAATAACACAAGAACCACTGGTCCGATTTAAATGAAATTTTGCATGGATGTAGCTGATTTACCAGGTTTACATATAGGATACTTTTGATTACGATATTTTGCACTTTTGAAAAATGGCGACCATTTTCATATTTCCACTTCAAATAAAAACAGAACGCTAAGATATAGCAACCGTTTGATGGCACTACGAGCTTTAAAATTTAATTTTCTATCCGAAATGTCCTTACCACTTTTCGTGAATCTCCAACGGTTAGCGAGTTAAACCTACATTTCTGACGTCACTACACCCTTTGGTTTAAAAATTTCATATTTCCATCATCTTACTAATATATAAAAATGCGATGGTGTGTGTCTGTCTTTCTGTCTGTCTGTCTGTCTGTCTGTTACTCAATAACGCAAGAACCACTGGTCCGATTTAAATGAAATTTTGCATGGATGTAGCTGATTTACCAGGTTTACATATAGGATACTTTTGATTACGATATTTTGCACTATTGAAAAATGGCGACTATTTTCATATTTCCACTTCAAATAAAAACAGAACGCTAATATATACCAACCTTTTGATGGCACTACGAGCTTTAAAATTTAATTTTCTATCCGAAATGTCCTTACCACTTTTCGTGTATCTCCAACGGTTAGCGAGTTAAACCTACATTTCTGACGTCACTACACCCTTTGGTTTAAAAATTTCATATTTCCATCATCTTACTAATATATAAAAATGCGATGGTGTGTGTCTGTCTTTCTGTCTGTCTGTCTGTCTGTCTGTTACTCAATAACACAAGAACCACTGGTCCGATTTAAATGAAATTTTGCATGGATGTAGCTGATTTACCAGGTTTACATATAGGATACTTTTGATTACGATATTTTGCACTATTGAAAAATGGCGACTATTTTCATATTTCCATTTCAAATAAACACAGAACGCTAAGATATAGCAACCTTTTGATGGCACTACGAGCTTTAAAATTTAATTTTCTATCCGAATTGTCCTTACCACTTTTCGTGTATCTCCAACGGTTAGCCAGTTAAACCTACATTTGTGACGTCACTACACCCTTTGGTTTAAAAATTTCATATTTTCATCATCTTACTAATATATAAAAATGAGATGGTGTGTGTCTGTCTTTCTGTCTGTCTGTCTGTCTGTCTGTTACTCAATAACACAAGAACCACTGGTCCGATTTAAATGAAATTTTGCATGGATGTAGCTGATTTACCAGGTTTACATATAGGATACTTTTGATTACGATATTTTGCACTTTTGAAAAATGGCGACTATTTTCATATTTCCACTTCAAATAAAAACAGAACGCTAAGATATAGCAACCGTTTGATGGCACTACGAGCTTTAAAATTTAATTTTCTATCCGAAATGTCCTTACCACTTTTCGTGAATCTCCAACGGTTAGCGAGTTAAACCTACATTTCTGACGTCACTACACCCTTTGGTTTAAAAATTTCATATTTCCATCATCTTACTAATATATAAAAATGCGATGGTGTGTGTCTGTCTTTCTGTCTGTCTGTCTGTCTGTCTGTTACTCAATAACGCAAGAACCACTGGTCCGATTTAAATGAAATTTTGCATGGATGTAGCTGATTTACCAGGTTTACATATAGGATACTTTTGATTACGATATTTTGCACTATTGAAAAATGGCGACTATTTTCATATTTCCACTTCAAATAAAAACAGAACGCTAAGATATAGCAACCGTTTGATGGCACTACGAGCTTTAAAATTTAATTTTCTATCCGAAATGTCCTTACCACTTTTCGTGAATCTCCAACGGTTAGCGAGTTAAACCTACATTTCTGACGTCACTACACCCTTTGGTTTAAAAATTTCATATTTCCATCATCTTACTAATATATAAAAATGCGATGGTGTGTGTCTGTCTTTCTGTCTGTCTGTCTGTCTGTCTGTTACTCAATAACGCAAGAACCACTGGTCCGATTTAAATGAAATTTTGCATGGATGTAGCTGATTTACCAGGTTTACATATAGGATACTTTTGATTACGATATTTTGCACTATTGAAAAATGGCGACTATTTTCATATTTCCACTTCAAATAAAAACAGAACGCTAATATATACCAACCTTTTGATGGCACTACGAGCTTTAAAATTTAATTTTCTATCCGAAATGTCCTTACCACTTTTCGTGAATCTCCAACGGTTAGCGAGTTAAACCTACATTTCTGACGTCACTACACCCTTTGGTTTAAAAATTTCATATTTCCATCATCTTACTAATATATAAAAATGCGATGGTGTGTGTCTGTCTTTCTGTCTGTCTGTCTGTCTGTCTGTTACTCAATAACGCAAGAACCACTGGTCCGATTTAAATGAAATTTTGCATGGATGTAGCTGATTTACCAGGTTTACATATAGGATACTTTTGATTACGATATTTTGCACTATTGAAAAATGGCGACTATTTTCATATTTCCACTTCAAATAAAAACAGAACGCTAAGATATAGCAACCGTTTGATGGCACTACGAGCTTTAAAATTTAATTTTCTATCCGAAATGTCCTTACCACTTTTCGTGAATCTCCAACGGTTAGCGAGTTAAACCTACATTTCTGACGTCACTACACCCTTTGGTTTAAAAATTTCATATTTCCATCATCTTACTAATATATAAAAATGCGATGGTGTGTGTCTGTCTTTCTGTCTGTCTGTCTGTCTGTCTGTTACTCAATAACGCAAGAACCACTGGTCCGATTTAAATGAAATTTTGCATGGATGTAGCTGATTTACCAGGTTTACATATAGGATACTTTTGATTACGATATTTTGCACTATTGAAAAATGGCGACTATTTTCATATTTCCACTTCAAATAAAAACAGAACGCTAAGATATAGCAACCGTTTGATGGCACTACGAGCTTTAAAATTTAATTTTCTATCCGAAATGTCCTTACCACTTTTCGTGAATCTCCAACGGTTAGCGAGTTAAACCTACATTTCTGACGTCACTACACCCTTTGGTTTAAAAATTTCATATTTCCATCATCTTACTAATATATAAAAATGCGATGGTGTGTGTCTGTCTTTCTGTCTGTCTGTCTGTCTGTCTGTTACTCAATAACGCAAGAACCACTGGTCCGATTTAAATGAAATTTTGCATGGATGTAGCTGATTTACCAGGTTTACATATAGGATACTTTTGATTACGATATTTTGCACTATTGAAAAATGGCGACTATTTTCATATTTCCATTTCAAATAAACACAGAACGCTAAGATATAGCAACCTTTTGATGGCACTACGAGCTTTAAAATTTAATTTTCTATCCGAATTGTCCTTACCACTTTTCGTGTATCTCCAACGGTTAGCCAGTTAAACCTACATTTGTGACGTCACTACACCCTTTGGTTTAAAAATTTCATATTTTCATCATCTTACTAATATATAAAAATGAGATGGTGTGTGTCTGTCTTTCTGTCTGTCTGTCTGTCTGTCTGTTACTCAATAACACAAGAACCACTGGTCCGATTTAAATGAAATTTTGCATGGATGTAGCTGATTTACCAGGTTTACATATAGGATACTTTTGATTACGATATTTTGCACTATTGAAAAATTGCGACTATTTTCATATTTCCATTTCAAATAAAAACAGAACGCTAAGATATAGCAACCTTTTGATGGCACTACGAGCTTTAAAATTTAATTTTCTATCCGAAATGTCCTTACCACTTTTCGGGTATCTCCAACGGTTAGCGAGTTAAACCTACATTTCTGACGTCACTACACCCTTTGGTTTAAAAATTTCATATTTCCATCATCTTACTAATATATCAAAATGAGATTGTGTGTGTCTGTCTTTCTGTCTGTCGGTTTGTCTGTCTGTTGCTCAATAACACAAGAACCACTGGTCCGATTTAAATGAAATTTTGCATGGATGTAGCTGATTTACCAGGTTTACATATAGGATACTTTTGATTACAATATTTTGCACTTTTGAAAAATGGCGACCATTTTCATATTTCCACTTCAAATAAAAACAGAACGCTAAGATATAGCAACCGTTTGATGGCACTACGAGCTTTAAAATTTAATTTTCTATCCGAAATGCCCTTACCACTTTTCGTGAATCTCCAACGGTTAGCGAGTTAAACCTACATTTCTGACGTCACTACACCCTTTGGTTTAAAAATTTCATATTTCCATCATCTTACTAATATATAAAAATGCGATGGTGTGTGTCTGTCTTTCTGTCTGTCTGTCTGTCTGTCTGTTACTCAATAACGCAAGAACCACTGGTCCGATTTAAATGAAATTTTGCATGGATGTAGCTGATTTACCAGGTTTACATATAGGATACTTTTGATTACGATATTTTGCACTATTGAAAAATGGCGACTATTTTCATATTTCCACTTCAAATAAAAACAGAACGCTAATATATACCAACCTTTTGATGGCACTACGAGCTTTAAAATTTAATTTTCTATCCGAAATGTCCTTACCACTTTTCGTGTATCTCCAACGGTTAGCGAGTTAAACCTACATTTCTGACGTCACTACACCCTTTGGTTTAAAAATTTCATATTTCCATCATCTTACTAATATATAAAAATGCGATGGTGTGTGTCTGTCTTTCTGTCTGTCTGTCTGTCTGTCTGTTACTCAATAACACAAGAACCACTGGTCCGATTTAAATGAAATTTTGCATGGATGTAGCTGATTTACCAGGTTTACATATAGGATACTTTTGATTACGATATTTTGCACTATTGAAAAATGGCGACTATTTTCATATTTCCATTTCAAATAAACACAGAACGCTAAGATATAGCAACCTTTTGATGGCACTACGAGCTTTAAAATTTAATTTTCTATCCGAATTGTCCTTACCACTTTTCGTGTATCTCCAACGGTTAGCCAGTTAAACCTACATTTGTGACGTCACTACACCCTTTGGTTTAAAAATTTCATATTTTCATCATCTTACTAATATATAAAAATGAGATGGTGTGTGTCTGTCTTTCTGTCTGTCTGTCTGTCTGTCTGTTACTCAATAACACAAGAACCACTGGTCCGATTTAAATGAAATTTTGCATGGATGTAGCTGATTTACCAGGTTTACATATAGGATACTTTTGATTACGATATTTTGCACTTTTGAAAAATGGCGACTATTTTCATATTTCCACTTCAAATAAAAACAGAACGCTAAGATATAGCAACCGTTTGATGGCACTACGAGCTTTAAAATTTAATTTTCTATCCGAAATGTCCTTACCACTTTTCGTGAATCTCCAACGGTTAGCGAGTTAAACCTACATTTCTGACGTCACTACACCCTTTGGTTTAAAAATTTCATATTTCCATCATCTTACTAATATATAAAAATGCGATGGTGTGTGTCTGTCTTTCTGTCTGTCTGTCTGTCTGTCTGTTACTCAATAACGCAAGAACCACTGGTCCGATTTAAATGAAATTTTGCATGGATGTAGCTGATTTACCAGGTTTACATATAGGATACTTTTGATTACGATATTTTGCACTATTGAAAAATGGCGACTATTTTCATATTTCCACTTCAAATAAAAACAGAACGCTAAGATATAGCAACCGTTTGATGGCACTACGAGCTTTAAAATTTAATTTTCTATCCGAAATGTCCTTACCACTTTTCGTGAATCTCCAACGGTTAGCGAGTTAAACCTACATTTCTGACGTCACTACACCCTTTGGTTTAAAAATTTCATATTTCCATCATCTTACTAATATATAAAAATGCGATGGTGTGTGTCTGTCTTTCTGTCTGTCTGTCTGTCTGTCTGTTACTCAATAACGCAAGAACCACTGGTCCGATTTAAATGAAATTTTGCATGGATGTAGCTGATTTACCAGGTTTACATATAGGATACTTTTGATTACGATATTTTGCACTATTGAAAAATGGCGACTATTTTCATATTTCCACTTCAAATAAAAACAGAACGCTAATATATACCAACCTTTTGATGGCACTACGAGCTTTAAAATTTAATTTTCTATCCGAAATGTCCTTACCACTTTTCGTGAATCTCCAACGGTTAGCGAGTTAAACCTACATTTCTGACGTCACTACACCCTTTGGTTTAAAAATTTCATATTTCCATCATCTTACTAATATATAAAAATGCGATGGTGTGTGTCTGTCTTTCTGTCTGTCTGTCTGTCTGTCTGTTACTCAATAACGCAAGAACCACTGGTCCGATTTAAATGAAATTTTGCATGGATGTAGCTGATTTACCAGGTTTACATATAGGATACTTTTGATTACGATATTTTGCACTATTGAAAAATGGCGACTATTTTCATATTTCCACTTCAAATAAAAACAGAACGCTAAGATATAGCAACCGTTTGATGGCACTACGAGCTTTAAAATTTAATTTTCTATCCGAAATGTCCTTACCACTTTTCGTGAATCTCCAACGGTTAGCGAGTTAAACCTACATTTCTGACGTCACTACACCCTTTGGTTTAAAAATTTCATATTTCCATCATCTTACTAATATATAAAAATGCGATGGTGTGTGTCTGTCTTTCTGTCTGTCTGTCTGTCTGTCTGTTACTCAATAACGCAAGAACCACTGGTCCGATTTAAATGAAATTTTGCATGGATGTAGCTGATTTACCAGGTTTACATATAGGATACTTTTGATTACGATATTTTGCACTATTGAAAAATGGCGACTATTTTCATATTTCCATTTCAAATAAAAACAGAACGCTAATATATACCAATGTTTTGATGGCACTACGAGCTTTAAAATTTAATTTTCTATCCGAAATGTCCTTACCACTTTTCGTGTATCTCCAACGGTTAGCGAGTTAAACCTACATTTCTGACGTCACTACACCCTTTGGTTTAAAAATTTCATATTTCCATCATCTTACTAATATATAAAAATGCGATGGTGTGTGTCTGTCTTTCTGTCTGTCTGTCTGTCTGTCTGTTACTCAATAACACAAGAACCACTGGTCCGATTTAAATGAAATTTTGCATGGATGTAGCTGATTTACCAGGTTTACATATAGGATACTTTTGATTACGATATTTTGCACTATTGAAAAATGGCGACTATTTTCATATTTCCATTTCAAATAAACACAGAACGCTAAGATATAGCAACCTTTTGATGGCACTACGAGCTTTAAAATTTAATTTTCTATCCGAATTGTCCTTACCACTTTTCGTGTATCTCCAACGGTTAGCCAGTTAAACCTACATTTGTGACGTCACTACACCCTTTGGTTTAAAAATTTCATATTTTCATCATCTTACTAATATATAAAAATGAGATGGTGTGTGTCTGTCTTTCTGTCTGTCTGTCTGTCTGTCTGTTACTCAATAACACAAGAACCACTGGTCCGATTTAAATGAAATTTTGCATGGATGTAGCTGATTTACCAGGTTTACATATAGGATACTTTTGATTACGATATTTTGCACTATTGAAAAATTGCGACTATTTTCATATTTCCATTTCAAATAAAAACAGAACGCTAAGATATAGCAACCTTTTGATGGCACTACGAGCTTTAAAATTTAATTTTCTATCCGAAATGTCCTTACCACTTTTCGGGTATCTCCAACGGTTAGCGAGTTAAACCTACATTTCTGACGTCACTACACCCTTTGGTTTAAAAATTTCATATTTCCATCATCTTACTAATATATCAAAATGAGATTGTGTGTGTCTGTCTTTCTGTCTGTCGGTTTGTCTGTCTGTTGCTCAATAACACAAGAACCACTGGTCCGATTTAAATGAAATTTTGCATGGATGTAGCTGATTTACCAGGTTTACATATAGGATACTTTTGATTACGATATTTTGCACTTTTGAAAAATGGCGACCATTTTCATATTTCCACATCAAATAAAAACAGAACGCTAAGATATAGCAACCGTTTGATGGCACTACGAGCTTTAAAATTTAATTTTCTATCCGAAATGTCCTTACCACTTTTCGTGAATCTCCAACGGTTAGCGAGTTAAACCTACATTTCTGACGTCACTACACCCTTTGGTTTAAAAATTTCATATTTCCATCATCTTACTAATATATAAAAATGCGATGGTGTGTGTCTGTCTTTCTGTCTGTCTGTCTGTCTGTCTGTTACTCAATAACGCAAGAACCACTGGTCCGATTTAAATGAAATTTTGCATGGATGTAGCTGATTTACCAGGTTTACATATAGGATACTTTTGATTACGATATTTTGCACTATTGAAAAATGGCGACCATTTTCATATTTCCACTTCAAATAAAAACAGAACGCTAAGATATAGCAACCGTTTGATGGCACTACGAGCTTTAAAATTTAATTTTCTATCCGAAATGTCCTTACCACTTTTCGTGTATCTCCAACGGTTAGCGAGTTAAACCTACATTTCTGACGTCACTACACCCTTTGGTTTAAAAATTTCATATTTCCATCATCTTACTAATATATAAAAATGCGATGGTGTGTGTCTGTCTTTCTGTCTGTCTGTCTGTCTGTCTGTTACTCAATAACACAAGAACCACTGGTCCGATTTAAATGAAATTTTGCATGGATGTAGCTGATTTACCAGGTTTACATATAGGATACTTTTGATTACGATATTTTGCACTATTGAAAAATGGCGACTATTTTCATATTTCCATTTCAAATAAACACAGAACGCTAAGATATAGCAACCTTTTGATGGCACTACGAGCTTTAAAATTTAATTTTCTATCCGAATTGTCCTTACCACTTTTCGTGTATCTCCAACGGTTAGCCAGTTAAACCTACATTTGTGACGTCACTACACCCTTTGGTTTAAAAATTTCATATTTTCATCATCTTACTAATATATAAAAATGAGATGGTGTGTGTCTGTCTTTCTGTCTGTCTGTCTGTCTGTCTGTTACTCAATAACACAAGAACCACTGGTCCGATTTAAATGAAATTTTGCATGGATGTAGCTGATTTACCAGGTTTACATATAGGATACTTTTGATTACGATATTTTGCACTTTTGAAAAATGGCGACTATTTTCATATTTCCACTTCAAATAAAAACAGAACGCTAAGATATAGCAACCGTTTGATGGCACTACGAGCTTTAAAATTTAATTTTCTATCCGAAATGTCCTTACCACTTTTCGTGAATCTCCAACGGTTAGCGAGTTAAACCTACATTTCTGACGTCACTACACCCTTTGGTTTAAAAATTTCATATTTCCATCATCTTACTAATATATAAAAATGCGATGGTGTGTGTCTGTCTTTCTGTCTGTCTGTCTGTCTGTCTGTTACTCAATAACGCAAGAACCACTGGTCCGATTTAAATGAAATTTTGCATGGATGTAGCTGATTTACCAGGTTTACATATAGGATACTTTTGATTACGATATTTTGCACTATTGAAAAATGGCGACTATTTTCATATTTCCACTTCAAATAAAAACAGAACGCTAAGATATAGCAACCGTTTGATGGCACTACGAGCTTTAAAATTTAATTTTCTATCCGAAATGTCCTTACCACTTTTCGTGAATCTCCAACGGTTAGCGAGTTAAACCTACATTTCTGACGTCACTACACCCTTTGGTTTAAAAATTTCATATTTCCATCATCTTACTAATATATAAAAATGCGATGGTGTGTGTCTGTCTTTCTGTCTGTCTGTCTGTCTGTCTGTTACTCAATAACGCAAGAACCACTGGTCCGATTTAAATGAAATTTTGCATGGATGTAGCTGATTTACCAGGTTTACATATAGGATACTTTTGATTACGATATTTTGCACTATTGAAAAATGGCGACTATTTTCATATTTCCACTTCAAATAAAAACAGAACGCTAATATATACCAACCTTTTGATGGCACTACGAGCTTTAAAATTTAATTTTCTATCCGAAATGTCCTTACCACTTTTCGTGTATCTCCAACGGTTAGCGAGTTAAACCTACATTTCTGACGTCACTACACCCTTTGGTTTAAAAATTTCATATTTCCATCATCTTACTAATATATAAAAATGCGATGGTGTGTGTCTGTCTTTCTGTCTGTCTGTCTGTCTGTCTGTTACTCAATAACACAAGAACCACTGGTCCGATTTAAATGAAATTTTGCATGGATGTAGCTGATTTACCAGGTTTACATATAGGATACTTTTGATTACGATATTTTGCACTATTGAAAAATGGCGACTATTTTCATATTTCCATTTCAAATAAACACAGAACGCTAAGATATAGCAACCTTTTGATGGCACTACGAGCTTTAAAATTTAATTTTCTATCCGAATTGTCTTTACCACTTTTCGTGTATCTCCAACGGTTAGCCAGTTAAACCTACATTTGTGACGTCACTACACCCTTTGGTTTAAAAATTTCATATTTTCATCATCTTACTAATATATAAAAATGAGATGGTGTGTGTCTGTCTTTCTGTCTGTCTGTCTGTCTGTCTGTTACTCAATAACACAAGAACCACTGGTCCGATTTAAATGAAATTTTGCATGGATGTAGCTGATTTACCAGGTTTACATATAGGATACTTTTGATTACGATATTTTGCACTATTGAAAAATGGCGACTATTTTCATATTTCCATTTCAAATAAACACAGAACGCTATGATATAGCAACCTTTTGATGGCACTACGAGCTTTAAAATTTAATTTTCTATCCGAATTGTCCTTACCACTTTTCGTGTATCTCCAACGGTTAGCCAGTTAAACCTACATTTGTGACGTCACTACACCCTTTGGTTTAAAAATTTCATATTTTCATCATCTTACTAATATATAAAAATGAGATGGTGTGTGTCTGTCTTTCTGTCTGTCTGTCTGTCTGTCTGTTACTCAATAACACAAGAACCACTGGTCCGATTTAAATGAAATTTTGCATGGATGTAGCTGATTTACCAGGTTTACATATAGGATACTTTTGATTACGATATTTTGCACTATTGAAAAATTGCGACTATTTTCATATTTCCACTTCAAAAAAAAACAGAACGCTAAGATATAGCAACCGTTTGATGGCACTACGAGCTTTAAAATTTAATTTTCTATCCGAAATGTCCTTACCACTTTTCGTGAATCTCCAACGGTTAGCGAGTTAAACCTACATTTCTGACGTCACTACACCCTTTGGTTTAAAAATTTCATATTTCCATCATCTTACTAATATATAAAAATGCGATGGTGTGTGTCTGTCTTTCTGTCTGTCTGTCTGTCTGTCTGTTACTCAATAACGCAAGAACCACTGGTCCGATTTAAATGAAATTTTGCATGGATGTAGCTGATTTACCAGGTTTACATATAGGATACTTTTGATTACGATATTTTGCACTATTGAAAAATGGCGACTATTTTCATATTTCCACTTCAAATAAAAACAGAACGCTAATATATACCAACCTTTTGATGGCACTACGAGCTTTAAAATTTAATTTTCTATCCGAAATGTCCTTACCACTTTTCGTGTATCTCCAACGGTTAGCGAGTTAAACCTACATTTCTGACGTCACTACACCCTTTGGTTTAAAAATTTCATATTTCCATCATCTTACTAATATATAAAAATGCGATGGTGTGTGTCTGTCTTTCTGTCTGTCTGTCTGTCTGTCTGTTACTCAATAACACAAGAACCACTGGTCCGATTTAAATGAAATTTTGCATGGATGTAGCTGATTTACCAGGTTTACATATAGGATACTTTTGATTACGATATTTTGCACTATTGAAAAATGGCGACTATTTTCATATTTCCATTTCAAATAAACACAGAACGCTAAGATATAGCAACCTTTTGATGGCACTACGAGCTTTAAAATTTAATTTTCTATCCGAATTGTCTTTACCACTTTTCGTGTATCTCCAACGGTTAGCCAGTTAAACCTACATTTGTGACGTCACTACACCCTTTGGTTTAAAAATTTCATATTTTCATCATCTTACTAATATATAAAAATGAGATGGTGTGTGTCTGTCTTTCTGTCTGTCTGTCTGTCTGTCTGTTACTCAATAACACAAGAACCACTGGTCCGATTTAAATGAAATTTTGCATGGATGTAGCTGATTTACCAGGTTTACATATAGGATACTTTTGATTACGATATTTTGCACTATTGAAAAATGGCGACTATTTTCATATTTCCATTTCAAATAAACACAGAACGCTAAGATATAGCAACCTTTTGATGGCACTACGAGCTTTAAAATTTAATTTTCTATCCGAATTGTCCTTACCACTTTTCGTGTATCTCCAACGGTTAGCCAGTTAAACCTACATTTGTGACGTCACTACACCCTTTGGTTTAAAAATTTCATATTTTCATCATCTTACTAATATATAAAAATGAGATGGTGTGTGTCTGTCTTTCTGTCTGTCTGTCTGTCTGTCTGTTACTCAATAACACAAGAACCACTGGTCCGATTTAAATGAAATTTTGCATGGATGTAGCTGATTTACCAGGTTTACATATAGGATACTTTTGATTACGATATTTTGCACTATTGAAAAATTGCGACTATTTTCATATTTCCATTTCAAATAAAAACAGAACGCTAAGATATAGCAACCTTTTGATGGCACTACGAGCTTTAAAATTTAATTTTCTATCCGAAATGTCCTTACCACTTTTCGGGTATCTCCAACGGTTAGCGAGTTAAACCTACATTTCTGACGTCACTACACCCTTTGGTTTAAAAATTTCATATTTCCATCATCTTACTAATATATCAAAATGAGATTGTGTGTGTCTGTCTTTCTGTCTGTCGGTTTGTCTGTCTGTTGCTCAATAACACAAGAACCACTGGTCCGATTTAAATGAAATTTTGCATGGATGTAGCTGATTTACCAGGTTTACATATAGGATACTTTTGATTACGATATTTTGCACTTTTGAAAAATGGCGACCATTTTCATATTTCCACTTCAAATAAAAACAGAACGCTAAGATATAGCAACCGTTTGATGGCACTACGAGCTTTAAAATTTAATTTTCTATCCGAAATGTCCTTACCACTTTTCGTGAATCTCCAACGGTTAGCGAGTTAAACCTACATTTCTGACGTCACTACACCCTTTGGTTTAAAAATTTCATATTTCCATCATCTTACTAATATATAAAAATGCGATGGTGTGTGTCTGTCTTTCTGTCTGTCTGTCTGTCTGTCTGTTACTCAATAACGCAAGAACCACTGGTCCGATTTAAATGAAATTTTGCATGGATGTAGCTGATTTACCAGGTTTACATATAGGATACTTTTGATTACGATATTTTGCACTATTGAAAAATGGCGACCATTTTCATATTTCCACTTCAAATAAAAACAGAACGCTAAGATATAGCAACCGTTTGATGGCACTACGAGCTTTAAAATTTAATTTTCTATCCGAAATGTCCTTACCACTTTTCGTGTATCTCCAACGGTTAGCGAGTTAAACCTACATTTCTGACGTCACTACACCCTTTGGTTTAAAAATTTCATATTTCCATCATCTTACTAATATATAAAAATGCGATGGTGTGTGTCTGTCTTTCTGTCTGTCTGTCTGTCTGTCTGTTACTCAATAACACAAGAACCACTGGTCCGATTTAAATGAAATTTTGCATGGATGTAGCTGATTTACCAGGTTTACATATAGGATACTTTTGATTACGATATTTTGCACTATTGAAAAATGGCGACTATTTTCATATTTCCATTTCAAATAAACACAGAACGCTAAGATATAGCAACCTTTTGATGGCACTACGAGCTTTAAAATTTAATTTTCTATCCGAATTGTCCTTACCACTTTTCGTGTATCTCCAACGGTTAGCCAGTTAAACCTACATTTGTGACGTCACTACACCCTTTGGTTTAAAAATTTCATATTTTCATCATCTTACTAATATATAAAAATGAGATGGTGTGTGTCTGTCTTTCTGTCTGTCTGTCTGTCTGTCTGTTACTCAATAACACAAGAACCACTGGTCCGATTTAAATGAAATTTTGCATGGATGTAGCTGATTTACCAGGTTTACATATAGGATACTTTTGATTACGATATTTTGCACTTTTGAAAAATGGCGACTATTTTCATATTTCCACTTCAAATAAAAACAGAACGCTAAGATATAGCAACCGTTTGATGGCACTACGAGCTTTAAAATTTAATTTTCTATCCGAAATGTCCTTACCACTTTTCGTGAATCTCCAACGGTTAGCGAGTTAAACCTACATTTCTGACGTCACTACACCCTTTGGTTTAAAAATTTCATATTTCCATCATCTTACTAATATATAAAAATGCGATGGTGTGTGTCTGTCTTTCTGTCTGTCTGTCTGTCTGTCTGTTACTCAATAACGCAAGAACCACTGGTCCGATTTAAATGAAATTTTGCATGGATGTAGCTGATTTACCAGGTTTACATATAGGATACTTTTGATTACGATATTTTGCACTATTGAAAAATGGCGACTATTTTCATATTTCCACTTCAAATAAAAACAGAACGCTAATATATACCAACCTTTTGATGGCACTACGAGCTTTAAAATTTAATTTTCTATCCGAAATGTCCTTACCACTTTTCGTGTATCTCCAACGGTTAGCGAGTTAAACCTACATTTCTGACGTCACTACACCCTTTGGTTTAAAAATTTCATATTTCCATCATCTTACTAATATATAAAAATGCGATGGTGTGTGTCTGTCTTTCTGTCTGTCTGTCTGTCTGTCTGTTACTCAATAACACAAGAACCACTGGTCCGATTTAAATGAAATTTTGCATGGATGTAGCTGATTTACCAGGTTTACATATAGGATACTTTTGATTACGATATTTTGCACTATTGAAAAATGGCGACTATTTTCATATTTCCATTTCAAATAAACACAGAACGCTAAGATATAGCAACCTTTTGATGGCACTACGAGCTTTAAAATTTAATTTTCTATCCGAATTGTCTTTACCACTTTTCGTGTATCTCCAACGGTTAGCCAGTTAAACCTACATTTGTGACGTCACTACACCCTTTGGTTTAAAAATTTCATATTTTCATCATCTTACTAATATATAAAAATGAGATGGTGTGTGTCTGTCTTTCTGTCTGTCTGTCTGTCTGTCTGTTACTCAATAACACAAGAACCACTGGTCCGATTTAAATGAAATTTTGCATGGATGTAGCTGATTTACCAGGTTTACATATAGGATACTTTTGATTACGATATTTTGCACTATTGAAAAATGGCGACTATTTTCATATTTCCATTTCAAATAAACACAGAACGCTATGATATAGCAACCTTTTGATGGCACTACGAGCTTTAAAATTTAATTTTCTATCCGAATTGTCCTTACCACTTTTCGTGTATCTCCAACGGTTAGCCAGTTAAACCTACATTTGTGACGTCACTACACCCTTTGGTTTAAAAATTTCATATTTTCATCATCTTACTAATATATAAAAATGAGATGGTGTGTGTCTGTCTTTCTGTCTGTCTGTCTGTCTGTCTGTTACTCAATAACACAAGAACCACTGGTCCGATTTAAATGAAATTTTGCATGGATGTAGCTGATTTACCAGGTTTACATATAGGATACTTTTGATTACGATATTTTGCACTATTGAAAAATTGCGACTATTTTCATATTTCCACTTCAAAAAAAAACAGAACGCTAAGATATAGCAACCGTTTGATGGCACTACGAGCTTTAAAATTTAATTTTCTATCCGAAATGTCCTTACCACTTTTCGTGAATCTCCAACGGTTAGCGAGTTAAACCTACATTTCTGACGTCACTACACCCTTTGGTTTAAAAATTTCATATTTCCATCATCTTACTAATATATAAAAATGCGATGGTGTGTGTCTGTCTTTCTGTCTGTCTGTCTGTCTGTCTGTTACTCAATAACGCAAGAACCACTGGTCCGATTTAAATGAAATTTTGCATGGATGTAGCTGATTTACCAGGTTTACATATAGGATACTTTTGATTACGATATTTTGCACTATTGAAAAATGGCGACTATTTTCATATTTCCACTTCAAATAAAAACAGAACGCTAATATATACCAACCTTTTGATGGCACTACGAGCTTTAAAATTTAATTTTCTATCCGAAATGTCCTTACCACTTTTCGTGTATCTCCAACGGTTAGCGAGTTAAACCTACATTTCTGACGTCACTACACCCTTTGGTTTAAAAATTTCATATTTCCATCATCTTACTAATATATAAAAATGCGATGGTGTGTGTCTGTCTTTCTGTCTGTCTGTCTGTCTGTCTGTTACTCAATAACACAAGAACCACTGGTCCGATTTAAATGAAATTTTGCATGGATGTAGCTGATTTACCAGGTTTACATATAGGATACTTTTGATTACGATATTTTGCACTATTGAAAAATGGCGACTATTTTCATATTTCCATTTCAAATAAACACAGAACGCTAAGATATAGCAACCTTTTGATGGCACTACGAGCTTTAAAATTTAATTTTCTATCCGAATTGTCTTTACCACTTTTCGTGTATCTCCAACGGTTAGCCAGTTAAACCTACATTTGTGACGTCACTACACCCTTTGGTTTAAAAATTTCATATTTTCATCATCTTACTAATATATAAAAATGAGATGGTGTGTGTCTGTCTTTCTGTCTGTCTGTCTGTCTGTCTGTTACTCAATAACACAAGAACCACTGGTCCGATTTAAATGAAATTTTGCATGGATGTAGCTGATTTACCAGGTTTACATATAGGATACTTTTGATTACGATATTTTGCACTATTGAAAAATGGCGACTATTTTCATATTTCCATTTCAAATAAACACAGAACGCTAAGATATAGCAACCTTTTGATGGCACTACGAGCTTTAAAATTTAATTTTCTATCCGAATTGTCCTTACCACTTTTCGTGTATCTCCAACGGTTAGCCAGTTAAACCTACATTTGTGACGTCACTACACCCTTTGGTTTAAAAATTTCATATTTTCATCATCTTACTAATATATAAAAATGAGATGGTGTGTGTCTGTCTTTCTGTCTGTCTGTCTGTCTGTCTGTTACTCAATAACACAAGAACCACTGGTCCGATTTAAATGAAATTTTGCATGGATGTAGCTGATTTACCAGGTTTACATATAGGATACTTTTGATTACGATATTTTGCACTATTGAAAAATTGCGACTATTTTCATATTTCCATTTCAAATAAAAACAGAACGCTAAGATATAGCAACCTTTTGATGGCACTACGAGCTTTAAAATTTAATTTTCTATCCGAAATGTCCTTACCACTTTTCGGGTATCTCCAACGGTTAGCGAGTTAAACCTACATTTCTGACGTCACTACACCCTTTGGTTTAAAAATTTCATATTTCCATCATCTTACTAATATATCAAAATGAGATTGTGTGTGTCTGTCTTTCTGTCTGTCGGTTTGTCTGTCTGTTGCTCAATAACACAAGAACCACTGGTCCGATTTAAATGAAATTTTGCATGGATGTAGCTGATTTACCAGGTTTACATATAGGATACTTTTGATTACGATATTTTGCACTTTTGAAAAATGGCGACCATTTTCATATTTCCACTTCAAATAAAAACAGAACGCTAAGATATAGCAACCGTTTGATGGCACTACGAGCTTTAAAATTTAATTTTCTATCCGAAATGTCCTTACCACTTTTCGTGAATCTCCAACGGTTAGCGAGTTAAACCTACATTTCTGACGTCACTACACCCTTTGGTTTAAAAATTTCATATTTCCATCATCTTACTAATATATAAAAATGCGATGGTGTGTGTCTGTCTTTCTGTCTGTCTGTCTGTCTGTCTGTTACTCAATAACGCAAGAACCACTGGTCCGATTTAAATGAAATTTTGCATGGATGTAGCTGATTTACCAGGTTTACATATAGGATACTTTTGATTACGATATTTTGCACTATTGAAAAATGGCGACTATTTTCATATTTCCACTTCAAATAAAAACAGAACGCTAATATATACCAACCTTTTGATGGCACTACGAGCTTTAAAATTTAATTTTCTATCCGAAATGTCCTTACCACTTTTCGTGTATCTCCAACGGTTAGCGAGTTAAACCTACATTTCTGACGTCACTACACCCTTTGGTTTAAAAATTTCATATTTCCATCATCTTACTAATATATAAAAATGCGATGGTGTGTGTCTGTCTTTCTGTCTGTCTGTCTGTCTGTCTGTTACTCAATAACACAAGAACCACTGGTCCGATTTAAATGAAATTTTGCATGGATGTAGCTGATTTACCAGGTTTACATATAGGATACTTTTGATTACGATATTTTGCACTATTGAAAAATGGCGACTATTTTCATATTTCCATTTCAAATAAACACAGAACGCTAAGATATAGCAACCTTTTGATGGCACTACGAGCTTTAAAATTTAATTTTCTATCCGAATTGTCCTTACCACTTTTCGTGTATCTCCAACGGTTAGCCAGTTAAACCTACATTTGTGACGTCACTACACCCTTTGGTTTAAAAATTTCATATTTTCATCATCTTACTAATATATAAAAATGAGATGGTGTGTGTCTGTCTTTCTGTCTGTCTGTCTGTCTGTCTGTTACTCAATAACACAAGAACCACTGGTCCGATTTAAATGAAATTTTGCATGGATGTAGCTGATTTACCAGGTTTACATATAGGATACTTTTGATTACGATATTTTGCACTTTTGAAAAATGGCGACTATTTTCATATTTCCACTTCAAATAAAAACAGAACGCTAAGATATAGCAACCGTTTGATGGCACTACGAGCTTTAAAATTTAATTTTCTATCCGAAATGTCCTTACCACTTTTCGTGAATCTCCAACGGTTAGCGAGTTAAACCTACATTTCTGACGTCACTACACCCTTTGGTTTAAAAATTTCATATTTCCATCATCTTACTAATATATAAAAATGCGATGGTGTGTGTCTGTCTTTCTGTCTGTCTGTCTGTCTGTCTGTTACTCAATAACGCAAGAACCACTGGTCCGATTTAAATGAAATTTTGCATGGATGTAGCTGATTTACCAGGTTTACATATAGGATACTTTTGATTACGATATTTTGCACTTTTGAAAAATGGCGACTATTTTCATATTTCCACTTCAAATAAAAACAGAACGCTAAGATATAGCAACCGTTTGATGGCACTACGAGCTTTAAAATTTAATTTTCTATCCGAAATGTCCTTACCACTTTTCGTGAATCTCCAACGGTTAGCGAGTTAAACCTACATTTCTGACGTCACTACACCCTTTGGTTTAAAAATTTCATATTTCCATCATCTTACTAATATATAAAAATGCGATGGTGTGTGTCTGTCTTTCTGTCTGTCTGTCTGTCTGTCTGTTACTCAATAACGCAAGAACCACTGGTCCGATTTAAATGAAATTTTGCATGGATGTAGCTGATTTACCAGGTTTACATATAGGATACTTTTGATTACGATATTTTGCACTATTGAAAAATGGCGACTATTTTCATATTTCCACTTCAAATAAAAACAGAACGCTAAGATATAGCAACCGTTTGATGGCACTACGAGCTTTAAAATTTAATTTTCTATCCGAAATGTCCTTACCACTTTTCGTGAATCTCCAACGGTTAGCGAGTTAAACCTACATTTCTGACGTCACTACACCCTTTGGTTTAAAAATTTCATATTTCCATCATCTTACTAATATATAAAAATGCGATGGTGTGTGTCTGTCTTTCTGTCTGTCTGTCTGTCTGTCTGTTACTCAATAACGCAAGAACCACTGGTCCGATTTAAATGAAATTTTGCATGGATGTAGCTGATTTACCAGGTTTACATATAGGATACTTTTGATTACGATATTTTGCACTATTGAAAAATGGCGACCATTTTCATATTTCCACTTCAAATAAAAACAGAACGCTAAGATATAGCAACCGTTTGATGGCACTACGAGCTTTAAAATTTAATTTTCTATCCGAAATGTCCTTACCACTTTTCGTGTATCTCCAACGGTTAGCGAGTTAAACCTACATTTCTGACGTCACTACACCCTTTGGTTTAAAAATTTCATATTTCCATCATCTTACTAATATATAAAAATGCGATGGTGTGTGTCTGTCTTTCTGTCTGTCTGTCTGTCTGTCTGTTACTCAATAACACAAGAACCACTGGTCCGATTTAAATGAAATTTTGCATGGATGTAGCTGATTTACCAGGTTTACATATAGGATACTTTTGATTACGATATTTTGCACTATTGAAAAATGGCGACTATTTTCATATTTCCATTTCAAATAAACACAGAACGCTAAGATATAGCAACCTTTTGATGGCACTACGAGCTTTAAAATTTAATTTTCTATCCGAATTGTCCTTACCACTTTTCGTGTATCTCCAACGGTTAGCCAGTTAAACCTACATTTGTGACGTCACTACACCCTTTGGTTTAAAAATTTCATATTTTCATCATCTTACTAATATATAAAAATGAGATGGTGTGTGTCTGTCTTTCTGTCTGTCTGTCTGTCTGTCTGTTACTCAATAACACAAGAACCACTGGTCCGATTTAAATGAAATTTTGCATGGATGTAGCTGATTTACCAGGTTTACATATAGGATACTTTTGATTACGATATTTTGCACTTTTGAAAAATGGCGACTATTTTCATATTTCCACTTCAAATAAAAACAGAACGCTAAGATATAGCAACCGTTTGATGGCACTACGAGCTTTAAAATTTAATTTTCTATCCGAAATGTCCTTACCACTTTTCGTGAATCTCCAACGGTTAGCGAGTTAAACCTACATTTCTGACGTCACTACACCCTTTGGTTTAAAAATTTCATATTTCCATCATCTTACTAATATATAAAAATGCGATGGTGTGTGTCTGTCTTTCTGTCTGTCTGTCTGTCTGTCTGTTACTCAATAACGCAAGAACCACTGGTCCGATTTAAATGAAATTTTGCATGGATGTAGCTGATTTACCAGGTTTACATATAGGATACTTTTGATTACGATATTTTGCACTATTGAAAAATGGCGACTATTTTCATATTTCCACTTCAAATAAAAACAGAACGCTAAGATATAGCAACCGTTTGATGGCACTACGAGCTTTAAAATTTAATTTTCTATCCGAAATGTCCTTACCACTTTTCGTGAATCTCCAACGGTTAGCGAGTTAAACCTACATTTCTGACGTCACTACACCCTTTGGTTTAAAAATTTCATATTTCCATCATCTTACTAATATATAAAAATGCGATGGTGTGTGTCTGTCTTTCTGTCTGTCTGTCTGTCTGTCTGTTACTCAATAACGCAAGAACCACTGGTCCGATTTAAATGAAATTTTGCATGGATGTAGCTGATTTACCAGGTTTACATATAGGATACTTTTGATTACGATATTTTGCACTATTGAAAAATGGCGACTATTTTCATATTTCCACTTCAAATAAAAACAGAACGCTAATATATACCAACCTTTTGATGGCACTACGAGCTTTAAAATTTAATTTTCTATCCGAAATGTCCTTACCACTTTTCGTGTATCTCCAACGGTTAGCGAGTTAAACCTACATTTCTGACGTCACTACACCCTTTGGTTTAAAAATTTCATATTTCCATCATCTTACTAATATATAAAAATGCGATGGTGTGTGTCTGTCTTTCTGTCTGTCTGTCTGTCTGTCTGTTACTCAATAACACAAGAACCACTGGTCCGATTTAAATGAAATTTTGCATGGATGTAGCTGATTTACCAGGTTTACATATAGGATACTTTTGATTACGATATTTTGCACTATTGAAAAATGGCGACTATTTTCATATTTCCATTTCAAATAAACACAGAACGCTAAGATATAGCAACCTTTTGATGGCACTACGAGCTTTAAAATTTAATTTTCTATCCGAATTGTCTTTACCACTTTTCGTGTATCTCCAACGGTTAGCCAGTTAAACCTACATTTGTGACGTCACTACACCCTTTGGTTTAAAAATTTCATATTTTCATCATCTTACTAATATATAAAAATGAGATGGTGTGTGTCTGTCTTTCTGTCTGTCTGTCTGTCTGTCTGTTACTCAATAACACAAGAACCACTGGTCCGATTTAAATGAAATTTTGCATGGATGTAGCTGATTTACCAGGTTTACATATAGGATACTTTTGATTACGATATTTTGCACTATTGAAAAATGGCGACTATTTTCATATTTCCATTTCAAATAAACACAGAACGCTATGATATAGCAACCTTTTGATGGCACTACGAGCTTTAAAATTTAATTTTCTATCCGAATTGTCCTTACCACTTTTCGTGTATCTCCAACGGTTAGCCAGTTAAACCTACATTTGTGACGTCACTACACCCTTTGGTTTAAAAATTTCATATTTTCATCATCTTACTAATATATAAAAATGAGATGGTGTGTGTCTGTCTTTCTGTCTGTCTGTCTGTCTGTCTGTTACTCAATAACACAAGAACCACTGGTCCGATTTAAATGAAATTTTGCATGGATGTAGCTGATTTACCAGGTTTACATATAGGATACTTTTGATTACGATATTTTGCACTATTGAAAAATTGCGACTATTTTCATATTTCCACTTCAAAAAAAAACAGAACGCTAAGATATAGCAACCGTTTGATGGCACTACGAGCTTTAAAATTTAATTTTCTATCCGAAATGTCCTTACCACTTTTCGTGAATCTCCAACGGTTAGCGAGTTAAACCTACATTTCTGACGTCACTACACCCTTTGGTTTAAAAATTTCATATTTCCATCATCTTACTAATATATAAAAATGCGATGGTGTGTGTCTGTCTTTCTGTCTGTCTGTCTGTCTGTCTGTTACTCAATAACGCAAGAACCACTGGTCCGATTTAAATGAAATTTTGCATGGATGTAGCTGATTTACCAGGTTTACATATAGGATACTTTTGATTACGATATTTTGCACTATTGAAAAATGGCGACTATTTTCATATTTCCACTTCAAATAAAAACAGAACGCTAATATATACCAACCTTTTGATGGCACTACGAGCTTTAAAATTTAATTTTCTATCCGAAATGTCCTTACCACTTTTCGTGTATCTCCAACGGTTAGCGAGTTAAACCTACATTTCTGACGTCACTACACCCTTTGGTTTAAAAATTTCATATTTCCATCATCTTACTAATATATAAAAATGCGATGGTGTGTGTCTGTCTTTCTGTCTGTCTGTCTGTCTGTCTGTTACTCAATAACACAAGAACCACTGGTCCGATTTAAATGAAATTTTGCATGGATGTAGCTGATTTACCAGGTTTACATATAGGATACTTTTGATTACGATATTTTGCACTATTGAAAAATGGCGACTATTTTCATATTTCCATTTCAAATAAACACAGAACGCTAAGATATAGCAACCTTTTGATGGCACTACGAGCTTTAAAATTTAATTTTCTATCCGAATTGTCTTTACCACTTTTCGTGTATCTCCAACGGTTAGCCAGTTAAACCTACATTTGTGACGTCACTACACCCTTTGGTTTAAAAATTTCATATTTTCATCATCTTACTAATATATAAAAATGAGATGGTGTGTGTCTGTCTTTCTGTCTGTCTGTCTGTCTGTCTGTTACTCAATAACACAAGAACCACTGGTCCGATTTAAATGAAATTTTGCATGGATGTAGCTGATTTACCAGGTTTACATATAGGATACTTTTGATTACGATATTTTGCACTATTGAAAAATGGCGACTATTTTCATATTTCCATTTCAAATAAACACAGAACGCTAAGATATAGCAACCTTTTGATGGCACTACGAGCTTTAAAATTTAATTTTCTATCCGAATTGTCCTTACCACTTTTCGTGTATCTCCAACGGTTAGCCAGTTAAACCTACATTTGTGACGTCACTACACCCTTTGGTTTAAAAATTTCATATTTTCATCATCTTACTAATATATAAAAATGAGATGGTGTGTGTCTGTCTTTCTGTCTGTCTGTCTGTCTGTCTGTTACTCAATAACACAAGAACCACTGGTCCGATTTAAATGAAATTTTGCATGGATGTAGCTGATTTACCAGGTTTACATATAGGATACTTTTGATTACGATATTTTGCACTATTGAAAAATTGCGACTATTTTCATATTTCCATTTCAAATAAAAACAGAACGCTAAGATATAGCAACCTTTTGATGGCACTACGAGCTTTAAAATTTAATTTTCTATCCGAAATGTCCTTACCACTTTTCGGGTATCTCCAACGGTTAGCGAGTTAAACCTACATTTCTGACGTCACTACACCCTTTGGTTTAAAAATTTCATATTTCCATCATCTTACTAATATATCAAAATGAGATTGTGTGTGTCTGTCTTTCTGTCTGTCGGTTTGTCTGTCTGTTGCTCAATAACACAAGAACCACTGGTCCGATTTAAATGAAATTTTGCATGGATGTAGCTGATTTACCAGGTTTACATATAGGATACTTTTGATTACGATATTTTGCACTTTTGAAAAATGGCGACCATTTTCATATTTCCACTTCAAATAAAAACAGAACGCTAAGATATAGCAACCGTTTGATGGCACTACGAGCTTTAAAATTTAATTTTCTATCCGAAATGTCCTTACCACTTTTCGTGAATCTCCAACGGTTAGCGAGTTAAACCTACATTTCTGACGTCACTACACCCTTTGGTTTAAAAATTTCATATTTCCATCATCTTACTAATATATAAAAATGCGATGGTGTGTGTCTGTCTTTCTGTCTGTCTGTCTGTCTGTCTGTTACTCAATAACGCAAGAACCACTGGTCCGATTTAAATGAAATTTTGCATGGATGTAGCTGATTTACCAGGTTTACATATAGGATACTTTTGATTACGATATTTTGCACTATTGAAAAATGGCGACTATTTTCATATTTCCACTTCAAATAAAAACAGAACGCTAATATATACCAACCTTTTGATGGCACTACGAGCTTTAAAATTTAATTTTCTATCCGAAATGTCCTTACCACTTTTCGTGTATCTCCAACGGTTAGCGAGTTAAACCTACATTTCTGACGTCACTACACCCTTTGGTTTAAAAATTTCATATTTCCATCATCTTACTAATATATAAAAATGCGATGGTGTGTGTCTGTCTTTCTGTCTGTCTGTCTGTCTGTCTGTTACTCAATAACACAAGAACCACTGGTCCGATTTAAATGAAATTTTGCATGGATGTAGCTGATTTACCAGGTTTACATATAGGATACTTTTGATTACGATATTTTGCACTATTGAAAAATGGCGACTATTTTCATATTTCCATTTCAAATAAACACAGAACGCTAAGATATAGCAACCTTTTGATGGCACTACGAGCTTTAAAATTTAATTTTCTATCCGAATTGTCCTTACCACTTTTCGTGTATCTCCAACGGTTAGCCAGTTAAACCTACATTTGTGACGTCACTACACCCTTTGGTTTAAAAATTTCATATTTTCATCATCTTACTAATATATAAAAATGAGATGGTGTGTGTCTGTCTTTCTGTCTGTCTGTCTGTCTGTCTGTTACTCAATAACACAAGAACCACTGGTCCGATTTAAATGAAATTTTGCATGGATGTAGCTGATTTACCAGGTTTACATATAGGATACTTTTGATTACGATATTTTGCACTTTTGAAAAATGGCGACTATTTTCATATTTCCACTTCAAATAAAAACAGAACGCTAAGATATAGCAACCGTTTGATGGCACTACGAGCTTTAAAATTTAATTTTCTATCCGAAATGTCCTTACCACTTTTCGTGAATCTCCAACGGTTAGCGAGTTAAACCTACATTTCTGACGTCACTACACCCTTTGGTTTAAAAATTTCATATTTCCATCATCTTACTAATATATAAAAATGCGATGGTGTGTGTCTGTCTTTCTGTCTGTCTGTCTGTCTGTCTGTTACTCAATAACGCAAGAACCACTGGTCCGATTTAAATGAAATTTTGCATGGATGTAGCTGATTTACCAGGTTTACATATAGGATACTTTTGATTACGATATTTTGCACTTTTGAAAAATGGCGACTATTTTCATATTTCCACTTCAAATAAAAACAGAACGCTAAGATATAGCAACCGTTTGATGGCACTACGAGCTTTAAAATTTAATTTTCTATCCGAAATGTCCTTACCACTTTTCGTGAATCTCCAACGGTTAGCGAGTTAAACCTACATTTCTGACGTCACTACACCCTTTGGTTTAAAAATTTCATATTTCCATCATCTTACTAATATATAAAAATGCGATGGTGTGTGTCTGTCTTTCTGTCTGTCTGTCTGTCTGTCTGTTACTCAATAACGCAAGAACCACTGGTCCGATTTAAATGAAATTTTGCATGGATGTAGCTGATTTACCAGGTTTACATATAGGATACTTTTGATTACGATATTTTGCACTATTGAAAAATGGCGACTATTTTCATATTTCCACTTCAAATAAAAACAGAACGCTAAGATATAGCAACCGTTTGATGGCACTACGAGCTTTAAAATTTAATTTTCTATCCGAAATGTCCTTACCACTTTTCGTGAATCTCCAACGGTTAGCGAGTTAAACCTACATTTCTGACGTCACTACACCCTTTGGTTTAAAAATTTCATATTTCCATCATCTTACTAATATATAAAAATGCGATGGTGTGTGTCTGTCTTTCTGTCTGTCTGTCTGTCTGTCTGTTACTCAATAACGCAAGAACCACTGGTCCGATTTAAATGAAATTTTGCATGGATGTAGCTGATTTACCAGGTTTACATATAGGATACTTTTGATTACGATATTTTGCACTATTGAAAAATGGCGACTATTTTCATATTTCCACTTCAAATAAAAACAGAACGCTAATATATACCAACCTTTTGATGGCACTACGAGCTTTAAAATTTAATTTTCTATCCGAAATGTCCTTACCACTTTTCGTGTATCTCCAACGGTTAGCGAGTTAAACCTACATTTCTGACGTCACTACACCCTTTGGTTTAAAAATTTCATATTTCCATCATCTTACTAATATATAAAAATGCGATGGTGTGTGTCTGTCTTTCTGTCTGTCTGTCTGTCTGTCTGTTACTCAATAACACAAGAACCACTGGTCCGATTTAAATGAAATTTTGCATGGATGTAGCTGATTTACCAGGTTTACATATAGGATACTTTTGATTACGATATTTTGCACTATTGAAAAATGGCGACTATTTTCATATTTCCATTTCAAATAAACACAGAACGCTAAGATATAGCAACCTTTTGATGGCACTACGAGCTTTAAAATTTAATTTTCTATCCGAATTGTCTTTACCACTTTTCGTGTATCTCCAACGGTTAGCCAGTTAAACCTACATTTGTGACGTCACTACACCCTTTGGTTTAAAAATTTCATATTTTCATCATCTTACTAATATATAAAAATGAGATGGTGTGTGTCTGTCTTTCTGTCTGTCTGTCTGTCTGTCTGTTACTCAATAACACAAGAACCACTGGTCCGATTTAAATGAAATTTTGCATGGATGTAGCTGATTTACCAGGTTTACATATAGGATACTTTTGATTACGATATTTTGCACTATTGAAAAATGGCGACTATTTTCATATTTCCATTTCAAATAAACACAGAACGCTATGATATAGCAACCTTTTGATGGCACTACGAGCTTTAAAATTTAATTTTCTATCCGAATTGTCCTTACCACTTTTCGTGTATCTCCAACGGTTAGCCAGTTAAACCTACATTTGTGACGTCACTACACCCTTTGGTTTAAAAATTTCATATTTTCATCATCTTACTAATATATAAAAATGAGATGGTGTGTGTCTGTCTTTCTGTCTGTCTGTCTGTCTGTCTGTTACTCAATAACACAAGAACCACTGGTCCGATTTAAATGAAATTTTGCATGGATGTAGCTGATTTACCAGGTTTACATATAGGATACTTTTGATTACGATATTTTGCACTATTGAAAAATTGCGACTATTTTCATATTTCCACTTCAAATAAAAACAGAACGCTAAGATATAGCAACCGTTTGATGGCACTACGAGCTTTAAAATTTAATTTTCTATCCGAAATGTCCTTACCACTTTTCGTGAATCTCCAACGGTTAGCGAGTTAAACCTACATTTCTGACGTCACTACACCCTTTGGTTTAAAAATTTCATATTTCCATCATCTTACTAATATATAAAAATGCGATGGTGTGTGTCTGTCTTTCTGTCTGTCTGTCTGTCTGTCTGTTACTCAATAACGCAAGAACCACTGGTCCGATTTAAATGAAATTTTGCATGGATGTAGCTGATTTACCAGGTTTACATATAGGATACTTTTGATTACGATATTTTGCACTATTGAAAAATGGCGACTATTTTCATATTTCCACTTCAAATAAAAACAGAACGCTAATATATACCAACCTTTTGATGGCACTACGAGCTTTAAAATTTAATTTTCTATCCGAAATGTCCTTACCACTTTTCGTGTATCTCCAACGGTTAGCGAGTTAAACCTACATTTCTGACGTCACTACACCCTTTGGTTTAAAAATTTCATATTTCCATCATCTTACTAATATATAAAAATGCGATGGTGTGTGTCTGTCTTTCTGTCTGTCTGTCTGTCTGTCTGTTACTCAATAACACAAGAACCACTGGTCCGATTTAAATGAAATTTTGCATGGATGTAGCTGATTTACCAGGTTTACATATAGGATACTTTTGATTACGATATTTTGCACTATTGAAAAATGGCGACTATTTTCATATTTCCATTTCAAATAAACACAGAACGCTAAGATATAGCAACCTTTTGATGGCACTACGAGCTTTAAAATTTAATTTTCTATCCGAATTGTCTTTACCACTTTTCGTGTATCTCCAACGGTTAGCCAGTTAAACCTACATTTGTGACGTCACTACACCCTTTGGTTTAAAAATTTCATATTTTCATCATCTTACTAATATATAAAAATGAGATGGTGTGTGTCTGTCTTTCTGTCTGTCTGTCTGTCTGTCTGTTACTCAATAACACAAGAACCACTGGTCCGATTTAAATGAAATTTTGCATGGATGTAGCTGATTTACCAGGTTTACATATAGGATACTTTTGATTACGATATTTTGCACTATTGAAAAATGGCGACTATTTTCATATTTCCATTTCAAATAAACACAGAACGCTAAGATATAGCAACCTTTTGATGGCACTACGAGCTTTAAAATTTAATTTTCTATCCGAATTGTCCTTACCACTTTTCGTGTATCTCCAACGGTTAGCCAGTTAAACCTACATTTGTGACGTCACTACACCCTTTGGTTTAAAAATTTCATATTTTCATCATCTTACTAATATATAAAAATGAGATGGTGTGTGTCTGTCTTTCTGTCTGTCTGTCTGTCTGTCTGTTACTCAATAACACAAGAACCACTGGTCCGATTTAAATGAAATTTTGCATGGATGTAGCTGATTTACCAGGTTTACATATAGGATACTTTTGATTACGATATTTTGCACTATTGAAAAATTGCGACTATTTTCATATTTCCATTTCAAATAAAAACAGAACGCTAAGATATAGCAACCTTTTGAAGGCACTACGAGCTTTAAAATTTAATTTTCTATCCGAAATGTCCTTACCACTTTTCGGGTATCTCCAACGGTTAGCGAGTTAAACCTACATTTCTGACGTCACTACACCCTTTGGTTTAAAAATTTCATATTTCCATCATCTTACTAATATATCAAAATGAGATTGTGTGTGTCTGTCTTTCTGTCTGTCGGTTTGTCTGTCTGTTGCTCAATAACACAAGAACCACTGGTCCGATTTAAATGAAATTTTGCATGGATGTAGCTGATTTACCAGGTTTACATATAGGATACTTTTGATTACGATATTTTGCACTTTTGAAAAATGGCGACCATTTTCATATTTCCACTTCAAATAAAAACAGAACGCTAAGATATAGCAACCGTTTGATGGCACTACGAGCTTTAAAATTTAATTTTCTATCCGAAATGTCCTTACCACTTTTCGTGAATCTCCAACGGTTAGCGAGTTAAACCTACATTTCTGACGTCACTACACCCTTTGGTTTAAAAATTTCATATTTCCATCATCTTACTAATATATAAAAATGCGATGGTGTGTGTCTGTCTTTCTGTCTGTCTGTCTGTCTGTCTGTTACTCAATAACGCAAGAACCACTGGTCCGATTTAAATGAAATTTTGCATGGATGTAGCTGATTTACCAGGTTTACATATAGGATACTTTTGATTACGATATTTTGCACTATTGAAAAATGGCGACTATTTTCATATTTCCACTTCAAATAAAAACAGAACGCTAATATATACCAACCTTTTGATGGCACTACGAGCTTTAAAATTTAATTTTCTATCCGAAATGTCCTTACCACTTTTCGTGTATCTCCAACGGTTAGCGAGTTAAACCTACATTTCTGACGTCACTACACCCTTTGGTTTAAAAATTTCATATTTCCATCATCTTACTAATATATAAAAATGCGATGGTGTGTGTCTGTCTTTCTGTCTGTCTGTCTGTCTGTCTGTTACTCAATAACACAAGAACCACTGGTCCGATTTAAATGAAATTTTGCATGGATGTAGCTGATTTACCAGGTTTACATATAGGATACTTTTGATTACGATATTTTGCACTATTGAAAAATGGCGACTATTTTCATATTTCCATTTCAAATAAACACAGAACGCTAAGATATAGCAACCTTTTGATGGCACTACGAGCTTTAAAATTTAATTTTCTATCCGAATTGTCCTTACCACTTTTCGTGTATCTCCAACGGTTAGCCAGTTAAACCTACATTTGTGACGTCACTACACCCTTTGGTTTAAAAATTTCATATTTTCATCATCTTACTAATATATAAAAATGAGATGGTGTGTGTCTGTCTTTCTGTCTGTCTGTCTGTCTGTCTGTTACTCAATAACACAAGAACCACTGGTCCGATTTAAATGAAATTTTGCATGGATGTAGCTGATTTACCAGGTTTACATATAGGATACTTTTGATTACGATATTTTGCACTTTTGAAAAATGGCGACTATTTTCATATTTCCACTTCAAATAAAAACAGAACGCTAAGATATAGCAACCGTTTGATGGCACTACGAGCTTTAAAATTTAATTTTCTATCCGAAATGTCCTTACCACTTTTCGTGAATCTCCAACGGTTAGCGAGTTAAACCTACATTTCTGACGTCACTACACCCTTTGGTTTAAAAATTTCATATTTCCATCATCTTACTAATATATAAAAATGCGATGGTGTGTGTCTGTCTTTCTGTCTGTCTGTCTGTCTGTCTGTTACTCAATAACGCAAGAACCACTGGTCCGATTTAAATGAAATTTTGCATGGATGTAGCTGATTTACCAGGTTTACATATAGGATACTTTTGATTACGATATTTTGCACTATTGAAAAATGGCGACTATTTTCATATTTCCACTTCAAATAAAAACAGAACGCTAAGATATAGCAACCGTTTGATGGCACTACGAGCTTTAAAATTTAATTTTCTATCCGAAATGTCCTTACCACTTTTCGTGAATCTCCAACGGTTAGCGAGTTAAACCTACATTTCTGACGTCACTACACCCTTTGGTTTAAAAATTTCATATTTCCATCATCTTACTAATATATAAAAATGCGATGGTGTGTGTCTGTCTTTCTGTCTGTCTGTCTGTCTGTCTGTTACTCAATAACACAAGAACCACTGGTCCGATTTAAATGAAATTTTGCATGGATGTAGCTGATTTACCAGGTTTACATATAGGATACTTTTGATTACGATATTTTGCACTATTGAAAAATGGCGACTATTTTCATATTTCCATTTCAAATAAACACAGAACGCTAAGATATAGCAACCTTTTGATGGCACTACGAGCTTTAAAATTTAATTTTCTATCCGAATTGTCTTTACCACTTTTCGTGTATCTCCAACGGTTAGCCAGTTAAACCTACATTTGTGACGTCACTACACCCTTTGGTTTAAAAATTTCATATTTTCATCATCTTACTAATATATAAAAATGAGATGGTGTGTGTCTGTCTTTCTGTCTGTCTGTCTGTCTGTCTGTTACTCAATAACACAAGAACCACTGGTCCGATTTAAATGAAATTTTGCATGGATGTAGCTGATTTACCAGGTTTACATATAGGATACTTTTGATTACGATATTTTGCACTATTGAAAAATGGCGACTATTTTCATATTTCCATTTCAAATAAACACAGAACGCTAAGATATAGCAACCTTTTGATGGCACTACGAGCTTTAAAATTTAATTTTCTATCCGAATTGTCCTTACCACTTTTCGTGTATCTCCAACGGTTAGCCAGTTAAACCTACATTTGTGACGTCACTACACCCTTTGGTTTAAAAATTTCATATTTTCATCATCTTACTAATATATAAAAATGAGATGGTGTGTGTCTGTCTTTCTGTCTGTCTGTCTGTCTGTCTGTTACTCAATAACACAAGAACCACTGGTCCGATTTAAATGAAATTTTGCATGGATGTAGCTGATTTACCAGGTTTACATATAGGATACTTTTGATTACGATATTTTGCACTATTGAAAAATTGCGACTATTTTCATATTTCCATTTCAAATAAAAACAGAACGCTAAGATATAGCAACCTTTTGATGGCACTACGAGCTTTAAAATTTAATTTTCTATCCGAAATGTCCTTACCACTTTTCGGGTATCTCCAACGGTTAGCGAGTTAAACCTACATTTCTGACGTCACTACACCCTTTGGTTTAAAAATTTCATATTTCCATCATCTTACTAATATATCAAAATGAGATTGTGTGTGTCTGTCTTTCTGTCTGTCGGTTTGTCTGTCTGTTGCTCAATAACACAAGAACCACTGGTCCGATTTAAATGAAATTTTGCATGGATGTAGCTGATTTACCAGGTTTACATATAGGATACTTTTGATTACGATATTTTGCACTTTTGAAAAATGGCGACCATTTTCATATTTCCACTTCAAATAAAAACAGAACGCTAAGATATAGCAACCGTTTGATGGCACTACGAGCTTTAAAATTTAATTTTCTATCCGAAATGTCCTTACCACTTTTCGTGAATCTCCAACGGTTAGCGAGTTAAACCTACATTTCTGACGTCACTACACCCTTTGGTTTAAAAATTTCATATTTCCATCATCTTACTAATATATAAAAATGCGATGGTGTGTGTCTGTCTTTCTGTCTGTCTGTCTGTCTGTCTGTTACTCAATAACGCAAGAACCACTGGTCCGATTTAAATGAAATTTTGCATGGATGTAGCTGATTTACCAGGTTTACATATAGGATACTTTTGATTACGATATTTTGCACTATTGAAAAATGGCGACTATTTTCATATTTCCACTTCAAATAAAAACAGAACGCTAATATATACCAACCTTTTGATGGCACTACGAGCTTTAAAATTTAATTTTCTATCCGAAATGTCCTTACCACTTTTCGTGTATCTCCAACGGTTAGCGAGTTAAACCTACATTTCTGACGTCACTACACCCTTTGGTTTAAAAATTTCATATTTCCATCATCTTACTAATATATAAAAATGCGATGGTGTGTGTCTGTCTTTCTGTCTGTCTGTCTGTCTGTCTGTTACTCAATAACACAAGAACCACTGGTCCGATTTAAATGAAATTTTGCATGGATGTAGCTGATTTACCAGGTTTACATATAGGATACTTTTGATTACGATATTTTGCACTATTGAAAAATGGCGACTATTTTCATATTTCCATTTCAAATAAACACAGAACGCTAAGATATAGCAACCTTTTGATGGCACTACGAGCTTTAAAATTTAATTTTCTATCCGAATTGTCCTTACCACTTTTCGTGTATCTCCAACGGTTAGCCAGTTAAACCTACATTTGTGACGTCACTACACCCTTTGGTTTAAAAATTTCATATTTTCATCATCTTACTAATATATAAAAATGAGATGGTGTGTGTCTGTCTTTCTGTCTGTCTGTCTGTCTGTCTGTTACTCAATAACACAAGAACCACTGGTCCGATTTAAATGAAATTTTGCATGGATGTAGCTGATTTACCAGGTTTACATATAGGATACTTTTGATTACGATATTTTGCACTTTTGAAAAATGGCGACTATTTTCATATTTCCACTTCAAATAAAAACAGAACGCTAAGATATAGCAACCGTTTGATGGCACTACGAGCTTTAAAATTTAATTTTCTATCCGAAATGTCCTTACCACTTTTCGTGAATCTCCAACGGTTAGCGAGTTAAACCTACATTTCTGACGTCACTACACCCTTTGGTTTAAAAATTTCATATTTCCATCATCTTACTAATATATAAAAATGCGATGGTGTGTGTCTGTCTTTCTGTCTGTCTGTCTGTCTGTCTGTTACTCAATAACGCAAGAACCACTGGTCCGATTTAAATGAAATTTTGCATGGATGTAGCTGATTTACCAGGTTTACATATAGGATACTTTTGATTACGATATTTTGCACTATTGAAAAATGGCGACTATTTTCATATTTCCACTTCAAATAAAAACAGAACGCTAAGATATAGCAACCGTTTGATGGCACTACGAGCTTTAAAATTTAATTTTCTATCCGAAATGTCCTTACCACTTTTCGTGAATCTCCAACGGTTAGCGAGTTAAACCTACATTTCTGACGTCACTACACCCTTTGGTTTAAAAATTTCATATTTCCATCATCTTACTAATATATAAAAATGCGATGGTGTGTGTCTGTCTTTCTGTCTGTCTGTCTGTCTGTCTGTTACTCAATAACGCAAGAACCACTGGTCCGATTTAAATGAAATTTTGCATGGATGTAGCTGATTTACCAGGTTTACATATAGGATACTTTTGATTACGATATTTTGCACTATTGAAAAATGGCGACTATTTTCATATTTCCACTTCAAATAAAAACAGAACGCTAATATATACCAACCTTTTGATGGCACTACGAGCTTTAAAATTTAATTTTCTATCCGAAATGTCCTTACCACTTTTCGTGTATCTCCAACGGTTAGCGAGTTAAACCTACATTTCTGACGTCACTACACCCTTTGGTTTAAAAATTTCATATTTCCATCATCTTACTAATATATAAAAATGCGATGGTGTGTGTCTGTCTTTCTGTCTGTCTGTCTGTCTGTCTGTTACTCAATAACACAAGAACCACTGGTCCGATTTAAATGAAATTTTGCATGGATGTAGCTGATTTACCAGGTTTACATATAGGATACTTTTGATTACGATATTTTGCACTATTGAAAAATGGCGACTATTTTCATATTTCCATTTCAAATAAACACAGAACGCTAAGATATAGCAACCTTTTGATGGCACTACGAGCTTTAAAATTTAATTTTCTATCCGAATTGTCCTTACCACTTTTCGTGTATCTCCAACGGTTAGCCAGTTAAACCTACATTTGTGACGTCACTACACCCTTTGGTTTAAAAATTTCATATTTTCATCATCTTACTAATATATAAAAATGAGATGGTGTGTGTCTGTCTTTCTGTCTGTCTGTCTGTCTGTCTGTTACTCAATAACACAAGAACCACTGGTCCGATTTAAATGAAATTTTGCATGGATGTAGCTGATTTACCAGGTTTACATATAGGATACTTTTGATTACGATATTTTGCACTATTGAAAAATGGCGACTATTTTCATATTTCCATTTCAAATAAAAACAGAACGCTAAGATATAGCAACCTTTTGATGGCACTACGAGCTTTAAAATTTAATTTTCTATCCGAAATGTCCTTACCACTTTTCGTGTATCTCCAACGGTTAGCGAGTTAAACCTACATTTCTGACGTCACTACACCCTTTGGTTTAAAAATTTCATATTTCCATCATCTTACTAATATATCAAAATGAGATTGTGTGTGTCTGTCTTTCTGTCTGTCGGTTTGTCTGTCTGTTGCTCAATAACACAAGAACCACTGGTCCGATTTAAATGAAATTTTGCATGGATGTAGCTGATTTACCAGGTTTACATATAGGATACTTTTGATTACGATATTTTGCACTTTTGAAAAATGGCGACTATTTTCATATTTCCATTTCAAATAAAAACAGAACGCTAAGATATAGCAACCGTTTGATGGCACTACGAGCTTTAAAATTTAATTTTCTATCCGAAATGTCCTTACCACTTTTCGTGAATCTCCAACGGTTAGCGAGTTAAACCTACATTTCTGACGTCACTACACCCTTTGGTTTAAAAATTTCATATTTCCATCATCTTACTAATATATAAAAATGCGATGGTGTGTGTCTGTCTTTCTGTCTGTCTGTCTGTCTGTCTGTTACTCAATAACGCAAGAACCACTGGTCCGATTTAAATGAAATTTTGCATGGATGTAGCTGATTTACCAGGTTTACATATAGGATACTTTTGATTACGATATTTTGCACTATTGAAAAATGGCGACTATTTTCATATTTCCATTTCAAATAAAAACAGAACGCTAAGATATAGCAACCTCTTGATGGCACTACGAGCTTTAAAATTTAATTTTCTATCCGAAATGTCCTTACCACTTTTCGTGTATCTCCAACGGTTAGCGAGTTAAACCTACATTTGTGACGTCACTACACCCTTTGGTTTAAAAATTTCATATTTCCATCATCTTACTAATATATAATAATAAAAATGAGATGGTGTGTGTCTGTCTTTCTGTCTGTCTGTCTGTCTGTCTGTTACTCAATAACACAAGAACCACTGTTCCGATTTAAATGAAATTTTGCATGGATGTAGCTGATTTACCAGGTTTACATATAGGATACTTTTGATTACGATATTTTGCACTATTGAAAAATGGCGACTATTTTCATATTTCCATTTCAAATAAAAACAGAACGCTAAGATATAGCAACCTTTTGATGGCACTACGAGCTTTAAAATTTAATTTTCTATCCGAAATGTCCTTACCACTTTTCGTGTATCTCCAACGGTTAGCGAGTAAAACCTACATTTCTGACGTCACTACACCCTTTGGTTTAAAAATTTCATATTTCCATCATCTTACTAATATATAAAAATGCGATGGTGTGTGTCTGTCTTTCTGTCTGTCTGTCTGTCTGTCTGTTACTCAATAATACAAGAACCACTGGTCCGATTTAAATGAAATTTTGCATGGATGTAGCTGATTTACCAGGTTTACATATAGGATACTTTTGATTACGATATTTTGCACTATTGAAAAATGGCGACTATTTTCATATTTCCATTTCAAATAAACACAGAACGCTAAGATATAGCAACCTTTTGATGGCACTACGAGCTTTAAAATTTAATTTTCTATCCGAATTGTCCTTACCACTTTTCGTGTATCTCCAACGGTTAGCCAGTTAAACCTACATTTGTGACGTCACTACACCCTTTGGTTTAAAAATTTCATATTTTCATCATCTTACTAATATATAAAAATGAGATGGTGTGTGTCTGTCTTTCTGTCTGTCTGTCTGTCTGTCTGTTACTCAATAACACAAGAACCACTGGTCCGATTTAAATGAAATTTTGCATGGATGTAGCTGATTTACCAGGTTTACATATAGGATACTTTTGATTACGATATTTTGCACTATTGAAAAATGGCGACTATTTTCATATTTCCATTTCAAATAAAAACAGAACGCTAAGATATAGCAACCTTTTGATGGCACTACGAGCTTTAAAATTTAATTTTCTATCCGAAATGCCCTTACCACTTTTCGTGTATCTCCAACGGTTAGCCAGTTAAACCTACATTTGTGACGTCACTACACCCTTTGGTTTAAAAATTTCATATTTTCATCATCTTACTAATATATAAAAATTAGATGGTGTGTGTCTGTCTTTCTGTCTGTCTGTCTGTCTGTCTGTTACTCAATAACACAAGAACCACTGGTCCGATTTAAATGAAATTTTGCATGGATGTAGCTGATTTACCAGGTTTACATATAGGATACTTTTGATTACGATATTTTGCACTATTGAAAAATGGCGACTATTTTCATATTTCCATTTCAAATAAAAACAGAACGCTAAGATATAGCAACCTTTTGATGGCACTACGAGCTTTAAAATTTAATTTTCTATCCGAAATGTCCTTACCACTTTTCGTGTATCTCCAACGGTTAGCGAGTAAAACCTACATTTCTGACGTCACTACACCCTTTGGTTTAAAAATTTCATATTTCCATCATCTTACTAATATATAAAAATGCGATGGTGTGTGTCTGTCTTTCTGTCTGTCTGTCTGTCTGTCTGTTACTCAATAATACAAGAACCACTGGTCCGATTTAAATGAAATTTTGCATGGATGTAGCTGATTTACCAGGTTTACATATAGGATACTTTTGATTACGATATTTTGCACTATTGAAAAATGGCGACTATTTTCATATTTCCATTTCAAATAAACACAGAACGCTAAGATATAGCAACCTTTTGATGGCACTACGAGCTTTAAAATTTAATTTTCTATCCGAATTGTCCTTACCACTTTTCGTGTATCTCCAACGGTTAGCCAGTTAAACCTACATTTGTGACGTCACTACACCCTTTGGTTTAAAAATTTCATATTTTCATCATCTTACTAATATATAAAAATGAGATGGTGTGTGTCTGTCTTTCTGTCTGTCTGTCTGTCTGTCTGTTACTCAATAACACAAGAACCACTGGTCCGATTTAAATGAAATTTTGCATGGATGTAGCTGATTTACCAGGTTTACATATAGGATACTTTTGATTACGATATTTTGCACTTTTGAAAAATGGCGACTATTTTCATATTTCCACTTCAATTAAAAACAGAACGCTAAGATATAGCAACCGTTTGATGGCACTACGAGCTTTAAAATTTAATTTTCTATCCGAAATGTCCTTACCACTTTTCGTGAATCTCCTACGGTTAGCGAGTTAAACCTACATTTCTGACGTCACTACACCCTTTGGTTTAAAAATTTCATATTTCCATCATCTTACTAATATATAAAAATGCGATGGTGTGTGTCTGTCTTTCTGTCTGTCTGTCTGTCTGTCTGTTACTCAATAACGCAAGAACCACTGGTCCGATTTAAATGAAATTTTGCATGGATGTAGCTGATTTACCAGGTTTACATATAGGATACTTTTGATTACGATATTTTGCACTATTGAAAAATGGCGACTATTTTCATATTTCCATTTCAAATAAAAACAGAACGCTAAGATATAGCAACCTCTTGATGGCACTACGAGCTTTAAAATTTAATTTTCTATCCGAAATGTCCTTACCACTTTTCGTGTATCTCCAACGGTTAGCGAGTTAAACCTACATTTGTGACGTCACTACACCCTTTGGTTTAAAAATTTCATATTTCCATCATCTTACTAATATATAATAATAAAAATGAGATGGTGTGTGTCTGTCTTTCTGTCTGTCTGTCTGTCTGTCTGTTACTCAATAACACAAGAACCACTGTTCCGATTTAAATGAAATTTTGCATGGATGTAGCTGATTTACCAGGTTTACATATAGGATACTTTTGATTACGATATTTTGCACTATTGAAAAATGGCGACTATTTTCATATTTCCATTTCAAATAAAAACAGAACGCTAAGATATAGCAACCTTTTGATGGCACTACGAGCTTTAAAATTTAATTTTCTATCCGAAATGTCCTTACCACTTTTCGTGTATCTCCAACGGTTAGCGAGTAAAACCTACATTTCTGACGTCACTACACCCTTTGGTTTAAAAATTTCATATTTCCATCATCTTACTAATATATAAAAATGCGATGGTGTGTGTCTGTCTTTCTGTCTGTCTGTCTGTCTGTCTGTTACTCAATAATACAAGAACCACTGGTCCGATTTAAATGAAATTTTGCATGGATGTAGCTGATTTACCAGGTTTACATATAGGATACTTTTGATTACGATATTTTGCACTATTGAAAAATGGCGACTATTTTCATATTTCCATTTCAAATAAACACAGAACGCTAAGATATAGCAACCTTTTGATGGCACTACGAGCTTTAAAATTTAATTTTCTATCCGAATTGTCCTTACCACTTTTCGTGTATCTCCAACGGTTAGCCAGTTAAACCTACATTTGTGACGTCACTACACCCTTTGGTTTAAAAATTTCATATTTTCATCATCTTACTAATATATAAAAATGAGATGGTGTGTGTCTGTCTTTCTGTCTGTCTGTCTGTCTGTCTGTTACTCAATAACACAAGAACCACTGGTCCGATTTAAATGAAATTTTGCATGGATGTAGCTGATTTACCAGGTTTACATATAGGATACTTTTGATTACGATATTTTGCACTATTGAAAAATGGCGACTATTTTCATATTTCCATTTCAAATAAAAACAGAACGCTAAGATATAGCAACCTTTTGATGGCACTACGAGCTTTAAAATTTAATTTTCTATCCGAAATGCCCTTACCACTTTTCGTGTATCTCCAACGGTTAGCCAGTTAAACCTACATTTGTGACGTCACTACACCCTTTGGTTTAAAAATTTCATATTTTCATCATCTTACTAATATATAAAAATTAGATGGTGTGTGTCTGTCTTTCTGTCTGTCTGTCTGTCTGTCTGTTACTCAATAACACAAGAACCACTGGTCCGATTTAAATGAAATTTTGCATGGATGTAGCTGATTTACCAGGTTTACATATAGGATACTTTTGATTACGATATTTTGCACTATTGAAAAATGGCGACTATTTTCATATTTCCATTTCAAATAAAAACAGAACGCTAAGATATAGCAACCTTTTGATGGCACTACGAGCTTTAAAATTTAATTTTCTATCCGAAATGTCCTTACCACTTTTCGTGTATCTCCAACGGTTAGCGAGTAAAACCTACATTTCTGACGTCACTACACCCTTTGGTTTAAAAATTTCATATTTCCATCATCTTACTAATATATAAAAATGCGATGGTGTGTGTCTGTCTTTCTGTCTGTCTGTCTGTCTGTCTGTTACTCAATAATACAAGAACCACTGGTCCGATTTAAATGAAATTTTGCATGGATGTAGCTGATTTACCAGGTTTACATATAGGATACTTTTGATTACGATATTTTGCACTATTGAAAAATGGCGACTATTTTCATATTTCCATTTCAAATAAACACAGAACGCTAAGATATAGCAACCTTTTGATGGCACTACGAGCTTTAAAATTTAATTTTCTATCCGAATTGTCCTTACCACTTTTCGTGTATCTCCAACGGTTAGCCAGTTAAACCTACATTTGTGACGTCACTACACCCTTTGGTTTAAAAATTTCATATTTTCATCATCTTACTAATATATAAAAATGAGATGGTGTGTGTCTGTCTTTCTGTCTGTCTGTCTGTCTGTCTGTTACTCAATAACACAAGAACCACTGGTCCGATTTAAATGAAATTTTGCATGGATGTAGCTGATTTACCAGGTTTACATATAGGATACTTTTGATTACGATATTTTGCACTTTTGAAAAATGGCGACTATTTTCATATTTCCACTTCAAATAAAAACAGAACGCTAAGATATAGCAACCGTTTGATGGCACTACGAGCTTTAAAATTTAATTTTCTATCCGAAATGTCCTTACCACTTTTCGTGAATCTCCTACGGTTAGCGAGTTAAACCTACATTTCTGACGTCACTACACCCTTTGGTTTAAAAATTTCATATTTCCATCATCTTACTAATATATAAAAATGCGATGGTGTGTGTCTGTCTTTCTGTCTGTCTGTCTGTCTGTCTGTTACTCAATAACGCAAGAACCACTGGTCCGATTTAAATGAAATTTTGCATGGATGTAGCTGATTTACCAGGTTTACATATAGGATACTTTTGATTACGATATTTTGCACTATTGAAAAATGGCGACTATTTTCATATTTCCACTTCAAATAAAAACAGAACGCTAAGATATAGCAACCGTTTGATGGCACTATGAGCTTTAAAATTTAATTTTCTATCCGAAATGTCCTTACCACTTTTCGTGAATCTCCAACGGTTAGCGAGTTAAACCTACATTTCTGACGTCACTACACCCTTTGGTTTAAAAATTTCATATTTCCATCATCTTACTAATATATAAAAATGCGATGGTGTGTGTCTGTCTTTCTGTCTGTCTGTCTGTCTGTCTGTTACTCAATAACGCAAGAACCACTGGTCCGATTTAAATGAAATTTTGCATGGATGTAGCTGATTTACCAGGTTTACATATAGGATACTTTTGATTACGATATTTTGCACTATTGAAAAATGGCGACTATTTTCATATTTCCATTTCAAATAAAAACAGAACGCTAAGATATAGCAACCTCTTGATGGCACTACGAGCTTTAAAATTTAATTTTCTATCCGAAATGTCCTTACCACTTTTCGTGTATCTCCAACGGTTAGCGAGTTAAACCTACATTTGTGACGTCACTACACCCTTTGGTTTAAAAATTTCATATTTCCATCATCTTACTAATATATAATAATAAAAATGAGATGGTGTGTGTCTGTCTTTCTGTCTGTCTGTCTGTCTGTCTGTTACTCAATAACACAAGAACCACTGTTCCGATTTAAATGAAATTTTGCATGGATGTAGCTGATTTACCAGGTTTACATATAGGATACTTTTGATTACGTTATTTTGCACTATTGAAAAATGGCGACTATTTTCATATTTTCATTTCAAATAAAAACAGAACGCTAAGATATAGCAACCTTTTGATGGCACTACGAGCTTTAAAATTTAATTTTCTATCCGAAATGTCCTTACCACTTTTCGTGTATCTCCAACGGTTAGCGAGTAAAACCTACATTTCTGACGTCACTACACCCTTTGGTTTAAAAATTTCATATTTCCATCATCTTACTAATATATAAAAATGCGATGGTGTGTGTCTGTCTTTCTGTCTGTCTGTCTGTCTGTCTGTTACTCAATAACACAAGAACCACTGGTCCGATTTAAATGAAATTTTGCATGGATGTAGCTGATTTACCAGGTTTACATATAGGATACTTTTGATTACGATATTTTGCACTATTGAAAAATGGCGACTATTTTCATATTTCCATTTCAAATAAACACAGAACGCTAAGATATAGCAACCTTTTGATGGCACTACGAGCTTTAAAATTTAATTTTCTATCCGAATTGTCCTTACCACTTTTCGTGTATCTCCAACGGTTAGCCAGTTAAACCTACATTTGTGACGTCACTACACCCTTTGGTTTAAAAATTTCATATTTTCATCATCTTACTAATATATAAAAATGAGATGGTGTGTGTCTGTCTTTCTGTCTGTCTGTCTGTCTGTCTGTTACTCAATAACACAAGAACCACTGGTCCGATTTAAATGAAATTTTGCATGGATGTAGCTGATTTACCAGGTTTACATATAGGATACTTTTGATTACGATATTTTGCACTATTGAAAAATGGCGACTATTTTCATATTTCCATTTCAAATAAAAACAGAACGCTAAGATATAGCAACCTTTTGATGGCACTACGAGCTTTAAAATTTAATTTTCTATCCGAAATGTCCTTACCACTTTTCGTGTATCTCCAACGGTTAGCCAGTTAAACCTACATTTGTGACGTCACTACACCCTTTGGTTTAAAAATTTCATATTTTCATCATCTTACTAATATATAAAAATTAGATGGTGTGTGTCTGTCTTTCTGTCTGTCTGTCTGTCTGTCTGTTACTCAATAACACAAGAACCACTGGTCCGATTTAAATGAAATTTTGCATGGATGTAGCGGATTTACCAGGTTTACATATAGGATACTTTTGATTACGATATTTTGCACTATTGAAAAATGGCGACTATTTTCATATTTCCATTTCAAATAAAAACAGAACGCTAATATATAGCAACCTTTTGATGGCACTACGAGCTTTAAAATTTAATTTTCTATCCGAAATGTCCTTACCACTTTTCGTGTATCTCCAACGGTTAGCGAGTTAAACCTACATTTCTGACGTCACTACACCCTTTGGTTTAAAAATTTCATATTTCCATCATCTTACTAATATATAAAAATGCGATGGTGTGTGTCTGTCTTTCTGTCTGTCTGTCTGTCTGTCTGTTACTCAATAACACAAGAACCACTGGTCCGATTTAAATGAAATTTTGCATGGATGTAGCTGATTTACCAGGTTTACATATAGGATAGTTTGATTACGATATTTTGCACTATTGAAAAATGGCGACTATTTTCATATTTCCATATCAAATAAAAACAGAACGCTAAGATATAGCAACCTTTTGTTGGCACTACGAGCTTTAAAATTTAATTTTCTATCCGAATTGTCCTTACCACTTTTCGTGTATCTCCAACGGTTAGCCAGTTAAACCTACATTTGTGACGTCACTACACCCTTTGGTTTAAAAATTTCATATTTTCATCATCTTACTAATATATAAAAATGAGATGGTGTGTGTCTGTCTTTCTGTCTGTCTGTCTGTCTGTCTGTCTGTTACTCAATAACGCAAGAACCACTGGTCCGATTAAAATGAAATTTTGCATGGATGTAGCTGATTTACCAGGTTTACATATAGGATACTTTTGATTACGATATTTTGCACTATTGACAAAATGGCGACTATTTTCATATTTCCATTTCAAATAAAAACAGAACGCTAAGATATAGCAACTTTTTGATGGCACTACGAGCTTTAAAATTTAATTTTCTATCCGAAATGTCCTTACCACTTTTCGTGTATCTCCAACGGTTAGCGAGTAAAACCTACATTTCTGACGTCACTACACCCTTTGGTTTAAAAATTTCATATTTCCATCATCTTACTAATATATAAAAATGCGATGGTGTGTGTCTGTCTTTCTGTCTGTCTGTCTGTCTGTCTGTCTGTTACTCAATAACACAAGAACCACTGGTCCGATTTAAATGAAATTTTGCATGGATGTAGCTGATTTACCAGGTTTACATATAGGATACTTTTGATTACGATATTTTGCACTATTGAAAAATGGCGACTATTTTCATATTTCCATTTCAAATAAAAACAGAACGCTAAGATATAGCAACCGTTTGATGGCACTACGAGCTTTAAAATTTAATTTTCTATCCGAAATGTCCTTACCACTTTTCGTGAATCTCCAACGGTTAGCGAGTTAAACCTACATTTCTGACGTCACTACACCCTTTGGTTTAAAAATTTCATATTTCCATCATCTTACTAATATATAAAAATGCGATGGTGTGTGTCTGTCTTTCTGTCTGTCTGTCTGTCTGTCTGTTACTCAATAACGCAAGAACCACTGGTCCGATTTAAATGAAATTTTGCATGGATGTAGCTGATTTACCAGGTTTACATATAGGATACTTTTGATTACGATATTTTGCACTATTGAAAAATGGCGACTATTTTCATATTTCCATTTCAAATAAAAACAGAACGCTAAGATATAGCAACCTCTTGATGGCACTACGAGCTTTAAAATTTAATTTTCTATCCGAAATGTCCTTACCACTTTTCGTGTATCTCCAACGGTTAGCGAGTTAAACCTACATTTGTGACGTCACTACACCCTTTGGTTTAAAAATTTCATATTTCCATCATCTTACTAATATATAGTAATAAAAAAGAGATGGTGTGTGTCTGTCTTTCTGTCTGTCTGTCTGTCTGTCTGTTACTCAATAACACAAGAACCACTGTTCCGATTTAAATGAAATTTTGCATGGATGTAGCTGATTTACCAGGTTTACATATAGGATACTTTTGATTACGATATTTTGCACTATTGAAAAATGGCGACTATTTTCATATTTCCATTTCAAATAAAAACAGAACGCTAAGATATAGCAACCTTTTGATGGCACTACGAGCTTTAAAATTTAATTTTCTATCCGAAATGTCCTTACCACTTTTCGTGTATCTCCAACGGTTAGCGAGTAAAACCTACATTTCTGACGTCACTACACCCTTTGGTTTAAAAATTTCATATTTCCATCATCTTACTAATATATAAAAATGCGATGGTGTGTGTCTGTCTTTCTGTCTGTCTGTCTGTCTGTCCGTCTGTTACTCAATAACACAAGAACCACTGGTCCGATTTAAATGAAATTTTGCATGGATGTAGCTGATTTACCAGGTTTACATATAGGATACTTTTGATTACGATATTTTGCACTATTGAAAAATGGCGACTATTTTCATATTTCCATTTCAAATAAAAACAGAACGCTAAGATATAGCAACCGTTTGATGGCACTACGAGCTTTAAAATTTAATTTTCTATCCGAAATGTCCTTACCACTTTTCGTGAATCTCCAACGGTTAGCGAGTTAAACCTACATTTCTGACGTCACTACACCCTTTGGTTTAAAAATTTCATATTTCCATCATCTTACTAATATATAAAAATGCGATGGTGTGTGTCTGTCTTTCTGTCTGTCTGTCTGTCTGTCTGTTACTCAATAACGCAAGAACCACTGGTCCGATTTAAATGAAATTTTGCATGGATGTAGCTGATTTACCAGGTTTACATATAGGATACTTTTGATTACGATATTTTGCACTATTGAAAAATGGCGACTATTTTCATATTTCCATTTCAAATAAAAACAGAACGCTAAGATATAGCAACCTCTTGATGGCACTACGAGCTTTAAAATTTAATTTTCTATCCGAAATGTCCTTACCACTTTTCGTGTATCTCCAACGGTTAGCGAGTTAAACCTACATTTGTGACGTCACTACACCCTTTGGTTTAAAAATTTCATATTTCCATCATCTTACTAATATATAGTAATAAAAAAGAGATGGTGTGTGTCTGTCTTTCTGTCTGTCTGTCTGTCTGTCTGTTACTCAATAACACAAGAACCACTGTTCCGATTTAAATGAAATTTTGCATGGATGTAGCTGATTTACCAGGTTTACATATAGGATACTTTTGATTACGATATTTTGCACTATTGAAAAATGGCGACTATTTTCATATTTCCATTTCAAATAAAAACAGAACGCTAAGATATAGCAACCTTTTGATGGCACTACGAGCTTTAAAATTTAATTTTCTATCCGAAATGTCCTTACCACTTTTCGTGTATCTCCAACGGTTAGCGAGTAAAACCTACATTTCTGACGTCACTACACCCTTTGGTTTAAAAATTTCATATTTCCATCATCTTACTAATATATAAAAATGCGATGGTGTGTGTCTGTCTTTCTGTCTGTCTGTCTGTCTGTCCGTCTGTTACTCAATAACACAAGAACCACTGGTCCGATTTAAATGAAATTTTGCATGGATGTAGCTGATTTACCAGGTTTACATATAGGATACTTTTGATTACGATATTTTGCACTATTGAAAAATGGCGACTATTTTCATATTTCCATTTCAAATAAAAACAGAACGCTAAGATATAGCAACCGTTTGATGGCACTACGAGCTTTAAAATTTAATTTTCTATCCGAAATGTCCTTACCACTTTTCGTGAATCTCCAACGGTTAGCGAGTTAAACCTACATTTCTGACGTCACTACACCCTTTGGTTTAAAAATTTCATATTTCCATCATCTTACTAATATATAAAAATGCGATGGTGTGTGTCTGTCTTTCTGTCTGTCTGTCTGTCTGTCTGTTACTCAATAACGCAAGAACCACTGGTCCGATTTAAATGAAATTTTGCATGGATGTAGCTGATTTACCAGGTTTACATATAGGATACTTTTGATTACGATATTTTGCACTATTGAAAAATGGCGACTATTTTCATATTTCCATTTCAAATAAAAACAGAACGCTAAGATATAGCAACCTCTTGATGGCACTACGAGCTTTAAAATTTAATTTTCTATCCGAAATGTCCTTACCACTTTTCGTGTATCTCCAACGGTTAGCGAGTTAAACCTACATTTGTGACGTCACTACACCCTTTGGTTTAAAAATTTCATATTTCCATCATCTTACTAATATATAATAATAAAAATGAGATGGTGTGTGTCTGTCTTTCTGTCTGTCTGTCTGTCTGTCTGTTACTCAATAACACAAGAACCACTGTTCCGATTTAAATGAAATTTTGCATGGATGTAGCTGATTTACCAGGTTTACATATAGGATACTTTTGATTACGATATTTTGCACTATTGAAAAATGGCGACTATTTTCATATTTCCATTTCAAATAAAAACAGAACGCTAAGATATAGCAACCTTTTGATGGCACTACGAGCTTTAAAATTTAATGTTCTATCCGAAATGTCCTTACCACTTTTCGTGTATCTCCAACGGTTAGCCAGTTAAACCTACATTTGTGACGTCACTACACCCTTTGGTTTAAAAATTTCATATTTTCATCATCTTACTAATATATAAAAATTAGATGGTGTGTGTCTGTCTTTCTGTCTGTCTGTCTGTCTGTCTGTTACTCAATAACACAAGAACCACTGGTCCGATTTAAATGAAATTTTGCATGGATGTAGCTGATTTACCAGGTTTACATATAGGATACTCTTGATTACGATATTTTGCACTATTGAAAAATGGCGACTATTTTCATATTTCCATTTCAAATAAAAACAGAACGCTAAGATATAGCAACCGTTTGATGGCACTACGAGCTTTAAAATTTAATTTTCTATCCGAAATGTCCTTACCACTTTTCGTGAATCTCCAACGGTTAGCGAGTTAAACCTACATTTCTGACGTCACTACACCCTTTGGTTTAAAAATTTCATATTTCCATCATCTTACTAATATATAAAAATGCGATGGTGTGTGTCTGTCTTTCTGTCTGTCTGTCTGTCTGTCTGTTACTCAATAACGCAAGAACCACTGGTCCGATTTAAATGAAATTTTGCATGGATGTAGCTGATTTACCAGGTTTACATATAGGATACTTTTGATTACGATATTTTGCACTATTGAAAAATGGCGACTATTTTCATATTTCCATTTCAAATAAAAACAGAACGCTAAGATATAGCAACCTCTTGATGGCACTACGAGCTTTAAAATTTAATTTTCTATCCGAAATGTCCTTACCACTTTTCGTGTATCTCCAACGGTTAGCGAGTTAAACCTACATTTGTGACGTCACTACACCCTTTGGTTTAAAAATTTCATATTTCCATCATCTTACTAATATATAGTAATAAAAATGAGATGGTGTGTGTCTGTCTTTCTGTCTGTCTGTCTGTCTGTCTGTTACTCAATAACACAAGAACCACTGTTCCGATTTAAATGAAATTTTGCATGGATGTAGCTGATTTACCAGGTTTACATATAGGATACTTTTGATTACGATATTTTGCACTATTGAAAAATGGCGACTATTTTCATATTTCCATTTCAAATAAAAACAGAACGCTAAGATATAGCAACTTTTTGATGGCACTACGAGATTTAAAATTTAATTTTCTATCCGAAATGTCCTTACCACTTTTCGTGTATCTCCAACGGTTAGCGAGTTAAGCCTACATTTGTGACGTCACTACACCCTTTGGTTTAAAAATTTCATATTTCCATCATCTTACTAATATATAAAAATGCGATGGTGTGTGTCTGTCTTTCTGTCTGTCTGTCTGTCTGTCTGTTACTCAATAACACAAGAACCACTGGTCCGATTTAAATGAAATTTTGCATGGATGTAGCTGATTTACCAGGTTTACATATAGGATAGTTTGATTACGATATTTTGCACTATTGAAAAATGGCGACTATTTTCATATTTCCATATCAAATAAAAACAGAACGCTAAGATATAGCAACCTTTTGTTGGCACTACGAGCTTTAAAATTTAATTTTCTATCCGAATTGTCCTTACCACTTTTCGTGTATCTCCAACGGTTAGCCAGTTAAACCTACATTTGTGACGTCACTACACCCTTTGGTTTAAAAATTTCATATTTTCATCATCTTACTAATATATAAAAATGAGATGGTGTGTGTCTGTCTTTCTGTCTGTCTGTCTGTCTGTCTGTCTGTCTGTTACTCAATAACGCAAGAACCACTGGTCCGATTTAAATGAAATTTTGCATGGATGTAGCTGATTTACCAGGTTTACATATAGGATACTTTTGATTACGATATTTTGCACTATTGACAAAATGGCGACTATTTTCATATTTCCATTTCAAATAAAAACAGAACGCTAAGATATAGCAACTTTTTGATGGCACTACGAGCTTTAAAATTTAATTTTCTATCCGAAATGTCCTTACCACTTTTCGTGTATCTCCAACGGTTAGCGAGTTAAACCTACATTTGTGACGTCACTACACCCTTTGGTTTAAAAATTTCATATTTCCATCATCTTACTAATATATAGTAATAAAAATGAGATGGTGTGTGTCTGTCTTTCTGTCTGTCTGTCTGTCTGTCTGTTACTCAATAACACAAGAACCACTGTTCCGATTTAAATGAAATTTTGCATGGATGTAGCTGATTTACCAGGTTTACATATAGGATACTTTTGATTACGATATTTTGCACTATTGAAAAATGGCGACTATTTTCATATTTCCATTTCAAATAAAAACAGAACGCTAAGATATAGCAACCTTTTGATGGCACTACGAGCTTTAAAATTTAATTTTCTATCCGAAATGTCCTTACCACTTTTCGTGTATCTCCAACGGTTAGCGAGTAAAACCTACATTTCTGACGTCACTACACCCTTTGGTTTAAAAATTTCATATTTCCATCATCTTACTAATATATAAAAATGCGATGGTGTGTGTCTGTCTTTCTGTCTGTCTGTCTGTCTGTCTGTCTGTCTGTTACTCAATAACACAAGAACCACTGGTCCGATTTAAATGAAATTTTGCATGGATGTAGCTGATTTACCAGGTTTACATATAGGATACTTTTGATTACGATATTTTGCACTATTGAAAAATGGCGACTATTTTCATATTTCCATTTCAAATAAAAACAGAACGCTAAGATATAGCAACCGTTTGATGGCACTACGAGCTTTAAAATTTAATTTTCTATCCGAAATGTCCTTACCACTTTTCGTGAATCTCCAACGGTTAGCGAGTTAAACCTACATTTCTGACGTCACTACACCCTTTGGTTTAAAAATTTCATATTTCCATCATCTTACTAATATATAAAAATGCGATGGTGTGTGTCTGTCTTTCTGTCTGTCTGTCTGTCTGTCTGTTACTCAATAACGCAAGAACCACTGGTCCGATTTAAATGAAATTTTGCATGGATGTAGCTGATTTACCAGGTTTACATATAGGATACTTTTGATTACGATATTTTGCACTATTGAAAAATGGCGACTATTTTCATATTTCCATTTCAAATAAAAACAGAACGCTAAGATATAGCAACCTCTTGATGGCACTACGAGCTTTAAAATTTAATTTTCTATCCGAAATGTCCTTACCACTTTTCGTGTATCTCCAACGGTTAGCGAGTTAAACCTACATTTGTGACGTCACTACACCCTTTGGTTTAAAAATTTCATATTTCCATCATCTTACTAATATATAGTAATAAAAATGAGATGGTGTGTGTCTGTCTTTCTGTCTGTCTGTCTGTCTGTCTGTTACTCAATAACACAAGAACCACTGTTCCGATTTAAATGAAATTTTGCATGGATGTAGCTGATTTACCAGGTTTACATATAGGATACTTTTGATTACGATATTTTGCACTATTGAAAAATGGCGACTATTTTCATATTTCCATTTCAAATAAAAACAGAACGCTAAGATATAGCAACCTCTTGATGGCACTACGAGCTTTAAAATTTAATTTTCTATCCGAAATGTCCTTACCACTTTTCGTGTATCTCCAACGGTTAGCGAGTTAAACCTACATTTGTGACGTCACTACACCCTTTGGTTTAAAAATTTCATATTTCCATCATCTTACTAATATATAAAAATGCGATGGTGTGTGTCTGTCTTTCTGTCTGTCTGTCTGTCTGTCCGTCTGTTACTCAATAACACAAGAACCACTGGTCCGATTTAAATGAAATTTTGCATGGATGTAGCTGATTTACCAGGTTTACATATAGGATACTTTTGATTACGATATTTTGCACTATTGAAAAATGGCGACTATTTTCATATTTCCATTTCAAATAAAAACAGAACGCTAAGATATAGCAACCGTTTGATGGCACTACGAGCTTTAAAATTTAATTTTCTATCCGAAATGTCCTTACCACTTTTCGTGAATCTCCAACGGTTAGCGAGTTAAACCTACATTTCTGACGTCACTACACCCTTTGGTTTAAAAATTTCATATTTCCATCATCTTACTAATATATAAAAATGCGATGGTGTGTGTCTGTCTTTCTGTCTGTCTGTCTGTCTGTCTGTTACTCAATAACGCAAGAACCACTGGTCCGATTTAAATGAAATTTTGCATGGATGTAGCTGATTTACCAGGTTTACATATAGGATACTTTTGATTACGATATTTTGCACTATTGAAAAATGGCGACTATTTTCATATTTCCATTTCAAATAAAAACAGAACGCTAAGATATAGCAACCTCTTGATGGCACTACGAGCTTTAAAATTTAATTTTCTATCCGAAATGTCCTTACCACTTTTCGTGTATCTCCAACGGTTAGCGAGTTAAACCTACATTTGTGACGTCACTACACCCTTTGGTTTAAAAATTTCATATTTCCATCATCTTACTAATATATAATAATAAAAATGAGATGGTGTGTGTCTGTCTTTCTGTCTGTCTGTCTGTCTGTCTGTTACTCAATAACACAAGAACCACTGTTCCGATTTAAATGAAATTTTGCATGGATGTAGCTGATTTACCAGGTTTACATATAGGATACTTTTGATTACGATATTTTGCACTATTGAAAAATGGCGACTATTTTCATATTTCCATTTCAAATAAAAACAGAACGCTAAGATATAGCAACCTTTTGATGGCACTACGAGCTTTAAAATTTAATGTTCTATCCGAAATGTCCTTACCACTTTTCGTGTATCTCCAACGGTTAGCCAGTTAAACCTACATTTGTGACGTCACTACACCCTTTGGTTTAAAAATTTCATATTTTCATCATCTTACTAATATATAAAAATTAGATGGTGTGTGTCTGTCTTTCTGTCTGTCTGTCTGTCTGTCTGTTACTCAATAACACAAGAACCACTGGTCCGATTTAAATGAAATTTTGCATGGATGTAGCTGATTTACCAGGTTTACATATAGGATACTCTTGATTACGATATTTTGCACTATTGAAAAATGGCGACTATTTTCATATTTCCATTTCAAATAAAAACAGAACGCTAAGATATAGCAACCGTTTGATGGCACTACGAGCTTTAAAATTTAATTTTCTATCCGAAATGTCCTTACCACTTTTCGTGAATCTCCAACGGTTAGCGAGTTAAACCTACATTTCTGACGTCACTACACCCTTTGGTTTAAAAATTTCATATTTCCATCATCTTACTAATATATAAAAATGCGATGGTGTGTGTCTGTCTTTCTGTCTGTCTGTCTGTCTGTCTGTTACTCAATAACGCAAGAACCACTGGTCCGATTTAAATGAAATTTTGCATGGATGTAGCTGATTTACCAGGTTTACATATAGGATACTTTTGATTACGATATTTTGCACTATTGAAAAATGGCGACTATTTTCATATTTCCATTTCAAATAAAAACAGAACGCTAAGATATAGCAACCTCTTGATGGCACTACGAGCTTTAAAATTTAATTTTCTATCCGAAATGTCCTTACCACTTTTCGTGTATCTCCAACGGTTAGCGAGTTAAACCTACATTTGTGACGTCACTACACCCTTTGGTTTAAAAATTTCATATTTCCATCATCTTACTAATATATAGTAATAAAAATGAGATGGTGTGTGTCTGTCTTTCTGTCTGTCTGTCTGTCTGTCTGTTACTCAATAACACAAGAACCACTGTTCCGATTTAAATGAAATTTTGCATGGATGTAGCTGATTTACCAGGTTTACATATAGGATACTTTTGATTACGATATTTTGCACTATTGAAAAATGGCGACTATTTTCATATTTCCATTTCAAATAAAAACAGAACGCTAAGATATAGCAACTTTTTGATGGCACTACGAGATTTAAAATTTAATTTTCTATCCGAAATGTCCTTACCACTTTTCGTGTATCTCCAACGGTTAGCGAGTTAAGCCTACATTTGTGACGTCACTACACCCTTTGGTTTAAAAATTTCATATTTCCATCATCTTACTAATATATAAAAATGCGATGGTGTGTGTCTGTCTTTCTGTCTGTCTGTCTGTCTGTCTGTTACTCAATAACACAAGAACCACTGGTCCGATTTAAATGAAATTTTGCATGGATGTAGCTGATTTACCAGGTTTACATATAGGATAGTTTGATTACGATATTTTGCACTATTGAAAAATGGCGACTATTTTCATATTTCCATATCAAATAAAAACAGAACGCTAAGATATAGCAACCTTTTGTTGGCACTACGAGCTTTAAAATTTAATTTTCTATCCGAATTGTCCTTACCACTTTTCGTGTATCTCCAACGGTTAGCCAGTTAAACCTACATTTGTGACGTCACTACACCCTTTGGTTTAAAAATTTCATATTTTCATCATCTTACTAATATATAAAAATGAGATGGTGTGTGTCTGTCTTTCTGTCTGTCTGTCTGTCTGTCTGTCTGTCTGTTACTCAATAACGCAAGAACCACTGGTCCGATTTAAATGAAATTTTGCATGGATGTAGCTGATTTACCAGGTTTACATATAGGATACTTTTGATTACGATATTTTGCACTATTGACAAAATGGCGACTATTTTCATATTTCCATTTCAAATAAAAACAGAACGCTAAGATATAGCAACTTTTTGATGGCACTACGAGCTTTAAAATTTAATTTTCTATCCGAAATGTCCTTACCACTTTTCGTGTATCTCCAACGGTTAGCGAGTTAAACCTACATTTGTGACGTCACTACACCCTTTGGTTTAAAAATTTCATATTTCCATCATCTTACTAATATATAGTAATAAAAATGAGATGGTGTGTGTCTGTCTTTCTGTCTGTCTGTCTGTCTGTCTGTTACTCAATAACACAAGAACCACTGTTCCGATTTAAATGAAATTTTGCATGGATGTAGCTGATTTACCAGGTTTACATATAGGATACTTTTGATTACGATATTTTGCACTATTGAAAAATGGCGACTATTTTCATATTTCCATTTCAAATAAAAACAGAACGCTAAGATATAGCAACCTTTTGATGGCACTACGAGCTTTAAAATTTAATTTTCTATCCGAAATGTCCTTACCACTTTTCGTGTATCTCCAACGGTTAGCGAGTAAAACCTACATTTCTGACGTCACTACACCCTTTGGTTTAAAAATTTCATATTTCCATCATCTTACTAATATATAAAAATGCGATGGTGTGTGTCTGTCTTTCTGTCTGTCTGTCTGTCTGTCTGTCTGTCTGTTACTCAATAACACAAGAACCACTGGTCCGATTTAAATGAAATTTTGCATGGATGTAGCTGATTTACCAGGTTTACATATAGGATACTTTTGATTACGATATTTTGCACTATTGAAAAATGGCGACTATTTTCATATTTCCATTTCAAATAAAAACAGAACGCTAAGATATAGCAACCGTTTGATGGCACTACGAGCTTTAAAATTTAATTTTCTATCCGAAATGTCCTTACCACTTTTCGTGAATCTCCAACGGTTAGCGAGTTAAACCTACATTTCTGACGTCACTACACCCTTTGGTTTAAAAATTTCATATTTCCATCATCTTACTAATATATAAAAATGCGATGGTGTGTGTCTGTCTTTCTGTCTGTCTGTCTGTCTGTCTGTTACTCAATAACGCAAGAACCACTGGTCCGATTTAAATGAAATTTTGCATGGATGTAGCTGATTTACCAGGTTTACATATAGGATACTTTTGATTACGATATTTTGCACTATTGAAAAATGGCGACTATTTTCATATTTCCATTTCAAATAAAAACAGAACGCTAAGATATAGCAACCTCTTGATGGCACTACGAGCTTTAAAATTTAATTTTCTATCCGAAATGTCCTTACCACTTTTCGTGTATCTCCAACGGTTAGCGAGTTAAACCTACATTTGTGACGTCACTACACCCTTTGGTTTAAAAATTTCATATTTCCATCATCTTACTAATATATAGTAATAAAAATGAGATGGTGTGTGTCTGTCTTTCTGTCTGTCTGTCTGTCTGTCTGTTACTCAATAACACAAGAACCACTGTTCCGATTTAAATGAAATTTTGCATGGATGTAGCTGATTTACCAGGTTTACATATAGGATACTTTTGATTACGATATTTTGCACTATTGAAAAATGGCGACTATTTTCATATTTCCATTTCAAATAAAAACAGAACGCTAAGATATAGCAACTTTTTGATGGCACTACGAGATTTAAAATTTAATTTTCTATCCGAAATGTCCTTACCACTTTTCGTGTATCTCCAACGGTTAGCGAGTTAAGCCTACATTTGTGACGTCACTACACCCTTTGGTTTAAAAATTTCATATTTCCATCATCTTACTAATATATAAAAATGCGATGGTGTGTGTCTGTCTTTCTGTCTGTCTGTCTGTCTGTCTGTTACTCAATAACACAAGAACCACTGGTCCGATTTAAATGAAATTTTGCATGGATGTAGCTGATTTACCAGGTTTACATATAGGATAGTTTGATTACGATATTTTGCACTATTGAAAAATGGCGACTATTTTCATATTTCCATATCAAATAAAAACAGAACGCTAAGATATAGCAACCTTTTGTTGGCACTACGAGCTTTAAAATTTAATTTTCTATCCGAATTGTCCTTACCACTTTTCGTGTATCTCCAACGGTTAGCCAGTTAAACCTACATTTGTGACGTCACTACACCCTTTGGTTTAAAAATTTCATATTTTCATCATCTTACTAATATATAAAAATGAGATGGTGTGTGTCTGTCTTTCTGTCTGTCTGTCTGTCTGTCTGTCTGTCTGTTACTCAATAACGCAAGAACCACTGGTCCGATTTAAATGAAATTTTGCATGGATGTAGCTGATTTACCAGGTTTACATATAGGATACTTTTGATTACGATATTTTGCACTATTGACAAAATGGCGACTATTTTCATATTTCCATTTCAAATAAAAACAGAACGCTAAGATATAGCAACTTTTTGATGGCACTACGAGCTTTAAAATTTAATTTTCTATCCGAAATGTCCTTACCACTTTTCGTGTATCTCCAACGGTTAGCGAGTTAAACCTACATTTGTGACGTCACTACACCCTTTGGTTTAAAAATTTCATATTTCCATCATCTTACTAATATATAGTAATAAAAATGAGATGGTGTGTGTCTGTCTTTCTGTCTGTCTGTCTGTCTGTCTGTTACTCAATAACACAAGAACCACTGTTCCGATTTAAATGAAATTTTGCATGGATGTAGCTGATTTACCAGGTTTACATATAGGATACTTTTGATTACGATATTTTGCACTATTGAAAAATGGCGACTATTTTCATATTTCCATTTCAAATAAAAACAGAACGCTAAGATATAGCAACCTTTTGATGGCACTACGAGCTTTAAAATTTAATTTTCTATCCGAAATGTCCTTACCACTTTTCGTGTATCTCCAACGGTTAGCGAGTAAAACCTACATTTCTGACGTCACTACACCCTTTGGTTTAAAAATTTCATATTTCCATCATCTTACTAATATATAAAAATGCGATGGTGTGTGTCTGTCTTTCTGTCTGTCTGTCTGTCTGTCTGTCTGTCTGTTACTCAATAACACAAGAACCACTGGTCCGATTTAAATGAAATTTTGCATGGATGTAGCTGATTTACCAGGTTTACATATAGGATACTTTTGATTACGATATTTTGCACTATTGAAAAATGGCGACTATTTTCATATTTCCATTTCAAATAAAAACAGAACGCTAAGATATAGCAACCGTTTGATGGCACTACGAGCTTTAAAATTTAATTTTCTATCCGAAATGTCCTTACCACTTTTCGTGAATCTCCAACGGTTAGCGAGTTAAACCTACATTTCTGACGTCACTACACCCTTTGGTTTAAAAATTTCATATTTCCATCATCTTACTAATATATAAAAATGCGATGGTGTGTGTCTGTCTTTCTGTCTGTCTGTCTGTCTGTCTGTTACTCAATAACGCAAGAACCACTGGTCCGATTTAAATGAAATTTTGCATGGATGTAGCTGATTTACCAGGTTTACATATAGGATACTTTTGATTACGATATTTTGCACTATTGAAAAATGGCGACTATTTTCATATTTCCATTTCAAATAAAAACAGAACGCTAAGATATAGCAACCTCTTGATGGCACTACGAGCTTTAAAATTTAATTTTCTATCCGAAATGTCCTTACCACTTTTCGTGTATCTCCAACGGTTAGCGAGTTAAACCTACATTTGTGACGTCACTACACCCTTTGGTTTAAAAATTTCATATTTCCATCATCTTACTAATATATAGTAATAAAAATGAGATGGTGTGTGTCTGTCTTTCTGTCTGTCTGTCTGTCTGTCTGTTACTCAATAACACAAGAACCACTGTTCCGATTTAAATGAAATTTTGCATGGATGTAGCTGATTTACCAGGTTTACATATAGGATACTTTTGATTACGATATTTTGCACTATTGAAAAATGGCGACTATTTTCATATTTCCATTTCAAATAAAAACAGAACGCTAAGATATAGCAACCTTTTGATGGCACTACGAGCTTTAAAATTTAATTTTCTATCCGAAATGTCCTTACCACTTTTCGTGTATCTCCAACGGTTAGCGAGTAAAACCTACATTTCTGACGTCACTACACCCTTTGGTTTAAAAATTTCATATTTCCATCATCTTACTAATATATAAAAATGCGATGGTGTGTGTCTGTCTTTCTGTCTGTCTGTCTGTCTGTCTGTCTGTTACTCAATAACACAAGAACCACTGGTCCGATTTAAATGAAATTTTGCATGGATGTAGCTGATTTACCAGGTTTACATATAGGATACTTTTGATTACGATATTTTGCACTATTGAAAAATGGCGACTATTTTCATATTTCCATTTCAAATAAAAACAGAACGCTAAGATATAGCAACCGTTTGATGGCACTACGAGCTTTAAAATTTAATTTTCTATCCGAAATGTCCTGACCACTTTTCGTGAATCTCCAACGGTTAGCGAGTTAAACCTACATTTCTGACGTCACTACACCCTTTGGTTTAAAAATTTCATATTTCCATCATCTTACTAATATATAAAAATGCGATGGTGTGTGTCTGTCTTTCTGTCTGTCTGTCTGTCTGTCTGTTACTCAATAACGCAAGAACCACTGGTCCGATTTAAATGAAATTTTGCATGGATGTAGCTGATTTACCAGGTTTACATATAGGATACTTTTGATTACGATATTTTGCACTATTGAAAAATGGCGACTATTTTCATATTTCCATTTCAAATAAAAACAGAACGCTAAGATATAGCAACCTCTTGATGGCACTACGAGCTTTAAAATTTAATTTTCTATCCGAAATGTCCTTACCACTTTTCGTGTATCTCCAACGGTTAGCGAGTTAAACCTACATTTGTGACGTCACTACACCCTTTGGTTTAAAAATTTCATATTTCCATCATCTTACTAATATATAATAATAAAAATGAGATGGTGTGTGTCTGTCTTTCTGTCTGTCTGTCTGTCTGTTACTCAATAACACAAGAACCACTGTTCCGATTTAAATGAAATTTTGCATGGATGTAGCTGATTTACCAGGTTTACATATAGGATACTTTTGATTACGATATTTTGCACTATTGAAAAATGGCGACTATTTTCATATTTCCATTTCAAATAAAAACAGAACGCTAAGATATAGCAACCTTTTGATGGCACTACGAGCTTTAAAATTTAATGTTCTATCCGAAATGTCCTTACCACTTTTCGTGTATCTCCAACGGTTAGCCAGTTAAACCTACATTTGTGACGTCACTACACCCTTTGGTTTAAAAATTTCATATTTTCATCATCTTACTAATATATAAAAATTAGATGGTGTGTGTCTGTCTTTCTGTCTGTCTGTCTGTCTGTCTGTTACTCAATAACACAAGAACCACTGGTCCGATTTAAATGAAATTTTGCATGGATGTAGCTGATTTACCAGGTTTACATATAGGATACTCTTGATTACGATATTTTGCACTATTGAAAAATGGCGACTATTTTCATATTTCCATTTCAAATAAAAACAGAACGCTAAGATATAGCAACCGTTTGATGGCACTACGAGCTTTAAAATTTAATTTTCTATCCGAAATGTCCTTACCACTTTTCGTGAATCTCCAACGGTTAGCGAGTTAAACCTACATTTCTGACGTCACTACACCCTTTGGTTTAAAAATTTCATATTTCCATCATCTTACTAATATATAAAAATGCGATGGTGTGTGTCTGTCTTTCTGTCTGTCTGTCTGTCTGTCTGTTACTCAATAACGCAAGAACCACTGGTCCGATTTAAATGAAATTTTGCATGGATGTAGCTGATTTACCAGGTTTACATATAGGATACTTTTGATTACGATATTTTGCACTATTGAAAAATGGCGACTATTTTCATATTTCCATTTCAAATAAAAACAGAACGCTAAGATATAGCAACCTCTTGATGGCACTACGAGCTTTAAAATTTAATTTTCTATCCGAAATGTCCTTACCACTTTTCGTGTATCTCCAACGGTTAGCGAGTTAAACCTACATTTGTGACGTCACTACACCCTTTGGTTTAAAAATTTCATATTTCCATCATCTTACTAATATATAGTAATAAAAATGAGATGGTGTGTGTCTGTCTTTCTGTCTGTCTGTCTGTCTGTCTGTTACTCAATAACACAAGAACCACTGTTCCGATTTAAATGAAATTTTGCATGGATGTAGCTGATTTACCAGGTTTACATATAGGATACTTTTGATTACGATATTTTGCACTATTGAAAAATGGCGACTATTTTCATATTTCCATTTCAAATAAAAACAGAACGCTAAGATATAGCAACCTTTTGATGGCACTACGAGCTTTAAAATTTAATTTTCTATCCGAAATGTCCTTACCACTTTTCGTGTATCTCCAACGGTTAGCGAGTAAAACCTACATTTCTGACGTCACTACACCCTTTGGTTTAAAAATTTCATATTTCCATCATCTTACTAATATATAAAAATGCGATGGTGTGTGTCTGTCTTTCTGTCTGTCTGTCTGTCTGTCTGTCTGTTACTCAATAACACAAGAACCACTGGTCCGATTTAAATGAAATTTTGCATGGATGTAGCTGATTTACCAGGTTTACATATAGGATACTTTTGATTACGATATTTTGCACTATTGAAAAATGGCGACTATTTTCATATTTCCATTTCAAATAAAAACAGAACGCTAAGATATAGCAACCGTTTGATGGCACTACGAGCTTTAAAATTTAATTTTCTATCCGAAATGTCCTTACCACTTTTCGTGAATCTCCAACGGTTAGCGAGTTAAACCTACATTTCTGACGTCACTACACCCTTTGGTTTAAAAATTTCATATTTCCATCATCTTACTAATATATAAAAATGCGATGGTGTGTGTCTGTCTTTCTGTCTGTCTGTCTGTCTGTCTGTTACTCAATAACGCAAGAACCACTGGTCCGATTTAAATGAAATTTTGCATGGATGTAGCTGATTTACCAGGTTTACATATAGGATACTTTTGATTACGATATTTTGCACTATTGAAAAATGGCGACTATTTTCATATTTCCATTTCAAATAAAAACAGAACGCTAAGATATAGCAACCTCTTGATGGCACTACGAGCTTTAAAATTTAATTTTCTATCCGAAATGTCCTTACCACTTTTCGTGTATCTCCAACGGTTAGCGAGTTAAACCTACATTTGTGACGTCACTACACCCTTTGGTTTAAAAATTTCATATTTCCATCATCTTACTAATATATAGTAATAAAAATGAGATGGTGTGTGTCTGTCTTTCTGTCTGTCTGTCTGTCTGTCTGTTACTCAATAACACAAGAACCACTGTTCCGATTTAAATGAAATTTTGCATGGATGTAGCTGATTTACCAGGTTTACATATAGGATACTTTTGATTACGATATTTTGCACTATTGAAAAATGGCGACTATTTTCATATTTCCATTTCAAATAAAAACAGAACGCTAAGATATAGCAACCTTTTGATGGCACTACGAGCTTTAAAATTTAATTTTCTATCCGAAATGTCCTTACCACTTTTCGTGTATCTCCAACGGTTAGCGAGTAAAACCTACATTTCTGACGTCACTACACCCTTTGGTTTAAAAATTTCATATTTCCATCATCTTACTAATATATAAAAATGCGATGGTGTGTGTCTGTCTTTCTGTCTGTCTGTCTGTCTGTCTGTCTGTTACTCAATAACACAAGAACCACTGGTCCGATTTAAATGAAATTTTGCATGGATGTAGCTGATTTACCAGGTTTACATATAGGATACTTTTGATTACGATATTTTGCACTATTGAAAAATGGCGACTATTTTCATATTTCCATTTCAAATAAAAACAGAACGCTAAGATATAGCAACCGTTTGATGGCACTACGAGCTTTAAAATTTAATTTTCTATCCGAAATGTCCTTACCACTTTTCGTGAATCTCCAACGGTTAGCGAGTTAAACCTACATTTCTGACGTCACTACACCCTTTGGTTTAAAAATTTCATATTTCCATCATCTTACTAATATATAAAAATGCGATGGTGTGTGTCTGTCTTTCTGTCTGTCTGTCTGTCTGTCTGTTACTCAATAACGCAAGAACCACTGGTCCGATTTAAATGAAATTTTGCATGGATGTAGCTGATTTACCAGGTTTACATATAGGATACTTTTGATTACGATATTTTGCACTATTGAAAAATGGCGACTATTTTCATATTTCCATTTCAAATAAAAACAGAACGCTAAGATATAGCAACCTCTTGATGGCACTACGAGCTTTAAAATTTAATTTTCTATCCGAAATGTCCTTACCACTTTTCGTGTATCTCCAACGGTTAGCGAGTTAAACCTACATTTGTGACGTCACTACACCCTTTGGTTTAAAAATTTCATATTTCCATCATCTTACTAATATATAATAATAAAAATGAGATGGTGTGTGTCTGTCTTTCTGTCTGTCTGTCTGTCTGTCTGTTACTCAATAACACAAGAACCACTGTTCCGATTTAAATGAAATTTTGCATGGATGTAGCTGATTTACCAGGTTTACATATAGGATACTTTTGATTACGATATTTTGCACTATTGAAAAATGGCGACTATTTTCATATTTCCATTTCAAATAAAAACAGAACGCTAAGATATAGCAACCTTTTGATGGCACTACGAGCTTTAAAATTTAATGTTCTATCCGAAATGTCCTTACCACTTTTCGTGTATCTCCAACGGTTAGCCAGTTAAACCTACATTTGTGACGTCACTACACCCTTTGGTTTAAAAATTTCATATTTTCATCATCTTACTAATATATAAAAATTAGATGGTGTGTGTCTGTCTTTCTGTCTGTCTGTCTGTCTGTCTGTTACTCAATAACACAAGAACCACTGTTCCGATTTAAATGAAATTTTGCATGGATGTAGCTGATTTACCAGGTTTACATATAGGATACTTTTGATTACGATATTTTGCACTATTGAAAAATGGCGACTATTTTCATATTTCCATTTCAAATAAAAACAGAACGCTAAGATATAGCAACCTTTTGATGGCACTACGAGCTTTAAAATTTAATTTTCTATCCGAAATGTCCTTACCACTTTTCGTGTATCTCCAACGGTTAGCGAGTAAAACCTACATTTCTGACGTCACTACACCCTTTGGTTTAAAAATTTCATATTTCCATCATCTTACTAATATATAAAAATGCGATGGTGTGTGTCTGTCTTTCTGTCTGTCTGTCTGTCTGTCTGTCTGTTACTCAATAACACAAGAACCACTGGTCCGATTTAAATGAAATTTTGCATGGATGTAGCTGATTTACCAGGTTTACATATAGGATACTTTTGATTACGATATTTTGCACTATTGAAAAATGGCGACTATTTTCATATTTCCATTTCAAATAAAAACAGAACGCTAAGATATAGCAACCGTTTGATGGCACTACGAGCTTTAAAATTTAATTTTCTATCCGAAATGTCCTGACCACTTTTCGTGAATCTCCAACGGTTAGCGAGTTAAACCTACATTTCTGACGTCACTACACCCTTTGGTTTAAAAATTTCATATTTCCATCATCTTACTAATATATAAAAATGCGATGGTGTGTGTCTGTCTTTCTGTCTGTCTGTCTGTCTGTCTGTTACTCAATAACGCAAGAACCACTGGTCCGATTTAAATGAAATTTTGCATGGATGTAGCTGATTTACCAGGTTTACATATAGGATACTTTTGATTACGATATTTTGCACTATTGAAAAATGGCGACTATTTTCATATTTCCATTTCAAATAAAAACAGAACGCTAAGATATAGCAACCTCTTGATGGCACTACGAGCTTTAAAATTTAATTTTCTATCCGAAATGTCCTTACCACTTTTCGTGTATCTCCAACGGTTAGCGAGTTAAACCTACATTTGTGACGTCACTACACCCTTTGGTTTAAAAATTTCATATTTCCATCATCTTACTAATATATAATAATAAAAATGAGATGGTGTGTGTCTGTCTTTCTGTCTGTCTGTCTGTCTGTTACTCAATAACACAAGAACCACTGTTCCGATTTAAATGAAATTTTGCATGGATGTAGCTGATTTACCAGGTTTACATATAGGATACTTTTGATTACGATATTTTGCACTATTGAAAAATGGCGACTATTTTCATATTTCCATTTCAAATAAAAACAGAACGCTAAGATATAGCAACCTTTTGATGGCACTACGAGCTTTAAAATTTAATGTTCTATCCGAAATGTCCTTACCACTTTTCGTGTATCTCCAACGGTTAGCCAGTTAAACCTACATTTGTGACGTCACTACACCCTTTGGTTTAAAAATTTCATATTTTCATCATCTTACTAATATATAAAAATTAGATGGTGTGTGTCTGTCTTTCTGTCTGTCTGTCTGTCTGTCTGTTACTCAATAACACAAGAACCACTGGTCCGATTTAAATGAAATTTTGCATGGATGTAGCTGATTTACCAGGTTTACATATAGGATACTCTTGATTACGATATTTTGCACTATTGAAAAATGGCGACTATTTTCATATTTCCATTTCAAATAAAAACAGAACGCTAAGATATAGCAACCGTTTGATGGCACTACGAGCTTTAAAATTTAATTTTCTATCCGAAATGTCCTTACCACTTTTCGTGAATCTCCAACGGTTAGCGAGTTAAACCTACATTTCTGACGTCACTACACCCTTTGGTTTAAAAATTTCATATTTCCATCATCTTACTAATATATAAAAATGCGATGGTGTGTGTCTGTCTTTCTGTCTGTCTGTCTGTCTGTCTGTTACTCAATAACGCAAGAACCACTGGTCCGATTTAAATGAAATTTTGCATGGATGTAGCTGATTTACCAGGTTTACATATAGGATACTTTTGATTACGATATTTTGCACTATTGAAAAATGGCGACTATTTTCATATTTCCATTTCAAATAAAAACAGAACGCTAAGATATAGCAACCTCTTGATGGCACTACGAGCTTTAAAATTTAATTTTCTATCCGAAATGTCCTTACCACTTTTCGTGTATCTCCAACGGTTAGCGAGTTAAACCTACATTTGTGACGTCACTACACCCTTTGGTTTAAAAATTTCATATTTCCATCATCTTACTAATATATAGTAATAAAAATGAGATGGTGTGTGTCTGTCTTTCTGTCTGTCTGTCTGTCTGTCTGTTACTCAATAACACAAGAACCACTGTTCCGATTTAAATGAAATTTTGCATGGATGTAGCTGATTTACCAGGTTTACATATAGGATACTTTTGATTACGATATTTTGCACTATTGAAAAATGGCGACTATTTTCATATTTCCATTTCAAATAAAAACAGAACGCTAAGATATAGCAACCTTTTGATGGCACTACGAGCTTTAAAATTTAATTTTCTATCCGAAATGTCCTTACCACTTTTCGTGTATCTCCAACGGTTAGCGAGTAAAACCTACATTTCTGACGTCACTACACCCTTTGGTTTAAAAATTTCATATTTCCATCATCTTACTAATATATAAAAATGCGATGGTGTGTGTCTGTCTTTCTGTCTGTCTGTCTGTCTGTCTGTCTGTTACTCAATAACACAAGAACCACTGGTCCGATTTAAATGAAATTTTGCATGGATGTAGCTGATTTACCAGGTTTACATATAGGATACTTTTGATTACGATATTTTGCACTATTGAAAAATGGCGACTATTTTCATATTTCCATTTCAAATAAAAACAGAACGCTAAGATATAGCAACCGTTTGATGGCACTACGAGCTTTAAAATTTAATTTTCTATCCGAAATGTCCTTACCACTTTTCGTGAATCTCCAACGGTTAGCGAGTTAAACCTACATTTCTGACGTCACTACACCCTTTGGTTTAAAAATTTCATATTTCCATCATCTTACTAATATATAAAAATGCGATGGTGTGTGTCTGTCTTTCTGTCTGTCTGTCTGTCTGTCTGTTACTCAATAACGCAAGAACCACTGGTCCGATTTAAATGAAATTTTGCATGGATGTAGCTGATTTACCAGGTTTACATATAGGATACTTTTGATTACGATATTTTGCACTATTGAAAAATGGCGACTATTTTCATATTTCCATTTCAAATAAAAACAGAACGCTAAGATATAGCAACCTCTTGATGGCACTACGAGCTTTAAAATTTAATTTTCTATCCGAAATGTCCTTACCACTTTTCGTGTATCTCCAACGGTTAGCGAGTTAAACCTACATTTGTGACGTCACTACACCCTTTGGTTTAAAAATTTCATATTTCCATCATCTTACTAATATATAGTAATAAAAATGAGATGGTGTGTGTCTGTCTTTCTGTCTGTCTGTCTGTCTGTCTGTTACTCAATAACACAAGAACCACTGTTCCGATTTAAATGAAATTTTGCATGGATGTAGCTGATTTACCAGGTTTACATATAGGATACTTTTGATTACGATATTTTGCACTATTGAAAAATGGCGACTATTTTCATATTTCCATTTCAAATAAAAACAGAACGCTAAGATATAGCAACCTTTTGATGGCACTACGAGCTTTAAAATTTAATTTTCTATCCGAAATGTCCTTACCACTTTTCGTGTATCTCCAACGGTTAGCGAGTAAAACCTACATTTCTGACGTCACTACACCCTTTGGTTTAAAAATTTCATATTTCCATCATCTTACTAATATATAAAAATGCGATGGTGTGTGTCTGTCTTTCTGTCTGTCTGTCTGTCTGTCTGTCTGTTACTCAATAACACAAGAACCACTGGTCCGATTTAAATGAAATTTTGCATGGATGTAGCTGATTTACCAGGTTTACATATAGGATACTTTTGATTACGATATTTTGCACTATTGAAAAATGGCGACTATTTTCATATTTCCATTTCAAATAAAAACAGAACGCTAAGATATAGCAACCGTTTGATGGCACTACGAGCTTTAAAATTTAATTTTCTATCCGAAATGTCCTTACCACTTTTCGTGAATCTCCAACGGTTAGCGAGTTAAACCTACATTTCTGACGTCACTACACCCTTTGGTTTAAAAATTTCATATTTCCATCATCTTACTAATATATAAAAATGCGATGGTGTGTGTCTGTCTTTCTGTCTGTCTGTCTGTCTGTCTGTTACTCAATAACGCAAGAACCACTGGTCCGATTTAAATGAAATTTTGCATGGATGTAGCTGATTTACCAGGTTTACATATAGGATACTTTTGATTACGATATTTTGCACTATTGAAAAATGGCGACTATTTTCATATTTCCATTTCAAATAAAAACAGAACGCTAAGATATAGCAACCTCTTGATGGCACTACGAGCTTTAAAATTTAATTTTCTATCCGAAATGTCCTTACCACTTTTCGTGTATCTCCAACGGTTAGCGAGTTAAACCTACATTTGTGACGTCACTACACCCTTTGGTTTAAAAATTTCATATTTCCATCATCTTACTAATATATAATAATAAAAATGAGATGGTGTGTGTCTGTCTTTCTGTCTGTCTGTCTGTCTGTCTGTTACTCAATAACACAAGAACCACTGTTCCGATTTAAATGAAATTTTGCATGGATGTAGCTGATTTACCAGGTTTACATATAGGATACTTTTGATTACGATATTTTGCACTATTGAAAAATGGCGACTATTTTCATATTTCCATTTCAAATAAAAACAGAACGCTAAGATATAGCAACCTTTTGATGGCACTACGAGCTTTAAAATTTAATGTTCTATCCGAAATGTCCTTACCACTTTTCGTGTATCTCCAACGGTTAGCCAGTTAAACCTACATTTGTGACGTCACTACACCCTTTGGTTTAAAAATTTCATATTTTCATCATCTTACTAATATATAAAAATTAGATGGTGTGTGTCTGTCTTTCTGTCTGTCTGTCTGTCTGTCTGTTACTCAATAACACAAGAACCACTGGTCCGATTTAAATGAAATTTTGCATGGATGTAGCTGATTTACCAGGTTTACATATAGGATAGTTTGATTACGATATTTTGCACTATTGAAAAATGGCGACTATTTTCATATTTCCATATCAAATAAAAACAGAACGCTAAGATATAGCAACCTTTTGTTGGCACTACGAGCTTTAAAATTTAATTTTCTATCCGAATTGTCCTTACCACTTTTCGTGTATCTCCAACGGTTAGCCAGTTAAACCTACATTTGTGACGTCCCTACACCCTTTGGTTTAAAAATTTCATATTTTCATCATCTTACTAATATATAAAAATGAGATGGTGTGTGTCTGTCTTTCTGTCTGTCTGTCTGTCTGTCTGTCTGTTACTCAATAACACAAGAACCACTGGTCCGATTTAAATGAAATTTTGCATGGATGTAGCTGATTTACCAGGTTTACATATAGGATAGTTTGATTACGATATTTTGCACTATTGAAAAATGGCGACTATTTTCATATTTCCATTTCAAATAAAAACAGAACGCTAAGATATAGCAACTTTTTGATGGCACTACGAGCTTTAAAATTTAATTTTCTATCCGAAATGTCCTTACCACTTTTCGTGTATCTCCAACGGTTAGCGAGTTAAACCTACATTTGTGACGTCACTACACCCTTTGGTTTAAAAATTTCATATTTTCATCATCTTACTAATATATCAAAATGAGATTGTGTGTGTCTGTCTTTCTGTCTGTCGGTTTGTCTGTCTGTTGCTCAATAACACAAGAACCACTGGTCCGATTTAAATGAAATTTTGCATGGATGTAGCTGATTTACCAGGTTTACATATAGGATACTTTTGATTACGATATTTTGCACTATTGAAAAATGGCGACTATTTTCATATTTCCATTTCAAATAAAAACAGAACGCTAAGATATAGCAACCTTTTGATGGCACTACGAGCTTTAAAATTTAATTTTCTATCCGAAATGTCCTTACCACTTTTCGTGTATCTCCAACGGTTAGCGAGTAAAACCTACATTTCTGACGTCACTACACCCTTTGGTTTAAAAATTTCATATTTCCATCATCTTACTAATATATAAAAATGCGATGGTGTGTGTCTGTCTTTCTGTCTGTCTGTCTGTCTGTCTGTTACTCAATAACACAAGAACCACTGGTCCGATTTAAATGAAATTTTGCATGGATGTAGCTGATTTACCAGGTTTACATATAGGATACTTTTGATTACGATATTTTGCACTATTGAAAAATGGCGACTATTTTCATATTTCCATTTCAAATAAAAACAGAACGCTAAGATATAGCAACCGTTTGATGGCACTACGAGCTTTAAAATTTAATTTTCTATCCGAAATGTCCTTACCACTTTTCGTGAATCTCCAACGGTTAGCGAGTTAAACCTACATTTCTGACGTCACTACACCCTTTGGTTTAAAAATTTCATATTTCCATCATCTTACTAATATATAAAAATGCGATGGTGTGTGTCTGTCTTTCTGTCTGTCTGTCTGTCTGTCTGTTACTCAATAACGCAAGAACCACTGGTCCGATTTAAATGAAATTTTGCATGGATGTAGCTGATTTACCAGGTTTACATATAGGATACTTTTGATTACGATATTTTGCACTATTGAAAAATGGCGACTATTTTCATATTTCCATTTCAAATAAAAACAGAACGCTAAGATATAGCAACCTTTTGATGGCACTACGAGCTTTAAAATTTAATGTTCTATCCGAAATGTCCTTACCACTTTTCGTGTATCTCCAACGGTTAGCCAGTTAAACCTACATTTGTGACGTCACTACACCCTTTGGTTTAAAAATTTCATATTTTCATCATCTTACTAATATATAAAAATTAGATGGTGTGTGTCTGTCTTTCTGTCTGTCTGTCTGTCTGTCTGTTACTCAATAACACAAGAACCACTGGTCCGATTTAAATGAAATTTTGCATGGATGTAGCTGATTTACCAGGTTTACATATAGGATACTTTTGATTACGATATTTTGCACTATTGAAAAATGGCGACTATTTTCATATTTCCATTTCAAATAAAAACAGAACGCTAAGATATAGCAACCTTTTGATGGCACTACGAGCTTTAAAATTTAATTTTCTATCCGAAATGTCCTTACCACTTTTCGTGTATCTCCAACGGTTAGCGAGTAAAACCTACATTTCTGACGTCACTACACCCTTTGGTTTAAAAATTTCATATTTCCATCATCTTACTAATATATAAAAATGCGATGGTGTGTGTCTGTCTTTCTGTCTGTCTGTCTGTCTGTCTGTTACTCAATAACACAAGAACCACTGGTCCGATTTAAATGAAATTTTGCATGGATGTAGCTGATTTACCAGGTTTACATATAGGATACTTTTGATTACGATATTTTGCACTATTGAAAAATGGCGACTATTTTCATATTTCCATTTCAAATAAAAACAGAACGCTAAGATATAGCAACCGTTTGATGGCACTACGAGCTTTAAAATTTAATTTTCTATCCGAAATGTCCTTACCACTTTTCGTGAATCTCCAACGGTTAGCGAGTTAAACCTACATTTCTGACGTCACTACACCCTTTGGTTTAAAAATTTCATATTTCCATCATCTTACTAATATATAAAAATGCGATGGTGTGTGTCTGTCTTTCTGTCTGTCTGTCTGTCTGTCTGTTACTCAATAACGCAAGAACCACTGGTCCGATTTAAATGAAATTTTGCATGGATGTAGCTGATTTACCAGGTTTACATATAGGATACTTTTGATTACGATATTTTGCACTATTGAAAAATGGCGACTATTTTCATATTTCCATTTCAAATAAAAACTGAACGCTAAGATATAGCAACCTTTTGATGGCACTACGAGCTTTAAAATTTAATGTTCTATCCGAAATGTCCTTACCACTTTTCGTGTATCTCCAACGGTTAGCCAGTTAAACCTACATTTGTGACGTCACTACACCCTTTGGTTTAAAAATTTCATATTTTCATCATCTTACTAATATATAAAAATTAGATGGTGTGTGTCTGTCTTTCTGTCTGTCTGTCTGTCTGTCTGTTACTCAATAACACAAGAACCACTGGTCCGATTTAAATGAAATTTTGCATGGATGTAGCTGATTTACCAGGTTTACATATAGGATACTTTTGATTACGATATTTTGCACTATTGAAAAATGGCGACTATTTTCATATTTCCATTTCAAATAAAAACAGAACGCTAAGATATAGCAACCTTTTGATGGCACTACGAGCTTTAAAATTTAATTTTCTATCCGAATTGTCCTTACCACTTTTCGTGTATCTCCAACGGTTAGCCAGTTAAACCTACATTTGTGACGTCACTACACCCTTTGGTTTAAAAATTTCATATTTTCATCATCTTACTAATATATAAAAATGAGATGGTGTGTGTCTGTCTTTCTGTCTGTCTGTCTGTCTGTTACTCAATAACACAAGAACCACTGGTCCGATTTAAATGAAATTTTGCATGGATGTAGCTGATTTACCAGGTTTACATATAGGATACTTTTGATTACGATATTTTGCACTATTGAAAAATGGCGACTATTTTCATATTTCCATTTCAAATAAAAACAGAACGCTATTATATAGCAACCTTTTGATGGCACTACGAGCTTTAAAATTTAATTTTCTATCCGAAATGTCCTTACCACTTTTCGTGTATCTCCAACGGTTAGCGAGTTAAACCTACATTTCTGACGTCACTACACCCTTTGGTTTAAAAATTTCATATTTCCATCATCTTACTAATATATAAAAATGCGATGGTGTGTGTCTGTCTTTCTGTCTGTCTGTCTGTCTGTCTGTTACTCAATAACACAAGAACCACTGGTCCGATTTAAATGAAATTTTGCATGGATGTAGCTGATTTACCAGGTTTACATATAGGATAGTTTGATTACGATATTTTGCACTATTGAAAAATGGCGACTATTTTCATATTTCCATTTCAAATAAAAACAGAACGCTAAGATATAGCAACCTTTTGATGGCACTACGAGCTTTAAAATTTAATTTTCTATCCGAATTGTCCTTACCACTTTTCGTGTATCTCCAACGGTTAGCCAGTTAAACCTACATTTGTGACGTCACTACACCCTTTGGTTTAAAAATTTCATATTTTCATCATCTTACTAATATATAAAAATGAGATGGTGTGTGTCTGTCTTTCTGTCTGTCTGTCTGTCTGTCTGTCTGTTACTCAATAACGC